>OZ004699.1:8837249-10087249 GCA_963924545.1 Pogonocherus hispidulus
AAAGATTTTTCAGTCCCGTCTATTCACAACTTTTATGATGATCCAAAGGAAATTAAACGTTTTAAACAAAAATTATAAATATTACGAAATATAAATACAGTGGGCCTATGGAACACAGTGACTTCTATCGCTACCTATTCACTTACTTCTTCAAATAAGTTAATCAAAAAAATTCTATCTTCTAGTTCTCTCCGGTGGTTTTCCCTAATTTTATTCAAAATATTATTGATATGTATTTTTCCAGTCTACAGTCAAAATGTCTTTGGTATTTTGTCTTATTTTTTTATTCATTAATATTTTATTAAATAATTAAATAGTCAATATTCAATTAACCGATTTTCCTCAAGTACTCTCCTGAAATTAATTTTACCTACGCCACTGCATCTATTCATTGCGTGGTATAGGAATTTAAATATTAATGCCTTTTTAAAGTTATTCATATTGTCTTCTACATGAACTGTCCATAAGTACGTACAATAACATATCAATATTAGGTTTACCTAGGTATATTTTTCTTTCATGCGTAACCATTAGAAATTGTTATCAGAGATATGATAAGCTTTTTGCCTTAATGGTTATCTGTTAAAAGACTTATCCTATTATTTTCTTCATTTTATTGACCAATAAAGATAATACCTACACATGAAAGTAAAAACTACGAATTTTTCAGTTACCCCTTCCCCCTTCAAAAATAAAGTTACTTGGTACCAATCTACTAAGCTTTGTTATTTTTCTGTTAGTTACATAAAAATAACCTTGGAAATGTTACTTATATGGTTTAATTTATTTGAAGGAGATGCCGAAAACAACTACTCCACGGCAAATATGCCCCGACTGGCGTTGCATTACATCAACATCTCCATGGGTGTCGCCACATCCTTCATCAAGACCAAATACCAGACAATGACCGGTTTCGATCTTGTTATGATCTCATCAGATTGCTATAGGTATCGGAATGGATGAACGATCTGGCGCGACATCCTTAGGCAATTATATGGTTTAATGTTCGACATCTGATTTGGATTTTTATTTTGCTAATTATTCAGTAAAAAATGTTTTCTCTTAAAAAGAGCACTTTCTTTCCTCTACACTGCCTGTGGAAATTTCAGACAACTTATTGCTTTACTCTAGTTGTTTATTAGGTTTAAAAGTAACGCTATCTTGGATATAAAACAAGTTTAGAAAATTAAACAACATTTTCTCGGTATACCTAATGCATTTCCCTAAGATCAGGAATAAGGTATTTCAATTGAAAAATGTGCATGATGGATATTGGTGGAAACTACCAGTAAATATAATAAGAAAACGATTTTCCACTGGGCATGATCTAAATAACTTTACTACAGTTTTTCATAGTTTCTTGAGAAGTTAGTTTAGGACTAATCTAAGGATAAAGAAACATTCGAGATACTCAAAAACAGTTTTTAACCAGATAGCAATTTGTTTGCCAATTAAAGAATAAATCTAAAAGAGGTCTTGCACGATTGTGCTTCGAAGTAACTCTTTTAAAATAAACACTACTAAGGAATTAGGTAAAATAGTGTGTAAATTTATAAATAGTAAATAAATAGTACAAATTTAACCTGATCTCAATTGCTAGAAGTGAGGTAAAGTTCTTTGAAAGTCTATACCTATACAAATACCTATAAACCTGCATAATCTTGTTAAACCCAGCATGTCGTCTAAAGACTACAACAATGGTCTGGACCTTCCTCGCATTATAATACAGTTTCTCTTTACAATTATAATAAGATTACAAGAAATTTAAATGTAGTACTTATCTATGCAAACAAAATTTTATTGATGGTCTCGATATTTTAAGTATCTTCAATAGTTTCCCAAAATTCCCAAACAACCTAGGTACGCAAAGGAATACCCTTATTATTTTAAAGATATGTCAAAAAACAACTACTTTGCGTGCTATATGCACCTCCCAACATTGAATTACAACGACATATCTTGATATAACCTCAACTTATTGTCCCTATGTATTTTTCTTTTTAATACTGTTATCTCCATCATTTTAAATAATGAGAACTAATAATTTAATACTGAATCATTTTAATAATAATTTTTAGGTTATAGGTAACAATTAAAATGAAAACTTTATTGAACCATAATATTTGGTAATTTCATTAATAATTTATCTCTTAGTTAATTTTTTGCCTTAATTCCTATATAAAGGAAGATATAAACAGTTAAATAAGCCAATAAATAATATTAAAAATATATCATAAAAAATATTTTGATTTACATATTTCGATAACGGAACTAAGTGTCTGTTTGTGTACTCAAAGCGTAACCCAGACTATCAGTCACAATATAATAAGTATACATATCACATAGTTTACCATATTTCAATTATTTTATTTATTACATACGATTTCTATTTGTAAGTAAGTGTTCCGGTCAGATACTCCGGAAAGATGCAAATGAGGGGTTCTTATTAAAAAAAACACCCTATATATGCAGATAGGATGATAGCACACCCACGAGTTCACTGATAGATTAAATATTTTATTTACTAACTTGTATAAATTGTTTTTGGTCTTTATTTAAAAATGATCCTTATTACTAATAGTGCCTTTATTATACTCGTAGTATTACCTTTTATTACTTTTATTATACAGGGTGTCCCTAGGTAATGTGACACATTTTAAAGGCTTATAACTTCAAGGCAAAATGAAATAGCGACAAGCGGTTTTCACTGGTACTCTTAATTTTACAAAAAGTTTTCTTTTGTCATTGGTAGTAGTTTGTTTTACTTCTACAGATGCTTGAAAAAAAATTGCCACTATTTAATTCAAAATTGTGATCATTTTTTAAAAGGAACACTCTGTAAATTATATTACCATTCGATAGAGACACTTTTCCACTTTTAAAAAATGTCTAGTTTGATAGAGTTGTACCAAAAAATAAAGGAGTTATTTGAATTTACACACCAGCCCTTTTCAATTCTTTTTCATTCAATTTTTTTTGGAAGATCATATTATTTTTTTTTTTTACATTGTCAGTATAGAATAACCAAATGCATCAAAGGATATATAGGTAGAGCCGGATCAATAGAACCTGCTCATTTTCCTGAACTAATGGTACCTGATTATTTCATATGGGGTTACGTCAAAGATCGTTGTTATAGTCCTGTTGTACAAAATATAAAACAACTTAAACATACCATAACTAATGTTTTTCAGGCCATAACACCGGAAATGTTAGAACTTGCCTTCAACAATATGTAGTTTAAATTGCAATAGTGTATTGAAGAGAACAGTGGGCACATTCAGCAATATAACCTCAAACATTAAAGGTGTACAATACATACTATAATAATATGTGTGTATATTAAAACTGAATTCTTATTAATTTGTGTTTTTGTTTCAATAACTGTAATTTATACTGTAATGTAATTTGTATAAATTTGTATTAAATTAGCTCTTTTCTTATTAATAGCTTTAGTTAATTATTAAGAATAGTTATTCTGTACTGACAATGTAAAAAAAATAAAATGCGATCTTATGGTCTATTGAAAAGGGCTGGTGTGTAAATTGAAATAACTCCTTTATTTTTTGCTATAACTCTATCAAACTATACATTTTTGAAAAGAGGAAAAGTGTCTCTATCGAATAGTAATATAATATACAGGGTGTTCCATTTAAAAAATGATCACAATTTTGAATAAAAAAGTTATACGCCATTAAAATGTGTCACATTATCTTGGGACACCCTGTACTATATACAGAGTAAAACACCGGAGACCATGGGAAAAGACGAAATTGACCTTCAATAGTTTTCAAATTAACACTCCACTAGTGAAAGAAAGAAATACTTTGGATTAATTTAGTAGGGTAATATAAAACAGATTGTAATTTCAACAAGACTGGTTAACCTCATGGTGTCTCTATTTGGACTCCGGAATCCGGTCTCAGGTTTTGGATTTAAAAAGAAAGATATATATTTTCTTAAAAGATACTATGAAGTTTGCACCTGATTCTATAAAGTTGAACCTAGAATAGTACGAAGGCGCAGAAGGGCCACGTCACAAATTTTTCTTCGATTTCGTAGATTTCAGACTATAAGCTCATTCAGACTTTAAATTCTGAATTCAGACTTTGAACTCTGAATTCAGACTTTAAACTCTGAATTCAGACTTTAAACTCTGAATTAAAACTTAAACTCTGAATTCAGACTTTAAACTCTGAATTTAGGCTTTGAACTCTGAACTATCAACTGTTATGCCTGAACATACGACTTCAATTAGGTAACGGAGCACTGTGCCTTAAGAAGGAGGTATCTAGAAAATATGGGCGTATATAACGAGGAATTAATCCGTAGTCTCTGTAATGAAGACTATGAACAAGTAACTCATATCGACTATGAGTGTAGAGCGGTAACTTAGTGGAAAAATTACCGTTTGGGAAATGTAAATTTGTTATCCTTAATATTTAGTTAGGTAATTTAAATGATTTGTTATTAAAATGATAATTAATATACTGAATTTTGGCAGAATTATTCATTTGTTTTTCATGACACTGCTCTTATTATTAGTGGTACCATAAAGTTTTACCTGCTTTATCTAAAATCCCGTATATATGACAAGGAACGAATTTTAGGTAAAGAACATTCTACATAAACTAGGCCTCAATTTGTCCCCTAAATTCAAAAATATATATACATGATGGGGTTGCCATTTGAAAAATTTGAGTTTTGGTGATTCTTCCGATTTCGACTTTGACATGAAAATTTGAAGACCCTATATTTTACTTTCAGGACATTAATGTAGCTGTTGATATTAAAGTCAGAATTCAGAGTTTAAAGTCTGAATTCAGAGTTTAAAGTCTGTATTCAGAGTTTAAAGCCTGAATTTGGAGTTTGAAGTCTGAATTTAAAGTTTAAAGTCTGAATTCAGAGTTTAAAGTCTGAATTCAGAGTATAAAGTCTAAATTCAGAGTTAAAGTCTGAAATTTACGAAAGCGAAGAAAAATTTTCGACGTGGCCCATCTACGCCTTCGTACGATTTCGACTTTGACATGAAAATTTGAAGACCCTATATAGGACATTAATGTAGCTGTTGATATTAAAGTCAGAATTCAGAGTTTAAAGTCTGAATTCAGAGTTTAAAGTCTGTATTCAGAGTTTAAAGCCTGAATTTGGAGTTTGAAGTCTGAATTTAAAGTTTAAAGTCTGAATTCAGAGTTTAAAGTCTGAATTCAGAGTATAAAGTCTAAATTCAGAGTTTAAAGTCTGAAATTTACGAAAGCGAAGAAAAATTTTCGACGTGGCCCATCTACGCCTTCGTACGATTTCGACTTTGACATGAAAATTTGAAGACCCTATATTTTACTTTCAGGACATTAATGTAGCTGTTGATATTAAAGTCAGAATTCAGAGTTTAAAGTCTGAATTCAGAGTTTAAAGTCTGTATTCAGAGTTTAAAGCCTGAATTTGGAGTTTGAAGTCTGAATTTAAAGTTTAAAGTCTGAATTCAGAGTTTAAAGTCTGAATTCAGAGTATAAAGTCTAAATTCAGAGTTTAAAGTCTGAAATTTACGAAAGCGAAGAAAAATTTTCGACGTGGTCCATCTACGCCTTCGTAGAATAGGTATACCTACTTCATAAATTATTCATTTTCATAGTATAGAGGAATTTGTCCATTTTGTGCACTTATTAAGTATATGAACTAAATTGCGACATCTAGAACAGCTTTAAATATAAAATAAATGATATAACAAGATATGTTATATTTTATCAATAATTACACAATAAGCATTCTATAATAACATGCTAATATAACCTAAGAAATATATTTTATTCGAAAGGTGTCGAAAGAATAGCATTTATGAATATTATTTAAGTCAGATCATGTTGGTAACCAAATTTTTATTATTTTCTATGATTATGTGGACGCTTTAAACATTTTTTTTACTTCTTAGATAGGTATGTGTACATCTAAGTTGAAAGTTAAGTGTTTTTCTGATGTTTTCTATTTCTAATCAGTAGGTAGTTAAAATTAAGAGTAATATATAGAAACTAAATTGACTGAACTGAACTGAAAACTCAAATAAAAATTTTAATCTATTAAGAAATTTCCATTGGAACATAATCTCCAGATTAATATCTATCAATATGATAAAGACATTGAAATTCCGGAGAACCAGACATCTACTAATCACGTGTGTAGTTTTATATGATATAAACTTTCAGATATGGATAAACCGTTACTGCCAGGGATATAAAATTTATAGGTATCCACATCTAGACTCCGCCTTCTATGACTGCTATTAAAAGGGGTGTGTTATTTTGGATACGTAGGTATAATTTGAATAGGTACGAACATAAATCAAGAGCCATGTTATTAACATGGAAGTGGCTCAAACTGATGATGAATGGTATATGGAAATAGTTTTGTTATACTTTTCTGATAATAGTTTTAGTTTTCTCCGTAAGACTATGTACAGGAAATATACCTACGTTATACCTATAATTCCACAAACTATGGGCAGTGAGGGCTAGACGGAAAATAGAGGAGCATACTCCCCTGAGAACCCAACTGTTTTCTCAGTAAGTCCCAAGAAGATATTTGTTTTGTAGGTACCTACATCCGATTTCTGTGTCCCTAGTCTTCTTATATCTCTACATTCAATATTCTCTATACTCTATTGACATGTAGGTACCCTCTATAATCTCTATAGCTGTAGGTATATCTTATAGCTCTTAGCTTTTTAAATCTCTGTTTGGTTATTGTTCAACTTTTAAAATTTACCAAAGTTTTCCTCAGGTGATTGCCTATGTTTTCGCCTTTTTTCCAGTTATATTGTACTAGAAAATACACCTACCCACTAGTGTTAAGCAGTTTCATATAGATTACCTACTAGACAAGGAACGTATGAATATATATTCTGGTTATACTAGCAAAGATCTAGTTCTAGTAGTTACGTTCATTTATGCCAATTTATAGTTTCTCTTTAATGGACGACATATGCTATAAGAAAATAGGTACCTACAGTGTATTTTGGAAGATGTTAGGAGACATTTTAGAGAAAGCTTATATACCTAGGTTCGCTGAACAATCGTATGATATATATTGATTTTGTTCTTTGAACTACAGTTACTTCAATCATCGCTTTAGTTTTATTAATTGTCTGAAGTACTTAAATAAAATTAACTGTATGACGGAATTTCATCCATGCATTTGTTTATTGATAGTAGCATATTAATGAGAAATTACAGTCACACCATCTCAATTTTTTATCTATATGTATTATAGTCAGTAACAAGTCTGACTATATTAGGTATAGTCAGTTTTCATACTTTTTCATTTCTCGTTATTGTTTGTTCGATGCATTCAGAATGAAAATTAAAATGTTTAAATTATTGCACCTGATATTTTCGATTTTTCACGGATTTGTATAGGAAACCCGTACAGAGAAATCATATTGCACTTTAACAGATTTTAATGAATATCTATATAAGAGATTTCCGTCCTCTGTAAAAGTTTTGGGACGCAAGTCGCCCCTATAGGTGTATGAAGATCTGAGTACCTACTAAGTTAATGTGGGAAAAATTACCAAACTTTATTTGTGTCTGAGATATTATGAAAACATCAAACCAAATTGGTTTTATTTCGATATGAAAACTCGTTGTTTAAATTCTTGCATATATAGCTAGAAACTATTTTCTTTCTTTCCAATTTAATTCCCCAAACATTAAATCCCAATATTATTTCTTAAACTTGATACCACATAATAATTATCGCTGTCACATGAAACTGGCCCAATGAATATTAATTTATATTTCTATTAACATTAGTCCTTCGAGTGCTTCGGGAAAAAGGTTGTTACTATAAGTGGAAACTGAATCAAATTCACGTAAGTTTACTGAACATTGAACTGGTTCAGAAAGGATCCTGGTTGTGCTTCATTTTCTCACTAATATTTTACTGCATAAAATGTTTCTTCTATACGCTGCTGTTATGTCTGCTTTAGTTTGCGTACCACACAATAACTAATTTGGTATTAAATAACGATTGGGTTGGAGGTATCTGAATACTCAAATACGGAATTTCTGAGGCGATGGATAGGAAATAAAGGTCCTGTAAGGTGACCACCAAGGTCTTCTGATCTTACAATATGGGATTATTTCTTGTGTAGTGTCATAAAAAATTATAGAGAAGCTCAGAAAATAACTAATTGAAAATCAATTGTAAACTTTGTAAAAACTATCTCAACTAGATTGACTTGTTAATGATTTTTATAAAACGTTCTCAAAAACAGTGTAAGGTATCTGAATGTAAATAGAGAAATACATATTCATACTTATTATTCCTGGTTTTGAATTGGTAATTCCTAGATAATTCCCAGTTTAAATAAGGTCGCACAAAAAAGTAAAGGGTCACATCCTTCGCAGAACTGATAGTACTTCATTGAGTTGTTAACGATTTTTATAAAATGTTCTGTGTATCTAAAAAAAAATAAATCTATAAGAATACATACATGCAATCCTGTAAAATGCTTTAAAATTCAATGGATTGTTTCTTGCCAGCTATTTGTAGTAATTTTGTGAAACTATAAATATGAATTATCAAAAACATTGTAAAGTGTCTGAATGTAAACAAGGAAATACATATTCATATTATTCCTAGTTTTAAATTGGCAATTATACCTAGATAATTCCCATTTTAAATAAGGTCACACAAAAATAAGTAAAGGGTCACATCCTTCGCAGAACTGATAGTACTTGATTGAGTTGTTAATTATTTTTATAAAACGTTCTTTGTATCTAAAAAAAAATAAATATTTAAGAATACATACATGCAATCCTTTAAAATTGCTATACAAGAAATGCTTGAAAATTCAATGGATTGTTCCTTGCCAGCTATTTGTAGCAATTTTGTGAAACTATAAATATGAATTATCAAAAACATTGTACAGTGTCTGAATGTAAACAGAGAAATACATGAATATTCATATTATTCCTGGTTTTAAATTAGCAATTATACCTAGATAATGCCCAGTTTAAATAAGGTCAGACAGAAATAAGTAAAAGGTCACATCTTTCGCAGAACTGATAGTACTTGATTGATTTGTTAATGATTTTTATAAAACGTTTTCAAAAATAGTGTAAACTATATGAATGTAAACAGAGAAAAACATGAATTTTCATATTATTCCTGATTTTAAATTGGAAATTATACCTAGATAATTCCCAGTTTAAATAAGGCCACACAAAAATAATTAAAGGGTCACATACTTCGCAGAAATGATAGAACTTGATATAAAAAAATACATACATATGTAATTCTTTGAAATTGCTATATAAGAAATGTTTTAAAATTCAATGGATTATTCCTTGCCAGCACTTTGTATCAATTTTGTGAAATTATATATACCTAAATACGAATTATCAAAAACATTGTACAGTGTCTGAATGTAAACAGAGAAATACATGAATATTCATATTATACCTGGTTTTAAATTAGCAATTATACCTAGATAATTTCCAGTTTAAATAAAGTCACACAGAAATAAGTAAAAGGTCACATCTTTCGCAGAACTGATAGTACTTGATTGATTTGTTAATGATTTTTATAAAACGTTTTCAAAAATAGTGTAAACTATATGAATGTAAACAGAGAAATACATGAATTTTCATATTATTCCTGATTTTAAATTGGAAATTATGCCTAGATAATTCCCAGTTTAAATAAGGCCACACAAAAATAATTAAAGGGTCACATACTTCGCAGAACTGATAGAACTTGATATAAAAAAATACATACATATGTAATTCTTTGAAATTGCTATATAAGAAATGTTTTAAAATTCAATGGATTGTTCCTTGCCAGCACTTTGTATCAATTTTGTGAAATTATACCCAAATACGAATTATCAAAAACATTGTACAGTGTCTGAATGTAAACAGAGAAATACATGAATATTCATATTATTCTTGGTTTGAAATTGCCAGTTATACCTAGAGGACCTAGACCATAGACTAACAGACCTAAATAATTCTCAGTTTAATTATAAGGTCACACAAAAATAAGAAAAGGCTCACATCCTTCACAGAACTGATAGTACTTACAGAGTGCAGTTTCAAGCACTTTGAATTTGTACACTTCGAATTTGAATTGGTATGCTTCTGGTTTCCTGTTTTTTGTTATTTTACAGGTGGTGTAATCACAAAAGAGGCCACAAAATTGGTTGTTATCCATAATTTTGTTTTATCTATTTGATTTTATCCATATTTTTGCGTAACCTTTCATATCCATCGAATGCAATGTTCCTAAACTTGCATCTAAGAACAAAATTTGTATGTTTTGATTTTTAATTTAGGTATATTTCAGTCAGAAGAAGCACATAAACACAAATCACTATGCAGTAATTGATAAGTTGATGTTTTTAACAGCAGTCTTGATAAGTATAATTGGATGACCAATTAAAAAATGGTGTTTTTTTGGGGTATATCATATCATAATTAACAGTTTTATTTTTATATTAGTGTCTCTTAGTGCCTCTTTTTTCTATAACGTTCTCTTTGACGTGGGTAACGTGGGAATTTCTTAATTAGTTCAACACTTGATCAACACTATAAAGAATCACTTTAATTGTTGGTCTTGTTGATGCTTGGTCTTATCAAATTTACCAATTTTTCGAATATCTGTCACCCTGATAATGTGTGGCAACACCTTCATTACATCGGCTTTTTGTGATGCTAATCTTTCACTCTTTATACCATCTTCTTGTTCTTTCATGGCGAAAACTTGCTTTTAAACATCACATCATCTTCAAACTGCCGAATTGCTTGATTTCACTTTTGAGGGTCGCTTTCGAGGGAAATGATGTAGTTTCTCAAATTATCCTTACAAAAATTTTAACTCAATTGTGATAAAAACTCCTTTGACATATACAAAATAATAATAAATCGAAAATTGATAAATAAAGTTTTTGAAACGTAAGCCTTTTATTTATTATTAAAAAGGATATTAATAGTGTATAACATTAAACACATAACTTATGTGTTTAATGTTATACACTATTAATATCCTTTTTAGTGTGAGATTTTTTGATTGGGCAAAATATTTTTCAAAAACCAACCTTTAACGGATCCGTCGGTGCAGAGGTTGATTATAAATTCTTTGTATTTTTTTCAGTGGTGGCATAACTCCCAAATAAATAAGAGTAATAACAAGTTCGTATCTGCAAAGGTTGAACCACAGCCTCCTGTAGGAGGCTGTGGTTGAACGCAACATCTACAAACTTGTGGCATTGTGGTAAGTCGATAAACATTATTTTAGATGCCTGTAGGTAGCCAATGCTTGTGAATTTCAAAAACTTACGGAATTAAAGTTCTCTTTTTAACAAAACAATTATTATCATTTAGAAATCAACATTAGTTTTAATAATATAAACAATCTAAACCCATAAGTGTTGGACAAGTAATCTAGGAAATAATTCAATATAATTAAACAGCCGTAAACAGCATGTTTCTGATCGTCAAAAGTTATCCCAGACTTGCGTATGCGAATATGGAGAGTATGCGTGGATCAGGATTCGTCCCTACTGAGTTTTAATCTTTCTGGATTCACCAGAAAATATTGTGGTTCCTTCTTCCTTCATTGATATTTTTAAAACGGTTAGATTTAGTGAGTTGAAATTTTACAGAGGTTGTCAATAAAGGAATGAGTCTGACGTAGATTTCCCATAACAACAAAACACTAACCTGAACTCGACGCGCATTTCGCCAACCAAGTTGTCATCATCTGCGGATTAGAGATGATTCAAACTAAATCTATGCTAACTCTATGTCCTATTTTTTCCTAAACTATTGTTACGATTCAATGAACCGTGATTTACTAACCAATAAAGCGGGCTGTATGGAATTGACCCTCTGTCACTCTTCATACTATTTTTTCACTTTGCAATTTCCAAACTCTCAAATGCACCCAGCTGTCTGGAATATGTTACCATCCTAATTAGTCTTAAATTCCTACAATCTATCTTACCTATGGTTGTTCTCAAACGCATGTTGGAGTACACTATAGACTTATCTGTTTTAGCATGTTTGACATGAGCCATATGTTTCTTGATTCTAGTTTGAATTGACCTTCTAGTTTGTCCAACATACCTACTTTTGATTGCAGTCTTTACAGCTAATTTCGTAAATCCCCCACTTTTCCTTAGTTTCTATTTTGTCTTTTGGATTGTCTAAAAGTTGTTGTTTATTTCCTGATGAATAAACCACTGGCATAAATATCTCTTTAAAAACAAGAAGAAAAGCACGAGTGAAACGAGGATCGTATGGAATAGATAGGAATTTTCTTTTTCATTTTGAAAAGTCGAAGAATTTCGAAGTGTCTCTTTAAATTAACGTTTCCTAATTATTTTACTTATTAAATTTAAAGAATATCCATTACTCGCAGCTACATATATCCCTCATCAATGTTTTTTCTTTTTCAAACCGCTTCTTATTTGGGGGGAAGCTTAATAATAGGCGATGAAATAGAAAATTTAACTCGCCATTTTGTGTTGAGCACAATGGTAAGAGTCCTTAGGAATATATCTTAAAGTACTGGTATCTTTTCTGTACATGTCAAACTTATTTTCACTATTTCTAATTATAAATACATCTAAGAATGGTAGTTGTCTAGAGTTTTCAATTTCATATGTAAATTTAACTGATAGGAAACGACAATTTAATTTAGAAGCAAAGTTGTCAATATCAGTGACTTTTATATGAAACACTACCAAGATATCATCCACATATCTAAACCAAACCCTGGGGAAATACTCGACTGAGCCGTCGCAACAGGCAAAAATAGGACAGTGTTAGCATAGGTTTAGTTTTAATCATCTCCAGATGACGCCAACTTGATTGGCGAAACGCGCGTCGAGTACAGTATAGTGCTTTGATGTTATGTGGAAACTACGTCAGTGTTATTTTCACACCAAAGTTAGAAAGTAATGAGTATTTTATTCATACACATTTGTCGAGATCCTTCGCCCTGAGAATCTTTATTTTTACTGATGCCCTGAAGTGATTTTGTTTGTTTTTTCTTCGAAAGATGGCACCCAAGTAAAGAGTTTAAGAAGTTTAAGGTTGCTCATAAAAAATTGTTGCAGCCGAGTGATACTTGGTTCGGCATGATCAGCTTTGAAGACTGCGAGAAAAGTAGCCGTTTCAGTAACTTGTGATAAAACCATGACGATGATTTTTAAATAAACAAATAATAAAACTACCCCATATTCTGACCCGAACGAAAGATAGTCATAAACCGTATCGAGCCAGTTACTTCTGTCTAAGATAATATTTCCCTGATATATACTACCCCAGTTGACATATGTGTCACCGCAGCATGGGCAATTGCTGGAAATACGCATATGAAGAAGATCCAGGCCGCCGAAAATATGGCGCTAAGGACCGCAGTAGATACACCTTTGTACCTGCGGACAGCCAATATATTTCGGTAGGTAGTTTAGAAAAGAAAATTACCTGTTAATTACATCCGTAATAACACTGACGCCTACCAACAAACAAATTTGTCAGGGTCCATAAATATGTATATTTTCTCAGTAAATAGACCCATAGACCCCTAGTCTATGGGTTTAACAAGAAAATAAATTCCATAATATTTTCTAAGGATGGTTATACACGCTGAAACTATACATATTTCTTCCACAACTATACCACTTATTAGATGTTGTAATCTTGAACTTCAATGTGGTCACATCATTAGTTACTCAGTGTGAACAAGTCAAGCTTCATAATATAAGTACAAGAAAACTATTCTTTTCTTGGATTTGAGCCTGAATGATCAGAAAAGGAGAGAAGGCATAAAAATAAAAAAAATCAGAGATAGATGTATCAGTATATTAAGTAGACTTTGCTAAAGCTGAGTCCGACTGCTATATATTTAATAAGCAAAGGAGGTTTCAACTTCCAACCCCCTACAAGTGTATACAATTAACTTGGTATTGTCGCACGATTTCTATCTATGTAACACCGTAAATATTCGATAAAATTAAAATTTGGAGAAGTTACAATGTCACCATCGTGGCCATTATAACACTTCTTCTTATTTTCAATTTCGTATCTTTTTCATTTGTTATATAAACATTTTTCATTTGTTTATAATATCATATAGACCAAAGTCCGATTATAGGATAAGAAAATACATCAAGTGTAGGTATATCAAAATTACAACAACACTTACAAATAAAACAATATTACAACAAAATCCAATTACAATAACAATATTTTTTTAAATATTTGCAAAAGGATATCCTTTAGAAAACTTCTTGAAGGATAATTGGAAAGTAGCAAAAGGATAACGTGTTTAGGCGTTGTAAAGTGAATTTCCTGCAGAGTAAAGGGGCGTCTCCACATTATTTTGCTGATCAGAGTGTAAGGTAGTAGGAATCTCTGCTGGATGGACAGAATTATCAGTAATTGTCTCTGGTAATAGCGGGTAATTACTACTAAGAAGCAGATAATCTTGATCTCTAACTGGGAGACGTAATGACTAACTCGGAAACTAGAGTTGGGAATTGAGACCAGAAGCCCGGCCAGGCCAGGCCCGGCCCGGAATCAGGCCTGGCCGGGCCGGAATAATCTGCATATTTTACTGGCCGGGCTGGACCTGGCCGGATGCTTTGTAATACCTGGCCGGGCCGGGCTGAAATTGAATTGGCCAGGCCCGACTGGCCGAGTCGGGCCGGGCCTGGCCGGGCCGGTCGGGTCTAGCCTGGCCGGATCGGGCTTGGCCTGGCCGGGCCGGTCCGGGCCTGGCCTGGCCGCTTCGGGCCTGGCCTGGCCGCTTCGGGCCTGGCCTGGCCGCTTCGGGCCTGGCCTGGCCGCTTCGGGCCTGGCCTGGCCGAATCGGGCCTGGGCTGGCCTGTCCGTTTCGAGCCGGATCGGACCGATTTCGACCTAACCTAGGATAACCGGTTTGCTGTATAACAATTTTAAAACACTATATCTTATTCTTCCTATGAGGAATTTGATTTCATAATAACTTGAGGTGTTTCACCCATTTATCTGACCACTTACGGCCAATCTCACTCATACTACTTAAAATTTAAGGTGTCCTAAAATGGAAAAATTATACTTAGCAATAAGTATTACTCTGATATTTAAGCACATCTAAAAATTCTTACACAGACTTCGAATTCGATGCAGAATTTAAAAATGAAATATTTGAAAAAATAAAGTTGATGGTCGTAACTTCTTTTTGGACTACCCCTTATACATGAATTGAGCATAAAAAAATCGCATTAAAAAATAAAAATTTACAAGTCCGAGTGTTTTTCCAAAAAACACACCGCTGAATTTTAAATGAATTTAGACATCACTTCTGGGACTCACTGTACATACATATAATATCTTATAATACTATATATATATATATATATATATTACAAGTGTTAAATGTAAAACATTATGTTTGTGTTTAAGTTGTTGAACAATTTTGTATCCGAGTTTGTATTTTATTTGATAATGAAATAAAAAATTATTCTATTAAGGTTGTTTTGTTCTATTTTGTGAGACATTTGAACGATGGTCTGACGTAGTCGAGTCGCGCCTGGCCTGATCTGGCCTGGCCGGGTCTGGCCTGGTCTGGCCGGGCCGGGCCGGATCTGGCCTGGCCTGGCCTGGTCTGGCCTGGCCTGGTCTGGCCTGGTCTGGTCTGGCCGGGCCGGGTCTGGCCTGGCCCGGCGAATTTAATCTGGCTTGGTCGGGCCTGGCTCAAATCTGGCCTGGCCGGGCCATAATTGTCAAGAGGTCTGGCTTTAATTGGGCCAAACGTTCGGTGGGTTTATCTGGCCTGGCCTGGCCTGGCCTATACTCTGTCGGGCCGGGCCTGGCCTCGCCTGAATTTTTTTAAAAAGTCGCAACTCTATCGGAAACTAATGACTTAAACTAATGAATGAAATTTTGTTTCCTTCATGCAAGGACATTTAAATAAAGCCTTCATGCATAATCTTCTATAGAAATACTATATCTGCAATGGTTACCCATACTCTGGAGAAGATGGAAAACAAATATGTGCGTTTATTTGCAATAGCTGATCGTGCGAATAAAAAATGCAATTAAAAAAAAATAAATTTTCCTTACTACGTAAAGTCACTCGTACATCTGGTAATCTAAGCAAGCGAAACACTAAGAAATCCAATTGAAAAGATTATAGAAATATATAGGTACCATTATTCTTCGTAATAAATATTAATTTCTTAAAAAAGGGACAGGAAGTATCAATACCAAAGCTTATGTAGACTAGACTTTGCATATACCTACGTATCGAACTAATCTTATAATATACCTACTCTAATTATATAACTATAATACTCACCAATGATGGGTAATAGAATTAAAATCTAGAAACAAACCTATATTACAATAACTATACCCATTTTTACAAAATGTCCTTAGTGATATATAAGAGTACATAACTATGTAAATATCTTAGGTAAAACATCTATTGGAAGAGTTTAAAAAAGTGACCAAGTCTCGTATGACATTTTGTGTTTATATAAATAACATTGAACACTTTAGACAAACTCTAAAAGCTCCACGATTGAAGGATTTAAACAGATATTTCATCTAAATAGCCCAGGTTTTTATAACCGTAGCTGAAATACTGACTTACACTATAATTACTACCATATCTAGTTACTAGAAGAAATGGCAGGACTACCTTCCGAAGGCCGAAGGCTGAAGCTGATTGGCTTTACTTCTTGTTTCAACTATTACGATTTGCCATACTAAATACAATGTAGATGCACTTCCATAAAGTAACAATAACTCTCCACCATTTTATAATAGAACCACCCAAGTCCATATTAGCTGATTAGATTATGTAAAAAGTACAGGGTTCAATTCAAAAACCAAATAACGAATTAAGACTTATCTTCCATATGGTTTACTATGCACATTTTTTATTATGGAAAAAATTGCCTAATATGGCATTGAAAATTCAAGTTCAAATGTGCAGAGATATTCATTTCTAGCAACTGACATCCTGTAAAATTTGATTTTTCACCTTATATGCCTAAATACACCGGATTTTGTACCCCCATTGTTTTTATTTTTTGTCCATCCATCTTGTTGCTTATAAGCAGTGAGGCAAATTGCCTACGTATTAAAACGCTTATCATAAATCAAGAAGTATCTTTTAAAATTTATTACTGTGTTAAAACAGTCCTAACTCTAACTTTGTCTGCCTTCCTGTTGGTATTAAAAAGGAATTTCGTTTTCAAGATGGGCTGTTTAACGAAGATGATACCTGTTTTTTAGTACTTTTTTATGTCGTGCGACCTACAATTTAAAATAAAGATTTTATTGATGGCATCTTTAAAAACTTTGTTAATTAAATTAAATAGATTGAAATGGTTCAACCAAAATACAAAACAGTAAAATATCGATAGAGAATTCATCATCAAGAAAAAAAGTACACCTAAATAATTATTTACCCAAAAACTACCCCATTATTCGAATTTGCATATTTGATTACATTCGTTAAATATTTCAGGAGTAAATAATATATCTGGTTTAAAATGATGTAGATTCGTGAGTGTTTCATTGTTCTTTTTTATTATATATAAGGTTATCATAAAGTAAGGTATATATTTCTGCTTATTATGTATTTTTAACAAATTTTAATAACAGGTTGTGACAGAAATTCGATTGGGATAAATTTCGATAAAAAATGGGATTTCTTATCTCCAACAGTGGTTAACGCAAATGTTCGATATGTCGTTCATTTTGCTTCTGTACCAACCGTTCCTCCAAATTGTACACAGCATTATTCAGCATTTCTGGTTGAATTGCAGAAATTTGCTCCCTAATAGTCTTTTAATTTTTCCAGCGTTGTTGATCGTGTTCTAAAAACCAAATTTTTTAAATAACCCCACAGCCACTAATCCACTGCTGGGTTAAGATCAGGCGATCTTGGAGGCCGTGAATTTACAAAACGTCTGCTTATAACATGATTTTGAAAAACCTCAGTTAAAAATTCTTTAATTGGTCGGTAAATATGCGGACTTGCTCCATCCTGCATAAAAATCATGTTTTCAACTCCCTCCTGCTCGTTTTGTATCCATGGAATGGCATAATCTCGTATTATATGCAGGTATATCGTTCACCAGTAACAGTTACAGATACGGCCGTTCCATTCTGTACCTTCTCAAAAAAGTATGGTCTCATGATAAAATTAGATGTGAAACCTCACGAAACTGTGACTTTCATGTCATGAAGACTTTCGTGAACGATTTTATGTAGATTATCTGTTGACCATAATCGACAGTTTTGAGTATTGACTCCCACCATTTAGAGAGAAATTGACCTCATCTGTCTATAAAATACGGGATAACCAAACTTGTTCAATTTTCATCTGAGCCAATATTTGTAAAGAGAAATCATGCCTGCTGCGAAAATCTCTATAATTTGTATGATTTGTATGAAATAATTTCATCAATTTTCCAAACCGTGGTCTATGAAATGCAATCGTTTTGATATCGAATTATAATAATAATAATAATAATAATGCGACTTTATTCGGAGTTTGATAGTTATAACATTATAAATAATACAATAATAATATTACACCGAAAAGGCGAAGTGTCACTAATTATAGTGTTTTCCAACTTAACCTAATAGGGAGAATCTTACATACATGCATGTTTCTAATAACATAGGTGCATAATTTGAGAGCTAATGTTTAATATAATATAATAATAATTTTAATTTCATAAAATTCAAACATTTCAGTTGCCAATCAGAACTAATCATCCATTCCGCGTGATTGTTTTTGAGTTACTCTTGCACTAAACGGATTTTAAGTTTTTTCTTAAAATTTAGGATTGAATAGTGGGCAAATTCAGGAGGTAAGAGACCATAGTATTTGCTTGCATTATACGAGAAACTGCGCTTATATATAGGTGTGCCATGTTTGGGAATTGCTAATAACAATCTGTTTCTCGTATGAAACTTATTTATATTCTGGAATCTCTTCAATCTTCGCCGCAAATATTGAGGTTTATTAGTTGTCAGAATTTTGTGTGTCGCTGTTAGTAAATGTAAGGTACGAAGAGAAGCTAAATTTAATATATGATTGTCTTTGAAGATGTGGCTAATATGATCGTACTTACGTATTCCAAAACAAAATCTTATACAAGAATTTTGAATCTTTTGTAATCGCATTTCATCTTTTTTATCAAGTGCTGGACCATAGATTATATCACAATACGAAAGTTTGGATGTTATGAGAGAGTCACACAAATGAAGTTTAAGTTTTTTATTTAAAATCTGCTTGTGAGTATACAACTGTCTAAGTATACAGTATGAAGTTTTGCAGAGATAAGTTACATGTTTCGAAAATCTAAGTCGGTTGTCCAACCAGAGACCCAAATTTTTGCTTTCTGTAACAACTGGCAGATTGTCACCAGCTATCTGTATATTCATAAAACCCTGAGCAATTTCACGTTTTTGTTTTGGTCCGAAAAACATTACCATAGATTTACTTGTATTCAATTTTAAATTATGTGCTGAAGATATATCAAATAACATAGCTAAGTCATTGTTAATTAAGGTATTTGCTAAATTATAGTCACTGATTTGAAAGCTAAAATAGATCTGGGTATCGTCTGCATAATGATGAATACTTGAGTGCTTTGTAATTGAATGAAAATCAGATATATATATATATTGAAAATATTAATGGGCCCAAAATAGAGCCTTGAGGGACGCCTAGATTTATTGAAAGTATATCAGATATTTGTGAATTTAGTGAGACATATTGGGAACGATTACTTAAATAACTTTTTATTAATGTAATGGCATTTTCATTGAAACCAAAATATCTCAACTTACTACAAAGAACTAAAGGATCAAGAGTGTCAAACGCCTTACTATAATCAAGCAACACCAAGCAAGTAACTTTACTTTGATCTATTGAAGCAAATATATCATCGGTTACACTAGTCAATGCTGTGGTAGTGCTATAACCTTCCCTAAATCCCGACTGAAAATTTGGAATTATATCATTCTGAAAAATATACGCAGAAATTTGTTTTTTCATAATCATTTCTAGAACTTTTGAAAGACTCGGGAGTATACTTATGGGCCTGAGGCTGGATAAAACTGTAGCGTTCGCTATTTTAGGAAAGGGTAAAACTTTTGCACACTTCCATGATTCGGGAAAGGCACATGACGTTAGAGAGCAATTTATAATATAGGTTATGTGATCCAACAGATGAGGTATAACTAACTGTATCATTTTTTTAGAAATTCCGTCTAAGCCAGTAGAGTCTGTTTTAAGAGAGTTAATGCATTTGACTACATCATATGATGTCACCTCAGAGAAACTAAAGAAGGTATTGACTATGGGACGCTGTAGATAGAATAGTAGGTAGGTAGAATTCACACTATAGTGTAGTGATAGCTAAGGGATTAGTGTTGGCTATGTTTTCATTTTCTCGAAGAACTTCTACAACTTGGACATCACTCATCCTTTGTCTTCCTGATCTCGTAGGTCAGTTACAGACTCTGATCTTTCAAATTTGCTAATCAAATTACGGTACAATTATTGAAGCTGTTAGATTCCATTTACTTTTTGGCACTAGCTTAATATAGATTAGCTTAGACTAGCTTAGATTTCTTAAAATTATATAAGATTTTAATCTATACCCCTTACTTTGTGATGTAAGTATACATACTTAGTATGTATTCATCGACAGTACCTGCATATTCTGGCAACCCTAAAAATACACAATAGACTAGATTTTTTGAGCGACTTATTTTGTTCTCTTCACTGTATGTTTTATGTACTTTCTACTTAATTCTATTCTGAATAAATACTTATTGTTTTAAGGGTGACTCACCAATTACATCTAGATAAAATTATGTTGAGGTGTCAGGTGTACGTTCCCTAGATATAGATAGCTTTTAAAAAATGTCATCGCATTCATGAGGATTTTCAAATTAACTGGAAACGAATAGCTGATGTCCTTACGTCATATCCAGTTATGAAGCTAAAACATTTCATTCTTATCAGGTGTTTATTGCATGATTTACAACAACCTGTCTCATCTACAACTTTAAATCTGCTGAGATAAATATATTTGTGTCGGCTTGTTTCAAATCAAGCTTACTTGAATTTATAGGACTATTATTTTTATCCTTTTATTTATAAAACATCATTTCAAGTATACAGCTGTGACATTTAAAGTCCTCCTCGTATATATTTTTTTATTTCTTAAAACAACCAACCGATTAGTAGGTTTATGAGTGTAACTTAAAATATACATGTTTATGGGTAGGAATTATATTTCGCGCCATTTTTAGCCATTTAACAATACATATGTATGTTTTTTTTGCAAAAATATCTTGTTTTTGTTTTGAAAATGAGAAGCTGGGTAAATAATATAATA
This sequence comes from Pogonocherus hispidulus, assembly GCA_963924545.1. Classification (NCBI taxonomy): domain Eukaryota; kingdom Metazoa; phylum Arthropoda; class Insecta; order Coleoptera; family Cerambycidae; genus Pogonocherus; species Pogonocherus hispidulus. The sequence goes on from OZ004699.1 coordinate 8,858,671, forward strand.
ATAGAAAGCTTAAGCTTAAGTAATATATTTTAAGGATGCATATTTTCTAGTTTCTGTTTGTAAACAATCGAGAACATTTTTGATAACTTGAATTTACCTATTTGATTTTTGGCCTATTTATAAAAATAATGAAATCTGTTTTGACTATTCTTACATCCAAACGATTGGTTTCCTATTTTCTTTACGGTTTTTTTTTAATAATTAGCCCTTATAGTTGTTTGTATAATAAACAAAAAACTCGTTGTTTATTCAAATTGTACTTCATTTCAATCATCAAAAAGTAAGCTCGTCGCTTCCACTACTTGTTCAAGTCAGTAGAAATACGAGGATAATAAGCCATTATCATTATCCTATGTAGTCTTGCAAATGTATCTACGTTTTAGTAGTCATTTTCACCAATTGTTATTAGGTACATGAATTATTTTACAGCGATTTTACATACAAAGGGTAGTTATGAGGACTACGTTGTACGCAATACGCGCATTACACCACAAAGTTGACACATTCAAATGGTTATAGACATATAACATTTGTTGGATCATGAATCACATCGACGTATACAGATCCGTATTTGCCAGAAGTGGGATATATACGAGAAGTTTTATTCATTACTATATTACCTATATATTTGCACCAACTAGATATGTGAATACCTATAATCTTTCGAGAATTACTTTTTCATTTGGGAAAACATTCGGGATTGGATATTTCAGATAGTTTTCTTTTAAAGTTTTTTATAGAATCTATTTAAAATGCACACAGTGTCATTTCATTTCACCCAGACATTATTTTATTAACAAAATAGTGAACTTGCCATCGTAATTCTTTTATTGGCTTAGAGCCGCCTGACACGAGACTTAATTTCGCACTGAATTCAGTACTCAAATTGCGCGCGCAAATTTAGCGGACTTGTATGCTACAAATTAGAACATGTTCTAACTTTTTGGACGAAATTAGCACAATATAGATGCACTACTGCGCATCTACACTATGCTGATTTCGTCCAAGAAATTAGAACATGTTCTAATTTCTAGAATCCAAGTCCGCTAAATCTGTGCACGCAATTTGAGTACTGAATTCAGTGCTAAATTAAGTCTCGTGTCAGGCGGTTCTTATACAGGCATTGGATTTGTTTACAATAACAGATCCTGGAGTAATGAATTATTACTTATATCTACTTGCGTTCTTGAAATCAACCCAGTTGGTTACGTTCTATGTATAAACAAACATCGATTACATAGATTATCTATTAGCACTATTAGTAACTGATGGGCATGAATGTGGTACATCGGTTCTTTGCGCCGCCGCGCCCGGAGACCTGGGTTCGAATCCCTGCCATTGTTTCCTAAATGTGTACCCCACACCCCTACAAATTCTCTATATGTAGAGGGACACTCCACAGGTGTGTATTCCACCTATTGTTAAGTATAACAACTTCTGTTAGAGTTGGAACTTATTAGTGGGTAGCTGCCTCCAATACATTTGTGAAACTCCAGGACATTAATAATTGAATGGGTGATCATTTTTGAGATATATATGTAGAAAAGGAGCTTCAAAAGTCAAATATTGCGTAGTGAGCATATGTGGAAGAACTTATAAAATTCGGAAAAATTTGAGAACAAACAAAAATTCAAAGAATCGGTTATAATTTTGTTCAATGTTCGACTAAATATGTATGGTAAAATGGTATGTGGCATAGGTATAGGTAGGTATTGGAACTATAGCAACTGTCTGTGTTGAAACAGGAGACAGAGGGGCCTATTTTGAATCTGTTAAAATTAACGGTGGTTAAAAATTTATAGCGAATCGGAAAATAATAATTTTGGAAAAAATAGGTACCTACAATAAAAAAAATAGATGAAAATTCACACATGGATCATAGTTTATATTGAGGCAGCCCAAGATAAATTGTAAGGCAAAAAATAAACGAAAAACTGCACCTACATTAATATTCGGATTTCGGTTTCATACAAGGAACAGTGTTAAGTCCGATACTGCAAACGGGATTGCGTGCTGCCGTGGTTGAAATTTCGAAATGCGTCCCAGAGGCTCGCTTAGCGTCGCGGCTCTTTTGATTTATTCAGTCGTCTGTTTTCAACGTCTCTCGAGATATGCCACTCGTGTCAATTTTTCGTGTCGTGAATTTTTATTCTTATAGTAATCGATGTAAGATCGCATGGGGCGAGGATTTATGATGTCATTTGTTACATCTGTTTAAGAAATCAGATAAATATAATGGCTTTTAATTGACGGGGCTGTTAATTGTTATATTTTTGCAAGCAGTTTTCAAAAAGGAACATCCTGGAACGTCCTGCTAAAACTACTAAAACATGCAACTGTGCATGCGTGTCCTAAAACTAGAATATTTTCTTTCCTTAAAGTGGTTGAATATTGCTCCAAAATTAGCGCAACATTCCGGTTCCACCGGAAGTCGATGTCAAGTGGCTTATTTCAAATGGAATATACTACTTTTTTATTTCGTTTTTGAATTTCACGTCAAATTTCACGTTTTCGAAATATTTTGATTTTCTCAAAAATGTCTCTAAGAACATAATTAAATTATGTCTGTTCTATTGTCTTTGAGGAAGACAATATATGGAGATGCCGAAGCAATGCAATGCTCGTCGGGGCACATTTCCCGTGGAGTAGTTGTTTTCGGCATCTCCTTCATTTAAACCATGTACTTTTTCAGTACGTATTTTATCAGCGAAGTCCTATTAAGTTCGGACTCCTTCTCTTTATACTTCATGAAATATAAAAAGTCTGGTCAGTGGGCAGTCGTAGGCACTACCCAAGATGCCTTAAAGAAAAAAATCTTGGGCACTACACCAACAATCTTGGAAACATAAAACAGAAGTGAAATCTCTATTCTCGTTTTCCAAACCACAGACTAATATCTTGCGGCACAGTATCGCCAACTCTTCACATAGGTACCTAAAAAATAGAGATCGCATAATTTATGGAGATCGACTATCGCCTACATTCAGGTCGATTCTGTTTGAACATAACAATATTGTTTTTGGCTATTTTAAAAAGATATGGCAGAGACAACATATGGTTATTTCTTAACCAGATATGTAAGATACCTATTCTGTTTGTTAAATTTTAACAAGATGATATGTCATTTTAAACATATCTTGCTATTATTTCTGGCAATCTTAGCAACATCATTTTAGTGCTTGCTGTGAACATTGCAATATTGTTAGTGGTTAAATTTAGTGTTTAAAATTGCCATAAATCCATTATTTATACATTTTCAGCTGAATTTTCATGTTTCAAACTGTTCTACATCAGTAAGTAGGTACCTACCTACTTATATTTAACTTCAATTATTTTTATTTGTGTTCTTTATAGGTTTAAATAGGTTTCAATTATAATTGTATAGTACATACATTGTACATATAAGGCACAACCTACTCCCTACTCTAGACTCTAGGTTGTGTATAAGGTATAAGGCACATGATACAACTACATAGATCACAGATATGCTCATAACTTTCGTTTGTTCTGCGATGACGTCATTCGTGAGGGAAAAATGGCGATATGATGCGAAAATTCTTAAGGGCAGTGATATAATTATTTTCGTGTTTATCAATTGTTTTTCCTCGTAACTGACGTCACTATACGGATTGACATATCTTATAAGGCATAGACTTAAGTATAAGGTATGCACTGCACAGAACATACCGTTTAGTGACTTTTGAGGCTTAAGGTTTCATAAACTGAATTTTACCAAACCTTGTTTGTATGTTTGCAACACTGTTTGAAACTAATGTTTTTTCTTTTTCTATGCTATTGAATTCAAAATGGATGACATAGACATACACATTCTTATTATTCTGTGAGTGACATACACGCTGTGGTTTTTCTTTAACCGGTCAAATATAGAAAATTTGCAGGAAATGGTTAATTGCTTATTTTATGGGAAATATATAATAGCATATTATTATTAATTGAGAGCGATTTAATAAGTAAGATGGGTGACAGTTTAGAAGATTTGTATGAAAAATACAACATTTTGTCAGAAGCAAAGGATAAAATTTCCCAGGTTAGTTGAAAAATATTGACGGATTTCAAGATAGGACTACTTTTGATAATGAGTAGGTACCTGGTTTACTATCATGAGTATGTTATGCTATTAAAAGTTTTTCATTAAGAGTGGAATAGTAGGTACTATTTTGAGTGGAGTATTTTTTGCAAGTGCTAAAAGAGACCAATATGTTCAATCGCAACATAATGGTGCAAAATTAATATATTGTATAATCTACAACCCATAAGTAAAACTACTGGTTTCTTTTGTTTACATTTTTTTATTTTAAATGATCATTATTCATTTGTATATACCTATGTTGTATACTGTTTTATGCTTTATCAATTTGTCTTGGTATAAATGAAATTTTATATAGGTATTACTTATTATTGTTTTATATTTACATAGATATATACAATTCAATTTATAAAATTTTTTGTGTATATTTTCAGTACTCCAAATTATATTTAGAGTGTATAGAGGGCACAAAAGGAAATGATCAAGAAAAGAAGCTAGCCGCACAAATAATATCTAAATTCTTTAAAGATTTTCCCACCTTGCAAGATCAAGCCATTAATGCTATTTTGGATCTTTGTGAGGAGGGCGACAAGGATGACGATTCTATGGTAAGAAACTTTTACTCATTTAGCTAAATTATGTCCGTAACATGACAGAATTAAAAAGGGCACTAATATATCAAATGTTGATACATATCAGCTATTATATAAATGTTAATAGTTGATATATATCAATTTAATTTTCCCGCTATTTCATCACAAAGTCAAATTTCAAATTTAACCTTTAAAATATATAATTAGTTGCGGTGGCTTGTCTAATAAAAATTTTTAGTCAAAAACTGGTAAAACAAGGCATAAAAAGTTATTTAAAATGCCACAAAAACCAAACTTAGTATGGAAATATTATGAAAGGTGAATATCTATGATAATATAGAGGATATATTTTCCCCTTGAATAAGAGGAAAATATATACAAGGAGATTGTATATACTGTAAAAAAATGTTTATAGCCAATCCTAAGAGAATGGAAAAACACTTAACACTTTGTTCGAAAGTACCAGCTATTATTAAGATTGTTTTCTCAAAAACAAACGGTCTCAGAATAAAGATAAAGAACTTTCTGTTAATTGTTACATGCGAGTAATAGTATATTATGTATCAAGTTTTATAAATGCCATTTTAGTCGCGATTTTTATTAATCACGAGCGAAGCGAAGCGGAGCGAGTGTTCAATAAAATGAGTGAATAAAATGGCGTTATAAAACGAGTTGCATACTATACTTTTTCTACGATAGCAAATATCTAAATTTACTTTCCACAAAATTACTTCTCATGTCACGCCGCTTCAAATTAGTTTGACAGATTGATTAAAAATGACACAGACAACTAAGTACCTTGATTTTTTCAATAATTTCAATCCGTGACTAAAGCGCACGAAGCCACGGCTTGTATGCACGAAGCCACGGCTTGTGTATATAAAAGATCACTTAGCGTCATGGAAACATATACGAAAAATGGCATTTTAAAGATGGGGAGTAGAAAAAGTATATTTTGTTTTTTTTTTAACCTAACACTTGTTCACTTTAATACTCATATAATATTTATTTTAATGCAAAAGTTTATGTTTTGTTATTGTTGTTTCATTTAGCAATTAATATTAGTTTAGGTGTACTGAATTAAACTTTCATCAATCTGATCTTTATTTTTTGACAGGATCTTACAATACAGTTTTGTCTTACATTGTCGTTTTCAATAATCCTTCATTGGAATCCTGTATTCCTATTTCAAGATTGTTTTATTTTCTTTTTAAAATAATTTTATTGATTTTCAGATACGTATTTCTGCAATAAAAGTATTACCTATACTTTGTAAGGTTGCTAAGAACCATGTATACAAAGTAGCTGACATTTTGGCTCAGTTGTTACAATTAGAAAAGAAAGATTATAGCACAGCTTGTAGCGCATTAATTCAAGTGTTTAGAGAAGACGAACTAAATACCATTAAGGCGTTGTTCAATCAAATACATACTACTGATGTTAATTGTTTAAGAGAAAAATGTATACAATTCTTGTATACGAAATTGATTAAAATTCCAGAAAAGTTAAGTTCAGAAGTAGAAGACCTGGTATTGGAAGAGGGGAAGAAAATTCTTCAGGTTAGTATTTTTCTGTAACAAAAGACTGCAAATTTATGTTTGTAGAGGGCAGGTAATTTTAATTGCGATCCTGTATCCGTTCCTGTAATTTTTGGGACAAATTAACATTTTAGAGAAATTTAAAAGAAAATTATTGTTCAAACAATATTTTAAAATAAATATTGGTATCATTTTAGGACTCAAGTGCGACTGAGTTTTTGGTAATAATGTCTTATTTAACATCATCAAAATTGGCGAAAACCATTGTAGGACAAAAAGAGTTAGTTGACTTAGTTGCAGAAAGAGCTGAAATTGATAGAGAGTTTGATCCACAAGAGGAAGGAGCCTCAGATCGTATTATTATGTGTGTTGAATGTATTTTACCTTTATTTAATGTAAGTATGTTTTTTCAACTTATTGATATATTATTTCTATATTATCTTAATTACAAAGCAACCCAACTGGCATAATAAGGGGCTGGACCATAGTGATTATCACTTAAACTATATCAAAAAAAAGTTTTATTGGAAGAAGATGCCAAAAACAACTATTCCATTGGCACCCTGCCCCTACTGGCATTGCCTTACTTCGGCATTTCCATGGAAGTCGCCACATCTTTCATCGAGACCAGACACCATCACAGAATCGACTAACGATGTTGCGAGACATGATTGTCTAAGGGGCATCGTAAATGCTAGTAGTGGTGAGAAACACACCACTCACCATTGCTAACATTCACAATTCATTAATTCCACTGCCACTGGCACTCTGATGAGCGCATGGTAAAACGCTATACAGGTAAAGAGGTAGTTGATATAAATTCTATTCTTACTAACTTGCAAGACGGTCATAAAGACCCTAAAAGTATTCTCGATAATGTGAATGAATTTTTTGGTAATCAATGTATAGACTTGACTTCTAAAAATGAAAATTACGCGCTGTACAATATTCGGAGAAATGTCAACTCATTAATTTTATTTCCCACTACTTTTAATGAGGTATATAATGAAATTATGTCACTCAAAAATACAAACTCAGTTGGTGAAGATGCAATACCGGTAAGACTTCTCAAAACAGTAGCCACTGAAATAGTTCCACCATTGGTATACATTATAAACCTAACCCTTGATACTGGCTATTTTCCGGATATGTTGAAAGTGGCAGAAGTTATTGCTTTGCATAAGAAAGGTGATAAAAACGTAATCTCAAACTATAGACCAATTGCACTGCTGTCAAACATCAGCAAAATATTTGAGAGAGTTATATGCTCCAGACTAGTGGGCTTCTTTGACCATTGTAATGTTATATCTTCAGCACAAAATGGGTTTAGGAAGGGTAAGTCAACAATCACTGCTGTATTTCAGGCCCTATGTAAGATCATTAACTCACAAAATGAACATCAAACTACTTTTCTAATGTGTTTAGATCTTTCAAAAGCATTTGACAGTGTGGATTATACAATATTACTAAGCAAACTAGAATGTTATGGGGTGAGAGGGGTATCGCTACGATTGATGGAATCGTATCTTCGAAATAGGTTACAGAGGGTGGTCGAACGAGATTTGAATGGAGAGGTAATAAAATCAGAGATTATTACTCTTAAAAGGGGTGTCCCTCAGGGTTCTGTACTTGGCCCCCTCCTTTATCTTATCTACACCAATAATCTATCAGGCTCTATTGCTGAGGATGTTGTTCAGTTTGCTGATGATACCTCTTTAATTTTTAGTGGCCGCTCGATGGTGAATCAGGATAGAAACATTTTTTCTACGCTTGAGACACTGGAGGGTTGGTTTGCTGCAAATAATCTTTCACTCAATACAAATAAAACTCAACTAATGAGGTTTGATTACAGTTTACAAAGCAGTGAGTTGATAATTTCTAGTGGAAATAAACAAATCACTGCTGTGAACAATGTGAAATTCTTAGGGATCCAAATTGATTCTCGTTTAGATTGGCGATGTCACATTGATGTGCTTGCAAGTGGTCTGGCACGATATTGCTATGCCTTGAGAGCAATCTCTAGTATGATTAATGTCAAATCAGCCCTAATAGCTTATCACTCATACATACAATCCAGGATAAGATATGGAATTATCTTCTGGGCCAATTCTCCAGATATGCAACGTATCTTTGTACTTCAAAAAAGATGTGTGAGAAATATCTATGGACTGCAAAACTACGAATCCTGTAAAATCTATTTCCGTAACAACAAAATACTTACCCTTGCTTGCATTTATATATATGAGTCCGTTTTGTCCGTCTGTAATAATAGAGACCTCCTCGGGAATTGTGATAGGCAGCATGGCCACAATACCAGAGGGAGGTCTGATCTGATTGATGATAAAATGAATTATACTTACCTACAAAAAAATGTAAAACATTCTATAATAAAAATTTATAATACAATACCAATCTCAATCAGAGCAAATTCAGTTGGTAAGTTGAAAACAATACTGTATGATATTTTGATACAGAAGGCCTACTACAGCGTTGGAGAATTCTATAGTGACTCTCATTTCTGCATCATATGAAGTACTTGTTAATGAAATATTGTGTTGTTTGTTTGTTGAAACTCTAGTTTTAACGTGTATGTTTGTTACTTATACACTTGTACACCTAACTGTGTTTTATACTTGTAACTGTTTTATTATCTGTAATTAGATTATTCTTTGTAATTGTTCATTGATTCATTATTGAAACTGTATGACGTGTTCTACACCTTAAGGGTATTTTTTTAAGAACTAATAAAAATATCTATCTCTATCTATCTATCTATCATAACAAGCCTGAAACCGGTCAGTGTATGGTTTTTGGTCTCTATGAAGTATGTGGTGACTTCTATGGAAATGCCGAAGTAATGCAATGTTGGTCAGGGCACATGGCCTGTGGTATAACTTCAATTACTTGGTGGCCAACTATTATATTGCCATTTTTATTTTTAAATGTATTTAATTAATTTTAGGCTAATGTGGAGTCTACAAAATTTTTAATTTATTATTGTGATCAAATTTTGCCACATTGGGATGCCATAGGACAACTAAAGGACGGTTGCACCTTACAGTATCAACTTTTAAAGCAGCTCACAGAACTTAGTGCCCATTGTGGTAAATTGGAAAACCCTTCATTACATGTGGTACAGATTTTTGATAAACTTAAGGTAGGTAATAGTTTTTTATTATACCTTTGTTGTAGTGACCAATCTGTTTGTAACGGGTGTAGGTACACTTTTGTAGCAGAGTCACGGTTTGAAAAGTGAGCCAACAACATACCTTACACTATAACCTGGTGCATTGCGGGTGTATAAGTAGTACTGAAAGTAAATAGTATAGTCAAGTTCTGACACAAATGCTGGTCTCATGGTGGAGGGTTTGGTTTTCGGTCCACTCTTGAATATAACTTGAGGAACGCTGATTAACTTACAAACTATACAGGGTTATTCAGAACTTATCCATAATAAAATTTGGGGATGTTCAACATACATGTACAAATGTGGTAGTGCAAAAAAAAATTTTTTTGGCGGGGTCTGAAAACTATTTAAAAATTTTTCATTGCACGCCGCTGGATATTGGTCCACTGTAATGGAGTGAACTTGGGACTGACAATGCAAACTGGCTAGAACGAAAAAAACCGGCGCACCCGACACAAAAAAGATTTGCAGCGTTTTTACTTTAAAATAAACTTAAAGATAGATAGAGGCAACCAAAGTGACGTGTCTTTAAAATGAATAAAATTTTGTTACACTAATTTTGAAGAATTGCGCTACTTGATTACTAGGTATTAGAAACATGAAATTTATAAAAAATTTGCACATACCTTGTTACAAAAGCTGTTCGAAATAATATTCCTGGACTTGTACACAATTTTGGGCACGCCTTATCCAATTTTGCCGCACTAAACGGAACGTTCCTCCTGGTTGCTGATCTTGTAAACGCAAATTATTAAGGTAATTGGGGATTTTCAGCATTTTGCTGCAACAACCACTCACAAAACCTAACTGTCGATGTGTCGATTGGGAAATCGTTCCGCATACAAGCGCGAAGCTGCCAATGAATTTTGTCCAACTTCGCCATAAATAAGAATCATGTCCATTAACTCAACATTACTGTACACATGAGCCATTTTGAAAATTTTACAGTTTCACACTCGATAAATAAAACACTCGGACAGAGACAGCGACACAGAAAGACTGATGACTGCATAGACAATAAGATATATTATCCCCACTCCAACTGTATTCGCCAGGTGTTCGCCAGGTACAAAAACTGTTGTTTACTGTTTTTTGAAGGAATGTGATATATCAGATGTGTTGAAGTACAGTTGCCCAGCCACGTAGTCCTTTATAATGGTATAACTTTAAACATTGTTTACGGGAAATCCTAAGCTTTTTATTATAAATTTTTTTGGTGATATCGATTTCTTATTTAAGGATGAATGCATACATATCCTCAAAGTTTTAGAGATGAGTTCTGAATAACCCTGTAGATTGTCTTATTATTTCGTAAAAAAGAAAATATTCAAAATATTCAAATTTACCTTTTTCAGCAATATATGCCGCTTCCCCCAGATGACGTGGATATAGATAAAATGCCTAATTTAGATTTCACAACCGTAGAATGTTTGTTATATTCCTTTCATCGATTGGCAAGGCAATGCCCTGATTTCCTGACTGCTGACCCGTTGGTTTTGAAAGACTTCCGTTCGAGATTAAACTATTTTTCCCGGGGAGTTGGAGGATGTAAGAAATCTTTAGAGAAATTGCAAATAAAAAAGGAAGAGAATGACAAAATTAAAGTGGCTCCTACTGTTCTGGATAACATAACATCGCTCATCAAGGATTTGTTTTATACAACACCTGTATATAAATGTAATATTCAGCTGTCATTTAAAACCATCGATAATAAGATTAAGGTAAGTACTCTTTTTAAGATTACAAAAAATACTTATGATGATATGAAATTAAATAAATCAAACATGTATTTGTTCCTTGTTTAAAGATTTCTCCTGCAAAACCATCTGGACTACAAAAAAGGCATGTTCCTATTACATTTGATTCTAGTAATGGTTCCTCATCCAAACATGTTCGTTCAAATAAAACTGGTGAGAATATGAAACTGTATATACCACCAAGCGGCAAGTTCAGCAATAATTTCCAAAATTATGGTAAGTGGCAAACGTTCTGTTCTCAACACACCGCTTTAGTAAAATAAAATGTGCTTTCTGTATTTATCTGAATTGCCAAATAAAACATACTCATATGAAAATCTAGTACGGCTGCAGGGTCCACAAACTAGCAGGTCGAGCAAATTCCATAAGATTGCAGGCTATCTCAAAAATCACATTTTCAAGCTCGATTTTCAATATAAATTTAATCGTTAAATCAAAAATTTGATTCTTTCATTTGTTTTCAAATTGCAGTGATTTAGTTATTGTTGCATTTGGTGGGAACTGAGAATAGCTCAATCCTTTGTTTGGAGATATTCCCAGTGCGCACTAGGGCGGTCAGTTGAATTCGCCGTTAGTTTTCCCATAAATGGGCATTATACATTAAACGTGTCATACTAAATGTCCATTTATGAAAAAAATTCAAGAAAATAGTTTTACAATTTAAATGTGTAAGAAACATTTTTCATCCCGTAAATTTCTTCATATTAAAACATGTTCAAGGATCTGATTTGGATGATTACATTCTACGAATTGCATATTGTTGTTTTAACAGAAAAAAGCACATAAAATACCAAACAACGGGGTGTAGAAAAAGAGTTCTACAGCTTAACAGATGGTTAATGTAATTAACAAAAACAAACTACGAGTGTAAGGATACCCCCACATATGGGATAAGGATATGGGGGTATCCTTACTACATTCGTAGTTGTTTGTTTTTGTTAATTACATAAAATACCTGTCGTATTTCTTTAATAACTCTGGAACACCCTGTGGGTACTAGCGGTTAGGGGAATACGTGCTATTCGCTATATGTATATAATATTGTCGGATCTTTCCCAATTTTTATGAAAGGATGTTAATATATGTTTTCTTTAGATCGATCTTCTATTAGAGGCAGAGGAAGTAGAGGTGGAAGAGGTTCAAGGGGGAGAGGATCTTCAAGAGGATGGCGCAACTGAAATTGTGTAAATTAATTTTTCATTAATTAACCGACATACATTTTCATATTTTTTGTCTTACAATGTAAAACTATTAGGAGAATATTAATTTGTTTAAGAAATACAAGATTTTTAAAAACTAAAATTATTTATATTATTAAATTAATTAAAAAAAAATATATATTTAGGCATCGATGATTATATTGATTATTAACATAGAAATAAGAATTCTGGAGTAATTTCTAGCACCACATATCACATTTTCATTATTCGTTTGCATTTAACGAGTTTTAGATTTTAGTTTTAAATTAACAAAACGAATTATTGATTGGAAAATTGCCAGGAAAAATTTAAAGAAAAATCTGATCTTTGATTTTATGTAAAACTAATATTTAAACAGTAAAATTGGTAAAACAAAAATGTATTACACATAAATAAGCGAATAAACTAAAAAGGTTGTCTTAAAAATCATATATATAATATAATTAGGTACAATCATTAACAATCTGATGTTTTCTCTGGTACATATAAACTATTTTTAAGAATTATCACCATAATCTCTATCACCCACATTGATTCGGTCAGGAGCAGATGTTACATTAAAGCCTAAAATTCGAGAGTCTACCTTTAACATTTTTGATTTCTTGTTTTTCTTATTTTTTCCCTAAAACAAAAAGTAAAACTCTGGAAACAGAACAGTACAGATAATATTAGTAGTGGTAAGAAACACACCGTAGTGCCCTCTTTGGGTCTGTGCTACTATCTGTCTTGACAATTATTGTCAAATTGACAGACAGGTAATGACCTGCCCTTTACAGCAGTGACTTTGAATGTAGGATTGTCTTTAAGGAAGACAATCCTTCTTATTTATTTGAAGAAGATGCCGAAAACAACTACTCCACGGGCAATGTGCCCTGACTGACATTGCATTACGTCGACATCTCCATAGGAGTCTTACATCGTAACGTAACGCCAGTCGGGCTATATTGCCCGTGGAGTAGTTGTTTTCGGCATCTCCTTCAAATAAATAAGCAGGATTGTCTTCCTTAAAGACAATAGATGTCACTGGTGTAATGGGACTTGCGGAAAAGCAGGTCAATCATCTGTCTGTCAATTTGACAGATAGTGTGTTTCTCACCACTACTATCTCACCACTACTAACATTCACGATGCCAATTAGGCAATCATGTCGCAACATCGTTCATCGACTCCTCTACCTATGGCACTCTAGCGCAAAATAAGCGCGAAACCGGTCAGTGTCTGGTATTTGGTCTCGATGAACCATGTGACGACTCCTATGGAGATGCCGATGTAATGCAACGCCAGTTGGGGCGCATTGCCCGTGGAGTAGTTTTCGGCATCTCCTTCAAATATCTACAGATAATTTTGTATCACGAGTCGTTTAATATATTTTTATTTTTAAATACGGTGTGTTCCACTTCTCACCTTCATACCCCTGATTTGAAGAAGTTTACAGAGTCACAATTTGTATGATTATTTATTTAAAAAATAGGTCTAAAAATAGTAAGTATCCCGAGTTATATGAAATTCTCATAGTTATTAACTTTTTAATATCCTCCAATTTTAAAATGGAGATTTAATGCTAAACGAAATGCTAGTAATTATAAAAAAAATTGTTCGAATGAATTACTGTAACTGAAATGTCTTTTGCATTTAATTTTATAGTTTTTGTTTATTTTCAAAACCTTTTGGATGTTTAAAACAAACCATTTCTCTTGCAAATTTAAGGCTCTAGAAAGTTATTTTATTTAAGAATTTTACATACAGGGATGTGATGGTGAGAAAAAACAAAGTGATAGCTACATTATAAATTCATACCACTTAGCAAACAAATTTTGAAGGTAAGTAATATTCACTTTCTTATATTAACATACTAAACACCATAAACTACTAAAAGAGTACCCTAAATGCTAAGTTACTAGTTTCTATTATTTTGAGCTGCCATCGTCATCAGGGTGCCAATTTTTGATATACGTTTGGAAATGACGATTTTTGAAAGGTCTACGTAAATGATTACCGAATATTCGCCACTATAGGTATACTCTATTTGTAGACAGTTCCCGCCATCATAAATCAAGTTGTTTTGTTACTTTTATACTGTTTTAAAGTGGCTTATTTTATTTTTTACTTGGAGGTATTACATAGAGATGAACGAGAACAAAAAACGGGGAGCAAATGCTGTGGAAAAAAAAAGTAGTTATTGGTGGAGTTTGTGAAAATGAAGCCGTAGTTAATTCATGGCAAAAATAAAATAACTATAGGTACTTTAAAAGACGTTACCAAAGACCTAACTTCCACTTCCAATAAACTTCAAAGCAATTTATATCTCTATAATAGCAAAAACTGACATTTCAGGAGCTTTCTAATACCTACCTACATTTGTTATTGTATCTATAGTTGTGGTGTAATTCATTGTGCAGGATGAGACTGTAAGAGATCCACCAGATACCGAACAATGTCTTTAGATAATTGAAACAGATGAAACATATAAATAAATTACCTTTCACGAAGGTGGATAAATGAAAATTGATCTTTGGGTTTATGCAGATTAATAACCCTATTTGCGTTTCTCTGCATCTTCTATATTTCAGATTGCAATAACGTTTAATAATTCAATAATTTCCAAAACTACTGAAAAACCAACATGTGCAACTAAATCAACAGAACGTGCCTTCATCACATCACTTGTCCAACAGTATGGTTATTAGTAGTGGTGAGAAACACACCGTAGTGCCCTCTTTGGGTCTTTGCTACTGTCCGTCTGACAATTATTGTCAAATTGACAGATAAATAACGACTTGCTTTTCCGCAGGTCCATTATTCAGCAATGACCTATATTGTCTTTAAGGAAGACAATCCTACTTATTTATTTGAAGGAGATGCCGAAAACAACTACTCCATGGGCAATGTGCCCTGACTGGCATTGCATTACTTTGGGATCTCCATAGGAGTTAGTTGGTCTCGATGAATGATGTGGTGACTCCTATGGAGATGGAGTTAGTTGATCCTCGATGAATGATGTTGCGACTCCTATAGAAATGCCGGAGTAATGCAATGTAGAGATGGGTAACGCAGTGTTGAGTTACGCTATTGCGCTGAAGCAGTATCGCTGCGCTTAGTGCGCTGATGCAGTGGCACTGTTGTATCAACTCATCAACTCATTTCATTTGTGACTTGAGTCACTGGTTGGCTGAGTTAACGCGCCGTCGCGCTGTGCCATGTGCCGTGTGTTGAACGTTGAATGTATGAGAATGAGCGAATGAGTCGAGTGTCAAGGTAAATGCTGCGCTGCGCCCGCCAGTGCGCCACGGCCACGCTGTGTCGAAAATGTCTGATCAATTATTCTGTTCTGACTCGCATACAAATTTAAAGATCTGACTTAATATTTTGGCAATGCGATGAGATGAGATGTGTATGCTGTATGGAATTCTTATTGTTTTATGGTGTATGGTGAGCGAGGGGAGAGGGAACTGGGAAGGTAGGCGTGCAATGTAAAAAAAAAAATAAAAATTTTAAATATTAAATCTTACAATTATTTACTGTACAGGAACATAGTACGGTATTGAAGTGCATATTTGGCGTTAACTTCAGAATCAGAAACTGTTCATGCGTAAGCATGGATAAAAATAATTAACAAAACATCCTATACTTTGGTAAATTAGATTATTTCAAAATATATTTCTTAATATCTAGGTACTAGATTATTTGTGTTTGTAAATATTGTAATAGAATAGATGTGAAAATTTAAAAAAATATCAGGCTCAGAAGTGAAAACCACATCACAGGGGAACGGAATAACTCGCAGCGCAAGCGCACCTGTTGATAGCGGCAGCGCAGTATTCAGTATTCTCGTAATGAAACGAAACAAGACAAGCTCTTGTGAGTCCTGCATGGTAGTTAACTCACTGCGTTGATACACTTACCTGCGCTTGAGTTAGTGTATCAACACACGAAATTTTGCTGCGTTACCCATCTCTAATGCAATGCCAGTCGGAGCACATTAGCCGTGGAGTAGTAGTTGTTTTCGGCATCTTCTTCAATTAAATAAGTATGGTTATGGTATATGTAACTGATTTGAATTCACTTGTATACCGCTCGCAGTGAAATGAACGCAAAATTACGCATACGCAAAGATACATATATTCAAAAATTGGATTTCTCAATTATAAGTATACTTGCACGTACTTAAGTATACTTTAGAAAGTTGCGAATGATCAAAAATTGGCGCCCAGAGGAAATCGTATATCCGACAAGACAAAAAGACTTGATTTCTTTATACAATTTTAAAATTGCTGCCAGCAGTACATGTTTAGCAGTTATAGTCTATATAATGTCAATTGAAACTATAAAAAAAATTCCGACAAAAGAAACACCTGCACCTCGACGGCGGCCTCTTTGTTTACGTGCGTGTGTCGTTTGTCGGAAGTTTTTATGCAGTTTCAATTGAGATTATAAAGACTATACTAGTGTGCATATGTTTATATAAGTTTGTAAATTTATACATCTAAATATATTCAAAATGCTTATGGGGGAAAAAATAGCAACTAACACAACCCTAACTAGTGTGCTTACCTTGACCTCTTGAAATTCAGTACTATGTTGTAAGCAGGGGGTAATAGCAGGAGCTGGAGAACACATATCATCTTTATGAGCATTATTCTTAGGTTTAAAGGAACGTCTCTTTTCTAAAAAGTTAGTAGCAAACTGCTGCGTTGCTTGACTCTCGCCTAAATACTCCTTGCAATACTCTCTGACATCTAACGCCGATTCTATATCTCGTAAGAAAGTTACAAAAGTTGGAACTACAAAAGAAAAAGTACAGTTTATTTCGAGAAGTTTTGTAGAAAATATTTACTTACTATCTACACTAGTTGTTATATTAGATAAAGTCTTATAGCACCAATTGGTAAATTCATCTGTAGATGGAGCATTATTATTGTTGTTATGATTGGTCTTAGACGCATCTTCTTTCTTTGTTTTGGCCTTGGCCTGCTGCTTCTGGGTCTGTTGCTGTTTGTGTGAAGCATTGACTGAATTCGTAGAATTACTTTTAGATACTGTGGACGGTTTACTTGCAGTTTGCTTGTGGGAGGAGTCATCCCAAAATCCTCCTAAAATTTTTATATTTCACTAGGGAGGTTAGTAAGAAAATTTTATAAAAATTTACTTTTGTAAATAAATATAGGATGGGAGCAAAAATAATTCAATACACATTACCCAATCATTGAAAATACAGGGTTATTCAGAACTTATCTCTAAAACTTTGAGGATATGTGCATCCTTAAATAAGAAATCGATATCACCAAAAAAATTTATAATTAAAGTCTTAGGATTTCCCGTAAACAATGTTTAGTTATACCATTATAAAGGACTAAGTAGATGGGCAACTGTACTTCCAACGACAATCTGATATACCACATTCCTAAGAATGTGGTAAAAAAAGTAAACACGTTTTTGTACCTGGAAAGACCGAGCGAATAGAGTTGGAGTGGGGATAATATCTCTAGTCTATTCAGTCATCAGTCTATCTGTGTCCTCTCTCAGTGCCGGTGTTTTATTTATCGTAAGAGTGTTAAACTGTAAAATTTTCAAAATGGCTCATGTGTACAGTAATGCTGAGTTAATGGACTGTTACCAGTGGATTATCAATTACGAGTTAGGTTTTGTGAGTGGTTGTTGCAGCAAAATGCTGAAAATCCCCAATTTACTTAATAATTTGCGTTTACAAGATCAGCAACCAGGAGGAACATTCGGTTTAGTGCGGCAAAATTAGATAAGGGCGTGCCCAAAAGTGTGTACAAGTCGAGGAATATTATTTCGAACAGCTTTTGTAACAAGGTATGTGCAAATTTTTTATAAATTTCATGTTTCTAATACCTAGTAATCAAGTAGCGCAATTCTTCAAAATTAACAAAATTTTATTCATTTTAAAGACATGTCACTTTGGTCACATCTATCTATCTTAAAGTTTATTTTAAAGTAAAAACGCTTCAATCTTGTTTGCGCCGGGTGTCGGTATACTCTCAGAACTTCCAAAGTTTTTTTCGTGCTAGCCAGTTTGCATTGTCAGTCCCAAGGTCACTCTATTATAGTGGACCAGTATCTAGCGGCGTGCAACGAAAAATTTTTAAATAGTTTGCAGAAGCCGCCAAAAAAAAATTTTTTTTGCACTACCGCATTTCTACATGTATGTTGAACATCCCCAAATTTTATTATGGATAAGTTCTGAATAACACTGTATAATATAAGACAAATCTGGTCTAAATGTCCTAACTTTGATTCTACATTTCCTATTTTGTTAACTTACCGCTGTTATTTAAAGACGACCATTGAGAATTGGTGGCAGACGCACTAGCCCATGTCAAGTTCTGATTATTCCAAATACTACTTGCATTATTTGTAATTGGTGGTGCTTCTTTTTCCTTTTGAAGGCGGCTTTCTGCAACGTGCTATAAAAGAAATTAAAACAAGTATTGATTTGGAAACTATTGAAAATATTCGAATAATATACAATTTGAAATATTCAAAACATGAAATATTACTTTTGCTAATTGTTCCTGTTCCTCAGCCTGAATCTCTGCCAAAGATTTAACCTTTCTCGGCTCAACAGGCTTTTTAGCCCAACTAAGCTGTATACCCGTCGGTTTTTCTTGTTGTTGCTGCTGCTGATGCTGATATTCCTTTTCCTGAAATGGTAACTGTAAACGTATAATTTTTAAATAACTAGAAGATTGCAATACCTGCAAACGTTGCATCTGTAAAGCAGCTTCTTGAGCCCTTTTCTCTCTTTCGGCTTTTTGAATATCGGCAAGACTCATACCAAGAGTTGAATTGGATTGGGACCAAGGCGCAGCCTTGGCGGAACGGATTTGATCTTGTTGTATCCTGCGCTCTTCTGCTTGCCTTCTCGATTCCATCTCTTTTGCTTCTCTTCTAGATATAGAATAGATAATTATTTTTACTTTTTTGTACAAAACATTATTTTATTACAAGGCTGAATATTTTCTTATGGAAATTAAATATTTTATTGCAGAAATCCTACCAAAAATATAAAAGAAAAATACCTTAACCGTTCTTCTTCCAATTTCTTAGTTTCTTCAGATTTTTTTCGGGTTTCTTCTTCTGCTTTTCTTTGTTCCTTTAACCTTCTCTTTTCTTCCAGTTCCTTTAATCTTTTCTCTTCTGCTTCTTTCTTAGCCTTTTCTAATTCCTTCTTTATTCTCTCCTCCTCTTTCTTCTTCCTTTCAGCTTCAGCTTTTTTCTCTGCCTCCTGAAAAATGTTCATCATATAATTGGAGATTAGACTAAACTTGAAATTTGACGAAACAAGACAAACATACTGAAGAAAATGAACTTATAAGAAAAAAAGAAAAAGATGAATTAATATATAACCTGTTTCTTTTGTTCTTGTCTTCTTCGATCTTCTGCCTCTTTTTTTGCTTGTTTTTCATCCTGCTCTTTCCTTTTCTTTTGTTCCTTTCCTGATGATTCATCTTTCGAATGTTGTTGCTCTTTTTCTTTCTCACCCTTTTGTTTTGCAAGCTGCATCTGGTGATTATTCTCTAGTTGTACAGTAGGTGGCGACACTGTATTGTTTTGTTGAATATCCCACATAGATAAAGGAATTTCTTGTGGAGGCTGCCACTGCTGGGGAGGTGCAGCGTTGGGAACACTGTACTGATTTTGTTGCCAAAGAGAATCCACCTAAGAATTATATGAAAAATTAAACGATTCGATTGTAAAATTAAACAGGGAGAGACATAAAATGCATTACTGTCAAATTTATTCTTAATTTTATCATAATCGCTTGGTAAATCTGATCACTTACCTGCTGGGATTGCTGTTTTTGTTGCAACTGTTTAAGAAGATTGCTTATAGGATCGTTATCTTGATTAGTATTAAGCTGGTCCACTGACGTAGGTCGGGGTATATTAATATTGCCTCCCAAACTGACCGGGATGTTAGTTTGCATTGATGGCATCGATAAGCCTCCAGCGTTGAGGGCATTCGTTTGTAAACTGGGCATACTTGTAGATAAACTTTCAGGGGGTAAAGAACCAGGTATATTTGAAGGCAAACCTGTTTGCATGTGATTAGATATGCCTGCACTTGGTGGTATTCGGTTTTGAAGGGAAAGAAGGTTGCCCATATGTAACTGCAAATGTGGGTCTATAGTAGATATGTTTTGGGGTTGTTTATCAACCATTCCTTGGGTCGGAAGTTTATTCGCCTAAAAAAATATAGAGCAGAAATATGTAAAATACGTATTTAAGTAATTAATAATCAATCATGTTTTGAAACTAGCAATTTCGTATTACTTAAACAATCGAACACACACCTGTTGCATCTGATTAATCATGTGCATTAAAGGATTAGTCGGTGGCGGCTGTTGGATGTATTGGAGATCTTGTGGAACCTGCTGCAGGAAAATAAAATATGTATAAGATATTCACATTATTGGTTAAATGGGGGACTATTTATTATAAATACAAGTGAAAATTATCACTGGCTTGTGAATTGTAAACAAAAGGTACCCTGGCCAATTAAAGAGGTCTGTCCAAAATTGTTTCCAAGTGGTAAATACTGTCAAATGCAATTTGCGTCTCTGTTGTAGTTTTATTTATTGTAGTAAATTATGTTACAAATGGTATCCTGAATAGTATAATGAAAATGTGGAAGCGCGGTAGCTCAGTTGGAAGAGTATTGGGCCGGAAAGAGATTGGCCTTGTTCGATCTCCGGCTGCGGCGAAACATTTTTCATTCTACTACAGTTTCAGAAGTGGGATAGGGAATCCACCTGACAGCACGGTTCATATGAATTATATTTAACAAGGTATCGGATTATGGACGGCTCTGTTGTCAAGTATGACCGAACTGTAGTAAATTATGTTAAGAACGGTATCCTCAATAGTAGAAGGAAAGTGTGATATGGAAAGCCGAAGATCCCGGGTTCAATTCCCGGCTGTGTCAAAACATTTTTCCATTGTAACGGTCTCGTTTTTAGTAATTAATAAAATACCTTTCTTAGTCGATTTAAACTACTATGTCTTATCTCATTCTGTGTTTTTTACCTTTTTGTTAAACACCCATCCTGTATTTAAAGTATTATATGTATTCAGTGTATATTAAGTGATTCTAATCCCGACTTCACTATATGTGTTTGTGCGCTAGGTCTATTTCAATACATAATCCTAGATTTGCATAATATAAAGTTCAGAACAATATAGTGACGCCATCTCGTGTTAAGAACGTGAGCGGATGGACGACGTAAGAGAACAAGAGAGGGAAAGAGGATGGCGAAGATTGGCATTGGCGAGCAGGTTCAGTGAATTAAGCAGCTCCCAAAGTTTTAAGAAAAAAGCTTGAAAAAGCAAATATAAAAGATGAATTAATTTTAGTAAACGAATCCTACTATTCCCTAATGTAATTATGACAAAATAATCATTTCAGTACGTTGATTTGTGAATTCGCAGCAGAACGTATGAACAACGTTAACCCCGAAACCAACTGTTCTTATGTGAGTACTGTATTACTTATTTTGGAAGTGCATCTTAAACCACATTACGTATACCGTGCCTAATTAGACTAACTTACCCTATGTATAGGTCATGTGTGCGAATGAATTTAAGGACCCTTACTGTTACCTCACGGACTGTAAATATCTAAAAACTGCATTTTTTGGTAGATCTTTAGTACAGCCAAACTACATTTTGTTGTCAAGCTTTATTGCTGTAAAACTTTCATTCATTTTTGTACCTTTGAGTGTGTATGTTCTAATATTTAGATTTAGGTGTGTCTTTTATGTATGTACCGTTCGTAAATGTATAGTTGAGAGAATTATATTAAAAATTAACTTTGTTCTTGTCAAGTGTTTTTTTGCAATTGTCTTCACTTAGATAGGAACTATACCTTTACTCTGTACCATCAAAAAAGATCAATTGATGGCACCCAAGTTTGGCAGATAATAAATAACCCTGCAGTACTTCACTCTGTTCACCCCTCGTAGAGAGTTTCAATACAGTAGTATCTTTTTAGTTAATAAAATAATTGAAGAGAAGTATCGTTATACAATTGGCGACCAACGAGCCGTCAATTAGTAGTATATTTTTGTACCTTTACCTATATCTTATAAATAACGAAAGTTGTCATTATACCATCTACATTATTTTGTAGAAGAATATTGAGGTATTTATTCTCATTTTTATATTAGCTTTTACACCCTGCATACACCAGCCAGGATGCTTACCTGCTGTTGCATAATCAGTCTTTGTGCGGCAAGTTCCTGCTGCTGTAGAGTAATGGCACTCCAAGGCTCAGCTAATATCCTTGCCTGTGCCTGTTTATATGCTGCCATCTGGGACAAATATTGAAACTGTAGAATATCAGGATCGGGCATTTTAGTAACGTCATTTTTCAGCGTTGGAAATCGTATACCGGTCTGGAAGGGGTTCGCTCCTCCACACATTGTAATTAATTCACCCAAAAGGAAAAATCTCTCGTCACAATGCCGTCTTACTTTCAGTTGGTTACTGAAATATCCGGCTTTGTACCATTCAGCCATTTCTATGTTTGCAAAGGGGCCTTGCATTTGTCCCTAAAAAAATAATTTAATTTTTATCCATGTTTCTGTTAAAAAGTACCGCTTTGTTGATTTTAAATGGGACACCCAGTAAATATATTACTAGAAATGGGACAAAATCGCGACACCGATTTTCGTTCTCATTTCTAGCCCTACCGGGGGTACAGGCCTGCGGCCTGGGGTCACCCTTTGGGTGACAAAAGCATCTAGAATAATATTATTTTAAAGAAAAGACATATTAAAGAAATTTTGTATCTGGAATGATGATGTAATTATATTAAACGATTTTTCTTAATATTTTGATGAATTGTAAGGGTTACTCTATTGTTGATGGTAAAACATCATAATTTTTTAAGTAGGCACTGAAAGTAGAATTTATTTTTAAGTAAACATTATTATCAATTTTATCAATGGGACCAAAAATATTGTAGATATTTACTTTTGTAAGCTAAAATGAAGAATTTAACAGACTGCCGAAATGAACGAATTAATTCCAAACTTTACGTGCAGAAAGAATAAAAGCTACGGACAATGAAACAGAATAACTAAATACTATTAGATACTAATAAATAATTGGAATTAAAAAGTAAAAAAACAATTTGCATCCAGCGTGACTCGAACTCGCAAAATCAGCATTATCAAGTTTTCAATCCTACGACTTTCCCGTTGTGCTACCACGCCTGTTGTCAAATGTTTACTTTGAGACGTTTAAGTATGTAAGCTGTACGTGTCAACCTGAAAAATAATTTTTACCGATTTTCTAATTGGAAAAGCATTTCGCTTCAGTATTTTGGTAATCAGAAGTGTTTGGCAGTGAGTACTAATGATTCCGTTAGCAATATTTCTCGTAGGAAAATAACCTATCTGAAGTTTAATTAATTTGACAGTTTTCGTGGGAGGTGCTTGTCTCGTTAGTGCAATCTCACATCGGTAGATAAAATGAGAAAGAAGTTGAGACGGATGCGACTCGGAGATTTTCGAAGACGAAATAGACATAGAGGGATCCGACGTACGGTCTCAAAAAAAATCTCAAAGGATTAGAGAAAGGACGGAACTTTCGCGTGAAGCAGTTCTCGAAGCCGTAAAATTAGAAAAAGGGTCTAGGGAGTCCCGCGAAAAGTCGGGATTTCGGCAGGCGTGACGGGACCATTAGACGCGAGGACAAACGCCGGTGCTAGCCGCATCTCTCTTGCCAAACGGCGATAGACGAAAATTTTGCAGAGGTTTTTTGAAAAGGCATTTAAATTGGGAAAACCGTAGGAAACGGGACGAAAATACCCCTACGCATTAGAGGATCACTCCGCGATCCCCCCTCGGAGGAGATAGCTTTGAAACTTTGTGGATTCGGCGACGGAGTTTTAATATATATGGATGAGATAACATATAGGAGTTAATTGTGTATTGATTGTACTTCTTGTTATGGTAAGCTGTGCTTATATCTCCCTATACCTAACTTTTTAGTATTGCCAGTTATATTACAATGTTATGTATTTTCTATGGATTTGCTGACCGTAGTAAGTTTTGACCAAGAGTCATCTAAACACATGTTTATTTAGGCAAAACTTCTCTGGTCTGTAAGGCAGGTCCTTGTGGTTACATTCTCCATGGATTAATAACTGCTTAAT
Organism: Pogonocherus hispidulus; assembly: GCA_963924545.1. Lineage (NCBI taxonomy): Eukaryota > Metazoa > Arthropoda > Insecta > Coleoptera > Cerambycidae > Pogonocherus > Pogonocherus hispidulus. The sequence continues at coordinate 8,883,176 of OZ004699.1, forward strand.
CAGTCTGATTTCGATTAGATATTACCGGAATAAAATCTTAAAGATGTGCCCATAAATTAATAATAATAATATAATTATAAGGTGTCCAAATTAATTTTTTTTTATTTTAGACAGATATTTATTAGTTCCATGTCAAATAGATGTATTTTAATACCTGAGGGTCTTGGTAGAACCACTTGTCATGTACAGGGGCCACTAAATTAGGAGGGGGTTGTAAACCAGCCATCTCAAAGTTACTGGAAATTTGCTTAGGAGGTTCTTCGTCCACCACAAGTTTAAGAACAAAATCTTCTTGTAGCCTTTCAAAATCTGATTCATCACTTCTGAAACGATAATTATCTTGTTATAATTACTGCAGGATTAGTTACTGGTTGAAGTTAAAGTCAAAGTAAATAATTCACCTTTGTACATCTTGGACAGGCCCATTTGTCATCACTGGTTGCTTTTCACTGAGTTTTGGAGGACCCTCAGATTTCGCTCGCTCCTGTATGATAATTTCTCTGTCTACTTTTTCTGGAATATTTGGAACAGATTTTTCTCTCTCTCTATCTATCGTTATATTGTTTTCTGTATTCTGCTGAGTGTCTTCAATATCTTCTTTCGGCAGACTCTAATGCAAAAAAAAATATATATATATAATTGTAATTAACTAATTTTTGCAATTAAGTACATCTTTATAATTTATTTAGGCAAAATTTGAAAAAAAAGTACATCTGTAATACAAGAGATTATTACAAATTTTAAAGTGTTTTTTAAATATGTATTCGATGCCTAGTAGATCACATTCCTTATTACTGTTATGAATGAATTCACAGCAGCAAAATAAACAAGCTACCACCAATAATTAAAAATAAATAAATAAAAATATCAATTATTAGTATTGTATATACTCTAACTCAAATTACTACCTGCTTACGGCAACTCGTACCGTTATGAGATTTGCATTTTTTCAGAATATTCCACTATTCTTCCTGAATTACCATTTATGAAGATCATTTATTGTAGTTGGTACCTTCCAACCTGTAACTTACCTCCCTACCATGTCCGAAACATGTTCCATAGGGCTTAAATTTGGGGAAAATGCTGGACAGTTAAGAAGTTTTACTAAACCAACTTCTACAAGGTATTCAATGGCGTACATTTCTATGTTTATGGTCACAACAATTACCTCCATAATAAAGCATCAAATTTACAATTATATAAATATTTTCTGTATTTTTAATTTTATGTTCTATACTTATCTATATTTTCATTACCTCCGTCTTCTTGCTGATTTCTTCAGACTTATGAATTAGAGACATGGTAGATTTTGATGCTGATAATGTTGTGTACTGAATTTTACTGGTAATTTGTTGCTGTGAAGTTGACTTTTGTAGTCCTATTTCTCGCTTATTAGGCGGTTTTCCTTCTAACTGTAAAAAGAACGGAACAAATAATCACAGTGCTGAAGAGTACTGCAATACTTCATAAAACAAAAATGTGAACCTGTCAAACTTATATTTATAAATATGGTAATTCTGCCTAAACAATAAAACATCGAATAAAATGTTTCCCCAAACATAAACGATAAATGTGAATAAATTAGAAAATAGTGGAGTTAAAACTTCAATTTTTATTCCAGAAGTAAGAACTACCATGTTTTAATAAATCTAAAATGGCGAGGTAGCCTTCACACATTACCTTGATTTAAATACTGTATATTATGGTATCTAGACTCTGTACTTACTTCATCATCAGAACCATGGAATGCACCTCGTTCATCAAAAGTACCTCCCCCCTCTGTTGGATTTTCAGTGGCCCATTCAGGTAAGTGGTCCTCATTATCCCAGGACCTTCTAGAGGGAGGAGCCCTATTCATATCATGCCAATTGGCACGTCCACCCCTTTCGGGAGGGCCACTTCTTTCCTCTGCGTCTCCTTCGCCCCTCCAACTAGTAGATCGTCCTAAAACAAAAAGTAAAGTTCATAAACATAAACACCCGGATTCATGAAAGGGGCGTAAGGCGTTAGTCGGACTAACCAACTTTGCACCGCCGACTACACCTTTTATTTTAACACGCGCAACAAGGCCGCAAATTTTTCACGTAACTCTCGCTAGTCGGACTAACGTTAGACCTCGTTGATGAATCCATACGAAAAAGTTTAATGTAATGTGTAATTTAATGTAATGTAATGTTTAATATTTATGGATTTTGAAATGCAATGCAAAATAATAATAATTACCATTTATTTATTGTTTTATTTCTCAAGGATATATTCTACCGGGATATCAAAAATTATCTTGGTCAAGGGTGGTTGTGGAATGTAAAACGTGTGTCTTACTTTAAATTTTTGAATATGTTTTGTTGTGTCAGAATCTGTCAAGTCATTGTGCTGAAATTTTCTAATCCAGTTTTTGAATCAGGCCTCTTACCACACAGCACAAAATTTTCATGATTGAAGCCTATTTTCGAACGGGTGCGCTAGTTAATGGAAATTGGCAATACAGTCAACGTTTGTGTTTGGACAATTTTCGAGAGCACTTCCCAAACGTGGCAATATTACCGGACAATTTTTATGCGTGCCTTACAAATTGTGTTGAAGTGTTTCGCAAAACTGGTTGTGTGACTCATAAAAAAGGTGCTGGTAGACCAAGAGTTCGTACAGAAGAAGTTGTCAATGACGTTTGTCAACGTATGGAAGCAAAACCTTTGAAACGTCCTTCTCAGGAAATTGGACTTTCTTATGAAACATGTCATAAGATTTTAAAGAAAGACTTGAACATGCATCCATATAAGATGCAAGCACATCAAGCTCTTCTGCCCACAGACCACCCCAGACGCCTTGCTTACTGCCATTGGTTTGTCAATAATTTAATGAATGACGATCTTCTGGACTTAACTTTTTTTTCTGACGAAGCGTGGTTCCACCTTTCGGGATACATCAATTCTCAAAATATGCGAATGTGGAGCAATGATAACCCTCATGTTTTTACTGAATCGCCACTACATGCTCAAAAAATTGGTGTTTGGATGGCAGTTTCTCGCAGAAGAATAATTGGGCCAATTTTTTTCGATTTCACCGTCAACGCAGAAAGGTACAGACACAACTTTTTGGCTGAATTTGTGCAACAGTTAAACGATGATGAACTTCAGTACGGTTATTTCCAGCATGACGGTGCAACAGCACATACTACACGAGAAAATATTGCTTTCCTCCGCGAGTTTTTTGATGACCGGCTGATAAGTTTGCATACAGAAGTTGAGTTTCCTCCGAGATCACCTTGTCTGACAATTATGGACTATTTTATATTTCCTTACTTAAAAAACAAGATTTTCGCAACTCCGGTAAATAATTTGCAAGAACTGCAACAAAGAATTGTTCAGCAATGTGCAACCATAACGCCAGAAATGCTGCAAAACGCTTTTCACAGCATGAGGAGGCGCGTCAACTTGTGCATCGAACAAAACGGGGGACATTTCCAACAATTACTGTAATTTAGTTTTTCTTGTTACTAAAACCGTTATTTCATAATTTGTAGTTCATTATTGTTTTACAACTGAAATAAATAGGTATGAAATTTGTAGGTTATTGATGATGTCAGTGCGACAGTGACATAATTATTTCAAATTTAAAGTAAGACACACGTTTTACATTCCACAACCACCCTTGACCAAGATAATTTTTGATATCCCGGTACTATCACTCACAATTCTTGCATAGAAGAATTAAGCTGATAAAGCTATCAAACAGTGAACATTATTTAGAACTACATAGTTGAAATAGAAGCTTTTCCGTAAAAATACAGATAATTTTGAAAAGTGGGATGATAAAGAATTCTGAAAACGATTTTAATTTGTTTTCATTTGATTGCGTAAGGAAACGATAAATATTATATTACAGCAATAAAAAAAGCCACAAAAATTTCAGTAATTATCAGTACCTTCAATATTCAAGAAAAATTTATCAGAAAAATACACAAAGGACAATATGAATACTTTTTTGTTTTGCTTTTTACATTTCCTTAGGTGATTGGTGGGGATAAACAGAATTTGAAATTTTATTTTCATGTCACCAATTGTATAACGAAATTTAAAGAGATAAACCAGAGAAGCTTCCATGATAATTCAGAAGTGTATTTTATTGATTAATTTTATTATGAATGTTGCCAATTTCATCCATTTTTCTAAATGCCAAACCAGTGTTTAAAGGTCTTGATAATACTACAATACAACTACATCTTTATATTAGAAAGAAAGTTAATTACATTATGCAAAACATAAATTGCATCATGTCATTACCTTATTGTTTTGGTAATAATTATTACTATTACAAAATTGTATATAATGTATGCAATGTTTATATATATATTTTTTTTATATATAATATATATTTGTATAAATATTTTTATTTCTATTCTTCCATAAATTTGTAATATGCATTTAAAATACGTTATTTTACTTGTACTCACCCCATTTTTCATATAAACCACCCCGCCCTTGACTAACATTTCTCCAACCATCATCCTCATCGTTATTCCTTGAACGTCTCCAGTTGTCCACAGACATTGTTCTTTGATTATATTCCTTCCGAGGACTCCAATCTGGCTGCTCACCGTTGCCCCAACCACTTTCATACCCGGAAGCTCTCCCATACTGGTAACTTCCCCGTCCCCTACCTATACGACCTCCTCGTTCTAAGGATCCCCCTCTGCCTCTCGGGGGTCCAGACAGGGTTGTTGGTCTACCTTGCCACGCCCTCTATTTGATTAAATACATATTTTCCATAAAATACTAATATCATGAAATGGAATGTACTTACTTCTTCTTCAGATGTTGGTAATAAAGCTAATGGCAGTAGACCTGTTTCAGAATAAAGGCTTTTAAAATTGGTTAAGGAGGCCGGCGGTTTAGAATTTCTGTCAAATAACGCCAGCATCTCTTCTCTTCCATATCTACAATTTTTAAAATCTGTTTAAGGAACTTAACATTTTAATTTTACAAGAAATTAAACTAATATCCACTGAAAATATATAATAAACCAGTAGCAGATTTGAGAGTACAATTTTCTACTGATCAGTTCAGGATCTTTTAAGTAACATATCTTTTTATATCATTTGTTGGCTGTTTATTACAAATTATTAATAGAAACCTTAAGACCAACATAATTCAGGAGCTCCTTATATTTTAGATTCAACATTAGATTTATACAGATAAATGAAATATGATAAATTATTTAACTATACTAATAAATTGAGGATAGGTTAATTAGTTGTGGAAATGCCATTAATAGATAATCACCAATTTATTTAATATTTAGAATTTATATTTTACTGATATTGTGATAAGACAGATATTATGTCAGCCAAGAAAGACAAGGTCATATAAAAGAGATACATAAGATTTGTCTATTGTATTATATTATTTAAATTTATGTTGGGTTTCCTGATAAATGTTTGCAGATTTATTTATTAAGTATTTGCAAAACAACACTAATATTTTTATTTTCCTTGTTAGCTATACCCTAGCTATTCAAAGTAATTATCCTGACTTGGTATCTGACAAAGTGTTGCACTGGTTGACTAATTTATTTGCCAAATTTAATATCTTTAATAAAGAACACCCTATAACTCTTAATTTGATCTATTCGCAATTAAGGTAATAAATTTATAAAGAGAAACTCTAATACTGCGAGCTGATGAACTGAATCAGATGGTATACCATTGCACAGATTTATGCCAGTAAGCAACCAACTCTCTCGGTCTTTCTCATCAGCCATTGTCTACCGATTCCCGAACGCTAGACCGCCTGTTGGCTTACCTGACATATATAGTATCATCTTAGCAGAGTAGTTGTTAACAACATTTATTTTTAAGTATTATTCTTAAGTTATTTCCTTTGCATTCTTGAAGTATAGGTTACAAGGAAATAATTAAATAATTTCAATAATTTTTTTTGGCTAAATATCTAAATAAATATACAAACATTTATACAGGGTGTCTCAGCTAAAAACTCACCCTAATCATAATAATGATATAATAAAACGAGACAAATCTAATGTATTATTGGAAGGAGATGCCGAAAACAACTACTCCACGGGAAATATGCCCGACTGGCGTTGCATTACATCAACATCTCCATACATTGATGAAATGTAACGCGTAGGGGCATATGGCCCGTGGAGTAGTTGTTTTCGGCATCTCCTTCCAATAATTAAGTAGGATTGTCTTCCTCAAAGACAATAGAGGTCGGTGTAATGGCATCTGCTTTTCTGCAGATCGTTATCTGTCTGTCAATTAGACAATAATTGTCAGACAGGTAGTAGCAAAGACCCAAAGAGGGCACTGCAATGTTTTTTCACTGTATCTCGCCACTACAAAAATCTAAAGTATATTCTGTTCATATATTATATATATTTATATGCTGTCCAAATCAAATACTGTTTCTTTATTTGGATTGGTGCCCCGTTTATGAGTGTCATGTTATGTAAATTTGAGCCAGTTCAGAGAACATTCCTGAAATATCTAATTAATTGTGAAATATATCATATTATTATTTTATTATTAGGAGGGGATGACATATTATTTTGCTGGTCGTGAGTGCGGCGGGACTTAGATATTATAACTTTAAGTACCATTTAGTATGAGAATAAGGAAAACCTGGAAAACCTTATTAATTAAAGTGAACGGTAGGTTGTTAGCCATTTAGACAGTGATATTCCAGTACTAGTTGCATATTAAGAACGCTACCAGTTTTATGTACACAGATTTAATATAGGAGCAATTAGAAAAAGTTGTCCGCAGAAGATATCTTTTGCCAAATAAATATTGAGCTTGATTATTGACTTAATAATGTAATCGTAGAAGGGTTTTCTCGATTTGGTATCTTAAAACTAGTCCGAAGTTGAGTAAAAAGCTACTAAAATATTTGTTTTTAACTACACTAAATGGAGAGAAGCTCGTGTAAATAGCTCTTGCAAAGCTCTGTTCTAATTTATTTTGTTCAGTTGTGGTTACACAATCTAAAAATAAAATATTTGATATACTTGAAGATGAAGTGGAAGTCAGGGTGATTCTTTGGTGATAATCTTAATACCAATGTGCTAGAACTAGAAACATGTTTCTTTCTGGACAGCGTGGACAACTTTTCAAATTAGCCATCATTCTGGTTGCGTTAAACAAATAACTTTTCCCACAAAACCTACACTTTGAAAATGATCTATTAGTCTTGTTAAACGTAATATAACTTGTCGATACTGCAGATTTTGGTCTTGGCATCTACATGAATATTAAAATTTAATCCAAAAATTTTATAATTACAATATTAAATAGGTATATCACTACAAATGGCAACAGTACATACATACCTTGATTTTTATCGTTAACTATTAAAAAGGTACACATTCGGCCCATGATGTATCATTTGATGTTAAAATATAACCTTATATTAAACTTTATAGCCAAAAAGAAATTATTATTTTTCGAAAACATGCTTTCTGATTGGATATGAACTTAACAGCCCTTGTTATAAAATAACATACGGGGTACATCATAGGCCTGACTAAAACTGTTGAATCGTAGATTAAGCAGATTAAGGACTTTAGAAAACTGGCGACAAATTCAAATTCATTAGGAATTTTTCGGAACTTTCCCCCATAGTTATGCCGGCAATATTCTCGGAAAGTTTCCATTGTTTATTTCTTCCCAAAATATTCTCATTTTGGAAATTTTACTAATTCGAAAATTTCCAAGTGCCCATCTCTATATTATATACAGGGCGGTTCAAATTTTATGCAGGAAAATTTGAGGACGGATAGATCGCTTTAAAATAATATGTGTTACAATGTAGATGCAGGGTGTTGAACTTGAAAAAAAAATTTTCATTTTTTATTTTTATCTTTGGCAGTTATAAACCAAGAGATCTATCTGCCCTCGAAGTTTCCTGAATAAAGTTTGAACCACCCTGTATATATTATTATTTTAGCACAGTATTCAACTGATTACGGAGGAAAAATTTATACATTCACCCTTCATATCAGAATTTAACACAACAAACCAGTTTAAGGTACACATAGATACTCTTGATTTGAAATGTTTTCTTTAAGTGTATATAAAAATTTGATATAAAAAATACTCAATAATAATTACAATCTGTTCCCTACCAAGTTCATGAAAAACCATTTCATATAACTATTTATTTTTTTTTTTAGTTTTTGAATGACTTCCGAGGGACTGCAGTTTTTTTGTCTTATTGAACGACCACCGATATACACAACATTTATAGTCAACCGAATTTCTATGCTGGCATAAATTGAATCCGCAGCAGTGATGGTCGGTCCAGTTTAAATGCAGCATCTTAGCCACCTCAACCACCGCTCTTAACCATTGATGTTAGATCTGTAATTAGTAATGATTATAATATTGTTAAGATACCCGGTATTTTTCAGTGATGGGCAAAAGTGATTAACAATAGATACATATTATGGTAAAGAAAAAATAGTGCTACGTCCACATTATCGCTTTCATTTAGCAATAGCAGAACCAACATCGAGGTTGATAGTTATTAATAAATATAGTATGCACACTGTTATCGGAAGAGAAATATTAATCAAAAAGAAATAAACAACTTTTCAAAAAGAGGTTACTAATTGTCTTTAACTGGTCAATCGACCCCGCTAAGCTCTCCCTCAGAATTACCAAATGTTACTAATAGGGGGGCTCGGGGAGTACAGAAGTAGTAACCAGGGGCCTTATCTGGTTAGTTGTCCGATAAGTTGGAATCCGACTGCCATGATCAGAATTTATAATTAGTACATACCTATGCGCTACAATGAATGTTGTTATCAATAACTAGATACTCTAATTTCAGAATATATCAGTACTGAAATTAATTCATATATATATGGATTTCATATTTTAAAATTCTAGGCCATATTTTACTTATGATTAAAGTTTTAAGATATACCTCCGACAAGATCTATAAACAGGTGGTAAATTTAACTTACCGAAAATCAGCGAGCTGATATCGAGTTCCTCCACCGGTACCACCTCCAGTACTTCCTTCGGAAGATAAATTGCGAATCCAGTCTGGACCAAAATTCATGGAGTCAGTCATACTGGAAAAAAATTTAAATACCTTTAAATTATCTTAAAGGCACTTTAAATGTGTCAGAAAACCAAAATGCAATATGCAAATGTCAATTATTACCGAATCCAACTGAATTTACCTTACATGCCTATTTTAAAGTCAACAATAATGAAATCATATTGTATATTATACACAAAAATGGAGGTAACTATTTTTAGATATCAAAAACTATCACTTCTAAAAGTTCTAAATTTTCATATAAAGTTAATCGCCCACAATATGTTATTTCTTGAGCTACTGTAAGTACATTATTCACAAAGCATGTAAAACAAGGCCCCAGGCCTAGTCTAGGTGGCACTTTAACATGATACCTTGGAACAAATTTTCAAAAAAAAATTGGTGGTCTTCCAGACTACCGTGTATTTAATTATTAATTGTTTAATATATGCTGCACAAAATTACTGTTTACCTGAATTTTTCGAATTACACTTTATAAAATGCGATCAACATAAATGGCTGCAGCGAAATTGTAGGTTATCGCGCATGTGCTTAATTGTCAAACAACTCAACAAAAAATAATACCCTATATTTGAATTTAAAAATTGCAAAAAACCATGTATAGGTATATACGCTCCAAGCAACCAAGACGTCTTTTGTGAACGAATTTTAGTTAATTGAGTTAATTAATTGAATTAATAGTTATTAATCAATTATTACTACCTATGTACTCTTTATGTATCTAGACTAGGTACTTATAATTGTCTGCAAGTGATGCAACCAAGTATAGGTAATGTAACCTACCTAGTTAAAAATTATTTTTAAAAATGTCATATTCCAAAAATAGAAACTATTTGGGAACGTGTTCGAAATTAAATAACTGTGAATCTATGATTCATGGATGGAAATGGTTAATTTTCCTGTAAAGATAATGCTTGATGCAGGGTGTACACCGTATATAAGCCTGTACAAAAATTAATGGGCTCTTTATTTTGGTTTGTAAGTATACTTAATATCTCTAACCCTCATTCTAATCGCAAGGATTAGCTCAAAAATCTGAGTCTTGTGTGGGAAAGGCACGGCATATTATTACTTCGCGGACCGCACCTCTGGAACGACTTACATTGGTAGGCCCTACCCACCAATCAGTACTGGAATGAGGGAAACCTAGAAAACCTCGTAAGTTAGGGGTACAGTCAATAACACCAAGCTGACATTCTTCCCATCCTAGGCCATCGCCAGGATGGGTGGCAATGCCAATCCATCCCTGCAAACAAGCCTTAATCTACAAGTAGACACTTTAATTAAAAATTCTATGGTTGAATGAGAATTCAAACTCACAACCTATGGGTTGAGCGGTCGAGACACTCAACACTGAGCCACCGGCCACTTACCTACATAGATTAGGGGCATGTCATATTATATTATTATATAATATTAAATCCTAATAGATTATCATATCCAATACTTCATACATATCAAATGGGCATTGTTGTGATAAGAGTTGAAGTTATAGCATTTTAGGAAAAGTAAGTAGAGCATATTATGATATATTATCATAACAAGTACGAAACACTACAAAAATATTCAATTTGGCACCCATCAGAAAAACAAAGTTCAATGTTTTTAAAATGCATCCTCCATCAAGCCTGAAAGCCTACTTATGTATGTCGTCTTCATTATTAGAATTTAGAAGAGAAATATGCCTCTAATATATTCTGTTTATTTTTTTTATATAGTTTTCTATAATAGTAAGTAATAACAATTATCAATGTGAATAAAAGTCCAAACATAAAATTTTAATTATCGGAAGAAAATGCCGAAAACCACTTTTCCACGGGCTATGGATATGTGCACCGACTGGTATTGTATTACTCCGGTATCTCCATAGAATGCAATGCCAGTTGGGGCATATAGTCCATGGAGTAGTTGTTTTTGGCATCTACTTCAAATAAATAAGTAGAATTGTCTTTCTCAGGCAATAGAGGTCACTGCTATAATGGCACTTGCGGAAAAGCAGGTCGCTATCTGTATGTCAATTAGACAATAATTGTTAGACGGATAGTAGCAAAGACCAAGAGATGGCACTACTCTCTGATTCTCACCTCTATTTAATTAAATTTTAATATTACTATTAAGCGTACTTTAGCTACGCTATACCGAAGCGTAAATATCTTTTTTCGTGAATTTATTTTGGTTTTCAAAACTTAATTCTTCTTTTTACTATATACGATTGTATAATAAATAAACAAACGAAGACATTTTACAATGAAATTAAGATGAAAGCTAATTGAACAACTATGAAAAAAATATATATTTGTCCTCGCTCCGTGGTAGCTCCCGTTAAATCCAAAATTTTATGATTTGTAATAATACTTAATAGTTGTGAACTTCTCTTGGGTGTAAAAAAAGCTGTGAGATTTGGAAGACTACTAGCAAATTATATAGGTTGTATTCAGCACGTGGTCAAATAAGTTAAAGTCGTCCAGCAACATATTTTGGTGATCAGTTTCAGTTTGATTTTTATGTGAATCACGTGAAATTAAATTTAACTTCTAGAATTTAAAAAATCCAATCAAAATTTATTTAAAGGAATAATTTTAAACAATAAATTAATTTATATTACAACTAACAAAATAAAGTTATCTGCAATACTATTTCCCTTTAGTTTTTTTCAATTTTTTGTTACTGAACTTCTTAAGCATTTTCTTTTCTTCCTCATCTGGATCTAAACCTTCCAAAATCCACTTTTTCCTTTTGTTGATTAATTTCTTCTCATAAAAGTCTCCTTCATCCAGTTTTATGTAAGCCTCACTTTTTGTAACAGATATTTGAGTAAATATTTTACTAACCTCACTTTCTAAAAAATACCATAATGTACAATATATACTTATATGAATGGATACAATATAGTATGTATAAAAATGAAAGAGTTGGGTAGTCTGGTATGTTTGGTACAATAAGAACAGGATAATCTCTTGTGTAAGGCAGTTAGACAGAGATATACATAGAATAGTGAAACAATATAAAATGTAACCATCACTGTCTATTAACTTATTCTATTCCTCTCGTAACAGAATCGACCGAACTCATGTAATTTGATATACAGCATGTTATAACTCACCATTAACTTTTATTTCAGACAATTTAACATTTATTTCCTCTTCAACAGCCTGTAACATTTTTATATCATATGGTGAAATTAGTGTAATGGCTTGTCCACCTCTGCCAGCTCTTGCTGTTCTACCTACTCGATGTATATACTCTTTAGGGATAGTTGGAATTGTATGGTTTATTACTAGTTCTACAGATGGTATATCCAATCCTCTGCTTGCTACATCTGTAGCTATCAGAATTTTTACAGTATTACTCTTAAACCTTGCTAATGCTCTAAGCCGATGTGGTTGTGATATCATTGCATGAAGTGCCACATTTTCAAAGCCAACTTCATTTAGTGTCATTGACAATATTTGGCAGTTCCTAAAAAAACAATAAGCAGTGGTTTTGGAGAGACAGTTGAGCTCCACTATGTATTTGTAACCATAAAAGTTTACAACTAAGACTGCATGACTATAGGCTTTTCTGGCGACTTCAAAATTTTGCAGCGTATTCAAAATGTGTTTAAGACTGATTCAACCACAACATCACAAATTTTTGTAAGCACGAGAATAAACTTTATTGAACCGTGTTTGTACGTTGCAAATCTTTCATTTGGATGGGTACCATCTCTTTATTTTCACCACTCATTTTCTTAAGAAAATTAAAAAAGTAGCAGCCTACAGTGGTAATGGTAAACAGGTTAGAATTCAGTTTACTCTACATTTTAAAATGCATGCGCCAGTTCAAATACAAAATATTTTTGATTTCAAAACTGTTTGAACCAGCTGCAATTATGACGTCACTAATTCAACGCGAGAATACGTTGTTTTACATTCATTTCAACACGGTTCAAAACGCTGCAACACCTGAAAACGCCTTATAAGCTCTTAGAGATTGAAAATTGGTTTATACTTTTTTTAGTGTAATGAGCATGACAAGAACTGATATGATTACATTAACATTATTTTAGGTACTTACTTACAACTATTAGTAAAAATCATAATACTTCCATTATGATTTTTACTCCTATATTCTCTAATTGCTTGTACAAGATATGCATCTTTAACATCTTTGGGGCAAAGTATGTAATGCTGTTCTAACTGTTCAACAGTAGCAGTTTCCAATGGAGCTTCAAAAAGAAAAACTTCTTTTCCTGTAACTTGTTTTAGTTTTTCTAATGTATCAGTTATTGTAGCTGAAAAAAATAGGTTTTGCCTTTTTTTTGGTAAATTACTGAATATGGTCTTTATCTGTTCATCAAACTGCCCACTGAGGAGTCTGTCTGCCTCATCAAGTACTAAAAACTTGATTCGGGACAAAGTAAAAGTTTTACAGCTTTCTAGATGATCGGCTAAACGACCAGGCGTTGCAACTACAATATGGGGATGCTTGGATAACTGTATTCCTTGTTCTACCATATCCACACCTTAAACAATACAATAAGTAATTAATTAAGTCAACATTTCTCGTTAACTATTGTTTTCTTACCGCCCACAATAACACAGTGTTTTAAATTAATATGTTTTCCAATAATTGCAAACTGATCAGTAATTTGATAAGCCAGTTCTCGTGTTGGAGTCAAAACTAACGCAAAAATTCCGTAAGGATCTTCACATAATTTTTGAATTATTGGCAATGCAAAAGCTAATGTTTTGCCGCTACCAGTTTTAGCAGCCCCAATGCAATCTTTGCCTTTCAGAATTTCTGGTATACAATTTAACTGAATTGGAGTAGGAATCTTTAAACCTAAAGTCATTTACTGTATTAAAAAATGTATTAAATTGAAATGGTGTTCAGTACCTATATTACCACATTGCTTGATAATCCAGTTATTCAGATTTAAACTACTGAAAGATGCCTCAATGTTAGACATTAGAATTCTTGTAGTTTTCAATATTTTCAGTATAATATATATATTTTATCTATGCTTGCAGTTTTCAGATATTTTGATTATTTTGTAGTTAGGTGTTAGGTTATCGGCATAGAAATAGAATATAATAATACTTAGTACTTAATTTTCTATGGTTATCGGTTATCACCATAGACTTAGTTATTCAGTCTATGGTTATCACATCACACGTGGCTATCATCATAGATTACATAGATTATCACTGAAGGAATTTATCATGTTGCTACATATAATAAGGACGTTGCTGGTTGCTGAGTTCATCTGTGGTCTGTGGTTCACAAAACAGGAAAAGACTGTGGTTTGTGTTGAGGTTGAGACCATCATATATATAATACTACTATATCGCGTATTTCCTATGTTAGCCCATAAGCGGTTTCTCCTAAAACATTAAAGGACAAAAGATATAGGGTGCGTTTCGAATCGCGCATTATGCACATTTTGCTTAATGCATGAGCGCATCACACGCATTTGCTAAACGGAAGCTTTTATGTGTCACTGCAGCAGATGCGTTTGATGTACGATATGGAATGCACCCTTAGTGCTATCACGCATTTCGTTTATTTTAAGAAATCCGTGAGTGCTATACGCGATTCTTGCTAAGCAATACGCTACCTACTGGCGGCACGCACAACTAACGTTTGGGTTATTGGTTCAGTTTTGCATATGTATGTCTATTGTGAATTTTGAAATATCCGTTGTTATATTAGTTAATTGCTTTGACTAGATATGAATCATTATTGTTGTGAGCGTTATTGTTCCTCTTGTACAAAGAAAAACCCCGAGATCAGTTTCATACTTTTCCAAAAGCGGGAAAATCTGGAGCTATCGCGGAAACTATAAGGTGAGCGTATTACAGAGTTACAGGAGACAAGTATGGATAAAGAAGCTAAAGAACGCAGAGTAGAGAGTGTGCTCTTTACCTTTCTCTAAGGTTGACTAGTTTCATAAAGGTATTTATGCCGTATGTCCAATAAAGAATTTGACATATTTTGAGGTTAAGTTTCATTTTCAGATTTGAACGATCGAAAAATATTGAAATCTATTTTAATTTTATATCACTACTTACCCCTTTCAAAATAGTTTTACAAGCTTTTTACCTGGTTTAAAGTTTTCGACAACAAATATTTGATGAATACAATTTCAAACGTCAGTGTCAGTAGCCAAAAGTTAGTATAGATTTCTGCCATTTTGGCGCTACGATCTTAAAATGAATCGCGTATACTCTTTCACGGAAGCTGACACATTGTTTATAACTTCCCAACATTCAATTTTTATTTTAAGAAGTCGATAGACAGGGATGCAGTATTTACGCTGCATGCTTATTGGATGTTGTGATATTCGGGAGCATGCGCATATTTGACTAAGTACTTTCAATAAGGATAGAGATAGTATGTCGGGGCCGTGGTGTTTTCGGAATTTTTGGGCCCGTTAAAATCAGTGACTCAAACCATACGAATCGTTGATTCGTTGTATTGATTCCTATAATAATAATATACACGAATAATACAGACGGATTCGACGATTCGACTCACCTCTATAGTCTCTGTCTCTTAAGTGTGGGAAAAGATAAGGGTATAAGTAATGCATGAAATGAATTGATATGGTCGTTTTAATTAATTCTCTTTAGTTAAGCTGTATCGAATCGAATTTTTTTTTTACTAACTTATCTCATGAATTGGTAATACCTACAAGGTCAAAATTGTGCAATACCTCCTAACAAGAGAGTCGGAATGTTGTGCAGGTTGCGCATATGTTGTAACGCATAAGTAAATGAGTAATTTTAAGTTTATTAAATTATTCTTATCTAAAATTATGTGTATCAGCAATATCAGCATCAGTACCAAGTATAAAGTATGGGTAGCACTAGATTTTAGAATCAGAATTATATTCTATGTGGTCAATAATTGTAAATGACGATATATAGTGTAACACTACAGCAGGTTTATCGTTAATGGTAGAAGATACGTGGCAGATAGAAAAAGAAAAGGCGATTAAGAGCAAGAGATTAAAATAAAATTGCTAGTTCCTGCATTAGGACGTCTGGTTTGGAGTGTAAAGGGAAAAGGGAAGAGGGAGCAGTTACCTGTATTTTTTTGTGTACTTCCCGACGGGCTTGGATGATAAACAGCCCCGAAATATGTTTAAAACACCCATTTCGATTTTACAAGAACTTGCGGTACAACAGAAAAAAAGTTTACCAGATTATTATATTGAAAATTGTAATGATAAAGTAGGGGTTGATTTTAAATGTACTGTTACGGTATGTTCTATTAAGGCTATTGGCTATGCCTCTACAAAAAAAGATGCTAAACAGAACAGTGCAAGGAAGGCCCTTGAAATTTTAGGAAGTAGAAATACTGATTTGGAAGTATTAGGATGCAGTAGTAATGCTAAACAACAAATAGCGGTTTCTAATAGTTCCAGAAAAAATGTTCCATTCATAAATCATGTTGGAATATTAAATGAATTAGCTTCAACGCATTCCAAACCCTACCCTGTATACCATGAGGAGTCCTTGCCTTCAAATGGAATGTTTGTAACTCGGTGTAGTTTTTTAGACTTTGTTGCTGAAGGTTATGGCCTGAAGAAAAAGGATTCCAAGCAGGATGCCGCACACAGTATGCTTGAAAAGTAAGGTTTCAGTTTTATGTTCCCATTCCCCCTAAATTTTTTCATGGGATCTTTAATTGCTTCTTTTAGTTTTCAACAGCAAAAATTGACATTTTTATGAGATTTACTGGGATATTCTAATTCGGCGATGTACCTATATAGGTACCTATATATTTTTTATACAAAAATCGTGACAAAAATATAACACAATTAATTTTTCAGAAGTTTCTAGGTATGTTTTGTTATTAGGTATCTACCACATATTTTATAACTAGTACTACATCGTTGAACCCTATGTCCAGTGGCGTGCCGAATCTTTCAAGGGGTGTACAACCTTCTTGGGGGGTGGCGCAAATCGTAATGATAGTTTATTCAAATGCAATATATGGTCTTAATTAAATTTAATATATTTTTAATATCTGTGTAGTAAAAATATACTACCTACCTATTAAAACAACTGCAAATCTTGCGAAAACAAACACACTTTCTACTCTACTAGGAGTATAGAGGGTGTGGCGCCCGAGGCGCGTACAACCCGTGTAAACTGCGCAGAATAATCTAGTTGTCGGAGATTCGAGATTGCACTATTAATAAATACCAAGAATCTTTTGCATTTTTTTTTAGATTTGAAATAATAAAACGATAAGTAAATGTTGAAACTTGAAATATTTACTCGCCAGGAATTTTCAGGAACCGTTTGGTGAGCTAGGGGCAAGAATAGGCAGGGGCGGGAGGGGATTTCGCCCCTCTAGCTTCCCCTGGACACGCCACTGCCTATATCGCACCCCTTGAGGTACTTTTTACTCTTGTTATTACCAAAAACCCAGTTTTTTCTCAGAACAACATTTTCAGGTTTATATGTTTTATAATATAGAGTGATGAGAAACATTATGATGAATTTACTGATTATTCAGAGTTTCTGAGTACATATTATATCCAACACTATAGGTGCTGTTGGTACTTATATCACGTGAGATATCACGTCTCTGTAAATAAAGTGCAATGTTTTATCCAAAAAGAGATTTGAAAAGCATTTTTAAACTCGGGCGTAATAACATTATTTTCTTCAAAATAACAAAAAAATCATCGTCTAATTTTACATAGGTATATCTACAGGGTGTCCACCTAGTGCGCGTAAGTCCAATATCTGGGTTAATAAAAGAGATAACTTAATTTTTTTTTCTACAGGGTTGTCTAATATCCCGAGCTGCACAAAATGAAAATATATTTACATATTCAGGGTGTTCAGTTTTTCCTGGACAGGTACCAACTTCGTTTTTCTAAATGGAAATATATATTTTTTATTGCTTTTTCGAACTAAACCCTTGATTTTAGTAGGACTTTCATCAGCCTTCCCTATACCTAACTTAAACTGTTTTTGAAATATTGACGGGTGAATATTGACATTTTTGCAACTTTGACACCCTGTAAAATCTAAACGGTTTGAGATCAAGCAAAACGGTTTGCACATTCCTATCTTAACTTTTTATAAGCTATCGTTTGATACTAATTTCAAATTTATCCAAGAATTAAAAATTTTCAAAATTTTCGGAAAGTTTTTAATTCCTGGATACATTTGAAATTAGTATCAAACGATAGCTTATAAAAAGGTATCGTTTAGGAATGTGCAAACCGTTTTGCTTGATCTCAAACCGTTTAGATTTTATAGGGTGTCAAAGTTGCAAAACTGTCAATATTCACCAGTCAATATTTCAAAAACAGTTTAAGTTAGGTATAGAGAAGGCTGATGAAAGTCCTACTAAAATCAAGGATTTAGTTCGAAAAAGCAATAAAAAATATATATTTCCATTTAGAAAAACGAAGTTGGTACCTGTCCAGGAAAAACTGAACACCCTGAATATGTAAATATATTTTCATTTTGTGCAGCTCGGGATATTAGACAACCCTGTAGAAAAAAAAATTAAGTTATCTCTTTTATTAACCCAGATATTGGACTTACGCGCACTAGGTGGACACCTTGTATATCATGACAATAAAGTAATCAGTAATTTAGTAATTATAATAACACTATAATATATTACGTTTGACTCAAGTTAAACAAAATACAACATAATAGCTATTGTGAAAATAAGTTAGCAAAAGTGGCTTTTTTCCGCATCAGGGTTTTTGATCGAGGCGTTAGCCGAGTTCAAGTTTCTGTTGAAAATTATAATTTTTATTAAATTTTAGCAAATCCTACATATAGAAAAATAATTATAATGGCCCTGTTTCAGGGACAACAAAATCGGCATTGCTTATCTTATCAATATCACTTTTTAGGTACCTACTGAAATATCGTGAATGAGTCATCAGAAGATTAATTTGATATACCTAAATAAGCAATGCTAATAACTTGAAAGTAGGTACATGATATAGATATAGTAGGTTGAACATTTAAAATGACCAAAAACATTACTTTATCTGACAAAAGAAGTCATAATTCTGTGCTTATTTAGGCCGAAAAATGCGTTTTTTGTGTTAGTAATTACTTTTCACTAATTACGCTAAGGGCCTAAGGATAATACCCATCTTTAAATAAATAAGTCTTTCGAGAATATCAACATACAAAATTCACTTATTTATTTATTATTTAAGATATTTCTGTACCTCAAGACAGAGATCTTTACAAAATGCGGTCTAATTTTGTATTGATTTTCTCCGGAGATGTAAGTTTTTTGTATATCTATGTTCTGTTTACCACAAATGGTGGTAACTAGCAATAGGATATAATTAAATTATTATTTGTCACTTAATAACATAAGCTAAATAACTTTGATCTTGATTGTAAGGTGCCGTTAATAAAAGTGGTAAATCATCACATGAAATGGTAGATGCAGCCACACTAAATAAATTTAAAGGCCTCCACAATTTTATTTTTGATATCTACCTATACCTAGAAGGTAGTACACGTTTCGTTGGCTTGACATGCCGAAAAACAAATGAGGGTCTCTTATACGAAAAACGTCATAAAATTCTTTGCAATTATTTGCACCTCTCAGTTTTTTTTTTGTGTCGAATACCTATATCTTAAAACGATTTGAGTTTGGGTAGCGGTATAGCTAAGTACAGGGTATTCGCGTATATTTTGACCCCTACCTACAGGGGTTATTAAGAAAGTTAGAAAAAAAATTAAATACAAAAGTTGTTTGGTTTTTCATGTATTATCTTTTAGCTAGGTCGAAAAAAAATTGCATGTTGTAAACTTGGGAAAACAAATTGAACATAATATTCTTAAATGGGACACCCTGTATAATTTTACACGCTTGGGGAAACATTTTTTCCTGAGTTCAAAAATGTATATTTATTTTGTTGACATTTGCATTGACAGTTTTCGAAATATTCGACTGCGAGTACCGTAAAAAATACAAAAAATACAAAAAATACAAAGAACTAAAAATATTTTACGATTTTCGATGTAACCTCCTTAGTTATTTAAACATTTTCTAGTATTTTCATTTTTTAATATTTTTTTATGATTTATTGTAGACATTGAATATTAAAATTTCGAAAACTGTCAGTGCAAATGTCAACAAGATATATATTTTTGAAATTAGAGAATAATTTTTTTCCCAAGCGTCTAAAATTATACAGGGTGTCACATTCAAAAATATTATGTTCAATTGGTTTCCTCAAACTTACGACATGTAATTTTTTTTCGACCTAGCCAAAAGATAATACGTAAAAAAACAAACAACTTTTGTATTTAAACTTTTTTTCTAACTTTCTTAAGAACTATTGTATAGGTAGGGGTCAAAATATAGGCGAATACCCTGTACATGTTTTCGGTTCAAAATTATGTTTTTTCTTAAAATGGAGATGATTAAAACTGGATCAGTTTAATAATCTCCAGATTATGCCAACTTGATTGGCGAAACGCGCGTCGAGTGCAGTATAGTGTTTTGGTGTTATGTGGAAAACTACGTCAGTGTTATTAATGTGAGGTTATTTTACTTTTTAGATTGAAAAATGAGGACATATCCACAATTACAGTGGAAATGCAATATGTGAATGTAGGGAAAGAAAATCTAACAGCTTTAACCCGAGAAGTATTAAAGAACTATGATAAATTAACTGTTACTGTCAGTAATTCTAACATTACTCCAACATCAACGGTATTTGCTCCAATACCAAATGTAAAAGTAGGTATTACAAATTTCTTATAAATAATATTATTAATAATAATATGATGATAATACAGAACATTTTATTAATCAATTTTCACAAGAAGTAAACACCATACCGGCATATCGAAATTCGGCGAAACTCTTCGCGGGCAGAAATAATCGCTATCGGAAATAATTCATCTCCAAAGCTACAAAAAATAAAATACTCGAATGTGTTTATTTAGATCAGTATATATATATCTGATCAGTATCGAGCATTTCTATAAGTGATTTATATTTTTTATTACACACCAATCTTTTCATTTCCATTTTGATGGACATTTTACTGAGAAGACAGAGTAGTAAATTGCTAACTAATAGCTATTTTTAAAACTTTATTTTAACGTGGTTCAATATTTTTCGATTTTCGATTATCGTGCCGTGCAGTGTAACTATCTATGCGTGTGACACAAAGCGCGACATTAAGGTTGTGTTCCGATATTATCCGCGACCAACCAGGATTTCGGTTAACCGAAATATTGGTAAACCTGAAAAATGTGTATTAAGGAACTGGCTGGTTAATCAACATGGATGATGAATTGTTTTTATTGGGATCCATTCAACCTTAAATACGTTCATATTCCGTGCTTAACTATTACTCTAGTCTTCAGTCAAAAAATAAATGAAACAGCAGATAATTTGGTATATTATAGTAAGATAGGTATAAGTAGTTTATAAGTAGATATAAGTGTAGCTTTCAGTCGACTTGGTCAAGTGGACTACAGAATACAATACAGAAAAGTAGAATTTATAAATATTTATTATAACTCTTAACGCAAGAACACCACCCCATCTGCCTTCACCATCTAAACAAAATATAATTAAAATCGTTGAGAGAATTGATTTTTCTTCTCTCAACGCTAAAACCTAACCTGCTAACTCTTCGGTTGACCAATGCACCGCTCCCAGAGCACGGTCAATATTTTGACGTTTCGTTAACCTTTTTCAGGTGACCACAGTTCCAAAATTAAACAATTTTCAGGAATTTTTATTAATGGAACGCTTAACCGGGATTTTGGTTAACCAAGTTTAATATCGGAACACAACCTAAGTTGCTGGACAACGCAAGCCCGTCACAAACGAACGTATAAAGAACTTTTTAATTGGAAAGCAAATAAATCTATAGTTTTCTGAACTAGCCAAATGATTTCCATTCAAGTAAATACAAGTATTGTATTTATTTGAATGGTAAAGTAAAATAAATAAAATAATAGTTTATTATGTTACTATGAGTCGAAGGCATTTTCACAGCCGAGGATGTGTAAACAGGGCGAAACACATAAAGAGTGTTGTACTCCGAGTGACATATACTATTTTTTCTTCAAGCGTCAAAATTAAAACCATTTCTGCAGACATTAAGGCAGAAACATGTTTACCCGCTGCAACGCATTGCCTATATTTGCTTGGGTGTGCTTTGCTTAATATCTAATATATTTGTTCCCAGTTGCTAGTTATTTTAGTCCTGAACCTTAAAAAAAACATTTTTTAATATATTTAAATATTTTGTGTCATTATTCTCTTAATTCTTACTACAATGTAAACATATCAAAAATCTCGAAAAACCATGGCAAATGAGACATGATGCTTTTGAAATCCGTGACGCACTTGCCTGTTTTAATTTATACATACATATAGGTATGAGTTTTTTAGGTGAATTACCGTTTTACCTAAAGCATTGTGAGTCATGATATAATAAGTACATGATCCTTTATTGTATCATGATTGTGAGTTAAATATTTATTTTGATAAGGACAGATAACTGATCTGACCTATTTAGTTCTCTGAGATGATTGTATCTCTTACAGGAAAGTGTTCTTTCGCTGGAAGATGTAAAAAGGGAGCTGAAAAAATATGGTTATAAATATACACTGGAAACATTCCAGAAAGACCCATATATTAAGATGATGAAAATATGTGACACCAATGCCGTAATAATGGGCAAGGGAGAAGATGAAAATCAAGCATTAAATGATTTATTTCAAAATGCAGTCCTTATGTTTGAGCACGGGTTTTCTTTAAAAACAGACCTTTAGTGTTACTTAGGGCAGACATAAGGTACACTAAATAAAATCGGTGTTACATGTTCATGTTACATATTTGTTAAATATCTTTACCTACAGGGTGACCCATTAAGAATGGAAACACTCGCGTCCAAAAGTTGTTTATGGACCGATTTAAACCGAATTTTTTTTAAAAGATAGATCTCCAAAATCTCTATGTTGATACAAAATTTGAAGACGAAATTTTGATTTTCAAGGCCTCGTACGAATTTTTTTTTAAGTGAAAAGTAGCAAAATTTTGTTAGCGATTTTTATATAAAAAATCTGACTGCACCACTGGATTTAGGAGCCCCTCGAATGCATTTGTACCAATTTTTGCGAAAAAAAGTTTGTTCCTAAAAAAGTTATGACAATATCGTCATTACCAGTGTTTGCCTTTGTCGGTGAACTTATTCTTTTATAAAAATCGAAGAGAACCCAAAGAGAAACAAAATTAAACAACTTAAACACGTGTAATTATTAATAAGAACCATAAAAACCAGTATACACAAAATAACCAACAATAACTCGAATATAAACAACAATTGGTAACAAAAGTAATGATTAGAAAATTACATTAAAAAATGAAAAAGGAGTCTGTCAAATTGTTTCACACTTTTTGAATAAAAAATTATAATGTAGTTATTTTTTATCTAAAAAGGTAATATTATAAGTTTTGGCATAATAACCACCAAATAATAATAATTTGACGAACTTACCTATCAATTGTTGTTTATATTAGAGTTTATATTATAGATTGTTGGTTATTTTGTGTATATTGGTTCTTATGGTTCTTATTAATAATTACACCAGTGTTTGATTTTGTTTCACTTTGAGTTTTATTCTAATTTTATAAAAGAATAGGTTCACCGACAAAGCCAAACACTGGTGATGCCGATATTGTCATAACTTTTTTAGGAACAAACTTTTTTTCGCAAAAATTGGTACAAATCCATTCGAGGGGCTCCTAAATCCAGTGGTGTAGTCAGATTTTTTTATAAAAAAATCGCTAACAAAATTTTGCTATTTTTCACTTATAAAAAAATTCGTAGTAGGCCTTGAAAATCAAAATTTCGTCTTCAAATTTTGCATCAACATAGAGCTTTTCGAGATCTATCTTTAAAAAAAAATCCGGTTCAAATCGGTTCATAAACAAATTTTGTACGCGAGTGTTTCCATTCTTAATGGGTCACCCTGTATATAAGCATTTTTAAGGGGAATTGTTATGAAAACAGTTCAAGAATTTTTACTGAGAAGTAAATGCTGTAGATTGATTTCAAAACACATTACGTGATAGATATTATACATTCAATGTCAACATATTCCTTTCTGCAGATTGCTAAGACACTTCAATATAATTTGCCCCATATACACGTTTGTAACCTATATTAAAGATATATTTTTATTGAGCGTATTGAGCATATTATATAATAAAGTTTCTGTTTTTCTTGTAACCTATAACCAGTGTAAGTATACAAATAAAGTAACTATTATTTAAAAAAATGTCCGATTGAATTTCTGTATTTTGAATCTTTTTTCACTGACAAATTTTGAAACAGGACCTACTTATTTCTTGTAATCTTGCATTTTTTGAATGACAGGACCAACTGCCCGTGGACTTTCGCTTTCTGAAAGCAGAAACCCTTGTTGGCATTAGATCAAGAAAGATAAGGTATAATTTTATATTTGTCCATTACTCGGTAATTATAGTGAATAAAAATTTCAAAAATTGAGTTCCGAGCGTTTTTCCTTCTAATTATCAAGATTGTATGTTTGGTTAAGTGCTGTATAGGTACCATCAAAGCGCTTGCTGATGCCATTTGCTTATATTGGCAGATAACACAGAAATAAGATAACACAAGGTAAGTCAGGAAATCTTAATTTAGAATCTCATATTTTTGAATTCAAGACGGAAAACACTTTGGTACAATACTGAAAATAGAAACTGTACAAGAAGTTGAATTAGCGTTTCCATCACAAGACTAGAAAAGACAAAAGTTGAATCAACTGTATTTTGGCCTTGATGGCGAATGCCTATGTGAATAAAGATACCTAATTTTTTTTAAGCTAAATCACCGCACACAAATATATTTAATAGGCGCGTTAGAAATAATTTTAAAATATAATATTTAAAAATATTATAAATAATTTGAAATAAAATATCTCTTTTAACTTTAACAGTTGTGTTAAATACGTAACTAATTAAACTAAAAATAATTAACTAAATTACAAAAATTGTAATTTTAAAGGGGAATACCTACCTATAAGCCATAAATATGATATAAAGTCAAATTAAGTATTTTACTGTTTATTTTTTATTTTTGTCTAACATCGTCTAATTTTGTGAAATTAATAATATTTTAATGTCCTGATAAAGCGGCCGCAGAAGGATAATACGAACGAATCCTCTTTGTACGATCTCTGTCGATTTCAAGTGTTTTACGTTTTAACATTATCTCCCTTTCCAGCTCGCTTCTAGCATTTATCAAATTGGTTTGCGACCTTTGGGCTTCATTGAGTTGGGCTTGTAACGCAGCTATATTTTCTGCGATTGATTTCACTTCTTCCACTAACCTATAATTTAAAACATAGTATTATTATGAATAACATTTTTTATAAGTAATATGAAAATGCTGTACCCGAAATGAGCCAAATCTCGACAATTTTCAACTCTGGGTCTTAATAAGCGATTGTCCAGTCTGGTTTGTGCTTTTTTCATCGGAATATCCATTCTTCTAATTGCTGCTCTCAAATCGTTCATCAAGTCCTCAACGTCTGCCAGTCTACGAAGGACCTATACAGGATATTTAACGATTATCGCGTTATCGGGTCCTAAAACGGGAACCGGGAAGCGAGTCGACGGGTACCCGGGTATCCGTCGGCTCGAATAACTATTTACCTATTTATTTAATTTAGATAACAAACATCTCTATTAAACTGATTCCTTTACTAATATGTACTTAGTAGTAGTACCTGTAAAAGTTCATACTCGAGTTTTTTTGTAACTTCCTCAGTACAAGCGATGCGTTTTGCTAAAGCCAGTTCAACTTTATCAGCCTGAGTTCGCAAATCTCTTGCTGCATTTGTCAAAATAGCATCCAGAGTACCCCTAAGAGTAACCGAACGTTGCCTGGTCGCTTCCCCTTCCAGTAATGTTTCTCTTGTAAAGTGTTCCCAGTAGTCTGTGGACGATTGCCTAAACAAATAAAGGCTTGGGTTGGTTTTAACTAATCTAATCTAATTTATTAAAAAAGTTATGCAATTATTTGCTTTTTGCATAGACTGATACCGCATTCATTTTGATTAGTTTTGGATGGCTTAAGCTTGGCGATTCATTTTTGTCTTTAAACCTGAGTTAGTTTCTTATACAGGGTTATTCAGAACTTATCTCTAAAACTTTGAGGATATGTGCATCCTTCAATAAGAAATCGATATCACCAAAAAAATTTTAATAAAACTCTTAGGATTTCCCGTAAACAATGTTTAAAGTTATACCATTATAAAGGACTACGTAGATGGGCAACTGTACTTCAACAGCTGATATACCTACCACATTCCTAAAAATATGGTATAAAAAGTAAACACGTTTTTGTCCCTCGAACGACGACCGAGCGAATACAGCTGGAGCGGGGATAATATCTCTATTGTCTATTCAGTCATCAGTCTATCTGTGTCTTCTCTCAATGCCGGTGTTTTATTTATATCGTAGGAGTGTTAAACTGTAAAATTTTCAAAATGGCTCATGCGTACAGTAATGCTGAGTTAATGGACTGTTACCAGTGGATTATCAATTACAAGTTAGGTTTTGTGCGTGGTTGTTGCAGCAAAATGCTGAAAATCCCCAATTTACTTAATAAGTTGCGTTAACAAGATCAGCAACCAGGAGGAACATTCGCTTTAGTGCTGGAAAATTGGATAGCTTTAGGGACAAAATTTCGAACAGCTTTTGTAACAAGGTACGTGCAAATTTTTTATAAATTTCATGTTTCTAATACCTAGTAATCAAGTAGCGCAATTCTTCAAAATTAGTGTAACAAAATTTTATTAATTTTAATGACACGTCACTTTGGTCACATCTATCTATCTTCAAGTTTATTTTAAAGTAAAAACGCTGCAAATCTTTTTTGCGCCGGGTGTCGGTATACTCTCAGAACTTCCGAAGTTTTTTTCGTGCTAGCCAGTTTGCATTGTCAGTCCCAAGGTCACTCCATTACAGTGGACCAGTATCCAGCGGCGTCCAATGAAAAATTTTTAAATAGTTTTCAGAAGCCGCCAAAAAAATTTTTTTTGCACTACCACATTTCTACATGTATGCTGAACATCCCCAAATTTTATTATGGATAAGTTCTGAATAACACTGTATTTTCCCATAAACTACTTAAATCAACGTATAAGTACAAGTATTTTTCGCTCTACTCGAAGAATAATACTGTTAATTTGATTATTATAGACACATGGGGATACAGCATTTCAGTGGACAATATGTACTATACAGGGTGAGTTGTTAGGTACAAGTTTCCAGCTTTTACTTCTTAAAGAGGAGAATTATAAATAAATAATTTAGGTGCTCTTTTTTTAAATAACTTAAATTCCACATTAATTCCACTTAATACTAAATGTAAGTGGAATATAACATAGTCAGAAGAACGGTAAGTAAAATAACTGCTGAGTAAACTAAGCTGCTTACAACGTACCCTTCAGGAAAGATGACCGATCCAGGTTTGAACAACAAAGTCGTAGATCGACAACTTAAGGCCATATTGATGCTGTCAATCTCGTGGGCGACGGTTTTATCACTCCAATCCATTTCTAGCCGTTGCTTTGCAGTCTTGTCTTCCAGTAACTGTTTTTCAACATCTTTAAGCGTCCGATTGAAAATATCTCGAAGTTCTGAGCATAAAGCTAACTCTTTAATTAGTTCCTCTTCAACTTCGTCGCGGACGAGTTCTGCGTCCATTCGACCGGTACGTCTTTCCAGACATTCCCCAGCTAAAAAGGGTCCAATTTACTATACTCTATACCTTGGTAATCTACCCACGCGATGGAAACAAGTGACAGGTAGGTAGACAATGCTTTAGTATGGTAGGTAAACAATTAAGATTTATATAAAAAACCACCTGGTATAACCGGTTTTCATGGGCATTGCCATTGGTCAAAGGATACAGTAACGTCACCGCTATGATCGGAAGTATGACTTTTTGTATAGATTTGTAACCACATATTTATATTTATTTATTATATATAACATAAATTTACCAATAGATTCGGGCCAGGTTAGTACAGCACTTGCTTGTTTCAACCTACGTCTCTGTTCCTCCATAAAATAGATTTCTTCGGAAGCTGCTGCTATGGCTCTTTCCAACTCGCACTTCCATCTGTGGATTTCGAGTTCTCTTTGATTCAATTTCTTAGTATTATCTTCTTGATTCTTGGCTACATCTGCTTGAGTTTGTTCTAAACACTGACGACCATTCCAGTCTACACTATAAGATAGTAAACACAATCAATAAAGTATACATGGGTATATTGCAAATCATCAGGAGGTGCAGGGTAGGTTAAATGCAGTGGCGGCTCGTGGGTCAGTAAATAGGTGACGCGGACTGCTGACTGAGGTGCGGGCTGCAAGAAGTCTGGAACTGAAAATAGCGCCGCAGGCGAAAATTTCAAGCAAATTCAAGGTCATTGCAGTTGCCTGTTGCTTGTGAACTTTATGATAGTTGAAGCAGACAAATACTAAGCGGCGAATTCGCCATCCAAAGTTTCTTTAAAATTGCCACGATTGTTCAAACACTCGGATTCAATGTGATCTCGAAACCCCAACTTTTGTCTGCCTAAATAAATTGCTGCGCGAATAGGTTGCATAAACCGTCTACTTAAAAGGACGTCATCGTTAAATTGTTTAATATATAGTCTGGAATATAGTCCCGATTGTATTGAGGTTTCTTCTAAATTCTGCGAACATTAATGCACACCGTATATGTTCTAAAGAAGCATCGTGCTTACGGCAGCTTCGCGTAACATTCCCAAAATTGTTAAATCCCTTCTTATTCCACACGCCTATTTTTTTACACCCACAATTAAACACGGCATACAAAAAAGATTTTTTTAAATAAATACTTCCACACAACCACTTGTACTCCGAATACCACTCATTCCGAGACTTCCGAACAAACACTTTATCTTTTGACTTTACCTTTTTTTCGAAATCGAAAGAAGGCACAGGTCTCTCGCAATTTAAAAAATCTTTTTTGTCCTCATTTTTCCTTCTAGAAAATGGTGTTTCTAATAAAACACAAATTGGATCATACATAGGAAACATTTCTACGATTGATAGAAAACAATGATTATTTATTGTTATAAGAATTGTTTTTTAACCGGCGCAGCGTCACGTATTGAGGTAAACTGACCGGGACGGTAGGAGTGATGTGATGCGCTATCGAAATCTGCGGCACTCATTCGTCCACAGGACAGTTTAGTCACGTATCGGCCGCATTGTTGCCATGGCAACCGCCGTTCCGACTGTCGCAGAAATACCACCTGATAGCGATCTGCGTCCCTTGCTTATTATAGGAAGGCAACGGTACGGGGTTTAATGTTCGCTCTCAACGAAAGCGATGTTTTTTTAGAAGGCGTTCAGCGCGCAACGTTTTATAATAATTATTCTGTTTATTAGCTATCTAAATATATCTATTATCTATATAAATGTAAATATATCTAAATTACAAAATATATATGCAATTAAAAATAATTTTAAATGATACAACCAAACACAGAAATTTTAGGTGAAGCGGCGCGTGACCTGCGTCACCCGGCGAGCCACCACTGGTTAAATAAGATGGATTATATTTGTCCTTAAATTAAGGTGGCTTTGAGGCGATGAAAACTCTTAATAGATTTATGTTTAAGTCATTCGTATTCACACCTTTTAAGTTTCAGAACAAATATAATTGCAGCTACTTCTGATAAATTTGGTTATGATTTAAAATGTCGAAAACTAATACTCACAGATTGGCCCTATGTTGTTCTGTGTTCGACATCTCCAAAATAACTTTATTGTGAGCTCGCCAGTCACCTTCGCTATATCTGGCTATGGAATATTTGTCTACCACGGGTCTGGTACCAGTGAGACCAGCCAAAGGACCCCAGTCCACTCTTCCCGTAGCCCAAGGTCCGATTGGTCCCATATCTCCAGTTTCCTCCACCGGCATAGCATCTTGTGGTTGTGGAAGGTAACAGGGACCTCTAATAAATTAAGCCTTATAGTCATTTTTTGTAGCTAGATTAAATGTTAAGTTTAGATTACCATAATTTTAAAAATAAATGTACCTTTCTTCCTGTTGTATTGGTCTTAACTCGTTTGGAACTGGTGGTTTAGAGGAAGGTTCTGATGCCGTAACAGCCGGGTGGGATCTCCCAGCAGTTGCGTGCATTTCGCTTGGTTTCTCGACGCAGGGACAGGTGCAAGGAGAGCTTTCGGGTAAATCTGTTGTATTCTTGAGAATACCCTTTTTTGGTTGCAACGGCGTCTTTGAATCTAAAAATATCCAACTGGTTAATATCGCTGAATAAAGTTGGGAATAAAAAAATAGTAGTTTCAAGAAATCACTGCGAATTATTATTCTTAGCAATACATTTTTATGATGTAGATTTGCTGTTGTGTTTTTGTGTGAGATTTAATATTATCTCTATTATAAATCAAAGCATTTTGATGAAAGGAGGGAGAAGGGGGTATGTAGGTATATGTTGATTTCGGAATATTCAAACATTCGAATCATGTTACTTTTATTAATGGTAAATCATTAATAATAAATTATGCAGAACCATTTATACTTAATACTTGCAATAAATTTATTTACTACTTCACACTTGTATTGGATCTTCTATCCAACTATGTATAGTTTATATATTGAACCTTCTATCCAATAGTTTGGGGTTGTCATTAAAAAAAATGGGGATACGAGCTCATGCAAATATGCCGAAATTAATTGACACAATATTCCAAAATTTCTAGAAAAGGATTTAAAAATTGATGTCTGGGGAATTTTTTTCTCAAACAATCAGGGCAATCTATATTTCTATCCATATTAAACTATAAACTGTATTCCATATTAAAAATTGTGCCTTTTTTACAACCGTTAAAATACAGGATAAAAAATTGGAATGTAACATAATTTTCCTTCCATTTGGAACTAGTTAGCAAGTAATACTAGATCTTATTTGAAAATCTGTCGTATTTTTGAATAAATTCAGAAGACTATAAAGTCTCTATTCTATGCTCAGTTGCACGCCTTATTAAATACTTGAGTCAACGTTATTTCAAAATTATAATAGAAATACCTTGTATATTACTTAATTCTGGGCAGTCTATATTTGCAAGTCCTTTAGACATTTCTTCATCTTTCCGTAAACAGGATGTAGGACATTCTGTGATTGTGTTCAATGTTTCTCTACAGGGGGGGATACCGCCGGTATATTTTTGCGTATCATTTTTCGCTTGGTTTTTACTTATAGGGGAAACACTTAGATCTGGGTTTTGTTTAGTTGAGGGAACTCCATGAACATATTCATTAAGATTTGAATTTTCTTGAAACTTCACTTTAGGTTCAGGAGTTGTATTTGTGGAATAATATTCAGGATTCTTAACCTGTGTTACAAGTAATGTTGAAAAGATAAAAGGAAACAGTTATGTGGACAAATATTTTTAGATTTGTAAACTGAGTGAAGTTGAATCGAGTGGAGGCTGCGAGAAATTATAAGCCTGCTGTTAAATTTTGGACGAATTTCAGTTGGTCGAAATTGTAATTGCATGTTATCTACACCATTTAATTGTAGAATCTATACGTCTCTGATATGAGGCAACTATTGTAAGTATTTATTAAAATTGCATCACATTAGTAACTAATTAGAAATTGCAGGTAAAACTTACTTCTTTTAAAAATTAAATTAAATTTGAACATGTGTAATTGTTATATAAAAGTAAAGATAAGCTCCCTTACCTTCTGGAAATTTGCTATCTCAGGACACGGCCCACAAGATCGCGTAGGATATTCAGCCATTTAGTTCCTAGTAAAATACATTCGGGGTGCACCAAGTCATTTGTTGGATCGATAAGAAAAAAACGTCAAATATGTTTGGTCGAATTGACAGCTAAGAGAGCTAGGATTGCTTAGCAAAGGTTTCGAGACATATAAGTAGGTAAATACAAACACTAAATACTATTAGTTGTGCTCAACGTCAGTAAATGGGACATTGCTCGACTGAGTAGTCGACCGCAGGTGTCATTTTTCTCCGCCGGAGGTTTACTTTTCACTTTCCCGCAGCAGCCGGACGGAAAACTGTTATCACCTATAATGGCCCAAGAGCATTAATAACTACGAGATAATTTTATCACAGATTTCGAAAGCACGTTACTTGAGTAACGTGCTTGAGAAAGTTGTGAGAAATTTTTTTTCAATTTTTATGAAAATGTCTGTCAAAATTATTTATTAAAAACACAATTATTCTTGTAATAATTTACTTGTTACATTCCACATCGTTTTAACTGTAGCCTCCTTAAACTCGGTACCATCCCTTTTTCTCATATTAACAGCCCAATCCTTAAGTATCAACGCCAGTCCTTCAACTGTACGATTTCCATCTAATGTATATTTCCGCGTGCTGCAAAGGCTCATAAATATTTTCCAAGTATACTTTTTACTGTTAACAGTATTTTTGGTGTATTTTCTTCTATAATTTTGTCGATTGAAGCACTAATTTGTTCACAAAATCGTGACGAAAGTGATAGATATTTTAAATTGTTACAATTATAGAAGTGTCAAAAAAGTTTTGTTCGCTGTCAACGTATGATGACATAAGTGATAATTACCCATGGGCTGTTATCAGTGTAATGTGACTATTATCGGTTGCTTTTGTACACATCATGATAGTGTAGTTGTATCATGGTACATATGATTACTAATAGACGAAATCTAATTGGATTGTTATTGGAAGGAGATGCCGAAAACAACTACTCCACCGATGCCCCGACTGGCGTTGCATTACATCAACATCTCCATGGGTGTCGCCACATCCTTCATCAAGACCAAATACCAGACAATGACCGGTTTCGATTTTGTTATGATCAATTATGTCTTGTCTGTCAATTAGACAATAATTGTCAGACAGGTAGTAGCAAAGACCCAAAGAGGGCACTACGGTGTATTTCACTGTATCTCGCCACTACAAACATACACATAATTGGATTGTTGTTGCCTCAAAAAATTTTCATAGAAACATACAAACACATAAGCATAAACAATTCAAATTTTATTAAGGGCGGCTAATTTAGGACCAAAGTTTTCATTATTTGATTGAAATTACTCAATAATTGCTTACCAATAGCCCTAGACCACCTATTTCAACGTATTCTAAAAAAAAATCCAATGTTGGCAGTGATGTCCCCTAACCTTGGTGATGTCCACTTGACAGCTTTATGCTGCATTACTATAGAAACAACCCGTACCTATTCTCCGGTCCAAACCTCCTTGCAAACGCACTTATCTTCAATTGAAAATAGATAAATCTTGTATAATTCTTGCATAAATTTGCCGACACTTGAAGAAAAAACAGCATATTTTATTTGGAGGAAAAGTTACTTTTCATGGCTTGCTCTCTATTAGCAGTTTCACTTCATTCAGTTGTATCACTTTTCCTCCATATAAAATAATGTACCTACTTACTATTTTTGCCGACTGAGATTGAAAGTAGATTTTTCCTACAACCGAGCGCAAAGTACAAATTTGCGCTTCCAAAAGAAAGCACAAATTAGTACTTTTCAGAGGAGCGAGCGTTTTGGTTACTTTGTGGCTCGGCAAGCGACAAAGTTACTTTGCGCTCGATTGTAGAAATGTGTGTGTGTACCTCTTGTGTACGTGTACTTCCACACATGGTTATTTTATTAATTTTTATTCATAATGAATGTGGGCAAATATCTATCCACTCTGTGTACTCACAGCAAACCACGAATGTACACTCACTGTTAGGCATTACGAAAGAAAGAATTGGTCATAAATATATATTGGTTATTCCTTTGGGAAATTACTAATATTTCTATTTTTTTGTGAGAACAAAAGTAGATGCTACTTCAAAATCAAAAGTGGTGTTGTTTTTGTTTCTACTTCAATAATGTGTTCACAACCATAATTTGAGGAAACCAATGTTCGAAAGGTGGAAAGATGGCAGAGAAATACTTGTACCAAA
This sequence comes from Pogonocherus hispidulus, assembly GCA_963924545.1. Classification (NCBI taxonomy): domain Eukaryota; kingdom Metazoa; phylum Arthropoda; class Insecta; order Coleoptera; family Cerambycidae; genus Pogonocherus; species Pogonocherus hispidulus. Next base: position 8,917,296 of record OZ004699.1, read on the forward strand.
TACCTTATAAAAACACAAACACTTAACTTTTATTTTATATATTAGATTTGTTAGCAATATGACTAGGCGACTCTGTCCTTAAAGAATTATAAAAATTTTCCATATCATCTGTATATCTTGCTTTAAGAATGTAACTTTTAGCTACGTCATTAATATTAAAGTTGTAATTCATAGCACCTAACTGGCATTTTTCCAAAAATTCCCTTGTCTCTTCTAAACACAGTAACCTACAGTCTTCGTAATAAGCTAATGGTTTAAAATATTCATATAATCCCTTGAACTTGACTGCTTTCCGATGGGATAGAACTTTTTTCTTTATTTTCCTCACTTTGACTTGATTCCTTTTCGCATCTGCCTCAGTAGTGGTGAACGCTTTTAATATTTTTGTAAACAGATTTTGAGTGTTTTCAATTTGCCGAAGGGATTGCACTGATGTATGCGACTTTGTTGTACCTGAAATAAATAAAACTTCAATCAATACTGCAATATTCTAATATGGGCATCGAGTTGTTAAAATATCTGTACCAAACGCTGAATATGCAATGTTAATTTTATGTGTGTCAAATTGCATATAAGGCACAATAGTTATAAGAAACAACTCTTAATAGTAGATATTAATGACGTGCCTCTGGAGCAAGAGGATCTTAAGGGTCCATTCACTGTAGACTTGACAGACATGAATTCGGGGTCGGGTTGAGAGGTTGGGTAGCCGATGGGTGAAGACTTTCATATTCCCACTACCGAATTATTTAGATTTCGGAGGTGCACGTAAAGCCGAAGTAAAAAGGCACATGGAAATAAAGTTAGCCCTCATTGGAAGGGTACCGGATTTGTCTTATAATTGCAACAAAATTTATTTTTAGTGTTATAAATTATATATCACCGGAAAGATCAAAAGATAAACTAGATCCCTATAGTAGCAAATTTTTGTTTAATACATGTATTTTAGAGTAAATAATTTTTGAAAATACGCTATTTTAGTACAAGATTGTTTACATGGAATTTTAAAAATAAAAAAAATTACAAAAAATTACTACTATAAGGATTTAGATTAAAGTCTTATCTTTCAATACTTTTTTACTAAAAGTCGCTATCTTTTATAGTTTTTTATAATTAGACACGAGACGAACGCCGATTTTGGGCTTATTTCGGACTAGTGAATGGACTCTCAAGTAATTTATAATTACTGAAACTGGGCTGCCTTGAAATGGATCTTCGGAAAGTCTGCATCTTGTATTGTGGAACTTTATTTAATAATCTTACAATAATATCTCCAATGTATGGCAGATACGGCGAATTCTGTGACATAACATAAAACGTTTTCTGATAGCTCGGTAATCTAGGATCTCGATAAAGTCTGCACAGGTATTCAAAAATCCTGAAAATATTTCATGGAATTAGTCTGGAAGAAAATTTTCTTGTAGCTATGACATAAGTATAGATATTTTTAAGTTTTAGTACAATTATTACTCTTCTAAAGTATTTTTATGGTTTATAACATCTAATGCACAGTTACATGCTCCTCATAATCATAATATAGGAATGTAAGGCATCTAATAATATTTATAATGGTTTTCAAAGTACAAGTTTCTACACATGATTTTTTTCATTGGTATGACTATTAAGACTATAAATCGAGCACCTTCAGCTTCTCTTTTCGTGAAACTCGTTCAGTATCCATAAATAAATCAAAAAGGCACAAGTTCTTGAGGTATGGACCCATCATGTGTAGCCTAACATTTATTAATGCAGGCCTATCTAATCTATGCCTTTTTAGAGTAAAACTGCTTTTTCAGTGTGTGATTAGAGAAGTAAGTAACTAGGAAGGAGAAGAGTAAGTAGATAAATAGAAGACATTAACTGAGAAAGGCTTTTCTACAGAGTATTTGTTTCATAATTACGTAAAAAATTTGGTCTATGAAGAATTTCTACCTGGCATAGGTTATTATAGATTTTATGTTATGGTAAAACCAAATGATGTTCTTTATAAATCAAGTATAAAAAGGTATATAAAAAAATAAAATTACAGATATTTAGATGCGTGTTTTTTTCTCATATACGCCCAAGTTCTTCTGAGTCTGTAAATGGCAGGACTTTGAATGCCGCTGAGCACAGATCTGCAGGACTGAAAATTTGATATCCTGTGGCACTTGTCTGCGACATTGATAAATCTTGCAAGGAGTCGTGCTCGTGTCTATAAAATAGTTTTGTTAATTAGTAGTAAATCGACTTTTACTGGTTCCAAGATACTACACAGTGATTCAAATCGAATGCGCACCATTTAATGTGAATCACTGGGTACAAATATAGTTACTAACTTTTTCCGATTCATCTTTAAGAACTTCCGAGGCAATCAAGCAACTGGTTCTATGAGAAAATGCTAATATCGCAGATATGTTGGGGGCATTTTTTGTATTCTGTTGCCACACGAGCATGCCAAGCTCTTCTGGCGGTATTTTAAGGAACAATTCTTTGTCGATCATAGTCAGTTGTTCTGCCAGTGCAGTGGAGTCGAAATCCCAAGCTGACCAGTTAACGTCTACTTTTAGAATTCTTTTAACGTACTGAAGGGATGTTTCTTGGGGTTGTTTACTAGAGCCTACAACACAATGATTATACGAAAACTTTTGCAAAAATCAAGAATGCCGTATCCCATCTACAGTGGTAAATCAACATTTGCAAAACAGCTGCTTTATTTCATCACGAACCGCCCCTGTGTTAGGCATCTGTTTAGACTAAAATTATATAAAGAATCCCCATATCAAACATTTCCGAGTATCTAACTTCTGATTGTCTAATTTACTACTATTCCGAATATCGATATCTATATTTTCAATATCGATAATTAACTACAATAAAACATAACTAGAACGAAAAATCTGTGAAAATGCATAGCTCCAAAAGACTAAATGGAAGAAACTATCCATACCAATCACATCTTAAACTTAGAATATTTGAACTTACTATTAGAAACTTACCTATTTCTATTTCTTCTACACGACTAAAGATATTGTATATAAAACCTGATTTTCTTTTTTGTCTTTTCTTGTAATATAACTCGTCGTTGGAATCTTCGTCTGTGTCCCTTACCTCCTTGGAAGTATTATAACATTTTCTTAAAAACTTTCTCCTGCATTTTTTATCTAAATGAATATGATATGTTATTACTTTATTACAGTATGCAAAGTTGTTCATTTACGTTTTGTCCGATTTTCGAGATGTGCATATATCATTTTCAAATGTTTCTGCTGTTCTTCATATGACTCTTTTGCCGAGTTGGGCCTGTACCAGTAATCACAAGTCCAAAAATATATAATCGGTTTCTTGGGGGAATTTCTAAAATTAAAGGCACGTAAAGTGTAAAACCTACAACTTCTCGACCGCGAAATATCAGCTTTTAAAAAACCGAGAGCGAAACTATGAACAGTATATATTGTCAAAAATTATCTTACAAATATGTTACTCTGTAAAATAAAAATTAGTAAAATATCTAGGCAAACTATAGTTTTAAGGCCTTTAAGCCTTAAATGATCTACTAATTGATGCGTTTTAAATTAATAAATATTCGATATAAAGGCAGTTTCTATTGTACGTTAAAGTTTACTTACTATAGTTTAAATGGTTTAATGATTAACTATGGTTTACTTACGCAATATTAGTCGTGTTATTTTTCGTTTGAGATAAACATTGACATGACACTGTAGCAATAAGTTTCCTCTTAGAAATAGGTAATTTAAGTTCAGACTCTAGTGGTCGCCTTCTGAGACTGATTTCCGAGACGGCTCTTTTCATTTGGGTGGAATATCTATCACCAGAAGGCAGAGTCCATGGACCAAATCCATATAAAAATAGAGGTTTGGGGGCAAATCCATATCTACGTTTATGTCTCACTCTAAAAATTATATTATATAACATTTCTCATTCTATTAGATAAATATTCACTGCGTATAAGTACTATTAGATATTTCAAAGACTAGACTATTTATATTTTACTCCAAATAATCTTTTAATCAAGACTTGCTTACCACTAAGACTTTTAAGTTGGATAAACATGATATAAAATAATAAAATAATTATAATTAAAAAAACAAACAAGACCTGTATAGAGTGTTTCACTTATGCAGTATATACTTTATAATATTATAACAAATACAAATTGGATCGTTAGTTTCTTGCCATTTTAACACTTGGAGGAAAAGAGTTTATATGAATCGTATAAAAATGACATTTTTCAACCCGCAGTTACTAGTTGTTCGTGCATAATGTCTGATTACTGTGGAGATAAAGGTTCCTTACTTATACTTGTTGGGATCGCTGGCATTAAAAAACTCCCAAGTGAGTACAGCCGACTCAGCGAGTTGTTCATAGTTTACTGAAGATGAAATGCTTGGTGTTGAAACATTTTCGTCGAATATTTGACTGTAGCGTCGTGGTACTACGTAATCGTCCACAGTCAAGTACAGACCAGTATTACAACCTTCATTTACACCGGATGCAAATCTATTGATGAGAACAGAATCTCCAAAATTTAACCCTCTCTCTTGAAAGTAAGGGGTTATGGTTTGGTGGGTCCTCGTTAACGCTTTCCTAAAAGTGAAACAATTTGTGACTTACACATAATTGACATAATTACAGTAATCATTGAGGTAGTGTAGGTATAATCTTGGTCGTAAGGCCTTCTCACATGGATGAGATGGATGGAATGGATGAGAAACAAATCTCTAGAATGGTGGAGGAATCTGCCACAACTGAGACAGGCAAAGCTATTCATTAAAGAACGGATGTCTAAATTCACAGCAGCATCTGTTAGGCCAGAATAAAAAGGCCATCATCAGAATAATAGTAGGTCTCCTAACAGGACACTGTAGGCTAAATAGGCACATGAATCTTATAGGACTGTCCGAAGATGCAATTGGCAGATTCTGTCAAGAAGAAGAGGAAACTTCAGTACATATACTGTGCCAGTGCGAGGGCCTGACAAGACTGAGATTTAAAATACTTGGGGAAGGAAGACCAAGAGCCAATAGCTACATGGAAGAGCCTCAATCAAGGCTGTGGAGTCTAATGCAAAGGACAAAGCTGGACGGAGTGCTCTAAATAGGTTAGGAGTGCCATAATAGACCAGACCAGGGACCGACTCCTATATAAATCTAATCTAAAGGCCTTCTCACCGTTGTTGCTCGGCACTTTAACTTATAAAAAAATCTCCATGTATATTTCCAAATGTTCTTTTCAAGTAATACTGATCTGAATGATCGTGATATATCGTCTTCATGCAGATCGTGACATCATGATGACATGATCCATGAAGAATATTTTAGAATCTAAACAATCATATCAGTAGAGTAATTATAAAAGTGGAATATTTAGAGCTCATCTATTATTTTTTGACTGGAAATATTCCGTATACTTTCCTATATTTATTTGGCTTGAGTGTAAAATGTATTACGATTTGAAGTGTATGTTTTTTCTCTAAATGAATGGTACCGTTGATATAAAGTTGTAAGTTCATTACAAGTGGACTATTTTAACTGCCAATAAATATTTTAGGTGACCATTGCTTACTATTTAAATTGTTATCGCTACCTTTGTGAAATACTTTGTTTCTGTCTTACAAATTCCTCCTTAGTGGGCTGATACACAATAGGTTGATATTCTAAAGCCATATCAACAAAATTTTTCCCCAGGTATAAATGTCTGTCAGTCCATTTGTTTCCCAAGCCCTAAAAGATAAAAAAGTGTGATAATTGTCACATTTTCTTTAACACTATTACCACTTGACTATTACCAACAACTTCATCTATTAGGTTGGACTCATACATGGCATTGGGACCGAATCTACACCACAACTGTTTGATTCCCTTGACAGCTACAAGCCTGCGATCCAAGAGGTAGAGTGTACTGCCTGTGGTCGAGGTTGCTACGGAAGTCTCGGACCTGGAGGAGCCCGAATCACCAGGGCATAAAAATTTCACCTTTTCACACCATAAATTCCAGAACATCTAGTAACAGTATTGTTTAAAAGTTCGCACGTCGAGTAATTTATGTCGTATAAGATATTAGTTCTTAAGACATTTTATAGAAACTCTTGTTATTTGCAGATTATAGTGGGATCATTATTAGAAAACAAGAACGTATTATAGAAATTTGCTAACAACCTTTCAGACAGGTCTAGCATTTCTTAATACCTCTATAATTCTTCCTAATTTTTCAAAATATTCTACGGGTTCGTTACTATTTTGAATTAATGTTTCGAGTATTAAAATGTACGAATAGTTATTTTTAATAAAAATAGTTAATAGAAAAAATGATAAAGATCAAAAATGAGATGTATTGAAAAAGATAATGCTTCAAATATTATTATTGCATATAGTAAAGATCTTAATATGGTAAAATTTACAGCAACGCCATTTGCAAGGTTTTTATCTCATTTAGGATGTATTTACTAATTTTAGATATATAAATGTGGCTTTGCAGTTTCCTTTTATAATGATTTCCTGTCATCACTTTCAATTATACCAATGTAATGTAAGTAGTGCCAGAGATAGGAACATTATTTTAAGAAGTATTTAGTAGATAAGTATTTAGTTATTAAGTATTTTATGTTATTATATAAAATAAGAAATTTCCAGACAATGTCATTTAAAATTGTTTTGACCATCCACAGCTGTATTCTATTTTAGGTATTTTTCATATCCTTATAGGAGCTTCTTTTCTACTTACTAAACTTTAAAAATCGATTATCATAGTTTGTTTTCACAGAAATAAAAATACCATTCGCATTCGCATAAAAGAATTCGCAGAAAGATATCTAAAAAAGCATTTTTCCCAAAAGAAAGCATTTCAGATGAGTACTTACCTTTCTTAGTTATTTTTCATACTTTACCGAATACTATTGTCAATAATCGCGGAAAACCAAAAGTAAATATATATTTTTTGAACTTTATGAAATTTATTTGATGTAAGAACTACTTACACCACGTTTCTCGAATCCTCCTAGTTCAAAATAAGTGACTCTATTATTACAAAAGCGAGCTTTAAGAGCTTGCCTCTTTCTTCTTCTGTATACACTAAGGTTGACACACTCCACTGGATATATAGCTATAAGTTCGAATGTCTCTATTTCTGGGTCTATTCCCGGGTGATATTTGTAATTACCAAACTCTACTGGAGGCAAAACATCTGTGGCTAATACCAATTTAGATGGAGTTAAACCTAGAAAAAACCCTTTCTAATAAGTTAATGTTGTTGAAAAAAATTAAACACTCTTAATAGATGCATTACCATGAATGTGTTATACCTACATATTATGTTTCTTATCAGTTCAATTCAGCAGTTGAGTTGTTAATGATTGGGAAAAATAAATGACATTTGACGTTGTATTGTATATAAATGTCATAGTAGTGCAATTTTTTGAATATGTGTTGAGTAATTACCTAAATGGACCTGTCTGATTCCTTTTCCATCTTTTGTCGTTTGAGCAAAAGGGCTCTCAATTAAAACCATATCCTCAAAGTCACAGTACTCGGAGAAAAGCAATTTCTGAACTCTATTTACCGACATAACGTAAATTTGGCAAGGAAAAAAATACCCTCATGATAAAATATTATAAAATATTTATTTTCACACACGATTATGTCACATCCAAATACACATAATTGACAGTTTCTTTTATTAGACAGGAACAATAACAATACATGTTAAGCAGTTGCAATAACTATACACAGTGAACACAATAAATATTACTGTTTGAAACTCTAAGCGCACGAAGAAATAAAATACTTATGAGATACATTTTTAATTTTAGTAATAAAAATATATTTGTTATGCTCACTTATTTTCAGATACGTTTTACACTAAAATAGTAACAATAAAAATTATTAGACTTATCACATCAAATCGGCACTCGGAAGTTATTAGTTAAGATAACTATGAGTAATGTAATAAAGTAGAGGTTAATACCATAATAATTGATATTTGCACTTGAATGATGATTAGGTACTAAAAACCTACATTGCACTGTTGGAGACAACTATATTTTATTGCTGAGGTCTGAAGTTACGTCCCTGGAAGTGGAGGACGGTCCTTTATTACTACCGGCCTGAAAACATAATTTTTAATTTACTTATGTCAATTAGATATGGATAAGAGAAAATGTATTTTTATTATATTCTAAAAAACAGAGGAGAGGGGAAGCAACGTAGAGAAATAGATTTATTTTTAATAAAGTGGATACTCGAAGCGGATGGTTCTTTATGCAACATCGTGAAAATAATGTTTTGAAAAAAACATTGATCTCATTTAGATGTTCCAAGAAATATATAGAAAACACTCTATATATTAGTATTTCGGCTTGTTAGGCCTTTTTCAATAGAGTAAATGTCTATTACTAAACATTTCCAAGTGCGTTTTCGTTATTTATTTGTTTACGAGCACCTACCTCTGATTGATCCTACCATCTGGTAAAGCCCGAGTTTTTATTACCTTTTCTAGAAGGGCGAAAGTGTAAAATCTATCTGATCATTCGTAGTACACGGATTTATAATTAAAGATTTTTTAATTTCTAATTGCTCTAACAGGTCTAAGTGCTTTCTTTTCTTTTCACGATGCAATACCTTTACATTTTTCTGATCTATAAAATGATTGTTTTCTATACAATGCGTCGAAAATCCTGAATTTTAAAACGCAAAAAATTCAGGATTTTCGACGCATTGTATAGAAAATAATCAAATATCATCTTCAAGAAAAATCCTTATTCCTGATTGGCTAAATATTTAAACAGCCCAGTTAAAAATAACTAAGGTGATGGTGAATACAGCTATAAGACTCAATAACTAACACCCAACCTGTAACTGTTGCCTAACATCTATTTTATATCACAGATATTACATATGTATCCGAGGCAAGTTCTTTTCAGGTTTCTTTTCTACATAAACCTAGCCTAAGTTAATACAACTAGTTACTGTAAATTAATTGACGTACAAGCCACTAAAGGTGGCCAGGCATTGCACGTCTTAGTCACCTTCGCCGAAATGAAATTATACTCTTTTGTTTACATCTTTCTTATTAGTAGAGCTAGGCATATGAATCCTTAAGGTCTGCTTTCACGCTTTGAAATAAATAAATAAAACTGAATTCTTGTACCCGTTTTGATGACCCCTTGATATCAGTGTACTCGTGAGATAACGACTTATATCTGCGAAAATATACAGGTTGTTTTATGTTAAAAAACCCAAGTTTGGGTCATGTGATGTATTTTTCTGAAAACAAGAAAAGATAACATAACCAAGATAACGCATAACAAATAAAGTATAATAGATATAGATACGTTGCAAGTGCACTAACATTTTTATTTGTAGGTTTAAATCGAATATGTTATACTTCTTTTTATACGAATTTATAGGTATAAAATTGTAATTTATATTTTATAATTATATTTTGAAACATGCAAAACGTTTTAGAAAGTAAGAAACTGAAAATATTAGTTTTGTATTATATTCAAGATGGGAGTTTATTATGTTTAAGAAATAAACAGTTTCTTAGATGAAACAATTTTAAAGTTACCAGTACCAAGCTAAATCGGTACACCAATTAACCTTTTTTAGTATGTACACCTGTATTAATATAGTACAAGTAAAATTTAGCATAACTAAAATTAAACTCGGTATTGGTAATTTCAAGAAGTCAGTGTTGAGAAATTTAAAAGAAAAGTAAAAGTCCAACCAGAAATCATGCAGTAACCCCAATACTGACATACAGATTATCTTACATTTCTCCAAATGTAATACTTTTCTGTTGCACTAACGATTTGTGATTAGCCGGTGATGGTAAGGTATTCATATTGCTACTAGCACTATTTTTCAATATGCCATTAGGAGTATCGGTTCTTTTGTCTTCGTTAACATTTATCATAACCCTATTGCCTCGGTCAATATCTACGGATAAATCATTAGTGGATTTTGCAAAATGTTTGGAAAGGCCATTGGTCAGCGATATCCTGACCGAACCGTTACTCTGAGGTTTTATTTGAGGGTTTCCCAATAAGTTCTCCTGTAAATAAAATGTTTCTAATATACATCACATCACTTTTTTATCACATAGGATCCAAACTGAGGCTGAGTATAGGTATAAATCTTAACTACTTACAACTTTTTTTCCACTTGTAGTACAAGATTTGAAATTTTAAATGTTTTCCACTCAAGAAAGTTACTTTTATCTCAAGCTACATTTTATGTCTTACCATAGATTCTGTTCTCTTCTTCAAATTAGACCTATTCAAAGTTTGAGTCAATTCTGACGCCAACTGCCTAGTGATGGGTTGTTTTCCATTAGAAATGTCCTCTGTCCCATTCTGAAGGAAATCTAGCCTTCCAGGTTGCCTCCTCATGGACGGATACTCCCCAATGGTAACGCTGACTGGTCTAGGTTTCTTCAAACTTGCTACTGAGGAAACGGACCCATTAGAAGACTGAGCGCTTAGCTGTCTTTTTTGAAAATATACACTGGGAGGCTTCGGCCTAATATCCGAAGGATTGTTTATTCTGAAGGAATCTAGAGACTCCATTTCAACAGCGTCGCTGATGTTTTGACTAGGTTTGTTGTTGGAAATGGAGGAGGATATACTTAACGTGTCGTAATCGGGGGTGGGACATGGAGGTGGTTGATGATACGATGATAGGACGGAGTATTTAACGGGTACCGGAGGTGCTTTTGGTTTGGTTTTGGGGGCTTTTAGGGTATTGCTGCGGGTGTTTGAATTTGAGTCGGAAGCGGACGGAGGTGTAGATCCGTTTGTGGAACCATTTTCTAAGGGGGGCTGAAAAATACATTAGGTGGATAACTTATTTTATGATTGGATATAGAAAATATGGAACTAATAACACAGAGTAGGTAATAGTACAATATACAGGGTGTTAGTTAAACATGCGGCAAAAATTCAAGAGATTATTCCTTAGACTATTCTAAGGATATTTTATCCTTTGATGATTTTCGAAAAAGCGCTTTGTTGCGAAGATATAGGGCGAAAAAAATTTTCAACAAATCCAATTTTGGTATTTTTCACATTATTAATGTAGGTGAAATAAAAGTATAGCGTACTACACTGGACGTATTAAGTAAAAGACATATAAGAAATGTAAGAAAATGGAGTTGATTTTCTTACCAACATCCCGTGATACTTCGGAGTGATTATTTTGTATGTTTTTATATGTTGTGTTTTTGTAGTTTGTATGTGTCGCATTTGTTAAGATTGATTGACGTTTGGCTAGTTGATGTGTAAACGGTTGTTAGTGAAGTCCTCTATCATGGCTCGCTATACGAATGCCGAGATGGCCGACATGCATTTTATTTATGGACTTGCTGATGGCATTGCATTAGAAGCTAGGCGACTGTACATTGAACGATTTCCTAACCACATTGCTCCCCATAGAAAAATCTTTCAAAGTATTCATCAACGTCAAACGGGAACATTGAAGCGAAGGTCCTTTTGGAGGATGTACCATTGGCTACAAGACAGGCAATGTGGTTTATGCAAGATGGTGCACCACCTCATTTTAGTGTAGTTGCTCGAGAGTTTTTAACAGCAAATACGGAGATCGCTAGATTGATCGAGGTGGACCTCACGTATGCCCTGCTCGATCCCCGGACTTAAACCCCCTGGATTATTTCCTATGGGGCCATCTAAAGTCATTAGTTTATACTAGGCCAGTGGAAGATGTGGACGATTTAAGAGATCGGATACTTGCTGGGTGTAACTCAATAAGAAACGACCCTGGTGTTTTTGAAAGAGTTCGGGAGTCTATGAGGAGAAGATTGGATGGTTGCATCCGAGCTAGAGGTAGCCATTTTGAACAATTCTTGTAGGTTCAGAAATGTTACATGTAATTTTTATAATAAATTGTTATTCGTTGAAAATTTTTTTCGCCCTATATCTTCGCAACAAAGCGCTTTTTCAAAAATCATCAAAGGATAAAATATCCTTAGAATAGTCCAAGGAATAACCTCTTGAATTTTTGTAATAATAAGTATATTTGTAAAAATGAGCCATAGGCGAGTTTTGGAATTATTTAAAGGATGGTAAAAATACAATTATCACACATAATATAATATTTTACCTGTGCTTTGAATTATCTGAAAAGATCGTCATTAAATTTTAATTAAAAAAGTGACCCGGATGTCACGAAAAAGTCCATATTCTGAGCTTATACATTACTTACTGGTGGCGGAGGCGGTGGGGGATTATTAGCATTAATTTGTCTATTATTTGTCGTTGGTAGTCGTTCGGCAAGCTGTTCATTGCATGTGAGATTCGTCAGTCGTTCGGACAGCTTCTGTGATAGGTCTTTGTGTGCTAAGCGATCCTGAAACAAACAATATATGTTGTACATAATACATTTCAAGAGTTACATTATTTTAATAATAATAATTAGACATTTTGGATTAAGTAAATTATTACTAGGATTAATTTAATCCTAAGTGTTTTTTAGACTGATTAGATTATAGATAAACACATTAAATAGTAGATATATTATAATATATTGTAATATACAGAGACAGATAGTGGTTTCTTTGATTTTCTCATTAGTGCCTGAAAGGGTAATTTGATAGTAGACAACATACTAAACATTATTAGTTTAAGTAGAAAGGATTCTAAAATACTAAATAAACCTCAGTTTTCAAGTGCTAACTTTCAAGGAGCTTATAATTTAAGGTATGCTTTAGTTGTGTCCAATCTCCATGTTATGGTCCCCAATTACAGAAGTACAGATAGCGGTCCTGTATTGAACAAATTCTCCCCATCCTGGCACGTCGTGATTCGTATTTTAGCCACGAATCCTGTTTATCTTCCGTAAATAATGTGTTTCCTTTGAATCAACAAGAATTGTAAGTTGAAGAAAATCATATCTATAATAAGAGAAATAATGTCTGCAATCAAAGAAGTTTGAGATATGATGTATATTTAAATGAACCATCATCACAAAAATCATTCAAAAACATTTGAAAAGGTTAAATTTATTTTGGATGGTTCGATTTTTGTGCAGTATATAAACAAAAAAGAGGAAACAAGTAATTTTCAATTCAATATGAAGGCTGATATTTGGCTGATATTTGTAATATGGCAACGATTCTACGGTTGTTAATTTTTTACTAAATATACAGTGAACTTGTAATATTATGAGGTTTGCAATGTTAAAACCCTTATCCATTATGCAATTATACGCATAAGCAGTCAAGTAAAATGCGAGGTAAGACGGAAGCGACATGTTTCGAAAAGAAATCCGTAAATAACCGCTATTAAGTTTTATAACGACTGCAGTGGTTTCTATTATTCATTAAGACATTCCTTCAAGGAGGAAACGGATAATTCCTACATGTTTTCTATATTTTATATGGGAACAGCTTCCGGCAAATATTTACTGTATACTCCACTAAACATCGACGCTAAAATATAAGTAAAGTGGATACTCGAAGCGGATGGTTCTTTATGAAACGTCGTGAAAATAATTGTTTTGAAAAAACATTGATCTCACTTAGATGTTCCAAGAAATATATAGAAAACACTCTATATACTAGTATTTCGGCAGGCTTTTTTCAATAAAGTAAATGTCTATTACTAAACGTTTCCAAGCGCGTTTTCGTTATTTATTTGTTTACGAGCACCTACCCCCGATTGATCCTACCATCTGGTAAAGCCCGAGTTTTTAGTACCTTTTCTAAGAAGGGCGAAAATGTAAAATCTATCTGATCATTCGTAGTACAAGGATTTATAATTAAAGATTTTTTAATTTCCAATTGCTCCAAGAAGCAATAAATAATACCAACAACAGATAATAGGCGCTTTCCTTTCTTTTCACGATGCAGTACCTTTACATTTTTCTGATCTATAAAATGATTGTTTTCTATACAATGCGTATACACACACATATATATAAGTGCCTATCTTGTGGTATCTTGAGATGTACTTAATAGAGACCTTAGGAAGAAAACATACATAAATGTAAACTTGATGTTAGTTGATGCTATATAGTTTTCGATTTGTACAAATGGGTATTGATGGCGGAATTCTATTTGACAATGGAGCACCAGATTGTTAATTATGAATTCGAACCGATAAAATATGTTAGAAATTATATTTTAAAGAATGACGAAGAGCAAAGGACGTGGCAAAATAAAAATCAACTACAAAATTAATACCCGCCATTTTAATATTTTTTTCGTAGGTATACGAGGTATAATCAAAAAGTACCTACTGATCGCCATACAAGGCTGTGTCAATCAATCTCTTTACAAAATAGATCACGTAACGCATGATATCTATTTTGAACATTGTATTGGCGATTCCAAATAGAATGCGCCCTCTGCATGAAAATATTTGAACCTACTTAAAAGTAATTTTAGAGGCTTATTGCTGATATAATGATAAATAACACGTATTTGGGTTTGTTTAACGTAATAATTTAGTGGTGCTTGTGATTTTTTGGTATTACAAAGTTAAAAACGACGTGGTTAGTATTTGTACATCTTCATTTTTACATTTTACAATGACGTGCTTATGGGTGTCATTCCACAAAATGTGTCAATAGAAGTGTTTAAGGTTGAAGATAGGTAGAAGTTTGACCCTAGTATAAGAAACTGTTTCTCATTCATTTCTCCAAAAGGCACGTAACAATTTGATAACAGGGAACACGTTTATTTACACAACATAACCACTTTGTTGCAGTTTGTCTATACTTTTCGATTAAGTATTAGTTTTATAAAAACAGAATATATTTTAATTTAAACATTATTTAACAAAAAACAAGCACTGATATGGTATCACCATACAGTTTATCACACTGATTTTAGTCCAAAATGTAAGTACCTAAACAAAAATTAGGGTACCTGTTTCAACCCAAAAAATTCATAGCAATGAAGCACTTATGGGACGTTTGACTGCTTTTATCACTCTTTTTATCCTTTATTGCACCCTAACCAGCACATGAAGTCACTATATTTATGGCATTTGAATGCTAAATTGCTAGATGATGTGATACGAAATGCAAAATTTTTACTTGTCTTCCTCCATATTTGTTTACAATTTGCAGCGCCTTCATCGGTAATTTGAATCGCCAATAACCACGTTTTTACGAAGGTGATGACGATAACTGATATAATTGAAGATCAATATGAAGCTTCTTAAAAGTAGGTACAGTATCGATACAGTACAGTAGGTACAGTATTGTTACAGTACAGTAGATAGAATTGACGATGAAGGTAGAGGGTCCTCTATTCTGTAGAAGGTCCTCTATTCTGTAGAGGGTCCCAAAGCACTGCGGACACATCTGGGCGTAGGTATTGTTCATCCGCCGATTTTCTATTCAGCGAGCAACTTTGTTTGCATAAAATCCAAAAGTCTCCTCGCTGAAATTTCTCTTGGCTCCCAAACTTCCAAAAATGGTTTAAATAGCGCCTTTATGATACTCGTTGTTTAATATACTATTTTAGCATAAAAATGAGTTTATAAGTTAATTTTTATTTACTCTCAGTTTCAGCTGGACTATAACCAACTTATACTGGAGTATAACCAAGTTTTTATTAACGGTTTGTTTACAGATTAGCAAAATTAAACGATTATTTCTCAAATACCGAGGTGTTGAAAATATTGCCCATTTGATATTTTATAACAGAAGACCGCTAATTAAAGTCGGCGAGTCCGTAGAAATGGTTGAAATAATTTGTTTTACATCGACATTGCATTTAAAGTGGTTAAATAAACAACGGGAACTATTACGGTGAATTTATACTATTTACATGGTGCAACTTTTAAAACCTGAAAATTTAAGTGTAACAGCTGTGTAATAAACCAAAAACCGTTTGTATTGCTTGGAAGCCAAAGAAACAATTTACAAATTTACAATTTTCAGAATAAAAGAGCAACTTGAGAGACAATATAAAATATCGATACTGTCTATGTATTATGCAAAAAGATATATTTTTCATATTGATTTTTCGTAGTAATTCTTTTGACAGAGGAGATATTTTCAATACTTTTTTTAAGAGGAATATCCAGATTCATTCCCGATGAAGATCTGCGAGTTGTTAAAAATTAAAGCCATCTTAAAATCGTAAAAAATGTTTTTCAAAACTTAGTTCTAATACTTCCTGTTATATTAAAAGTACGTTGAATGTGACAATTCGTTAGACCTTCTCTTATGTGTTTTAGGAAGAAAATGTAGCTATCCGACATATTATTTTTTCTCGGACACGGAAAAATAATGATCTCAATAAGTAACGTTTCGAATTTATCATTTTTTTATATAACAGTAACATTTAATTAGAAATACGGTTGCATTTGATTCTGTCAATTTTATTTCAGTATTATTCAATTATTTTTTTTAATTTTCAGTACTACATCACAAGTGCAAACTGCAACAACTATTATTATTAAAAAATATAAGTAAGTACCTATAATGTATACTTATTAAATAATAACTGTAATTACTATAATTTTAGTTATACGTCTAAAACTTAGTATAACTTTAATTCACTTTCTATATTCAGGATCAGTCGTCTTTAATAACAAAAAAATCTGTTATTTTTCAAAAGCTTACATACATTAGCGTGCACAATTTTTATAGCCTTGTGATTTTGCGTTTCACCACTCTCTTCTTATATGCAATTAATATAAAAATATGTCTAATAAATAAATTCCATAATTATAAGAAAATAATTAGCAATTAATTAACCAATTAACCAATTAGTAAAGCAACAAATTGAATTAACATATAAATTAAGTAATGCTGAGTTTTCAATACATATCTACACGCAATAAGTGAATTTTTTTAGTAAAAAAACTAAAACCGTTCAAATGGATAAATCGACAACCTTTTGAGAATATGGTATTCGTTTTCATTGAAGTTACCGTTTATCAAGACCAAATACCAGACAATGACCGGTTTCGATCTTGTTATGATCTCATCAGATTGCCATAGGTATCGGAATCGATGAATGATCTGGCGACGTGATTGCCTAAGGGGCATAGTGTATGTTTGTAGTGGCGAGATACAGTGAAATACACCGTAGTGCCCTCTTTGGGTCTTTGTTACTACCTGTCTGACAATTATTATCTAATTGACAGACAGATAACGAACTGCTTTAAAGACCCAAAGAGAGCACTATGGTGTATTTCACTGTATCTCGCCAATACAAACAAAATATTTCATAATTTCATTAATAATTTATCTCTTAATTATCTTTTTGGGTTAATACCTATTTAAAGAAAGATATAAACAATTAAATATTAAAAAAATGATGATGTCAGTGAAAAATTAAAAATATATTAATAAAATTTTAATAATTTACAACACAAAATATCCACTGACGAAGAGTCATAACTATGTAATATTTAGTTTTATTATATTTTAAGTAGTGGCAATTTGGAACATATTATCAAAGTTTGACTTGATACTAAACCTATAGAATTATTATTAGTATATATTCTGTTTTCGAATTTTATTAATAACTATTTTATTGATGGCATTTTCTCAATAGAATTTATTGATGAATCATGGCGCCTTCGCCAAAAAATAGAATGAGTTTATATTCAGTATTATTATTTCAAAATTCTATATTATTATTATTATTATTATTATTATTATTAATACCCTGGATATAAATTGATCTATTAATGATTTCTACTAGTAGGAGGAATATTATGAAACCATAGATTTATAAAACTCATAAGCCAAGATAACGAAGCGAGCCCGAAAAATAATAATTTTTAAAAATATTTCTGAGTAAATTCTATTCTTGTAATTTTCCTCAATACTATTGATCAAGAAAATTATAGGAATATAATATTATTTAAGTCAGATGATTCTAGTACCAATATAATGCTTCATCTGAATTTTTTGTTCAAGATAATATAATAAAAACGACAATATTTTTCCGTTTAACTTTGCCCCTATCAACGGAATCAGCAGATCCAAAATAATTATCGCTCATTTGCCAAGCTTAAATCTTCAGGATGTCAATCACTTTTGAACATATCATAAATCTAAGTAATTACTTAAAAAAAATATTAAAATTATATTTCTTGACCAACCTGTAGTGTAAAATTCTGAATTTGGAAAGTACCTATAACAACAATTAGTTACTTTAAAACTTTCCTCATGGACAAGGTCACTTTTGTGAATGGAAAGAATTAGAATATTGCTTGGTCACCATCAGTCACTGATAAAAAAATTAGAAAATAAAGGGAAGAATTTACGTGTATAAATAATATCGTGATCTTATTTTTATATCATGAATTTTGATTACCTACTGTCGGTATATTTAAAATTCTTAACTGATCTTTGAACTGACGTAACAATAAACAAATTTGCAACACATTTCTCCCACATTAATATACAATTTTTGTTAAATGATTACTATACATTCATTTTAAACAACATCCTCTAACGCAAATTTGTTTACATTTACATTTGACTTCAGTTAACGAAATTATTATTTATAAAAATGAGTAATATTTAAGGATATAATAAACTTTATTAGTTTCAGTCATTATAACTTTTATGTTAATGTTTACACATATCTATATACCTATTTTGATAGATAGAACAATTTACAAATAAATATATCGGGAAGTTTTGTCCAGAGAAGAAGTGTATTTAAATTAATGTTTAATTAATGTTTAATTGTTATTTATGTTAATTGTGATTTTAGTGTGAGTTATCAATATCACGTACAAGTATCTATCGATACTTCTGTGATTAATTATGTTTATTCTTATATTTTGTATTATACATTATACAATTGTATTTAAAGATGAATAAACATTATTATTATTATTATTATTATTATTATTATTATTATTATTATTATTATTATTATTATTATTATTATTATTATTATTATTATTACTATTATTATTATTATTATTATTTACTTTACCAGGAACTTTCTGGAAGGTAGGTACCTACATATTATAACTCAAAAAGGTAGATTCTAGGTGATGCTGGCATTCTTATGATGCTGGCATACAGTAACCAAATAATACTATATGATGCTGGTTTTACTATACAAGCGAAACGAGCAGCCGTATTGAATCCACATTTTGTTTTTTTTTTCTGTAAGTACATAAGGCGTTATTAATTCCCTTCAACCGGAAATTAATATTTTCATTATTGGCTAAAATTTAGGGGAATTAAATTTAATATTAAAACAATTTATTTTCAATAAATAACTATGTACACTAAATATAGCCAGTTTAGTGTTCATGATCATGGTAGCTAATGATGTACAGTAGACCTTCAAGTACATTATATTTTAATAATTAAACAGTTTGCTTTTTAACCTCATTAATCATAAACAAATTTTATTAAATAATATGCTTCACCACATGTGCTACACATTTTGACATGTCGACTTTGTTGGACTACATATTTCCATGATTTGTACTACATTGAGTATTAGGATTCTGGATGTGTGTCTATTTATTACAAAATTTGCGAAAAATGGTTTTATTCGTAATTTATAAGAATTTCATTTTCAAATAATTTCAAACACCAAACAATATAAGTATCAATATTAACTACACATGCTTGCAAACAAATCAACCAATCAAAATGCTTTAAATTCATTTTGTACGGTGCCTTTGGGGTAAATCTTTAAATATTTGCCTTGATATGTTTATTTATTAATTTACAGAAGGTGTATTCCCAAAATAACTTCAGAATTACTATTACTAAAAAAATTTTTAAAAGTTTAATATATGTTTTTTGTGAACTTTTATGTTCCAGCTCTTCACTGATCGTTGAATAATTTTTATATCATCTTCTGGTACTACGTACTGTATATTATTATAGTATAGGTATAATTATATCTTAATGAACTAAACTCTTTGCCTAATAAACTTTGCCAGTATTGTGCTACCTACATTAGGAGTAAGCTTAATTGATAATAATCTTAATTAATAATTAACTTAATAATTAATACAAACATTAAAATAAAAAATATATATTATATAATAGGTAGATATCTATTCAAAATATCAATAGGACAAATATTTTAATTATATTCTTTATTCCAAAATATACACGTATATGGTGCTAATGTCGAAACTACAAAACACATCTTCAGCGTAAGTATAATGAATTTCCGTGAAACATAAAAAGTGAACTTGTGTATAACATTAAACAAATGACGAGAACAAACCATAATTAATAATATTATTGCTCACGGGTCTGACGTCGCATCGTTAAAACTTGAAAACGAACACTTTTTAGGATTCTACAGCAGATTCAGGATTAGCTAATATTTAACTCTAGGTAATTAACTTACTTCATAAGTCTGTAGGACGAATATAGGTTTATTATTCCTAACGTTACACTCCATGTGTATTACGTTACTTTTTGCTAATCTTTGCGCTCACCAGATTTGGTTAATACACTCGCAACAACAAATGCAACGCGCAACTGAGGTGCGTTCACAGAAAATGTTTGGCTTAGCACGGTGTTGTTCACAGGTGAATTGATCCACGTATTGTTTTACTTGCGATAAAGGTGGGTAGGTTGGGCCACAGATAAACTATAGGCGCTACAAATGGGTCTCTATTTACTTAACTAATTGTGACAGATAGTTGCGGCATGGTTGTTGATATGATATTGTACTTAGAACTTAATTGGGAGTTTCCAATTGAAAATCCGTCTATAATAAGGTCATGAGGTAGGTACAGAGTATTCGCGTATATTTTGACCCCTACCTACAGGGGTTATTAAGAAAGTTAGAAAAAAATTTAAATACAAAACTGGTTTGGTTTTTCACCTATTATTTTTTGGGTAGGTCGAAAAAAAATTGTATGTCGTAAACTTGGGAAAACCAATTGAACATAATATTTATTTTTAAATGGGACAGTAGTATAGCTGGCGGGGTTCTGTGACACTTCGATGGCATGTCCATCCGAAGGTGTCCAAAGATCGAGGGGGTTCTCTCAAGGTGGCCGAAGAGTTCTTGGAATTGATCTGAATTGAATTGATCTGAAGAAGTGGTCGACAATGACCAGAAGGTATAGTTCGGATTTCTGCCGCGCGCCAGATATAGACGTCGCTGTACGAGATATCTAGATGAAGAGATAAGCGCGATATGTAGAGAGTGATGTGTCACCTGGTCTTTTAGTCGAGGTTGGTACAAAAGGACACCTTTAGCCCAGGCTAAACTAACAGGTAAGCAAAGGTAAAAAAAAAATGTCACCAACCTCGACTAAAAGTCCAGGTGACACGTCACTCTCTGCATATCGCTTATCTCTTCATCTAGATATCTCGTACAGCGACGTCTATATCTGGCGCGCGGCAGAAATCCGAACTATACCTTCTGGTCATTGTCGACCACTTCTTCAGATCAATTCCAAGAACTCTTCGGCCACCTTGAGAGAACCCCCTCGATCTTTGGACACCTTCGGATGGACATGCCATCGAAGTGTCACAGAACCCCGCCAGCTATACTACTTGGGACACCCTGTATAATTTCACACGCTTGGAGAAACATTTTTTCCTGATTTCAAAAATATATATTTTGTTGTTCATTTGCACTGACAGTTTTCGAAATATTCAACAGCGAGTACCATAAAAAAATACAAAAAATACAAAGAACTAAAAATATTTAACAGTAGAAACCAACAGAAATAAACAATATTTAACGCTTTTCGATATAACCTCCTCAGTTATTTAAACATTTTCTAATATTTTCATTTTTTAATACTTTTTTATGATTTATTGTAAACATTAAATATTAAATATTTCGAAAACTGTCAGTGCAAATGTCAACAAAATATATACTTTTGAAATCAGAGAAAACATTTTTTCCCAAGCGTCTAAAATTATATAGGGGGTCCCATTTAAAAATATTATGTTCAATTGGTTTCCTCAAATTTACGACATGAAATTTTTTTTTCGACAGAGCCAAAAGATAATACGTGAAAAACCAAGCAACTTTTGTATTGAAACTTTTTTTCTAATTTTCTTAATAACCCCTGTAGGTAGGGGTCAAAATATACGCGAATACCCTGTACATACTCTCCACATTATACAGGGTGTCCGGAAAGTAGTGTGTAATATTTTACCAGTGAGGTTCTATTGTTAAAAAGGAGACTTTTTTCTTTATATAAACGTGGGTCGAGTAAACAATTAAAGAGATTTTGCTCGAAAACGATCCGACCTATCGATACGAACCAAATGTACCTTTTTCTAGGAAAAAATATTGACATTTTATATTTCCTAATCAAAAGTTGAAAAAGCCAAAGCACAAAGTAGTTGGGGTAATATTTACCCCACTCTCTCCCACCCATTTGGAACGTATATGATACAAGTTTTGAAATTTTATTTGCAGCAGCTGATTCAGCAAATAAGGATACCTAATTTGATACATTTATCTCAACTGGATTTGGAGTTATTTAGGAAAAATCGGCACTAGGCTCTTTTAAGGGGTCATGGCCTCCTTAGGAAACGTTTTCGACCCATGTTTATACGAAGAAAAGTCCCCTTTTTAACCTGGTAAAACTGGTAAAATATTGTACACTAATTTCGGGACACCCTGTATTTTGAATCTATATTTTAACAAAAGTCTGGTTATACTGGCTAAAAACTTTTTTCTCCCTTCGTTACATCTTATTAAAATATGAATTCATTACTTCCCACTTTTATCTACAGAACAGAAAGGCCTTGGTTTTACTTATTCTCCTAAGTTAATAGTCACCTCACAAATAGTTTCTAAATTATAAAATCAAAATAATTATTTATGCATTTCCGCAAAAGGCATCGACTGGTTCAGGAATTTAGGAAACATTTGCAAATCTGTATTGGAAGAAACCTCTGTCAAGTCCTGCTTGACATTTTTTCTAGCCGTTTGTAGTTGTTTTAGGTTACATTATGTAAATATGTTGAATCTTTGCACGTCATCCTACAAAGTTATTTATATTTCCGTGATATTTTGCCGATCTTTAATCTAATGAAATTGAAAATGCAATTACACTATTCTACGTTTTGAGTATCATATGAGAATAATAAAAGCAGTCGTTATAATTAATCGTTAACGCAGAACAAATTATATAAATTGAATTGAAAGTCATAGACCAATGATTGCACAGTAAATCGCTGTTGCCCCACAGTACTGTGAACAAATTTAATTAAACCATGAGAGTTTTTGCCACCAAAACAGACTGGATTTGCATTCTGTGAACCAAAGTGGGATTGAAGAATAAATAACCTATTGCACATATAATAAATTGTTATTTGTAATGAAGTTTTTACTGGAACTAATCAAAACAAGAATCCAGTCGGTGTGTTTCATATGCGAAATATTCGAGTACAGTACTTCTACAGAATAAGTTTTTTAAAAACAGACAGTTTTTGTACCTACTTCACAAAAACATTGACGCGTTTCTTTTACCGTCTAAATGCTATATTTTTAAACGTAAGTACATCGAAAAGGTATAGTTAGAACACTGACCCCATATCTTTAAAAATCTAAAATTGTGATTCTGATAAAATAAACACGTTGTGTGTGGTTTATAATGTCAAACAACTTTTCTGAGTGTACATTATAAAACTTTTATATACACGTGATGTTTTAGTGTATATGGTTGATTAAAAAAATCTAGATCTATACGACTCTTCCATATCTGCAGTAGATTCTATAAGGTTACTAAGTTTTATTGATTTTTGTATGTGGATTGAATGTAGTTGAGTGACTTTGATCATGTTAAATTGAAATGTCACAAGTGGTTTTCAAAATCCGTCACTTTGAAGGCGTAAAATTTTATCTAGAATGATCTAGAATGATCAGGGGACCAATCTTAAAAATATAATTCACAAGTTCAGAAGTCTTTAGCATCAACGTATTAGGTATTGATAAATATCAAAATAATGGACATGTTCAAGGAATCCCTGCCCCTGTAGTTATAATTTTGAACGGGAATACCTACATTTTTCCCTCTTTATTATCTAAATTTTAGGCTTACAGGTAGTTTACATCTTTGAAGACTAGCAAAATCAATAAAATTCTCCCCTTTCACGGTTACTCAAGTGTGCAAATTAATTCAATAAATGGTTGATAACGAAATACTCCTGTACACTAATTATCACATCTCTTCAGTAAATATTGACAAACTGGAGTATGTATTATTACGTTTTTAGTATACTTGGTTATATTGTTTTGATGCCTTATCGCAAAAAGTCATAATATTTTATCTTTCTATGTTGTCAAATATTACATTATGCCATTCAAACAAGGCATCATGGCCGTACCCATGATTTTTTTCGCAGGAGTTTTTATTGAACTATCCATAGAGATAAATAGAAAATTAAAATCACTGCAGGCAGCTACATTTTTCTATGACGAACGGGTGTTTGTCATAAGAGGAATAATTGTCAAATCATCATTTTTATAAATTACTGACACAATAATATTAACGAAACGAAAACTTAATAAACAAACTTGTTCTATATGAACATTGGCTCAGGAATCTTCTTTCACATTTTTTAAATTCAATTTTTTTTCAAAAATTATAATAAATATAGTTATTTGAGCTATTTTCAAAATACTATTAAAAAAAAATCGTGTGTGCAACTCGTAGGAAAAGTGCCTTTTCCTAAGTTTTCCGTAAGATCCCAAAAACCTAAGCGTGCCATTTGTACCATATGGCATATTTTTTGCAAAAACTTACACCGGATGCGGAAAAAAATCACTTTTCCTAACTTATTGCATAAATATCTATTAAACAATTTGCCCTAGACTTTTTTTTATCGGCACGTTGCCGGTTGTTTTATTTCATAGTTTATTTCTACGGGTACAATATATTTTCAGACGATTATACTGATACTACTTAAGATATATGTTAGAGATAGTAGATAAGATGCTGCAAATATTTTCTTGGACATTATCAATATTACAAAATCTATATAATAAAAATGAGAATTATAATTTAATTCAAAGGGTCGAGACAAACAGATAAAACTTTTTATGGTTACCTCTTTAGAACATTTGGATATCTGAAATGTATGAGGAATGCGATTGATATCTAAACAGCACTGGATGTTCTATTAAAAAAACAGTTTAATAATAAACACAATAATTAGTTTATTATGGTTTAAAATATAATACATAAACATACATACAAACATACATACAAAACATAAGGGGGGCATTCTTAAACTGCTGCCAGTCAATAAAAACCATTAACAAGAACAGCAAGAGATACGACACTCATCATCATCAGCTTAAAGCCACCACAGTTCGAGTTACTCTCTCATGTGCACGCCTTACTTCTACTTCACATAAAACGAGAAATGGAGCACTTGCAACGGTGGTGACTTGTGTTTTGTGTTGTATATACATACAGATCCCCAAATAAAAATATATTCAATTTGGGAAAAAAGACACAAGATATTAGTACATGATATTTAATTAAGATAAACAAAATAATACTCGAAAAATAACTTCTAATTCATTATTTACGGGGGAACAAAGCTGTGCGCCACAACCACAGACACCTCTGTGACCACACCTCTGACCTCTGTTACCGGTCACACGTCTCCCACTCATAACTATTGATACCTACATCGACCCATTCATGCACCGCTTTTTTCCTCTGTCTAATATACACTTTACTTACTATTAACTCTTCCTTGTCTTCAAATTGAATTCAAATTTTATTTGGGGATCCATAAGATGGTTAAGTAAAGATAAATATAACATGCCCTCCTCTTGCTACCTCACCGCCGTTCGCTGCTATATCGTATACTATTCAGACAGTGATATGATTGATATCTCAGCCCCCCACCTATGCTATGCATCACTGTTTTTCTCTGTTTAATACACAATTTACTTACTATCCACCCGTCCTTGTCTCTAACTTCAATAAATTTTTATTTGGGGATCTGTATATATTACAGTGCATAATGGCAGCTGCCATAGAAATATATCTATGATAATATAATAAATAATAAATTGTTACATCCGGAGTATGGGTGGACGATGCGGAGTAGTACTTACCTAATTGATGGCACAACAAGAGGTTTTAATGAGGATGAAGGATACTTTAGAGTAAATAAGGTAACTTTTTGAAAGCTTTGTGTAAAAACTACGTTCAATTCAGCAACATTCATTCAAACTCTACAAGAAGATTTAAAAAAATTATATTTTTTATAAAACAAATACCTAACTTATTGTCATCATGGAATGAAATAAACAATTGCAAATTCTAAAAAATTTGAAACTATTTTAAATCCTAAAAAATATTATTCCTACATACTGTATTGAAATACTTATTATTTTCTATTTGTTTTTAACCTTTAAATAATATTTAAGTATTCTGTTGTTTTATATCCAAAGTATGACATGTCTTCTATATTTACACCAGGTATCTAATCTAAAGTTTATCTTAAATTGTGACACTGGAAAAATAATTTTTGTTTCCATCATGCCGATGATAGTACTTAACAAGAATTTTGTAAATTATTCTGAATATCTTGCGTATATATTCAGTTTAATATCACAACAAAAAAATATGCTTTTGGTATAGAATAATTATTAGTAATTCTAATAATAACTATAACCGTTGGGTGCGAAGTTCTTTTAACTCTATCCCGTTACCTTAATTGGACACAGTTTTCCATAATGTTTAGTATCGATAGGTTTGTTAAATTAATTGGTTTTTGTACCTGTACAAATGAATATGGGCGCAATGACTATATAGTTTGTTTACCTTTAACCTTCAGTAAAACCAGTTCATATTTTAAACTCAATGGAACGCAGGTTTAAATATTTTTTGCAGTATGGAAATTCTGGTCAATTATCATTAAAATTCATTATCAGCAGTCACTAATCTGGACGCATAGGCTTTGCAGGTTCTATAGTTAACTATGTCACTTATCCTTGACAAGGATGTGATTTTTTGCAAATGGAACTCAGAATTTCAAATATGAACATTGTCTCAATAAATAATAAATTTAAAAATTTTTAAATAGGGCCTAGTTGAATTTGAACGCGTATAATTTATTAGTGATTATTAGAGAATTAGATTATTAGTGAATTTATTAGATAGATAAGAAACATAGGTACTATAAAAATGTCTAAACTTCGTTTCTCCATAAAAAATGGAAAAATCCTGATATAAAAACCATATACAGGGTGTTAGTTAAACATGCGGCAAAAATTCAAGAGGTTATATTCCTTGGACTATTCTAAGGATATTTTATCCTTTGATGATTTTTGAAAAAGCGCTTTGTTGGGCGAAAAAAATTTTCAACAAATAACAATTTATTACTAAAAATTACATGTAACATTTCTGAACCTACAAGAATTGTTCAAAATGGCTACCTCCAGCTCGGATGCAACCATCCAATCTTCTCCTCATAGACTCCCGAACTCTTTCAAAAACACTAGGGCCGTTTCTTATTGAGTTACACCCAGCAATTATCCGATCTCTTAAATCGTCCGCATCTTCCACTGGCCTAGTATAAACTAATGACTTTAGATGGCCCCATAGGAAATAATCCAGGGGGTTTAAGTCCGGGGATCGAGCAGGCCATACGTGAGGTCCACCTCGATCAATCCAGCGATCTCCGTATGTTGCTGTTAAAAACTATCGAGCAACTGCACTAAAATGAGGTGGTGCACCATCATCCATAAACCACATTGCCTGTCTTGTAGCCAATGGTGCATCCTCCAAAAATTGAGGTAGAGTTTGTTCCAAAAAGTTCACTTCACTAACAACCGTTTACACGTCAACTAACCAAACGTCAATCAATCTTAACAAATGCGACACATACAAACTACAAAAACACAACATACAAAAACATACAAAATAATTACTCCGAAGTATCACGGGATGTTGGTAAGAAAAAACAACTCCTTTTTCTTACATGTCTTTTACTTGATACGTCCAGTGTAGTACACCATAGTTTTATTTCACCTACATTAATAATGTGAAAAATACCAAAATTGGATTTGTTGAAAATTTTTTCGCCCTATATCTTCGCAACAAAGCGCTTTTTCAAAAATCATCAAAGGATAAAATATCCTTAGAATAGTCCAAGGAATAACCTCTTGAATTTTTGCCGCATGTTTAACTAACACCCTGTATAAATAAAAAATATATATAATATAAATAAAATACATAGCCATCTAGCCTTTTCCAAATGACTAATTAAAAAATATATATTACAATTTGGCAAGTGAAAGAAATAAAAATCTACCAAAACATTACTAAATCAATTACTCACCAGTGTATCTTTACCGAGAACATTGTTTTGTTTCGAGGATGGGTTATTTTGAGTTGTTTCACTAGGACTTTTGAACATTTTTTGATGAGCCTTCTTAAACTCATCCATAAGCTTATTATGCTGATATTGTTGGTCGGTACTGACGCCTTTAAGAATCTTTTTCATTTGTATCTGTTCATCTATTGTTGGTTTTTCTTCTTTGGTTGTTTTTTTCTAAAAATTAAACACTAGTAATACGAAGTAATACCATTTTGTGGATTCATTACCTCCATTCGTTTCTGAATCTCCATGCATATAGCTGAAGACAAGCTACTGCTTGTCATGCTGGTATTGCTACTTTTGCTAGTCAAGCTGCTAAAACTGCTGGCAGAGGAACTTTTTGCGAGGACATTGTTTTTGTCACTTTTCTCGTCAACGTCGCTTCTATGAACCTCAACGATTACGGTTTTGGTTTCGTGTTGCTGAGAAACCTGTAAATGAAAAATAGTGCGTTAATTTAGGAAAAAACACCAAATAAACACTAATGAATGAAATTGTGAGAGTAGAAGCATAATTTATAAATCCTATAATATAAACTGGGTAATTCATATAAAGAGAAACTTATTTGCATTATAAATTTACAAATACCTAGTCGGTTTTGTACTAAATTATAGAAAAGTATAGTAAATTAATGCTAAAACATAACATCAGTCTTACCATCATCGCATTTAGAGGCAAGGACATACTTGGCAAGGAAAGGCAAGGAAATCCTTGCCCGAAACACCACCGAGTTCAGTTCTCGGTGTGTCGCTGCTAAGCAGGAACGAGACAAGACAGTACCGGCTAGATATGAGTACATATATCTAGTCATCTGTAGACTTAGGGCTACTTTTTTAATACTTGTTTAACCAGTAGTTAGTTAGTTAAAACTTTAGAATGAGATTTTCTTCTTAGAAGGTTTTATGTAGAGTAATAGAAATTCCATATTCTAAACTTGCAGTTAATTAAATGACATTTCAAGCTCTCATTCTCATCTTAATGATGGTCCCGGAAGTCAGAGACTTGTGCGAGAGAGGGAACGGCATACTATTATGTAGCGGGTCGTGAGTACGACTGGGAACGAACTCGGATATGGATGTTAAACTTCAACTAATATTTAGTGCGTAGTAGAATAAGGGAAGTCTGGAACCCTTACGCCAGTATGGTTGAATATTTAGAATAATATCAGTATAATGCGCACATAATATTTAATCTTATATACAGGGTGTCCAATTAAAAATGGAAACACTCGCATACAAAATATGTTTATTAACCGATTTGAACCGGATTTTTTTTAAAGATAGATCTCCAAAAGCTCTATGGTGATGCAAAATTTGAAGACGAAATTTTGATTTTCAAGGCCTACTACGAATTTTTTTTTAAATTAAACATAGCAAAATTTTGTTAACGATTTTTTTATAAAAAATCTGACTACACCACTGGATTTAGGAGCCTCTTGAATGCATTTGTACCAATTTTTGCGAAAAAAAGTTTGTTTCTAAAAAAGTTATGACAATATTGGCTTCACCAGTGTTTGCCTTTGTCGGTGAACCTATTCTTTTATAAAATTAAAATAGAACCCAAAGTGAAACAAAATTAAACAACTTAAACACTGGTGTAATTATTAATAAGAACCATAAAAACCAGTATACACAAAATAACCAACAATTACTCTCTAATATAATCAACAATTGATAGGTAAGTTCGTCAAATTATTATTATTTCGTGCTTATTATGCCAAAACATATAATATTACCTTCTTTGACAAGAAATAACTACATTATAATTTTTTATTCAAAAAGTGTGAATCAATTTGACAGACTCCTTTTTCATTTTTAAAAATGTAATTTTCTAAGCATTACTTTTTTTTATCAATTGTTGTTTATATTAGAGTTATTGTTGGTTATTTTGTGTATACTGGTTTTTATGGTTCTTATTAATAATTACACCAGTGTTTAAGTTGTTTAATTTTGTTTCTCTTTGGGCTCTATTCGATTTTTATAAAAGAATAGGTTCACCGACAAAGGCAAACACTGGTGATGCCGATATTGTCATAACTTTTTTAGGAACAAACTTTTTTTCGGAAAAATTGGTACAAATGCATTCGAGGGGCTCCTAAATCTAGTGGTGTAGTCAGATTTTTTATAAAAAAAATCGCTAACAAAATTTTGCTATTTTTCACTTAAAAAAAAATTCGTAGTAGCCCTTGAAAATCAAAATTTTGTCTTCAAATTTTGTATCAACATAGAGATTTTGGAGATCTATCTTTTAAAAAAATCCGGTTTAAATCGGTCCATAAACAACTTTTGTACGCGAGTGTTTCCATTCTTAATGGGTCACCCTGTATAGTGTGTTGATATTTGAAGCATAAACTTAGATCAAATTATAAATATCTTGATTTTTTTAAATTGTACACCTTATTATTTGCAGTGTAATTTATATAGTTGTTAAATAGATTTACAATTGTTGCTATTTTTCTAAAACATTTAGGTAACTGTACTCACTGGACGACTTGATTTGGAAAAATTGCCACTATTATTAATATCAATGTGAATGATTTTCATTCGATCTGAATGCTCCTCATAATTTCTCTTGCCTTTGAAATTTAACTTAGAGAAAATGGATGAAGCAATGTCTTTGGGGGGATTTCTCTTTTCTTTCGCGCTCAAAAAGAAAGCCCCAGAGACATTGCTCCTTACATCAGACCAAAGCGATAGTAACTCCAGTACCAAACTCATTTATATAGCAGAGATTGTGTGCTAATCGCTGATACAAGCGTACAGAATTTTATAAACAATGTTTGCCTGGTTGCATAAATGTATAAATGTACATATTATTATTAAATAGTAATTAATAATCCTCTAATTTACTACTACTAATTTACACAAATTGTTTGCAGTCATTGTTTTCATATTTTATCCTTATCCCTGCCTCCTTATGAAATATTTGTAATTTCAGTCAGGACTAGAATAGTAAGACAGCTCGATTTTCTTATCGTATCATTCGTAACCGGTTTTATCTTGTCTTTCAACATTAACTACGTCTGTTATTTAATGGTAAAAATGTATAAACCTATCTTAGAAATCTACCTTGTATTAATTAACCAGTCATATATAGCATATTGGCAAGGAAATATAATACCAAAGAAAACTAGATATAAATCTATTAGATATACATCAATGGCCCATGGATCAGTGGCGGCTCGTCAGGGAACGCAGTGCCTCCCCTGTAAAAATTACAAAGAATTCCAATTTTTAAATACATAATATTTACTAACAACCAATAAATATATTAATAATATCCACTAATATAATAAATAATAATGTAAAATGTAAATGCTTGTGTTCCCGTACTATTATTTGAAATTATTTCCAATCACAAACGACCCAACGCCATCTATGGTCATTCTTGGGCGCCTCAATAAAAATTACCACGGTCTGCTAAGTATTTGGTTTGTAGCGCGGATAGCGCTGGTAGGCCGACGAGTCACAACCGCCGTCTTTCGTCTTTAAGACGGCTGCGGCCGAGTGTGGCCGACCGGAGGCATAAGTATGAGATGCCTCCTTTGAACCGATGTTTTCGGATAAATGAATTATTTGCGCATGCGTGTGAGATCTGTACACGTGCTTTTTGAATAAAACTAGGGGCAAGTGAAGGCAAGACCGCCCACTGCTCCCATCCTTTCCCTCTTAGAAATTTGCAGGAAAATAAGTATGTACGGATGAAGATTGAAGACGTTTGCATACTATGTATAATTTTTTGATAATCAAATAGGTATTAAATATTACTTATTATTTACTATTACCTATTTTAATATTATTTAAATAATTTTTGTCGAAATTTCTGACAAAAAAAGATCAAAAAATCAAAAAAGGGATATTTGTCTAACGAAACCTATTTCTTTAAGCAAATATTTTTCCTCTGGGAATTTCTAATTTCTAATTTTAGGGCGTTTGATCTTGAAAAATGAAAAATTTTCACCTGCGGCGCTTCTTCTTTTCGTGCACCCCTCGTACCCACCCGAATCTCACCAGCCACCGCTGATTTATCTATGCCTCTCCTAAAGAAAAATTCACGAGCCGCCACTGCCATGGATTATTTGTTCAGCTGTCGACACCCCTACGATCTATATTGGAAGTTTGAGTTGGCTTTTGTACTCTATTCTGTATAATGGTGTTTATTTTATGTAAGTAATAATTTCCCAGCGTTCCAAGGAGACACAGTATGTTTAAGAAGCATAACTTCTAGATCAAATAAAAATAGCTTATCTAGGTATGACTCTACCTCTATACTATGCCCAATTCTCAATTTATTAATCTGTATAGTAAACCTTACTTTGGGTAGGCATGTTTACGTACCATGCGAATATCTGCAATTTTATTATTACTCTTGTTATGATCGAAATTGAGACCATCTGCTCCATTATTTTTTATAGTCGTCCCATTTTCTGATAAATTAATAATCGTTGGCTTGAATAAAGGCTTGTCTTCGGCCTCTTCTTCCCACTCTAACGTATTCCATTTCTTATAATTTGAAACTGGAACAAAAGCATTAATTATAATGTAATGAATATAAAAATATTCTATTCCATTTTTCTGAACATTTCAATCGACTGATCGTGTGTTGCTTTTGCAGTTTATTTTCTGCACAATAATTCTTTTTTAAAAGAAGATAAGAATTAGATGGAGCAAACAAGCGAACAATTATATTGCCCCTAACGGTTAATGAAAACATTTTTACCCTTACTTCGTTTATTCAGTCTATCCAAATGCGACAATCGATCCTCCAAGTCTAAGTTTTCTTCTTTTACTATGGAAAGGCGTTTGGAGTCTGACCAAGATGGACTCTGATCCCCCGTCACAGAACTGGCGGAGCTGTTGTACCCACTTGACTCGCCTGGAAAAAGTTCAGAACCAACTGATTTCCGCACCACCAAGTCCAGCTGCCTAGAGGTCTTCATAAGATTAACAGCCTAAAATAAAGATTGTTTGGTTGAACTTGGAGTTTAACGCTCTCTACAGACCAAAGAAATATTCGCTACAGTAAATTTTAATAAAAAATATACAGGGTTATTCAGAACTCATATCTAAAACTTTGAGGATATGTGCATCCTTAAATAAGAAATCGATATCAGCAAAAAAATTTATAATAAAAGGCTTAGGATTTCCCGTAAACAATGTTTAAAGTTATACCATTATAAAGGACTACGTAGCTGGGCAACTGTACTTCAACACATCTGATATATCACATTCCTTCAAAAAACCGTAAACAACAGTTTTTGTACCTGGCGAACGCCTGGCGAATACAGTTGGAGTGGGGATAATATCTCTTATTGTCTATGCAGTCATCAGTCTTTCTGTGTCACTGTCTCTGTGCGGGTGTTTTATTTATCGAGTGCTAAACTGCAAAATTTTCAAAATGGCTCATGTGTACAGTAATGTTGAGTTAATGGACATGATTCTTATTTATGGCGAAGTTGGACAAAATTCATTGGTAGCTTCGCGCTTGTATGCGGAACGATTTCCCAATCGACATATCGACAGTTAGGTTTTGTGAGTGGTTGTTGCAGCAAAATGCTGAAAATCCCCAATTTACTTAATAATTTGCGTTTACAAGATCAGCAACCAGGAGGAACATTCGGTTCAGTGCGGCAAAATTGGATAAGGGCGTGCCCAAAATTGTGTACAAGTCCAGGAATATTATTTCGAACAGCTTTTGTAACAAGGTATGTACAAATTTTTTATAAATTTCATGTTTCTAATACTTAGTAATCAAGTAGCGCAATTCTTCAAAATTAGTGTATCAAAATTTTATTCATTTTAAAGACACGTCACTTTGGTCACATCTATCTATCTTAAGCTTATTTTAAAGTAAAAACGCTGCAAATCTTTTTTGCGCCGGATGCGCCGGTTTTTTTCATTCTAGTCAGTTTGCATTGTCAGTCCCAAGGTCACTCCATTACAGTGGACCAGTATCCAGCGGCGTGCAATGAAAAATTTTTAAATAGTTTTCAGATTCCGCCAAAAAAATTTTTTTTTGCACTACCACATTTCTACATGTATGTTGAACATCCCCAAATTTTATTATGGATAAGTTCTGAATAACCCTGTATAATCGAGAAGAGAATATCATATATCGAGAATTGATATTCTATAGTTTGCGCAGCAAGTATTCCTAGAGATGTTATTTAATATTCTGTCGCTGGGGTAGAAAGTAGGTGGTAGGAAGACGATTACATCTATTTTTATTTGTATAAATAGAAACTATGGATTTGATAAATACTCACCTCATTAAATGGAAGGTTAGAAAAGTCGACAGTATTACAGAATAGGATTTGATCACCCGGTCTCAGACCTGCCTCCCTTGCAATACCACCTTCCTTTGTAAACTGAACGAAAATTCCTGGTTTCCAATCAGGGCCCTTACAAATCCTAGAAAACAAGAAT
Source organism: Pogonocherus hispidulus (assembly GCA_963924545.1). Classification (NCBI taxonomy): domain Eukaryota; kingdom Metazoa; phylum Arthropoda; class Insecta; order Coleoptera; family Cerambycidae; genus Pogonocherus; species Pogonocherus hispidulus. Next base: position 8,952,016 of record OZ004699.1, read on the forward strand.
CATATTCTAATAATGTTTGCAATAACAACAATCTCAACAAGCAAGTGCTTGTTTATTTGTAACCATGTTTTAACCAGAAATATTTGAATTTTTTTTAATTTTGGGGCAAACTTTGAAAGTTTGCCTTCACGCTACACTTTCAATTTTTATTTTGAATACTTCAGGTTTCCTGTTTTTTATGATTTTACATGTGGTATAATCCCAAAAACCCCAAAAATACAATGAATCATAGCTCACTTATTGAATCAGATACACATCTTGTATAAGGTATGTTTTTATAAAACCAATATTGTTCTTACCCACAACCCAGTTTGGATCTAGGTGCAACCATAATGTTAATACGAACGTCGTGCACTTTTTCAGTCAACTGTGGAGAAGATCTCGAAGAAGAGTTGTCGGAAATTATTTGCCAACTTAGTTGATCAGTTTTTTTGCTGCATAAAACAAAGATAGGTATGTTAATTATATCGCTTCATAAATTATTTACATACTTACTCTTTAACAGGAATCATGCCCACACCTGAAAAAAAGGAAAATTTCATTAATAAGAAGGTGCAAGACTGGGGGGTATCTACAGTTAATTTCCAAATTAAATAGATTACATTAAAAATGGTTCAATATAGTTTTTCCCAAATATGAGGAAATAATACTGGTCTTGGAGTTTGTTCATTTCTATTGTCTGTTGGGAGTTATAAGTTATAACGCACAACAGAAATGTCAACCCATCCCAACCAACCCACCAATGGGTAACCCATCGACTAATTACGCAGACCCTCACCCAGAGCATTCGGTTAGACTATCGAAGGCTCTGTCTCAAACTACAGCTTAGCCGATTGAACGAGTGTCGTCAAAAGACGATACGTCAATTCAATTTCCAATAAATCTGCAAAACAAAGACTAAACTACCGTTAGTTTAGAGGAAGTTAACCCTATTTTAATAGAACACCTCGTCTATTTTTACATTGGGATAAAGTATTGTCTGACGTATATATACCGATAGGTAGGTATATGATTTATTAGGTCTAGCACTAACAGAAAGGAATTCGGGATCAGATTATGCACAACAAGAGCAATGTGCTGGAGATAGTTCTTAATTGATATTTAACACATTACTTTTATATTAAGCTATTAGAGATAAATCCATTAACCCATAAATCTATATTCATGTATTCGTGAAATACCAGCCTATTGAAATGTGTAAAATATACATGATCCAATCCTTAAAGACCTGGACAAGGCCTCTTAGGTCCGTAGTGATTGTAATCCTTTGTGATTGATTTCTATTCTTCCCTACTTCTAGCTTTCTCTCTCTAGTTCCTTATTTGTTCTTCTTCTATATTATCCCTTGATACTGAATTTTCCCTTTGGGGTTTTATTACCGTTACGTTACGTCTTGTTTAAGCGTGACAATCTGGTATGTTGGTCTACCTTCAAGTACCTCACTGATATTCTCCAGAGTAATTATTGTTTATTCTATCTGTTTATTGGTCTAGACTATTTCGTTTTATTAGTGCCTCTAACACTTTATATATGGACCAGATCTAGGGCTAATGGCTTTGTAATTATTGCACTCTACTCTGCCACCTCCTAATATAGGTACCACTTCTTTTATGGATGAATATAATAACCTGATCTTTCTTGGCGTTTTCAAGTTTCCGGCGTCTTTTCTAATGTTCATATTCCCTAAATAAATTGTAGTATTATTTTTTTGACGTCATTTCTTGTGGATTATTATGCTACTTATTTTCTGTAGGTTTTCCGATATCGGGCATGCTCCTTTTCATTTCCAACTTGTAATTCTTTTTGTTTTGCTTCGGCATACCCTTTCTGTGGTTCTTCATTCAATAATTCTACAAAATACTTAATACGTAATAGAATAATAATAAAATTCCCCTCTTTGCTATATGCACTTATTAGTTGGTATTCTTTCTTTAATTCCTTTACTTCATTGTAGAAATTTCAAATTTCTTTTTTCCTATACCTTTATGTTTCTTTTTTTTAGTTCTACAAGGATTTTTGTCTTCTTTTTTTGTATACGATATTTTATATCAGGACTCATAACTTACAAATATATACATTATAAGAACTTACTCATTTCTAAAGTGTCTGCATCTAAATTTAAATATTATAAATTTTGTAGTTTTTGATCGTGAATGAAAAATTATATTAGGTATAAATTTAGGGAAAGCGACCCATTCATCTAAATGGGTGTTCAGAACCAGCCAAGTATGTACGTACACATTATCCAACGCCCACCCAGCTTTACAGTGTATGATTATAACATAAACTGCTTGCACATTTTGCAAGATAATGAGCAAAGGGGGACTTTAAATGTCATAAATTGCTACAAGTACCTACATGTATGTATGTAGGTATATTTAGAACAACGAACATCAAATAATAATGGCTAAATCTTTAAATAGGTACCTAGTGAATATAATAATTAGGGAATAAAATATTATTAAATGCAACCTCTGTAGTTTAATGTCAGTTTCCAATATTTTTCCGGAATTGCACACATTATAAACAACTTTACGAAAATCAACAAACATTCATGGAAAACAATATGATTCAGTTGTGATGTGATTACCGTCTGGTAATAGATTCCATGAAATAACTAAAAAATGTTATTGTTATATCTTTTCATATACCTAGGCAACAGCTGAAAATATTTTTTAAATGCGTTAGTAGTCCAAAGCGTTGCATTGTCGATGTTCGTACATCGACAATGTACATACGCTTGAGATTTGAGTAAGTTGCGAATATTTTTTTGCAAATAAATGTATTAGAGCTAATTTGCGAATATTGGTAATATGTTATATATGTATATTAACAAGTTTCATTACAGATCAGACTGAGAAATGTACGAATTAAAAAAAATTCATGCAGGAATTGAAGTTTTTCCTCGGATAACAAACAGTTAATCAATTATTTTTGAAAATGTCGGAATTTCTGAAAAATATCTAATACATTTCAAAAACGTAATGTATGTGTACAATAGAAAATGTAAGTCTCTTTAATTGGTTTACCGATAACCGCACTTTTTTCAACTGGAATTGTAGTCACAAAAATCACTGGACAAAAACAGTACTAAAGGAAACACATTTAAATGGTTAGCTTAATATTCGATTTGGGCTGAAATTAAACATATTCCTCAATAAATCTATACTCTTTTGTTTTACTGTCAATTTGTTAAATGGGTGCATATCCTGAAATGTGCTTGAAATTATATATTTTTTATTTTATAATGAATATTTTATAGAATAAAACTGTGTTCCTTTTACGGAGTAGGTATTCTAGATAAATTTCACATTGTTGCAAATACCTTTGGAGGATTTTTTCACAAGCCATTAGAAAATAACTGTATCTCAATGAGATAGTTCGATCAGTGGCTATAATTGAGTCGTTGAACTATCCTTGAAATCGGCTCTGTTAGTCGTGAGGTGAGGAAATATTGGACCTTCCTTCGTTTAAAGATGCTGTTTCTTTAATAAACTAACAATTAAAAATTGTAACAAAGTATATCAATATAAAAATAAATATATTATTCTCACTTTCACTTGTAATAATTATAAAAAAGAATTTATTCTAAATTTATACCGTAGTAATTTAATAAGTAAAAATGAAAACATCAATGTATTTCATACGTTTTCAACATATTTCACATTTTTTTAGGAAAATTGCTAGTATCTACATCTATTTTATTTTATATAAAATCTGTATATAAATAAATATACAGTGAGGACATAAAGTCCGTCCCCCCCCCTCTAATTTTTGAACCACTGGATTGTGAGGAAATTTGGAACGATAATATATGACTAAATTCTGCATTTTTTGACACATCAATGACAACTCTGAATGTCAAAGTGGCAGCTGGGCGCGCAATAGGAACATTTTTTTAAATGGAAATGGGGGCGAGTAATAACTCATTTTGAAGATATTTTTATGCTCTAAACATCCCCTAATTTTGAGAACATTTAGTTGAGTAATTTCCAAATAAAAACCAGTAATATCGATTTCTGTAATATCATTTTTTTCATACTTATTACAAATTATTGTAAATTATTCAAAGCAAAACAATAATTAAAAGTAAACAAATAACAATAAACCATCCCTAACCTAAAATAACCTAAATTAAAAAATTATGACATAATTTAAATTAAACGTAGAGGTAGAAACAAATTTAGAAAACAGATTCAAAAGTGTTTTGAGTGTTACTTCAAAAGATGTTGGAAATGACCACCATGAACCTCCTGACAAATAAACGTAACATGGGTAAGTTCTATTATACAGATTATGTGGTAAAAAGATTATGTTATAAACTGATATTACTGGTGTTTATTTGGAAATTACTCAACCAAATGTGTTTTGAGCATAGAAGTAGCTTCAAAATGAGTTATTACTCGACCCCCATTTCCACTTAAAAAAATGTTCCTATTGCGCGCCCAGCTGTCACTTTGACATTCAGAGCTGTCATTGATGTGTCAAAAAATGCAGAATTTAGCCGTATATTATCATTCCAAATTTAATCACAATCTACCCAGTGGTTCAAAAATTAGAGGGGGGGGGGGCGGACTTTGTGTCCTCACTGTATTTAAGTTATAGTAAGTATATTCTATACGGATGTTTCTGTGTGTGCAACATATATTCAATACATAATTTAATTATTTTTTAGCAGACTGGATATTTAGCAGACTGTAACTATTTTAAAAATACATTAATTTTATACAGATGAACCATTTATTACACTCTAATTCGTGTGTTTCAGTATATCTCTATCGTGCATTCATTATTGCTTTGAACTTTCTTAATAAAAATTACATTAAATTTGCTAATCTAGGACTTTATAGGTAATTAAGTAGCTTATAATTAACTGATTAATCTTAATGCACAGCGTTTTAGTTTTTCCACGTCCTAGAAACGCACTAATTTTGTGTATGTATTATTTCAGTCAATCGTTATGCCATTCTGCAGATATGGATTATGGATGTAAAAGCGTTTTGAATTTTATATCGCCTTAAAGCAGTCAAGGGCAAAAGACTACCACCAGATCAAATCAAGGCTTATAAAGAAAACCTACTTGAAACAACGATTTTTCTATTATTATATTTATCCTTATTTAACCGAATAATTTATTAATCTCGCGACCGATCCATTTATTTTTTAGGCATAACGAAGAAATTAATATTAATTTTTTTATAGTTCTAACTACATTTTAAATCTATTAATAGTTTTTAATCTAAAAATGTTATGTATATTGTCAAGTCATACTGACAAAAAAAAAATTAAAGGATTAGATAGAAACAAAGAACAATATCAAGCTCTTGTTTTCAAAAATAAAGTATTTCTTGATAATTTTTAATAAGACAGTAGACTTTGAATTAAAAGTTTTCGTTTTAATTTTTTATCTAAAGGTGGAAGCACTCCACATCATATTTTCTTTCATCCTGAAAACAATCACAGTCCATTTTAGTTGGACACGAATCATTGTGATTGGAATGAGTGTAGACATTTTCTTGTCTGGAAATATCTCTGTGGTGCCGGTACTCACAGTGGGGTGCTGGCAATATCCAGAAACACTCTCAAACTATGGGGTTAGGGTCGAATTTTGGCATGCTGCTTGGCTAGTAGCTTGTGTTTCGCTCTACCTCATGCCTATATCTCAATATTTTGTCGGCGTTTGCTCCTCCTTTGAGATAATGGTTCTCAGCAGGTACCGAAAGCTCTGTAAAACCATTGTCTTAAATTGGTAATCGAGAAGGACTACATCAGGATTATTAGCTTTTATTTGTCGCAAGATGGGAAAAGAGTAATTTCAATAAATCAAGCAATTTTAATTTCCCACAACTGACTCACTACCCTGGAGTTAAGTTATCACTGGTGACTCCAATATTCCATATGTGTATCTGACATGACTTCGATAGACGACGTGTTGAATACACCATCTTGACAAGGCATTATGAATCCTTCAATCTCAGAACACAATCCGACTGACCTCATGTGAATCTGAAGAAATTTACTGTGTTCAGCTTTGATTTGGGTTTTAAATCGAATCGGGTTTTGGTATTAGGGGTGGCCATTAAGTGGCAATTAAGACAATAAGTGACATTTGAAAAAATATTTTGTAGGTATAAAAGACCACCAACCTTATAAAACCTCGAGGTTAGAAGATGGTTATCTGCGGAAACAAATTCATTGAGGATGTACAGATCACCCGATTAGAGTTATTTTTATTTTTAGAAATGAGTTACAATACATTTTTAAACTGTACCGGGTTGAATAAAAATTTAAAATATTTTGGTTTATACAGAAACATATTACACCTACTAATCTATTACTATTGGGCTGATTTTACTTACTTCGCACTTTTAATGTAAGATGCGTGTGGTTGGAGATTAGTTGAAGAACTTCTTTATGGACAGCATCTTCAACTGGAAATCCATTAACACGAATAATTTGATCTCCCACCTGAAAATATAACTAATGATAATTGAAAGACGTTTTAATAGGTGCGATATATTTGTACTTTCTCATGAATGATGAAATATATACAAACACGTTTAAAGTGAATATTGAATACAAATATGTTAATCAATGCCATCCTGAAGATGGTTTAACATGTAATAATGAAACTAGTAGTCCGTAAAAGTTTATAAATACAAAGTTCAAAGTTTATTTATAAAATATAATCCTTAATGAAATATGAAATAAAGTAGACTCGCATTCTCGAACGATCCCGAAGAAATAGAGGTGTTCCTAATAGGTGAACGTTGATATAAAAGGATTATGATATAACATATCTAAACTATCTTCTATAGGTGCTGTACAAAAGTTGTTTTACCATATCCGTTTATTTATGTATTTGAACTCTAACCTGTCTTTATCCAACCTGAACAGAAATGCATAAGGAAGAGTGTAATGATCAGTTATACCTCGTGACAGGGTGGTATTTCCAATTTTAACGTACTCAAGATAATTTTAAGGTACAACATAGTGAATACATGAAATAATTCAAGTGCTGAAACTTCTCAGTAGGTTGATTGGTAGGTACATACTTCATAAAAAGTATTTCCAGCTGTCCAGTTACTGCCAGTAACCCTGGTGCAAAACATTTAACTAGAAATTCAAATTTTTTTATTAAATCTGAAATTAGTGTCAAAGGATAGCATAGGAAAAATTAAGACAGGAATGTGCAAACCGTTTTGCTAGATCTCAAACCTTATAATTTAGATATCTATATTTTTATATTGTGATAAGATGGTGTATAAAAAACTTGACATTTTATAATTCCGCTCAAAATTTAGTCTTGAATAAAATATTGAATGTAGATATATTTAACCATCATTAGAGTTCATATGGAGTTAACAAAAACTATTTTAGACAAAAAATTAAACCATAGAATAGTTTCTATCAACCAACTAAACCATTTTAAATTGTTCGTGTGTTTATATTATAAAACAAGAGTGTAAACAGTTATTTTTAAAAGCCTTGGGCTTCTATAATAAATAATTTAGGTCATTAGTGAATTGAGCAAAGGTTTTTTGTTTAGAAAACAAATACTAACAATTAATAACAATATGAAAAAAAGTAAATATAGGCATATTACTTATAAAACATAAATACACTTCGAATTGCGTTTCGTTCGACGCCAAGTTGACATATTTTTCTGATATAAGAACTGCTGGAAGAAGACTTTCGAAAACTCCCAAGAATCTTTTGAAAAAAATAGTTGGCTAACACTTTATAAATACTGTAGAAATCTCCTCATTTTCACATATTTGAATAGACATTCTCTGATGACTACAGCAACATAGTGTTTAATGTTCAAAAAGTGTACCATAAGAGCAAAAACTAATAAAATAGATCCATCAAATCGTATAATAGCTTATTTTTGAGAAATTGCTCCATCCAAATCTGTAAAAATATACTTTCCTTTGAAAACTTTCCTAGTTATGGAACAAGGTCTATTGAAAACTGGATCAGGAAAAAATCAGAGGAAAAATGGTTGAATGGGACTGGGTCCGACAAGCCAAGCCAGGCTCTTAATTGAAGGGCCTTGGTCGAACGCAACTCGATCAATACTTGCGCTAAGTCGTAAAAGCATAAAGATTGTCACAGGACTTTAACAGGTCACGGACATCTCAACAAGCACCTTAATATTATTGGCCTTAGTGACACTAGAAGATGCAGGTTTTGGGGACACGATGACGAGGACTTCCATTCCTCTGTCGCCGTTCCTGCCTCATGGTCAAAAGACACAAACATTGGGGTGCATTTCTCCTGCCCCAGGACATTAGAGGGCTTCCACTAGAACCGGTGTTGGCCTATGCGCATAGCACGGGTCTCTTCCAATAGCTCTCGACTAGCGGCAGGCACAATGGATCGAGAGGCCTGAGTGCTGCGGGTAACCGCGCCGTGTTTCAACCTGCATAAATGATAATAATATGAAATGTATCTCCGTTGAAATAAAAATCGACCTGTCACCTGAAACTTCTACAGCAAGTTATTCAAGACGAAAACTTTTCATTTGGCCACCCAGTGAATTAAGTATATACTATTTGAATATACATATAATTTATGTATATTTGTGTAATATATGTCATATTGTTATCACTTATGGAGCCACTGTTTTACTTGTTGTGTGATAAGTAGGGCGGGGTGATCTTGATAAAATAACATGTCATGGAGATCCACATTTGCAATTTAGCATAAGAAATATCATTGACAATAAACGCCTTCATAACGTGGCGCTCTTAATTTGTTCCCAAGATCGTCGAGTCAATTTTTCTTCCGTCCCTCCTTAATTTATTTCTTTACATCTTTTTAGAAACACTTCTGAATCAATTTATGAAAGATCAAAGAAAACAATCAATGAGATATTAGTAAAACATAACATACATGTGTGACATAAAGAACAGTGAACATCTGTAGGATATTATGTCAAAATCAAATAAAAAGAAAGCTGACAATGAGGCAAGGCACCCTCTACATTAAAATATATTATCTCGTCCCACATGAGATCTATATCTGACTGGATGACAGAAGTCGCCTTAATTCGACAGAGATAATCATAAAATATACATTAATAAAAATCTAATTTATAAGTTTGTTCTGGAATTTGGAACTGGAATTTTGGCAATTAATTAACAACAGTTTTTTTATTTATTTAAAAGTATTATCTCTAAAATATTTACACTATCGTTTAGATACAATTTTATAAATAAGTTTTTACCATTAACATTATTTACAAACATGTCTCATCCTTCCAAAATTTTCGTGCATTACACACGCAATACATTATCTATATGTTTGCCAAGATGTACTTTGGGATTTTTGTCCTTGAAAATTAATATTTACTACCTGTTAATAAAACTCAGAGCCATACCGGAAAATTGTTGCTAAAGCAAACACTTGATAATGTTTCTAAAATACGATAGAACACATTCAAAACGAACTAATATGAGACAAATTACAAAGCAGAAGAGGTCCGGAAATACTTAGTTTACTTACTTCGGTTTCTGAGGTACTATCCTGGAAGGAAAAAGTTCGGAAAAAAGTTTTTGCGAATAGAATGAATTGGATTTTAATACTGGAAATATTGGAGTTATGTAGATCTTACGCAGAAAGCACATTTTGGGTGGCTTTCTTTTTAAGAAAAATTATCAGGAACTTTTTGCCTGTGTGATGTTGTTTTTTTTTAATATACGGGCATTTTTACATAATTAAACCTTATTTTTAAAGTAGTTCTAAAATCCACCGTGTTAAGTGTTAAAATATCTATTTCTATCTTTGTTCCTTCCAAGGCTCTGTCTCAGAAACCAAGTTTCCGGATCTATGGTCCCATAATTTTTTTCTTATTTGTTATGGACTATCTGCCATTTGCATTTGTAATACCACAAAATAACTAATTACGGAAATATTTAGAAGAGTTAGTCTTCACATTAATCGATTAAAATTGGTAAATTAACCGATAATTTAAATTACAATATTAATAGTAATAATAAAAGTTGCATCATTTTCTCAACGAAATTCACTGTAAACAAACCATGAAACCTTTGAGGTACAACACAATTTGTTAAATACCTGCAATAACTTAATTGTTATTATATAATGAACATTTTCCCACAAAATAGTTTCAAGTTATTTAAAAGTGAGGTATTCTCTGTCTATAATTATTGTAAAATACGCATAAACAAGATAAAAACTTTCTAAACTATATTTGAAATAAATCAGTGTGAATTAACAGCACTGATTTTTATTACTTAAAAGATAATAATAAATGGGTGCGTACTTAGCCATATAATTTCTTTTGTTATGGTTTGCTCTAAAATTGGATAATTGCAATTCCAATTAACTTGATTAATTAGCTTTGTTAAACGATTTCAGTTCTGACAAAACTAATTATTATTTAATATTAATGGCAATAAAGTGACAATTGGTGCATCTAGTCCAATAAAAAGATAAATAAATATCCTCCTAGCTAGGCTCCGCTAGGAAATTTTATGGGAGTGAAAATAGTAACTTGCTAAGGGCTAATATTTACCCCTGTGTAAGGCAATATTTGTTTAAATTTTCATCATCTAATTACTTACTTATTATTCTATATTCATTTTAAGTGAAGTATTTTTTATTCAAGTAAATATTTTGATATACACGGTGTTACATATAATTTTGGCCACCATTGGGATTTTTGAAAGGGTGAGAGATACAGGGGGGCTTATATTAGAAATAAGTTGCACAATTTTATGCTGAAATAAATGTCGGTACGGTAGCTTACTTATTTTACATGTAAATAGCATGTTACTGATGTCAAATGATCTACAACTCACAAGTAAATGTTTTCAATCTCACAGTTCCATTACTTAAATAAATGGTCCTTCTTGAATTAATTATTTGAAGTGCTATTTCGGCAACCAACCTTATCAGTCTTATCTATAATAAATTTGTACTCATTCTACTGCGTTACTTAGGTATTCGTAGAAATTATACCAAAGTCCTAAGTGACATAAATTTTGTTCTTTTAACATAAAAGGTCTCCTGCTTGCAGCAGTAACTGCCACAAATTCCTCAAGAAACTGGTTTCTCCACATTTCCGCCAGATTCGAGAAAAATGGAGTTCGTTTTATTAACTTCCATTCTGCATTATATGAGTTCAAACAGGTGTTCGGTATGTGATTTTCATAATTTCAGGCTACACAATCTGGAACACGCCAACATATTTTCTGTCTATACATTTACTTTCTCGATATCAATGCATCGAAAGTGTTATAGTAGGTATTTGCAGTTATTTCTAGCCGATTGTTCGATTATTTCTAAGATTGGAACAACGTTAAAAGTAACAGCAATATCGGAGTATTTTACCTTGTCCATTTTTTACAGTTCAACATCACGAAATTTAAATTAGATAGATTCTTGTTTGTTTATTTAAATACCTTTGGAGGTAAACCGCTTGTAGGTAACTATTATCAACAAATAACACTCACTTCAGCCCTCACCCGGTGCTGATTTTGAATCGGTGGTTTAAACTGAATTGGTTCACTTATATTTGATATTGATAGATTTAACACGTAACCCGCCTAAGGTATACTATTTTTAAAGTAAATAAAAGACAGTAATAATTTAATATTACAATAATATGAAAAAAACAGAAAATATGGAATGAAAAAAAAATTGTTGATAACAAATATGAAATTGGTGAATTAGATTGGACATTTTTTATTAATTTTCATTTAAGTTCTGGGAAATTAAACAACTAGAGATATTGAAAAATACGAGTATATCAAGGTCAGCCCTTTCATACAATTATTGATAATACAATTTACAATGCTCAAAATTAAGACACAGTTAATAACTAAGTATTATGAAGATCAAAATTAACAAAATAAAAAATGAGTAGGGAACAGAGCGGTGATTCCGTATGTTACATGTGATTTCACTGTAGTATCGTAAAGTGTTTTTAGTTGGTTTGTATTCAGAAACTCTTAAAAATTTAAATCTAGAAACAAACCTCTAACTTTTTGAACTATATATTTTATTTGCTGGTCCCATTTTAAGTGCCTATCTACCATAATGCCGAGGTATTTGACTGATTCAGCTTTGGGAATTTCCATATCCTTATATATTATATTCAATGATCCCATTTGAGGTAGATTAGCAGCATATGAAGTAAATGTAAGGTATCGCGAGTAACAGCTTTACTTTTTAAAGATTCTTACATATTTAAATTGTAAGGGATTACGATCATCAGCAAAACTGACGATGTTTCCCTTAGTGTTTAACTTTTATAAATCATTTATGCATATTGTGAAAAGAAATGGTCCCAGAACAGTCCCCTGCGGAACACCGCAAGTGTGACCTGGCGTCACTCTTAATTCCATCCACACACACTATCTGTTCTCTTTCAGACTGCTATAATTAAGCTAATATGCTGCTATAACTATAATAAGATTCACTCGAACCCATTAGTAGGTATATACTTTGCTAATTTGCTGTTAATTGGTACCTAATTGAAGTCAATGTTTTACCCTTAATCCCTGGTTATTCGCTTCTGTTCCTGGCTCCACATGTGAAACGAAGAATCCTGTTCCATGCTCTCGCCCCCCTCTCACGCTGAATCCCAGCGAAGGCCCATGGCGGCAGGTGAGGTTTGGTGGTGGTAAAGACCCATTACTGGGCCTTACTAGTCTAACTGTTCTGATTCGGTTATTCCTGCTACCATAACTACCGCTCATGGTTTCCGACGACATCGTAGAGCATGCATATTTGTGTTGATGGGGTACGCAATACTCCATTGCTAGCATCTTCTAGATGTTCCCTGAAAAAGAAATTTCTTATTAAAATTTAGCATCAAGGCGTAGCACCAATCATCGACCAGACTTCACACGCAGCACCAGTGATCGTTATTTCTTAATCCAGTCTCGCATATGTTGATGATTTTATATTAAAGTGAATTATAACATAACAGTATTTTCACTTTTTAATAGCACCATTGTTTCGTTTTGAATAGGTCTTACTTTTAATGGCCAATTTAAAATTTAAGTGCTATATATCACGTCTGTTCAGTTCTGAACAAATAATTGTAGCTGCAACGAATTTCAGCCTAAACATACTAAACAATTAGTAGATATTTTGCGTTTGGCAATAATATACGAGTAGTAATAGTAATATTTTGATACTAAAATAGTCACAATTATGAGATGACTGGCTGTATATAGACAGTACCTATTTTGAGGATGAATTTTTGTTTGTTGTGTTTAGTATATGGAATCCTAGTTTGGTTTGGAGTCACAAGCAATGGTAACATAGAACCATGATTAATACTGATTAATCAAACCCCTCATTCTAATCACAATAAGGGTAAGCACAAAGGTCTGACATTTGTGAGGGATAGGGGCCGACATATTATTTTTCTATAAACCGCATTAGTGCGGTTTCTCTATTACAAAATTGGGTTTTTCTCAATTTTGTGAGAACTAATCTTCGTCTGTTTGATGGCAAGACTTTTTTAAAATTGCGTTGCAGTATTAACTAGTCATCCAGTGATTTGATCAACATCAATTTGATTAAAGTTTCAGATTGAATTTAATAGGTATAACCGAGGATATAACTTATGGTACGAGAAGATTGGATTCTTATAAAAACGTCTGTTTTTGACTCTCTTTAATCGATCATATTAAAATTTCTGTCGAAATCAAGTATTGTATATTAGCATAATACTTTGTAAGATATGTGATCCAAAAGATATATTTTCTTGAGTATTTATTAGGTAATATTTATATTAGGTGGTTGTATTACGACAAAATTTATCACCATATACTCGTAATAACGTTACGTTATTATTATGAGTAAACGATGATCGATGTTACGTTATTATTAGTAAACATTATCATGATATATACTTATATGTTTTGAATATGTTATGTATTATATAAGTTTTGCACTGTCTACTGCATTGTTTCTGTCTACAGTCTACAGGCCTACTGCAAAATATATTCTTTTGCAGTTCGTAATACATTAATAAATAATTAGTACATTAACTAACTGTTTGTAAGTGCAATTTCAAATAAACCTGGAGATAAATTCTTCTATCTTTTTACCATTACTTAATATCTGGATTAATTGATTTTCCACATCGGTATCTGATTGCAAACGAGTTACAAAAGCTTAAAACCGAAGACACTTCAGTTATAAATTAAATCAAGATTGTTTGCGAAATGCTATGGCCAACTTTCTTTTAATGGAATGAACTAAATAATATTACGATCACATAACAAAAATAATGAATTAGTTTAGCATAGATAAGTCAAATCAGTTTGTTGATTTAATGCATTCCACCCAAATAATTTTAAAACTTTAAGTTCACATAAAATGTCACATACTTTTACCTTGCCATTATCACAATTCGATTACTAGTAAGAAATTTAGTTCAAGAGAAAGTGAGGTTTCAATTTAAATTATCAAGTCAGGTTTACCAAAGAAAATCTGTAATTCTTTCACTTACGGTAGGTAAATGAAAACTATCTCTAATTTGTAATTTTCAAGCACTGAAAAGTTAAGTTTTTCAAATGTCTTAAAGGCCAGTGAATCTTTCCATAATTTCTACAAATATCTAATACTTATACAGCATTTTTGAAGCTACCACCCATTGTACAAACCACTTTTATTTATATATTGATATATTGATATATTGCACTCTTACTATTTAAATAAATTGAATATTCCTACATATTTTTATCGTTCTCTCAAGAATACACTGATATAGGAGTTGATGGATTTTTCTTTAATAATATGGGAGATACGTTCAAAAGGCTGTGTATTAAAGTAATTTACAAGACAAGCTGGTTGTAGCTTTCATAGCTTAACAACGAATGGATGTTCACATTACACTTATGGACTATATCTTTTGGCTATATATGTATATTACTGCCTATTATATATACACCCATCAAGCCCTCTCACGAGAAAACACTTAATCCTACATAATTCATTTTATTTACGTTTTTTCATTTTGTGGCTAAAACTAATATAATTTGTATAATCATATACCTATTTTGACTGTTTACATATAATTTATAATGAAAACTACCTTGTATCTAGATATTATATGAACACAACTTCGACGTAGAAAACATGTTCTATAAAAGACGCAAAGCGACCTTCATGAATGTGACAACTTGATCTATTCGGTTAAATGAAGGCAAAAAGAGAAAAATATGAGAGTAGAGAGCTGATAAACCTTAATTATTCATTACCTACTTACAAACATGTGATATAGAAAGCTCAATATAGACTCACGTGTATTCTTTATACGTCTGTAAGGTGGTATTTAATTTTTTTGCAGCAAAGTGCACGTGTGACTGGAATTTAAATGGTTTTCAATTAATGAAATCTTATTTATTCCCGTATAGGAAAAAAAATTAACATTTTGCAGGTAGGTATTTCATAGATATAATAATGCATTTAATTAAACATAAAATTAGGAAATATTCTTATTATTATAATCTATAAATACATTTTAAGTACTTATTTTTCATTTTCGTACCTACACAGAACCGATAACTTATACTTTCAAATAACATTCAAAAAGTGGCAATGAAACAAACAATTGCAACACTAATAAAATACCTAATTTACTCGTGAACCGACGATAAAGGTTAAGCGTAGCAAAATGAAATTGAAATTGATTTGTGGTATTAGTATTAGTTTATCATAAGTCATAGGCAACCCGGAAGAATCATACATGTTATTTATTACACAACACCATAATTTAGGTACAACAATTTATATAATTTGCAGAGGTTGTTTGTTTTCTACCTTATATACAAAGAAACATATTTACAGCCAAAAATGAACTGTGATACAGGTACCGGGATATCAAAAATTATCTTGGTCAAGGGTGGTTGTGGAATGTAAAAGGTATGTCTTCCTTTAAATTTTTGAATATGTTTTGTTGTGTCAGAATCTGTCAAGTCATTGTGCTGAAATTTTCTAATCCAGTTTTTGAATCATGGCTCTTACCACACAGCACCAAATTTTCATGATTGAAGCCTATTTTCGAACGGGTGTGCTAGTTAATGGAAATTGGCAATACAGTCAACGTTTGTGTTTGGACAATTTTCGAGAGCACTTCCCAAACGTGGCAATATTACCGGACAATTTTTATGCGTGCCTTACAAATTGTGTTGAAGTGTTTCGCGAAACTGGTTGTGTGACTCATAAAAAAGATGCTGGTAGACCAAGAGTTCGTACAGAAGAAGTTGTCAATGACGTTCGTCAACGTATGGAAGAGGAGCCTGCAAAACCTTTGAAACGTCTTTCTCAGGAAATTGGACTTTCTTATGGAACATGTCATAAGATTTTAAAGAAAGACTTGAACATGCATCCATATAAGATGCAAGCGCATCAAGCTCTTCTGCCCGCAGACCACCCCAGACACCTTGCTTACTGCCATTGGTTTGTCAATAATTTAATGAATGACGATCTTCTGGACTTAACTTTTTTTTCTGACGAAGCGTGGTTCCACCTTTCGGGATACATCAATTCTCAAAATATGCGAATGTGGAGCAATGATAACCCTCATGTTTTTACTGAATCGCCTCTACATGCTCAAAAAATTGGTGTTTGGATGGCAGTTTCTCGCAGAAGAATAATTGGGCCAATTTTTTTAGATTTCACCGTCAACGCAGAAAGGTACAGACACAACTTTTTGGCTGAATTTGTGCAACAGTTAAACGATGATGAACTTCGGTACGGTTATTTCCTACATGACGGTGCAACAGCACATACTACAGGAGAAAATATTGCTTACAGAAGTTGAGTTTCCTCCGAGATCACCTTGTTTGACAATTATGGACTATTTTATATTTCCTTACTTAAAAAACAAGATTTTCGCAACTCCAGTAAATAATTTGCAAGAACTGCAACAAAGAATTGTTGAGCAATGTGCAACCATAACGCCAGAAATGCTGCAAAACGCTTCTCACAGCATGAGGAGGCGCGTCAACTTGTGCATCGAACAAAACGGGGGACATTTCCAACAATTACTGAGTTTAGTTTTTCTTGTTACTAAAACCGTTATATCATAATTTGTAGTTCATTATTGTTTTACAACTGAAATAAATAGATATGAAATTTTTAGGTTATTGATGATGTCAGTGTGACAGTGAAATAATTATTTCAAATTTAAAGTAAGACACACGTTTTACATTCCACAACCACCCTTGACCAAGATAATTTTTGATATCCCGGTACCTACAGTATATTTGCATCAAGTGTGTTATCTTTTACTGTCCTGTAAATATTCTTAACAAATCAGAGATCACCCTTTGGTCCATTCCTTCACATTACTGTTTTATGCCTTCTTAGTAAATACTTATAGAAATATAGAGTCCTATTCATCTGACTTTTTCAAAGGCTGCTTATGCGACCTACTTGTAATATCTAGTCACTAATAAATGATGGAGCTCAACCTGGAGTTTCTTTCATTATCAAACAATTACATAACCATTGTCTAGACAACGTGCCAATGACAGTGAAATTTAAATCCTAATCTCAGATGTTTCCTTGGGTTGCGTCGCTTGTTGGGGGTCATGTTCGGTCTTGCGAAGAAAATAAAATGTACACGCACAAACTGAAGTTAAGCAGATTCACTCGATAAGACACTATAGCTGAGCGACAACCTATTGTAAATGTATAAATAGTCTTCTCCACATCGCGTCTCCTATCTCGGGAGTTCAACGATAAGTCAGAGCAGTAAAGCATGAGTAAAAAATTATGCTAGTTAGATAGAAACTCAAACTGAGGACTAGAAGTTGTACACGCTGATAGTTGCAAAGGCATCATTTTTATAATACAAATAAATAAATCTTCTCATGCTGCGAATGTCTAGATTTTATGTACGAAATTTCTAATGTACGAAGTTTAGAATGACTAATAGCTCCCCCTTTCTATCCATCAGGCGACAACGCCAATTACAAATCACCGGTCTATACGTTTTCTATTCTTTATTTATGTGAGCAACATACATTGAACTTTACCTATCTTTACTTAAGCAGATTCCATAAGAGATGAAAAAGCTAAAATGCAATAAAATTTATATGAGTGAGAAATAACCCCCTTCATTCTTCTACTAAAATTTCCATCAACATATATTTTCTACTCTATTTTTTCTATCAAAATAAATATGTCGTACTTACTATCGGACCATGGAATTAAAAGAACGCTAACACATATCTATAAAACGCTGCTATCACTTCTTAGCGCAGCAGTTGAATGTCGTCCACCCGGTATGTACTGTGGTATGAGATATTGACCTCTAGAGGATGAAGCACAAAAAGATTAATTACGAAAAACTTGTCTTAAAAAGTGGATTGAGTATCTAAGCGGATGTTGTATGAATTAACTCGTTGTAAATTCTGCAACATAAAAATGAGCTGAGTAGGTATTGGTAGTGAGGTAGTGCTTCCAGGAGTTTGACCTTACAAAATTAATTGTAGAAAAAAAAATACAAAACAGAGTTTAAGTAACAGTATAAATTCGAGTGTCATACACAAACATATAACGGTTTCTAAATTCTGCATTCTAACTTGATATTTTTTTATTATCCACACTGCAAAGGATTTTAGATCCCATTAAAAAATGAACTGAAAGTAGACGCTTTACCTACGGCCAATTCATTTGCAGAACAATAACTATGAAGAGTGACTTGCATTGTTTCAAAAATGAATCGGAATTAGTTTTTAATAACTACATTGAGTCTTTAAGCAAAACCGTTGACTGGCGCAGCAGCATAAGTTACATTTTAATATTCCTTGTTAAATGCAAATGAAGTTCTTTGTATGGTTTCTTAGTTTCTTTCTATGCCGTTATTCATTTCTCCGTAAGTTACCAATTTGAAAATAATTATTAAGTATATTTTATTCATCCTTCTGTCTTCAAATAAAGTAATTAAAATTTTTATTGTTTTTACTGCATAGAAAAACATATGGTGTTTATATGTTTATATATGCGTACACACGTATCACATCAGCTTTATCTTTTATATCCTGAAAATATTACACAGATAAACTAGTGGGAAATAAACCTTTTTAATTTATTTAATCGCGCTCCTTGTTTTACATTACGTTTCCTTAAAATTCCTTTCTTCTTTTTTAGTACGAACAATATAGCATTGCTCAAATTTTCGATTTAAATCTAGGTTCTAATATGGATGGACCGGAAAATATTGTATTGATTATAGATACCTAGAGTGAAGATTGAAAGCAGGCAGAGGATTTCCTTCTGCTTCCTCCCAAGGCAAGATGCTTAACCTATAATAAGGAGAAAGTAAAGCGTTGTATGAAATGTGTGTATGATTCTGAGCATTATTTGTAGTTTGCAGTTAAAATCAAGAAAAAACCACTTGCCGATTTTGACTGTTTCTCTTACCTCTAGACCAGATAGTAAAACACCGTTCTTAAGTGTCCAAAGATACCTCGTTTTTGAGAACAATTAAACGCTGAAGGCCACATTCCAATACCACATTTTCTCATTTTCTATGCTGCCCAAACTTTATTATTTCTAACTATTTTTAATTTCTGTAAACATATGTTTAGTTCAGTTTTTGTGAAGATTCCAGTAACGCAGAATTTTTTTACTGTGGGTATGCTTTGGTTATAATACAACTTATTATAAGCATAAACTTTTACATACGTTTGTTAATTTTGGAAATTGACATAAAAGTTGTTTTTCAATACTCATATATTTTATTTTAGGTCAGGTAAATGGCTTACCTGATCTAAGACTTTAATAAAATTGTCTCTAAAGATTTTATGCTGATTTTACTATAATTAAAAAATCAAAGAATATGCTGAGACCTAAACTCCTTGGAACTGGCAAAGATTCTATGTATGTTTTACCAAAGAGAAATCTATGACTTTACTATTACTCACCTAGAAATAATGGTTATATAGTAGTTTTAAATGAATATAACTTTACGTTATATTTAGGATGCAAACATTAATTTGTTGGATAGTAGAATTAAGTTGGTATATTTTTATTTAAATGTGAAAGGTCTTCTACACGTGAGAGTTTTAACCAAACCAATATTTCTTTAAATCGATTTGCATAGTTCAGTTAAACCATTTATTTGTTAAAAATATTCGTGTGTATTGCAGTTATCTTATGGCAAAAGAAAGTGTCGCACAAAGGGCTCGGGTGGTTGCCTTCAGAAAAAAGTTCGTACAAATGATAAAAATAGTCGATTCGTAGGATCAGCATTACTAAATATTTCCTTTAAAATAAATATTTTTGAGGAACGAAAACACTGTTTTTATTTTTAATTTCGTAGATTTCAAATACTGTTTACGTATACTAAAAAAAGTGACAAATTGTCACATAAACAGGGACAGCATCAATTTGTAATACTAAATATATATTACAAATTCTCAATGGTGAACAAACTGACATTTTTCTACTGCCATTAACTAAAAATATATAAGAAAGCCTTGTTTCTCAATATTTACCCAGCTCTCAAGACCTGGGCCTGGTTATTTCTGAAAATAATAATTTCTAATTACGCGTATTTACTGATATATGCACTTTCTCGTCGGACCTACTTTGCGACTGCCCGAAGGCAGACGGCCTCAAATCTTTTTCACTCACTTATAACCTTCACAATGTTGATCTGATACCGACATCGATATCGAGATCACTGTAGCTAAAATATTTTACACGTACTGGAGAAAACTGCAAATCGGTGTTTTGGGTTTTAAAATCACTCATGAACTAACAAATGCCTTATTGTAGACATTTGTTGTTAGGTACATAGATTAGTCGGATTAGGATGTACAATGGTAAGATAGTACCGTAACGTTATACTTTCAATTGAACTATCTGTAGGTGCTAGAAAGAATATAAGAAGGGTAAGATGCGTGAGAGAAAGAAGGACATGAAAAGACGCAGATATCTCAGACTTGTCCTTATTTTTGACAAGCTTTAGTAGCAGAAATATGACTAATCAGCATCTTTCATGTTGAATAGTGGAACTCTGGTGACCCTCAGCCATGCTTTTAATATATCGAAACATTATGATATGGCAACCAGACGGTGCCGTGCAACATAAAATTTTACACCTGTAATACATTTTTCAAACCTGAATTATCATTGGAGAATTTGGAAGAATGGGACTCTCCTGGCCGCCTAAAAGTCTCGATTTGTCACCACTAGATTTCTATCTTTGGGGTCATCTAAAAAGTAAAATTTATGAATTCAGACCCAATAACTTAAACGAACTAAATGTCAGAATAACCACCGAAATTGTGAATATAAACAGATAAGAAGACTTGAAGGTGAGACAATCAGGAGACTCAACTTGTGTGAAACATAATCGTCGCCTAAAACCATGCGCCCAAGCATATAATAAACATAAAATTGGAGAGATCACTGAATTGCCATTCTGGTATTGCTTATTCTGGGTCTGTTCTGAAAAGTGGGAGGGAACCATTTCTACACTTGGTTATGATACAGCACAACTTCACCTTCCACATTGATACAATTGGTTATAATACAGCATAACTTCACCTTACACCTTTGCGACATCTCTAGATGCTACTTTTTACAAATTTACCAGGCATAAACAGAACATGCTTGGTCACTCAACGGCATAAGTAATAGTGAATACAAAATTTGCCGGTTAATGATTCCCCGAATCATTATACGTTATGGTATCATATGTTCTTTAGTACTCATCAGCATATAAATTACTGATTTTTATAGAATCAGTGAAGGTAAAGGCAAATTTGTGTTAACGGCATCAGCCACAAAGGTTATTAACGGTCAAGTTTACTCACCTTCATATACTTATTATATATTCTAACATAATTAGTGAAATTAATTCCAACGGACAGTTTATTGTAACGTTTAAATAAATTTCGAGTTATGACAGGGCTCTATAAAGAATGAAAATGTAAAATAGAAGTTCAAATAATGGATACAATTGGTTTTTGTCCAACAGGACTATACCAGGATAGTGACCATATTTAGTAATAGTATTATTAATTTAAATATTAAAATCAATAAAATCTAGCTGTGTGTAAATACAATATGTTCAAGAGAGAACAATAATTTTTATTAACCCATATTAAAATTGTATTTAATCGTTGTGTGACGAAATACAGGAAATAATATTTCTAACTTAACTACGAGATGTAAACATAGGAACAATAAATGCACACATTTGCGTATGCCATCTCATAGGATAAACATATTGTACATATATTTAACAACTGAATTGTTGTGACCACATTAACTAAACATTGCTGCAATGTACCTATTGTTACTCATTAAAAGATGACAATGCGAGTAATAATTAATTACACATAATTTCAGAAGCATAAAGCATAATTATGATGTTAATTTTTAACCCGTATGGAAGGAATTATTCAGTAATAATAAAGTTTGTTAAAAAATCTGGAGAATTGTCAGAAATATTTGGATGATCAGATGTCACTCAGTTGCGCGTCATTAAGTTCTTCAGTCAAAGCTCGATAGAAAATTTATTCGCAATTTCATCCTCTGATAAGATGACATTATTTACAGTTACAGTTAAATTTAGTTTAACATATCGGAAGAAATAGTTATAAAATAGAAAAAAACAGCTTGGTTATCCTACTATGTAGATACCTTAAAAGGATCACGAGGAAGATTCGGTTATAAATAATTATTAAAACCATTCACTGCACTCAAACAGTATTGTAATTTTGCCTTAACAATTAAATACTACGTTAGTTTAAAACCTTAATCAAAGTATAACGAAATTAAAGTCCTTTATTTTGATTTTTTATTTTTTATTTCAGTTTAAGCTGCAAATATGTTCACATCCATAGTTATAACAACACAATAACACCGGACTCATATTAGCTTGAGTTTATGGGATTACTGAAGTCCACAGAACTAAATTATAGTAGTAAATCTATAATTATCAACATGAATAGATGCTGCATATTTCTTTTAACAGCTAGGGACATGACTTTGTACCTGACCACCAAGAGAGTCCAATTTTACGGTTAAATGATTCAGTATTTTTATAGGTTTTAATTGAGGAAGAGGTTTGAATAGAAATACACAAGCATACACGCACCTGTATGCGCTGTAATAAATAACTAACAGTAAAGATCTAGAAAAACTAGAATCAAATGGTTATTTGATTTTAATTCCACTTTTCTCATATCTGGACATGATCCGATAGTAGCATATTATATTATGAGGAACAAAAACCAAGAAGCAATAAATAAGAAACAATAAAGAAGCAATTATAACTCTTTCGTCCATCTTCACAGTCAAGAAATAAAATAATTTGCGATGGATGGCAACGAATTGAGTTGGCATAATTTTGATACTGTTGCAGTAATTTTATCTATGATCTAATAATGAATTTTTAAGGCGATGGAAAATTATGAGGAAGCTATAATTTTTAAAAATGATAACTAAAGTAAAAATGATAATGAAAATAATTATTACTCTAAAACCACCTATTAATATTTTACAATTACTAGAGTAGGCAACTGATTGTGTCTTTTTTCCATCGCAGAAATATTCTCAAGCTATTACCCATTTCTAGGTCAAGTGGGTGTATAACGAATAGATTGCAAATACCAATGAGCAGCGTACAGAAAAAATAGCTATTAGCCTATCACTTTCATAAGATTCCACTTGAACTTTCATTTTCGATCTTTTCTTACAAATGCTACAATAAACAAACATATCTAAAGGATCGTATCAGGAAATGGAAGGATTTTACGTCAGTATTAATGACAGGATCGTGACTCTATTTAGAATATCATAAGTATCATAAGCATAAGTATCATAACTATAATACTATTAGATTCATACAAATATTGTATATTATTTCTTATCTAGTTTCTATCTAAATCAGACAAGAGACTACAACAAATAATAGCAGTTAAATGACAACTATAACTATATTTTGAAGAAAAAGTCAAACCTTTCAGATAGAGTTATATCTCGGTTTATACGCTCCAATAAAAACAAATAAAACTAGAAAGTACTCTTATTGGATACAACTATACAAGTTTTTTTGTAAAATTACACTATCCAGATAAAATCTATTTATATTAACAGTAGATATAATGGGAGTTTTACGAATAAATACCCTTCTAAAATTTTGTTGAAGTTAGGAAGGTAGATTCTGGTCAATTTCAAACCAATGCAATGTATTACTAAAGGTGTTAACTACTTGTAACAAATATATAGACCTTTCACCGGTCTTTAATTTTAAAAAGTTTCTCAATACACGTGGATCTAAAAGCTTTAATTATTTTAGGTGTTGAGGAAAACAGAGACCTTTAAGTTTTGTATTTTTTGGAATCCAGTGGTATAAGTATAATCACAATAATAAAATGTCGCTATACCCAGTGCTCTGTTCCGACATGACCAGATCCTGATCAGAACTTTTACAGATGAGTAACTCGTTTCCTCTCAAATAATATGCTTTATCTGATTGTAAATATACATACAATTTTGTGTGAGTACGTCACTGCATTCCTTCCATTTGCAAGACAACAATTACCAAGGCTATTATCGGCTAGAAACTCTCGAGTAACATTTAATCATCATGACATGAACCTATACTGAGTTATTGCATCTACTCTTCGACTAATTTTAGTTATTTCGTATCTATCAGAAAGATCCCAATATGAAAGCCACGAGCTTTAAAATTATGTACAAGTACCTATGTGGAAATTTATAAAAATTAGATACCTGAAAATTTACAGATATCTTTAGAAATTTTATAGTTGTACCAATCTGAAGTTTCGCCAGTATAGTATCTACCAGAAATATAACAATCGGCAAACACGTTTGTTAAGAATACAAGAATTTTCTTGGTTTGTAGTTGTTATGTATTTTATAAAGTTACGCTGAATCGGCGGTTATGCCCTCGGGCAGTATCAAACACGTATAATGTAGATATAGTCTAGATTTCTGTCGCCTAATTTTGTTTCTGCAAAAAATGAGTAATAATTGTTATTGCAGTGATTAACTTTTTCGATTAAACATTAAAGAATGTCGAAATCCACTATTACCGACTATTTTTAAAAGAAACCACAATCGCTCAAGTTAAGTAATAAAATAAGTAAGTAGTTTACCGCTTCCTGGAATCTAACCAATTATAATCATTCAGCTAGGAGTGCTGGGTAATATTTTTTATTGAACATTATTCATTTTTTCTTTTGCAAATTCTTCAAGTATCCAATTGTTTTACGCTATAATGAAATTAGTTGAGCAACTCTTTAGTTTAATGTCTGGGTTGAGTTTTTTCCTTTTATTCGGATGCAGTACTTATCATATAAATTAAAAATTGTTAATTAGTTGAGAAATCAATAAAATTTCATTAGTAACTTCTTAGTAGTATTGATATTCTCTTTGTCCTCAGAATAATTTCTTTTTCTTAGAAATATTTATGTACATTCAACGCTGACATGCTATGAACTAGGGAAAGCTAAGAGAAAACCTGAGAAAGTCTATGGAAATCATAGGGAAATTCTAGGAATGTGAGCATAAGTAGTGGGAAGGAAATTCATAAATTCCAAAGTCTTTGGAAGCTATGGAGAAATTCGTTATAATCTGATGGAAGTCTGATGTATCTCGCAGTCCTGACCCGGCTTAACATTGCTTACGTTGTAAGTTTTCTTGCCAAAATAATAATTGTTACACTAAGTTACATTGATAGTGTGCAAATAGATTGCTCAGGTATTTAAACACAAAACATTTTTCCATGAAGTTTGAGAAAAATAATTTAAGTTTGACAGGTTTTGTAGATGCTGATTGGGGTTAAAACAAGAAAAACAGAAAATCTTGTACTGACTATATTTATTTTAAAAATTTTAGGGGGCTCAGTTTCATGGAACAGTGTTAAGCAGAGAACGGTTGCTTTATCTAGCACTAAGGCCGAGAGCCTGTTTCTATCTCTATGCATAATTTCGTCCATATCCGAACAGTAAACGTCAGAGTATGAGAAAAATTTCAAAATTAATGAGGAACTGTTACTCAGTTCCTCCAGAATTTTAAAATTTTTCGAGGTACTGAGATCTGAGTAATTTACAGAAGGATTTAAAAGGAATTGAAATCAATTGAGTAAGAAACAATAAGTACAATAAGTACAATAATTTAAGTACAATAATTTAAAATAGAGAGCGATTAATTCATTTAGAACGACATATAGTTAGATTTAAAACACATTTCATCGAGAATTTATTTGTTGAATGAATAATAAAAGAAAGACGCTTGCAAATGAAAATATTGTGAAATTCTACTTAATTTATTAAGTACGTATTGTTCTGCAATGTTTATATTATTTGCATTTTTATATGTAAAGCTAAATTGATCGTTATTTTTCTTGCTGTTATAAGTACGTGATTACAAAATTTGAGATATTACAATCAGATAACTAACAGCTTAAATCATATTAAGCAGATGGCAAGTGTGATCCATTGGGCATTATTACTTGGGATAGAACAAATGTTTCTAGATCAAGAAAATCATCTTCCTTACTGTTCTGATTGGTCAAAATAAAATTACTTAATTTCAATTGATTACGATCCCTTTTTTCTTTGACGTCAACAAAATATCTGCGGTGTAATTATAGAGTAATATTTTAACTGATAGCAGGGTGAAGTAATAAACCTATGGTTCACATGATTGGAGAACCATATTAGAGACTATATTAGATAATAATATGTTCTCTAAAATAGTTGTATGAAACATTGTCGGAAATAAGAATAACTTATGTTATAAATTATTGTCATCTAGCCAAAGAAATAGACCTACGAGAGGAAATGGAGAACGTAATTTATGATGTGTCAAGTGAAATCTGAGTTGTCATATCATTAAATGAAATGAGAACTTTTAGAGGAAGTGTATATTTTATATTACTAGGTATATTTTAAGAAGCTCACGACTATCAAAAATTTCATCAGACATTATTTCCAAATACAATATTTTTATCTTTCAATTATTGAATGATAATTTACTGTACCCTGTAAATATTGCGTTTATTTATACACATTTCTTTCACATGTTTCAGTCGGCTTTATTATTTTTATGGACAGTCTATAGTAATACTAATATGAGTTTACTGACTCAAACCAGAAGGCCCTTCCTACTGGCCTGAGTCAGTTGATGATGATTTAGTTTAAATCACTTTGAAGTGATAGTAACGTAAAAGATCTTTTGAAGACCAAATTTTGCCTATTTCTCACCCTTTTGTTTCATGGGTATCACAAATTTGGTTTGGTAGGTAAAAAAGTGTTAAAAAAAATCGATTAAATGTAATCTCTTGATTTAATCTGAAATTAGTGTCAAACGATAGCTTAGGAAAAGTTAAGATAGGAATGTGCAAACGGTTTTGCTTGATCACAAACCGTTTAGATTTTACAGGGTGTCAAAGTTGCAAAATGTCAATGTTCACCTGTCAATATTTCAAAAACAGTTGAAGATAGGTATAGGATGTAGGATGTCCTATTATAGGACATCCTACATGAAATGTGTTTAGAATTTCACGTAGAATTCAGCAATAAAATAATATATAGGGTGTTACATTTAAAATTGAGCACGTTGATGATAAGGAAGTTGACACTATTTTCATTGAATAGATCCTTTTGATAAAACCTGTATACAAATTTTCAGCTTTCAAATCTGACTTGCTTTTTGAGATCATCCTAATGGGCCCTCTTCGTGACACACCCTGTATATATATACATATCTAACATCACTATTACAACATACTTACAACCTTATATACAATATTATGTTTAATTATACTTGCTTCTAATAAGAACATTGGCCAATAATTAAATAATAGTGCAGAAAATTGTGAAATCCATTTACAATTGAACAATGAGTGAAGATACAGTCCGTATAACATAATGAGAAACTCACCCAAATAATATTTAATCCATTCTCTTCGTTATATTTACTATAATACATTTATTAAACAAAAAATGTGCACACAATTGGTTTTCACTTTTTCAACTAAGCACAGTTAAAGTCTAAGGAATTTGAACAATATTTTGTTTTGTCCGGCCAAGTAATATTTTAGCTGTATCGATAATGTTTCACCGGAAACACACCTCAGAGCACATTCGACTAAAGCCGCAAAAGTGTTAAAACCATTTTATTCAAGCCGTTTGTATGGAACAGACACTAGACTGAACGCTATCGTCAGATAACTCGGTTCGCGATTCATGAACACACGACTAGCAAAAGGCAATGCCATCAAGTCATCCTCTGTGCATGTGGATTATTTTCCCCTTCTTCAGCTGTTTCGCTGATGTTTGTTAAGTGCCCAGATTACCTGTTTGCTCGATGCTCACCTGCTGTTTCATATTTAGAGACATGCGCAGATTTCCCTGTAATGGTACCATTGGTACTGATACCATGGTAAGTCGATGGCTTTTCTGGACTGGGCAAACATATAAATAAAACAATAATGGTATTATTGGTACTGGTAGGCACTATGGTAAGTCGATGGCTCTTCTGGAATAGACTTAAACATAAAAATAAAACAAAGCATCTGGATTTAAGGATTTAATAATTGTATAGTATTTGGGAATAGAAATCTATATCTATTGGATAAAAACGAAAATGTAAACGCGTTTGAACTTTGGTATAATATTTTGATACAGCAAAATGTTCTTTAACATATTGAAAAAGAGATATTATAAAAATAACGTTTTACAAGGCCAAAAATAATATACAAGGACTCTGCAAAGCCACTGATTTGGTTTTATTCTATACAATCTATTTGACAAAATCACATGGACTTGCATCTTGATGTACTTAGGTTAGGTTGAAAAGTGAGTGGGCGGAAAACCAGAGCCTCGATCCACGCGACCATGTGGTCTATTGTGGTTCACATCTACTTATATTTCACCCAACAGGTCCAGCCTCTTAATGAAGCTGATCACCCTATTGGGTGAGAACTTATTCAGATCCTCTGGCAGAAGTTGTCCTTTACCAAATAATGAGTATCTGATCCTTTCCCCAGCGGGGCAGGTGCATAATACCTATGTGTTCCGCCGTTTCATCATTTTCTAAGCACAAGCGGCACTCAGCATCTTCTGCTAGGCCGAATTTGTACAGATGATATTTTAAACGGCAGTGACCAGTTATAGGCCAATGAAAGTTCGTAGGCGCAACCTGCTTAACTCTAATCTTTTTTTAGTTCTTGTTTTTGAAGGGATTATTATGGACGCCTTCGAATGAACTAATCTTGGTAGTTTTTGCCAGTACTGGAGAATTTTCCCCTCAGCCCAGGCCAAGATAGCTTTGGCAGTACTCGAGGATATGCCAAAGAATTGGTTCTGATCTGACAAATTCGGAAGGAGCACCCTCCCTGGCTAGAGAGTCGGCTGCTTCATTCCTTTCATGGCCAAAATGGCCTGGGACCCATACCAGAGAATCATGATGTAACAGAGGTAGGCAAAGCAAATGCTATTATTCTGTTGAAGCTAAGCAATAAATGAACAAGGAAAACTATAAACACAGAAACCAGATACTTCCGCAAAAAAGCGTAGCATTAAGAGTCCATTCACTAGGTCGAAATAAGCCCTAAATCGGCGTTCGTCTCGTGTCTAATTATAAAAAAACTATAAAAGATAGCGACTTTTAGTAAAAAAGTATTGAAAGATAAGACTTTAATCTAAGTCCCTATAGTAGTAATTTTTGGTATTTCTTTTTATTTTTAAAATTCCAGGCAAACAATCTTGTACTAAAATAGCGTATTTTCAAAAATTATTTTCTCTAAAATACATGTATTAAACAAAAATTTGCTACTATAGCGATCTAGTTTATCTTTTGATCTTTCCGGCGATATATAATTTATAACACCAAAAAGAAATTTTGTTGCAATTATAAGACAAATCCGGTACCCTTGCAATGAGGGCTAACTTTATTTCCATGTGGCTTTTTACATCGGCTTTACGTGCACCTCCGAAATCTTAATAATTCGATAGTGGAAATATGTAAGTCTTCACCCATCGGCTACCCATCCTCTCAATTCGACCCCGCATTCATGCCTGTCAAATCTACAGAGAATGGACCCTTAATGTAATTTTAAAATTTCTTGGCAATAGATAGGAAATGCATCATATAATTTAAAAATTTAAATGTACTTAATTGATATTTTTGTTTCAAACCTTCACTTTCTATATTTACTTGCATCGTAGAAAATGAAACTTATTTCAACAATAGGTATGTAGAACATGATAGATATCATAAAATATATAACAATAAATTCAGTTCTCATATTGGCCTTTGTTCACCATTTATTCACATAATTAGGTATGTTAAATCGGAATTACTAATTACCTTACTGTTACTTTTAACTTTCGATTAACAACATGGGTATATTGTTGTTAATCAAAATTAGGAGAGACTTGGGTGGGTACTGTTTACAGGACATTTTTGTTTTTCGCATAGATAGTAGATACACTGTTTTTCGTAAATGCATGATGTTACTTATAAGATTAGTTTATGTCTCAAATTACACAAAAATAATTGTTTTTTTCTTCAAACGACATTTAAGTGACAACTTATGAATTCACTGAATGAATTCAGTTTTAATAATGAACACTTATTTTTTTATATTTATTACTTATTAAGGGTCCATTCTCTGTAGATTTGACAGGCATGAATGTTGGGTCGGATTGAGAGGATGGGTGGCCGATGGGTGAGATATATTCCAACTATCGAATTATTAAGATTTCGGAGGTGCACGTAAAGCCGAAGTAAAAAGGCACATGGAAATAAAGTTAGCCCTCATTGCAAGGGTACCGGATTTGCTTATAATTGCAACAAAATTTCTTTTTAATATTATAAATTGTATATCATCGGAAAGATCAAAAGATAAACTAGGTCCCTATAGTAGCAAATTTTTGTTTAATACATATATTTTAGAGAAAATAATTTTTGAAAATACGCTATTTTAGTACAAGATTGTTTGCCTGGAATTTTAAAAATAAAAAGAAATACCAAAAATTACTACTATAGGGACTTAGATTAAAGTCTTATCTTTCAATACTTTTTTACTAAAAGTCGCTATAGTTTTTTTATAATTAGACACGAGCCGAACGCCGATTTAGGGCTTATTTCGACCTAGTGAATGGACTCTTAATACCTATTTATAGTACAAGTACAATTGTGAAGATTTGCATCATTTGAGAATCCTCCACTTCTTGGGATATCAATACCTACTCATGACAATATTTCTAGAATCAACTGCTTTTAAAGATCCATTGCTTGTAGTGGGCCCGTTAAATGAAAATTTTTCGACATTCCCCGCAGAGCTAGGTTGAAGCAGTAACTTAGTAATTTTGGTCTTACTTTTTGTAGAATTTTCGATGTATCCTTCAGCAACCGCATCCGATTTCCAACCCCCATGACTTTTTAGCCTAGTAATATATCCCCTCCGCTATCGACAAGCATTGTTGCGGAAGTTCTTCTCAGACAATGCCCTGTATAGAAACTCTTCCCTATTTGGAAGCTTCAAATACAATGCAACATCCTTTTCTACACAACGTCGTTCCTTAAAATCGGGAAGACGCAAATTACGGAATTGATTCCTTACTATTTTAACAATGTGCAACTTTTTAAAACCTTTCCTTTGATTATGCCAAAAATGTTCAAGAATTACGACTTTACGACAGTATGTAGGTAGTTATATATAACTGAAATATTTTAAAGATATGGAACATCTTCATCCATTAATGTATGATCTCAGGATCTCAGTATATTCGAATCTTCGAAAAGAATATTCAGAAGCTATTCTTTGAATCACTTTGTGCCTAATCTGGGAAGTTAGTGATAATAGAAGCATCATCGAATATAGAATTATCATAGGTATTAGAAATAACCTTATCTTAAAAGTTTATCGACAACCACAATATAGCATCTCATTCTAAGGATTAGCTAGAGAGTTGCAGGCTTCTGTGGGAGAAGGAACGTTATAAGTATTTTAGTTCTGTAGGCCGCATTAGAGCCCAAGAACGATATCAGTTGGACAGTTGGTGAACCTTAAACACTACTTATTACATATTGCAGTACTAAAAAAAACTGGGAAACCTCCTAGCCACATCATTATCCTTAGTTATTAGAAAGATGATCTAGAAGTCCGGAAGGGAAAAACGTTCAGTATTATCATAGACTAGTAGGTTTGTCTATGGTATTATTTATTTATTCACTTTATCAGTCGAGTTGAATTAATTTGCGTCCACACTTTCATGCATCTGTCACTGTTATATTCCGTAACGAGGCAGTATGGCAGTGGGCAGTAAACACAAACTTATAGATATAGGTACCCACTTTATTTTCCTTTTTCCTCTGAAGAAGTTTACCCTTATTTGGATAAATTACCCAAATGGATTACCCAAAAATGGATAAAACCATATACAAGGATAAAACGTATTTATTGTACCTATAAAATATCTATTTCTGAAAAGTGTATCTAATGTCAAAAAATTCAAGAATCTGTTTTTAATTCATAAGCAGTTGAAAACTTTATATACCTATACAAAAATATATGATACGTTTCATTCACTTCACTAAAAGAAATTACACATTCCGTTTTCCCCTTGTTATTTGAAAACTGAGGTTATTCACCTTATTATAGCTCCTCCCTCTGATTTGCGAAGTTCATTAACCTTAACCCTACTTTAACCTAAAGCAACAAGCAACACAACGAATGGACTACATTTCTCTTCTTCTCTTTTGTTTGACAAAATCAAAAGGTTCGTTAGTCTATGGTTATACATCTATACGTGCATCTATTCTTCTTCTTCTACGATGCAATTATTTTTTTAAAAATAAACGTGATAATAGTTTTAATTTTTAAATACTTATAAATTATTGTAGGTGTAGGTTATTATTACCTTTCATAAGGTAAATTATTAGTATTTAGTTTCTTGGGTCAATCATTTCAACTCTCCTGTTACATTTCGTGACTCGTGGCCCTTTTGCTGACGCCTTATTTTTTTAAAATATAGATACTTATTTACATTACTTTACATAACTTTTACCTCAAACAAGCGTGTGAAAGGTATTGTGAATATAAATAGAAAGGTCATGGGATTATTGTGAGGGTGTTTATATTAAATTTTTAGCATGAGAATCGTAACAGTGAGTTTCAAAGAATATGATGATCATTTTATGACATGGTACCTATTTTAGTGGTGTTCCATTATGTATTATGTGGTAGTATCAAGAAATTTATATACAAATTCCTTGGGTAGTATCAAATATCTGGATACTTAGAAATCGACCTCTAATGGAACGAAAAATTTTTTAATAGGTACTTCATCTCCAGATGATGCCAACTTGGTTGACGAAACGCGCGTCGATTGAAGTAGTGTTTTGGTGTTATGTAAAAAACTATGTCAGTGTTATCACTTGAAGTGATTTAAGTTTCATATTTCCAGGAACATTTTAGTTAATATACCTACACCTTTATTTGTTGTGATAAGGTAAAGACTTAACTAGGACAAATAAAACACAAACGAATAATTTTTAAATCAAATATACTTTATTTGAACTTATATAAGTGTTAGTATACTTTGGGCAAATAAAATATTTTTTACATTATTAAATAATAAACTCCAACCAAAAAAAATATATATATAATAAAAGCTCTTTATTACATTGAAATTTGAACTAAAACCAATGTTGAGCCTTACAGTCTAATGCAATAAAGAGCATTTACTTTTTAAAATAAAATAAATCTGTACACTTCAAGGCTTAAGTAAATAAATAAATATCTGCGCACTTGCAAAAAAAGTACATAATAAATTAGAAAAAGGGATCGAAAATAAAAATTCGAAAGTTCGAAGCAACTCAAAATATATAAACGAAGAAAAACTCTGATTACAGTGAAAATGAAAATCAAAGATTGCTCGTTTCGACTTGAGTATTGTAATATCAAGTCGTCGTTCAGCTGGCAAGCCTACATGTCAATACTGATAATACTAAAACTGATATGTTGATTTAGCATTATAAGTCATTGTCACAAAAATAAATAATTTATATACTTATATGAGTGGGAGAAGGGTAAGGCGATGGGACAAACGCCCGACAACCCTATTTATGGCTTCTTAATATGACCTCAGTACACTGGGTGTCAAGATATAAAATGTTTAAAGGTCTGATTCTCCATAAAGAGCTGTGGAGAAGGACATGTAGTCCAAAGCTCCGGGTACTGCATTGGGTCCCTTGTAAGGTGGCATGCGCTGAATACAGTATTCTGCTTGGTCTGGAGGTAATTCTCTTCGAAGCTCGTCAGGTAGAATATATGGCTGAAAATCAATATATTGTTAATTAACCACACGGGAAAGTAATGCCTACCAATTATATATCAATAACTGAAGATCAAAAAGTTTTTGCATATACTCGTAATACGAAACCCAAGAATCAAAACCTATTTAAATACTTATTTTTATGAATTTATATTATTTTAACACATTTGGCCTGTATTTTGCATTCAGAGTTAAAAAAATTACAAAAAACAATTTAGATATTATCACCGATTTAAAAGTCTAGCAGTTACCTTGTCAGCTGCTAATATACGGAAACTGTCAATGACTTGTTCTGCAGTGTCGGTGTCCGTACTCTCTCTAGTCATGAAATCTAGGAAGGCATCGAAGTGTACGTATCCGGTGTTGTTGGGATCGACTACTGCTAATATCCTGTGGAAGTCAATATCGCCCTGCCTGTCTTTTCCGATGGAGTATCCGAGAGATACAAGACACGATTTGAATTCCTCTGGGGTGAGACGGCCTAGCCTGTTCTTGTCGAAGTGGTTGAAGGATGACCTAAACTCATTAAGCTGCTCTTGTGTGATGCCTTTGGAGTCACGTGTAAGGATTTGGTTCTCTACTTCATTGATGTTGCGGTTAATAGAAGTTAGAAGTTGTTCCCAGCCCACACGCAAAGTTTCCATTGTGTATTGTGTATACCTAAAATAGTGTCAGATTCGTTACCTCTCATTCAAAAGATTGATAAAAGAATCATGCAAATTATTAAAATATACTATTTTACAAGGCATAAATATATAAACCAGATTGACAATACTAGCTAATTTTAACTTGAAATTTTATTGAGAGATCAATTGGTGTGCTAATCTACGTAATAGATTTTCTACTTCTCTAAGTGCTAGTATTATGGAATGACAACTATACCTTTCTTCCTCGCTGTCAAAACAAAAAACAAAAAATTTAAGAGACTGAAATATACAATTTAAATATCTATATCATAAAATTGAAGTTAATTTTGTTCTGAATATTCATATTTTCATTATGAAGATCTTTATATATTTTTATTGCAATTAATATTTATGTTAACGATTCTTTTCCTACCTATTTTCAAAGATCATACTCTCCTGGACAGCTTGATGTATTTTCTCCAATTCCTCGATATGTGGTTTGTATGCGTATACACCTTGTTCATACTCTTTGAGACGGTGCAATTGGTCCTCAAGAGTACCATGTAGTCCCATTCCGATAGCAGTGACTGCATCTAACTGACGTTCAATCCAAGGACCAACAGCATTTGCTTTTTCGGCAAACTGTCGTCTGAGCATTTCATTATCTAAGAAAATAGTTAAGGAAGTTATAGTTTTCGAGGCTTATACTTTTTCAAAACCTGTTTTCTCTTAACCTATTTATTTAATGTGTTCAGTTTTTTTGTATTGCATCTTTAGTTGGGTATTCATGTTTAGATTTATGTCCTCAAATTTTATATGTTTAAATAAAACTTCAAGACTCAATATTTGGGAATTGAAATTTATTCTTATAAAAAAGGATACTCTGTTGTTTTCTAAGTTCAGCTTGCAGGGTAGCATCTCTTTGTGGCACCAATTGCCTGACTTCTCCCCATTTCCTTGTCAGGTCCTGCAAAAAATCATTGGTCAATATATTTCCAGACACGTGGTACAACAAACCGACATTTTACCTCTAAGTCACCACCAAATCCTTCCTTATTTATGCACAAACAAATTAAAATTAATTTAAATAACTAAGGATGATGAAAATAATGAATGATAGTGATAATAAGGAAACATTTAAATGAAGGACGAAAATGAATGACGATAAGAGGCATAGGCAGGACATGTGAATTATTGTGATGTGATTTTAGTAGACTAGTGTTTACTATAGTACATTATTACTATATTACCTACTTAATAATATTCTATAATACTGAATTAATGATAAACACAATTTTAATGCTTCCTGATTATAAAAACATCGCAAAACATTTACAGCACCTGCCAAATAATAATAAAAAAAAACAGGACACCAGAAGTATTCAAAGTATCAAGGCAAACTGTTAGAAGTTTGCTTTGATGTTTTAGATCAATGAGAATTACTTACACAAAATTAGTAGTTTTCATTTTACTCATAAAAGGCCTATAAAATCTAGTTTCAATGTAAAATAATGATATGAAATACAAGGAAAGGGCTGCTTATCTGGTCCAAGACAAAAAAAGAAGAAAACACTTACATGAGCTGTTAAAGTTGTGTAAGGATTTTCCAACCCTCCAGGTACTTGGTGCTGCTTAACAATAGATTCTACTTCCCTAACAAGCCCTACAATGCTTTGGTACTCCTTGTCAGCTTCTCCTAATGTCGCCTAAAATTAATCGTAAAATTACTATTTGAAAACAACCTTCATTCCAACACCCAACCTTAAAGTGCTGGTGTGCATCTATAAGTCCCTGGATCTCTTCCACAGTATGAACTATAAAGATGTCCACCAGATCCTCGCGGGTTCCATCCAGCCAGTTATTAAATGGAGCGGCACGTTTAGCGAATTCCAAGTGAAGTATGTCGATCTTCTCCAGGATCCTTTCGGCATCATCTAACGCTTGGCGGCGGCGCTGTGTCAAGGCTCCTAACCTGTCCCATTGGTCACAGATGCGTTGGCATCTTGCATTCACACTGACACTGTCATGGTATTCCAGAGTACTATAAAAGAAAGCATTGCAATATGTCTCATTTTTGTAATTTGCACACTATATTAAGATTATTTCAATGCAGTCAATTACATTATAACTTATTAGTACCCATGTGATAGAAGATCTATAAATAAAAAGAATTATCTTTCAACTTGATAATTTCTGATTTCCAGTTGAATTTGTATTGAAAATCAAGTTAAAAAATATGACAATAGATTATTTTCTAGAATTATCATATCATAAATCATATTTATACAGATCTCGATATATCTCAAGTTAAGCTCATTTCTATTAGTTGACAGAATATTAATAATTATTCAGAAGAGAACTTACTTAAGTTCCTGAGCAATAGCGGCAATTTGTTCAACACGATCTTGATGTGCAGCTAAGTCTGATTCAAAGGCTTCATGCTTCTTCTTAAGCGCCTTGAGCTCATTGAGACGGCACTGCCTGAAGTCTTGGCTCTGGAGCATTTCCTCTTTGCCACGGGTCCATTCCTCATGAGCATCAGCTTTATGCTTGAATTTCTGAGCCAAGTGCTCCAAACGTTCGAGACGCATCATCTCGGACAGGAGCCATTCCTCAAACGCCTTCTCGGCATGCTCTAGACCTTTCCATGCATTTGCAATATCCTAAAGAAAAAATTACTGTTACATCCGATTGATTATTTATGGATTTGCTTCTTTTTATTTTTATATTCCAAATAATAACGACACTGGATAAATATATATACAATGTTTGTCCACTATACAGACAAGTATATATCTACTTAGATTATTGCAAATACTTACAGAAACCATTTTTCCCTCTGTAGGCATATAAGCTGGTCTATTCGACAACCTCAACTTGGTCTGCAGCGTGTTGAAGTTGGTCTCCAACTTTGCCTTCTGCTCAACACGTGGTGGCTTATGTTTACGACGATACGTACGGTACTCTTCAAGTTTCTTTTGAACACCTGCAAGAGAGTTGTCAGTTTGCCGTGACCCTAACCAGGGCATGGTGCGACGAATCCATTCCAGTAGCTGTAATTTAGCGAATAGTGAAAATAGAATCTCTAAGGCCATGAGTGTTTCTACTTACGTCACTAGCAAGACGTTCGTATTCCTCCATGAGGCGCTCATTTTCTTGGTTTACTTTGAGTACCTTGCAGATTCTGTTGGCAGCAGTCTCAGCCTAACGATAATATCTTATCAGAACATTATATTTTTTATGAGTATAAAGCTACAACAAGATACCACAGTTAACAATGTTTAAAAAGAAAACAAAGTTTATTTAAACATAATAAAAAAATAATATCAAGGATAAATGTGCAATAAAAAAATTCACTAATAAAAATGCTTTTTTTCACACAAAATTCTTTGATGTTGAACTGCAAAATGGCTTTGAGAAAATATTGTAATTAATTATTGAAAAATACATATATGTAATTTACTGAATCTGTGACATTCTTTCCCTGCTTCAGAAACACTGGGAAATTGTATATCCAGTCCAGTTCAATCTGTACTTAGTCGACAAGGTCAACTTTTTTACGACAACTTGTCCACCTAATTTAAATCCAGGTTGTTAATTAATCTAAATAATTTAAATCATTGTTTCTCACAATGGTTTCATGTGGTATCTTGCAAGTAAATGTATAAATTGTGTTAATAGTATTAAAGTAAAATTCGGGCAGTCACCTTTTGTGCACCTGAGAAACGATGATAATACGACGAAACGTAAGTCATCACTGCTCGTTCATCCGGCATAGCTGTGTTCTGTAAGTCTGCATGCAAACAACAACAATAGAACAAGTTGATAAATTCGTGTTATATATAAAACAAAAAAAAAAAAAAACAAAAAACAAAAAATCAGTAAGTTGCCCACTTTAGCTCTGTGGTGAGTTGTTGTTGTTGGAGTTAGGTTAAAAGGTAGCTGCAAAAATCACATTTGGTTAGGGGTAGGGTTAATCTGTGACACTTTCGTACAATCGATACCTGTTGAGCCCCTTGGAAAGCATGATAGTAACATGACACGTATGTCATGATGGCACGCTCGTCAGGTTTAGGTGTGTTGATTAAATCTGTAATTTATTATGACAGATTTACTTAAAATACAGGGCAGATTTACTGAAAACTTTGATGTCAATATAACTTTTCATTTCGTTTAGTTTATTAAAAAAAAACAAAGTCAAATGCAAATTTTTTTAAAATCAATATACTTTTGTAATAATTATCAGTTCTGTAAACCACATAATTATGTTAACCAAAATATTACAGCATACAAATATAGCAACTCATATTTTAGTTATATTTGAAATTAAATAACAAATGATTTCTTTCAATTTTTATGCGTGAAATTGCAAAGGCAGTAGTAAATTTTCTTTAAATTAATAGACACTGAATATACTAACCACACATTAGAACTGAATTAGATCTTATTATCATTCAAGATAATGAAAAATAAAAAATATACCAATAAAATGTGACTTATAACAAACAAATGAAATGAAATATATTGTTTTAGGTAGAAAAGGAGGTATAAATAAAAAACAAAAAGTTAAAAAGTATTCTGAGGATTAAGAATACATTTTTCCAAATTATCTCATTTGATTTCATTTGGAGAGACAAAAAAATTGGAACCTATACATAATGGCCCTATTTAACATAATTTAAAATTGATTGGCTTACTAGAATAAACGATTTTAATTCAAATAATGAACAATACCAAAGAGTTCGAATAAAACCATATTCTAAAAGAAATAGGCCGTTATTGTTGAGTTATTATTGTCAAACGGTAATATCCAGATATATTCTGTTTCTAGCAAACAGAAATAATGACTAATAACAATTAGGTACCACCTATTTCTCGTAAATTAATGTAAATATTCTCAAAATTCTGTAAAAATGTTTAAACAAAAGAACAGTTATTGAATTTACTGGGGACACTCACCATCAGGATCTAACATCCTTGGAATGTCGAGATATTTCTCGGCAACGTCAAAGGCAGTATTGAGATTCTCTAGGGGGTTGTCTTTGGAGAGCTTGTTGTAGTCGATTAAATCTGGACGGTGACGATGTATGAGGGCGCAGAATGCCAAACCGTCCTTGAAGGATAGATGGAAGTTCTGGACGTTGACATTCTTATATGGGGCAGTTTTGCGCTGACACCAGAGCAAAAGACCTTCTTTGGCGGTCATTTCTTCTACGGAGATGTCTTGGATGGCGAACCTTAGGATGATGGTCCAGATCATACCGAGAGTCATTTTTAAATTGCCATCAACAATTTCTAGAAGAAAAGTAATAAGTTGTTATCCTATGAAGTTGTAGGTATAACACAAAAACTATGTGACTTCCACGAGATATTAAACTGCTGTACTGTATTTAAGGCATGTTTCGTTAGTTAATTTCACGTTCCTCCTAGTTCCTATTCTCTGAAGATAATAAGAAGCTTTACCGGGCGTTTTTTCTGAACTGGCTGGGCTGATGTTGGACAAATAACAATAATTGATAATGAATAAAAAATATACCGAAAAGTTATTTATCAGTCGGTAATAAAACGGACGGCAATCGTTACCTTTTAACTTTCTTTTTTGAATATAAGAATTCCACATGTATATTCCACAAGTGATATTTACCTTCTGCACCTATAGAGACGAGCTTGACTCCCTTACTGGCGATATAGTCCAGAGCCTTGTTGACGTTGGCGATCTTGTGGAACCGCATCTTTCCGCGGTCAGGCTTGGGTAGAGTCTCGCCGGAGATGACTTCCAGCAGCAGCATGAGTTTAAGGCCATTGCGGAAATCCTCCTCGATGTTATCTATCCCAGTCCCGGCTTTCCTCAAGTGGCTGTTACACCATGCTGTGAATGTCTACAAAAGAAAAACATCCATCAGTTACAATTCAGATTTTCGTTCTAACTTATGCTCATGATCATACTTTGCTAATTTTTTTTGTTTATTATTTAACTTGGGCATATTTCCGAAATTAAGCAACCCTGAACCTGGAAAT
Source organism: Pogonocherus hispidulus (assembly GCA_963924545.1). NCBI lineage: Eukaryota > Metazoa > Arthropoda > Insecta > Coleoptera > Cerambycidae > Pogonocherus > Pogonocherus hispidulus. The sequence goes on from OZ004699.1 coordinate 8,992,997, forward strand.
TTCCCCGAATTCCTATTTTTTTAATGGGGTAGGGATGTTTTACTTGTCTAACATCGCGCACACAAGGATCTACGGCTCTACATCCTATCCGCAGGATGATATGTCATCCACACAAACCTCGCATAAGTTTGTATAGCTTATGTGTGCACTAACGTACAGGCCACTAGAAGGCGGTGCAAGCAGCCATTTACCTAATTAATGGTGACGCAGCATAATATTTGGTGTGCGGCCAATCTTATGAATAAAAACTGATTCTTGAGACTTCACCATTGCAGAGGGATATAATAATAAAATAGCTTATATCTACCTATAATAGGTAGGCATTGTATTTTTTATGTTGAAAAAGAATAATGAGGGATGTTTTCTAAATTTATTATCTATGTATACAAATACTTTAAGATTTCCGCAATATTTTAAATTAACGGACATTTCAATTAACCCTTGTGTGTCTGGACAGCGTCCAAGTTTTTACTTTTGCATAAAAAATCATATGAAAATAGTCGTGAAGTATCACTTTTATCGTTACAATTATACATAAATTTAACAAAACAGTTGTAAATAAAATATCTGAGTTGGTTAAAATTGGACAAAATCCACGGCATTCCTATATATTACACACAATTTAATTTTCTTAAAAAACAGTTTATTGGCTTCTGAGTCAGTATGAAATTATGCAAAACGGGCAATGGGCCAAATATTATAAATATAGATATACTATACGTAGAGCAATGCGAAACGCGAGTGTTGGTAATGCTAGTGGGCAATTAGTCACTGACACTACACGGTTATTTGCTAGCGTAAAATTAATGTGACGCAAGAATAAAGTCAAGCTGTATGCTCATAAACTAGCTATAAAACCAAACATGACACACTGTATAACATTAATCATTTGAAATTTGATTTTAGCCCTTTTAATCCATAGGTTTTAATTCATTGTATGGAAATATTAGCAGAAATACCCAAGTGCTTAGTAAATTTTTGACACTTAGTATATACAAGGTGACCCATTAAGAATGGAACCACTAGCGTACCAAAGTTGTTTATGGACCGATTTAAACCGGGTTTTCTTTAAAAGATAGATCTCCAAAAGCTCTATGTTGATGCAAAATTTGAAGACGAAATTTTGATTTTCATGGCCTACTACAATTTTTTTTTAAGTGAAAAATAGCAAAATTTTGTTAGCGACTTTTTTATAAAAAATCTGACTACACCACTGGATTTAAGAGCCTCTCGAATACCTTTGTACCAATTTTTGCGAAAAAAAGTTTGTTCCTAAAAAAGTTATGACAATATCGGCATCACCAGTGTTTGCCTTTGTAGGTGAACCTATTCTTTAAAAAAAATTTAATAAAACCCAAAGAGAAACAAAATTAAACAACTTAAACACTGGTGTAATTATTAATAAGAAACATAAAAACCAGTATACACAAAATAACCAACAATTACTCTAATATAAACAACAATTGATAAAAAAGTAGGTAATGATTAGAAAATTACATTTTTAAAAATGAATAAGGAGTCTGTCATATTGATTCACACTTTTTGAATAAAAAATTATAATGTAGTTATTTTTTATCTAAGAAGGTAATATTATAAGTTTTGGCATAATTACCACGAAATAATAATAATTTGACGAACTTACCTATCAATTGTGGTTTATATTAGAGTAATTGTTGGTTATTTTGTATATATGTACTGAGTTTTATGGGTTTTATTAATAATTACACCAGTGTTTAATTGTTTAATTTTGTTTCTCTTTGGGTTCTATTCGATTTTTATGAAAGACTAGGTTCACCGACAAAGGCAAACACTGGTGATGCCGATATTGTCATAAGTTTTTTAGGAACAAACTTTTTTTCGCAAAAATTGGTACAAATCATAGATTTATTAAGTCTATGGTACAAATGCATTCGAGGGGCTCCTAAATCCAGTGGTGTAGGTAGTCAGATTTTTTATAAAAAAATCGCTAACAAAATTTTGCTATTTTTCACATAAAAAAAATTCGTAGTAGGCCTTGAAAATCAAAATTTCGTCTTTAAATTTTGCATCAACATAGAGCTTTTCGAGATCTATCTTTTGAAAAAAATCCGGTTCAAATCGATCCATAAACAAATTTTGTACGCCGAGTGTTTCCATTCTTAATGTACCACGGACATAATACAACAAATTTAATGGTACAAATTTATAGATAGGTACCTACATATTATATTCTGTTACACAATGCAATGCCAAGTACAAAAGTAAGTTAGATACATACAAAAATTGTACTATTTTCTTGCTTTCTGACGTATTTAGGCAATATATTTGAAAATAGATTGTTGCAAGCTTTCCACATATAGAATATCATGCAAGAATTCACTAGCTTTGAGTGTTGAGTAGCGCAATAGTAGCTTTAACAATTTTATATTTTCGACATCGTACCGATGTCACATATTCACAAATAACCCTATTGCGTAGGTGTGTATCTGATGGCAAACACCAAAGTATAATTAGGAATTGTTTTTCCCTTACCCACGCCGTTGGCGTACAGAGGAATATTCTTGACCTGTCTCATTCTGTTGTAGTTGCAACTTGCAATTTTCTTCTGCTACATGAATGAGTGAAAACATTTAAAAAACGCCGATAAGGTGGAAATGGGACAGGAGCGTCATACCACTACTGACCATTGTAAATTTTTTAAGAAAATGTTTTTAATATCATTGATTTTCAATCGTGATTTGATCCAGATTTTCGTGAAAAGTAATGGCGATCAATTCAATTTTTTCAACTGCGCGAAGTCACCCTATACATCCGAAAAAACTAAATTGAAATTACTCTATCTCAATCAGTCTTTATTATCGTTCTTGAAACCGAAACGGATCACAGCTAAAAAATAGATGTTGGAAAAATGCCATAGATAAACTGAAATTAAATTCGCTTTCACTTTTTTACTACTTGTTATATCAGAAGAATCTTGTCTAGAAATTACACGTACAACATCTTCAGTTGCCATGAATTGTAATTAACTAATCATAATCAAATAAATAATAATCGTATAGAATTGTTGGCAAAGTAAAAATTTTGCTATACAGGTAGTATAAAATAAAATAAGTTATTATTTCGCTTTCATATGGAGTGTCTGCAAACAGGAGGAAACCGTTACAGTATACCAAACGTTGCCAACTTAATTTTCAATTAATTAATGGATTAAAAGTAGACTAGGTATGTACACCAATTGAAATACCAGTGCTTAAAAGTGGATTCGCCTTTATATATTTTCATTATTCTTACAATTTATTTACAAATAGTCACGACTTGTAGGAATTGAAATCCTGACTCTAATATTATAGAATTTGCAACATTATACTAAAAATACGAACTATATTCTAAAAAACTATTAGGTATGTCTTCATATGGCTTCAGTCGCTCGCATAAATAGGTCCATTTATTCCAAAATAGGGCAGCACTAAGCTATACAGATGTGTACGTAAAGAGCATATTTTACTCAGATAAAATTTTCAAAATGTCGAACGTAACATTAATGAATGAATGGAGGCTATCTGGGCGAGATCTCATACTCTCATACCTAACAATCGTCCCCGTTCCAATAATAGAATGATTGACGTCGGCACGGAGAACTACAAATAAATGTTTTATTTACTTGGGCGCCAGAAGGCATCATCGTAGGTCTAAAAAGCATGCATGGTGTAATATAATGATGATGACGATGACATAAAACATAAACAACATTCGCCGTTAGAAGATATTCGTTATAATTTCCTATACTGTTGATTTAGTTTGCATGGATGGATATAAAGTTACTTAGAAATTGAACACTGGTGTATACTATCTCACTTATTTTTGTTATAGCTGACATTTATAACTAATTACTGTAGGTATATGGAAATATTGACCTCCTACTGTTTTACAAATTATAGGTAAGGAAAAACTTGTGAAAACGTGTTGCAAAATCAATTTTTAAAATGCCAACAATCCTATGTTCTCTAAGAATATAGACTCTAGCTTCCAAACTACATAACTGTGTAAATTCCAACACCTGGTGTTTTGTCTCTTCACTTTTTCAACCTACACTATAGCTTTGACTAATGACTATAGCTCCGGTTAGAACTGACCGATCCAGCCGGTGTTTGAAACGTTTTGACGGAAAATTTGTTAGTATTTTATACAGAAGTCAGTAACTGGTTAAATTAGTTTTTATCCTTTAGCTAATACCAGCTGATGCTTTTACCAATCTTGGTCTAATTCAGTTATTTAGATACCTAGCATAATACTTGAATGATAGAACGATAGAACCGTGATTTGCTGCAATGATTATTGCGTGAATTGCAATTTGCCTTTGCAATTATTTCATTCACAGTACGTACCGTCTGATGGTAAGAGATAATCTCCCTTTCAATGTCTCAGAGGATTATTTGCATCTCCAAGAACGTACAATAACACCAATTATAATTATTTATTTACAAATACACTACCTAGGTACAACTTGTACATTATTTTTAATTAAGTTAGAAATTAGATTACCTTAGTGTTGGACACATCTCTATCTACCGTTTGCAATACACTGTTCAGTTTGTATGGTAATGGCATTTTCAACAAATACATAACCATAATTATTGGGAAATTACTGATTTCCAATTTAGACATTTTGAATGTCTATCATATGTCATATTTTAATTCCCAGGTTTTGACGTGCGTCTTGTCTAGAATTTAGAGGTTTGACCATAGATAATAGTTATTTATCCATGACCACTATATTAGGAAGGTTTAATACGTCTGTTTTAAGTGGATTAGAGGCCTTCTAATACACTAGTGGATTAAAATTCATAATAGCACGCAATCCACGAGAAAAATGGGCACTTGGGGGCAGCCGAGAGTTACATTTTTTCGAGAGGATTAAAGGCTGTTAATTTCCGAATGTAATTCAACGTTTTATCCACGACCACGGCCAAAACCGGTCAATTAGGAGAGTGAAAGCCGTGTGAGAGCAGGTGAAACATTCTGGTTTTGAAAAACGTCAGATTTGACAAATTTATTTTAACCAAGAATATTGATTTTGAGCTGAAAACTCAAAATCAACTCTCAATCAAAACTCAAGACTGAAAGTCTTGGACCCCTAACCTAATCTATGGTCTTGGAGTCGTTTCATAATACCACGCTTCGATTTTATAGTCATACTATAAAATCGAAGCGTGGTATTATGAATTTTAATCCAGTAGTGTATTAGAAGGCCTCTAATCCATGGAAAACAGACGTATTAAACCTTCCTAATATAGTGGTCGTGGATAAAAAAAAATATATATGGTTTGATTATTAGGCTTTTTGTCCATAGTTCTAGTGGAACTTACTCCAGGTCTTACCCGGGAAGACCTGGAAAAGTTTGGATTAGTTTGACTTGAGACTGAAATCTAATTTATTTCTGATGCTCCATTCCAATTTCCTAGGTAGATAAGCCTCGATCCTTGCCATGAAACAACGGACAATATGATAATAAAACAATCATCACATTTTGTAAGATATATTTACTGTTCTAACAAACGTTTGTTAGTATGTAATTATCTACATATTAAGATACATTTTTGTAAACCGAAACAAATCTGTGATGGAAATTGTACTCTTGGCTGATAGTAAAGGTGATACGTCATTGATTTTCTCATTCCAATAGATTTTTCATTAGGGGAGCATTATGCCATACGACGTAGATATAATATTAACTTTGATTCAGTTTGACCTATGATCTCAATGCATCTGACAAGTCTTGCTACGTGTTTACACTTACGCTTACGTTACGTGTGATAACATTATTTGTTATTCTCGCTTCGCACAAATAGATTGCCACAAGATGAGCTAGCGTCTACCGTCAAACAGCTAAGTAATTGGTTTATCAGGAAACAATTCAGTTGTCAGTTATTTACTGTTTTTTTTATTTGTATTAAATGCGTGGGCATGGAGTTCCAGTTACTTTTGCCCATATTTTATTGTATGTGGAAAGCATATCCCGCCTATTTTTCTGAGTAATAAACGACAAATACTGTTTTATGATTTTCGAGAAATTTAAGCATTCCTCTTGTACTGTTCCAAGTTCGAGTGGTTCTCTCAAACGATATGCTTCACAAATTGACATCTGGTCTGATACAAGGTACTAAAAATATCTTGGCAAACAGTATAAACGTAAATTTGAAGAATCTCCATTACATAAAATAGAATTAAAACTTTCCTATATGCATCACTATGTAGATCATACTTGGGAAAAACCTCTTATACACCAAAATATATCCTATACCTTTTCATCAATACAAACAACAACAATGAAAATTCATACTCGTTTCCTTTCAATTTGAAGTTGGTGTTGCAAGTTATTGGTTTTTTTAAAAATAATAATACTGCATTTGTGTAGTGAGAATATCCCGAAGAATTTCAATCTGTTTTAGTATCGGTTAATTAGTGGAAACATTAAAGCACGGAACATTTTAGCTTTTACAACAATGCTATTGTTGAGGATAACAGTAACCTTACATATTGCTTCCCTAATTAGTACAATCTATAATTATAACGAACTAGGTGTATTCGACAAAGAAAAACAGTTACTAGAGACTTCACCGTAAGGAGACAGAACTTAAAACGCATATTAAACATTGCATAGAAACACATGACACAATAGCATTTAAAAGCTTCTAAGACACAATTCAAATATATTTCTTAATAATATATAAATCACGTCGTTGTCTCAAAAGGTCTCAAATATTCTATCTCTTTCTCAATAAATAAAAGTCTCAAGCATTTATTTATATACGTGGTGGATCAAGTGGGATCACACTGAAGCCATTTTAATGATACAGATATATACTAAAGTACATCTTAGACTTGCAACGAAATGGGACCCTGATAAGTTTATTAATATATGTAACAGAGTTAAATTATTTTTAAATTTCTTACGACGCCGATACATTTAACATCCGAATGTCGAGCTCTAATTATCAGGCCTCGCTATTAAATACTTTAAATTATTTATTAATGTGTCGCCACCATCATTATGAATGTAGTGGCTTTAAATAACACAATTGTTTGTCTTAATTATCCAACATCAAATCTATATCTAAAATTATGTACGTACAGACTTGCAACATTATTGCATTGTACAGAGATGGGTTTCAACTGATTCTGCATACAATCCAGGATGGAAAGCATACCTACGCAGGTGTTACTATGAGTGTAAACAGTTCCCCTAAATAATGTGGTTTTCCAAGTTTCCCTCATACCTGTACGAAATGGTGGTTAGGGTACCAGCATGAGTCGTTACTGGTGGCTAATGCAACTTACAGAATAATAATGTATCACCCAATCTTCCCACATAAGTATCTGAGTTCCGGACTAGTTATTGTGATCAAAGGGAGGGGTAGAGATATTATTACTGATAAACAGACTTATTTTTTTGTAACAATTCACAAATCAATTGTAGGCACTTACAACTCTATAAAACTATTTTACCGGCAAAATTGATTTTTGAATGAACGAAAGTAGATCACTACAATTTGTATAATTGTTATGTCACCATCATTTTATATTATACAACAATATACAAAAAACAAACTACGTAGTTTTTTATTCTAATTCAGTTTATAGGTTGGGAAAGGCAGGGCAGTTGGGAGCTGCCCGAAATTAAATGCCATTGTCTAGAGACCGCCATTTGTGAAAGGTTAGAAGGTCATATACTGCGGCAGCTATTTACGTTTATAAATAAAAAAACTCAATTAACGTTTATTATATAAACATATAGGCATGAAATTAGCTCACAAGCTTGCTGACCTAATCCGAGAAACGAATAATATTTCACTTATCCTTCTTCTTTGTGAATAAAATAACGAAATTATCGAAATGTTTTTATTGATTTGATTATATTATTTAAAATTCGAAGTTCTATTATTATTTTAACATTTCCTAAGACTGTAACTAATGGACGTAGTAAGAGTGTACAAAATTTATACACACATGGCTAAGAAAAATGGCTATATAAAACATCGATTGTAGATGAAATATTTTACCAATAATTACGCTTACACCATTGTTGATGAATCTATCACAGTAACAGGGGATCAAATTAAGTCTAAATAAGATGTGAAATTGAAAAGTGAAATTGACATGTCGGATTTATCTACTTATATTTAATTTCATGACCTAGGTATATCATGTTACTGACCTTGTTACAAAAAAACTAAAAGATGATACAAACAGTATTAGCCACGATATAGTGTATCGAGGTATTAGCAGAGATTGTATACTAATCTCTAGTATTAGGTAGATATATCAAAATATAATCGGCAGGTTAATATTGTGTTCCTCTACCACCGTTTATATAATTATTATAATTTATCTAAAACTGTTAGTAAAAACGAAACTTCTGCAACAATGGCCTTCCACAAGGCTGTGGATGTCAATAATCATGTTTTCTAACTATCCGCAGCATTTTGAAAAGGTCCCCCAGAGTCCGAGAGGCCCAGGTTTAAGTCCTGTTGCAGTTCACCTTACTTTCACACAGTGCGGTGATAATTCAAACTGGAAATTTATGTAAATAAATAGTTAAAAGGCGCAATGGAAGTGGCAACACTAGATATGAAAGGAAAGTAAGGAGTGCTGCAGTGTTGGCTTACTCCTATTATTTAATCGCTAACGCTGACTACCTTTCATAGGAAGCGGCACATTTAAATACAAGGCGATTTTGTATCTAATCCTATATTCGTATGTAGGCAATGTGAAATGTGTGTGCAAGTAAAAATAATCTGGAAAGTTATTATTATAGTCTTATTTTTTCGGAGCTTGATGCTACCTACATTTAATAAAAGTAACTGGATAATATAGTTCATCCGTCATCAGGTGTTGACTTTCCTACCCTGTCGTACTACAGGTAGTACGAAGGCGTCCTGTAGTAATACAAGGCCTGTATTGCAGAAAATGACGTGTTGCATACTTTTAGTAACGTAAACGCATGTATAAAAAATGATTCACGTGCCCATCCTTACTACAACAATATCTTATCTATCAGCGAGTTATCGGAAATTATTTATTTAGAAGTAGCATTACGATAATCACTAATCTCTACGATTACGAGAGATTTGTTTTAATAATTACACTAATCGACATTATCTCTGGATTTATTTTTATTTGGTAAATAAGCAAATCGTTTTACTGATTTCATTCTAAAGGATGATTACGAGACCGATATGAAATTTAGTGATGCAAAACTATAATCTAAATAGTCAATATACATCCACGCTTTTGGAAATTAAAAACAAAAATAAAATTTCCTGTACGTCGTGGTTTTTATCACCAAGGAGTGTAGAGTGTGTCACATTTGGTAAATTACGATAAACGGTGAAAGTATACTGAAACTTAGTCACCTTTCATTAAGGAAAAAATACTATTACACAAGCTATTGTCTTACCTCTACAAGCAAAACCATGGTGATTGTTAGCAGGAAGTAAGTAGTCTGAAATCAATAAGGACGGACAAAAAGAAACCTTAGCAATGACATGCTAAAATTTAGGAAATTAATGCACTGGTTCTTTATTTATTAAGGTCGCTTGAACTGGAATTATTAATTGAACATCCTCTTTACATCCTTAAATTAAAGATAATGGCGATTTCAAAAATGAATGCGCCCTCTGCATGAAAATATTTGAACTTACTTAAAACGTAATTTTTGGAGGTTTATTGCTGATATAATGGTAAATAACACTTATTTGGGTTTATTTAACGCAATAATTTAGTGGTGCTTCTGATTTTTTGGTATTACAAAGTTAAAAACGACGCGGTTAGTATTTGTGTATTTGTACATCTTTATTTGTACATTTTAAAATGGCATTCAAAAGAAATCAGCACAACACAAACTGGGTCAATATAGAATTGTTTAAGATTGAAGATAGGTAGAAGTTTGGCCCTAGTATAAGAAACTGTTTCTCATTCATTTCTCCAAAAGGCACGTAACAATTTCATAACAGGGAACACGCAACATAACCACTTTGTTGTAGTTTGTCTATACTTTTCTATTATTAGCCTTATAAAAGCAGAATATATTTTAATTTAAACATTATTTAACAAAAAACAAGCACTAATGTGGTATCACCATACAGTTTATCGCACTTATTTTAGTCCAAAATGTAAGTAAACAAAAACAAGGGTACCTGTTTCAACCCAAAAAATTCAATGAAGCACTTATGGAACGTTTGATTGCTTTTACCACTCTTTTTATCCTTTATTTCACCGTAACTAGCACATGAAGTCACTATATTTATGGCAGATGAATGTTAAATTGCTAGATGATGTGATATGAAATGCAAAATTTTTACTCGTCTTCCTCCATATTTGTTTACAATTTGCAGCGCCCTCATCGGTAATTTGAATCGCCAATAGGCTCATGTCTAATTTTTCCTATTCGGGAAGCTTCTTACATTTTCTCTTTTCACTGTAAGTTTTGGTAGGGATTTTTAAAAGTAAAAAACAATGGTAAGCATATCTATCATTGCATTGCATATTTTATATGGAGAATTAATTTGCATCGATTTTATGGCCTGTCTTGACTAGGTGTCAAGACAGGCCACTTCACTTAGATAAATCTAGAGATACATTTAGTTACTTTAAATTAGCTTCATGACCAGTGCTTTACTTTTGAAACGATCACATTTTTAGTAGAATTACAATTAATAGTTAGATATCTACAAATCGGGCTAGAAATAATTTGTAACGGAACTCTGATACAAATATTTAAATACTGGCAGAAGGCAAATAAACGGTACCAAGATGATACCGATTATAAACAAAATTCTGTCGAGAAGTCTACTACTTCCATTTAATTTACTGTATTCTGTATTACAGTATGTTGATTATCATGCTGTGCCGACACTCGCAAGTCCTATTCAACAGATGACGGTTGCCACATAAAATTAGATGAACCGTAAGTTCTTTTTAATGAAGAAGGTATTGGTGTTCTTATTCGAAGAAAAAACGACATACTTAGGTATATCTCATGACTTTATTCGAGAGTATTTTATAAAACATTTTATATCAGCTTCGAGAAAAGTTTTCCAAAATCTATAGTATCCTCTATACCTGTTCAATCACCATGTCATACTTGATTCAAAATCTGAGTTAGTAAAGTTCAATATTAGTATAATATTGAACTAATATAAAGTTTTTATATTAGGTATATGTTTTAATCGAGGTTTTAACCTCATCAGTAGTAACCTCGGTAGTAATTTACATTAGATTCGTTTCTTTCTTATATAAAATTATACTTTATTGACCTTTATAACTTTGTTTTACAAATTTTGTGTACAAATTTGTTTAAATACCTAAATAAGTATATATAAATAAATAAAACATCTTAATTTTATTATCTCTTTTATGTATATTGTAATAAAATAAGATACGTAGTTACTAATGCTAATATTATTATAATAATTTGTATTCTTGCAGATATGCTGACACTTATATAGATACATCAAAGCATCAAAAACTTACAATTTCGGTTCTTCCAACATAAGTAGATTAGACCTTAGGGAACGGTTCCAATTACCTGCAAAAATAAAATATATTAGCCAGGAGAAATAAACAGTTTAAAAACTTAAAATAATATAAAGTATAAAGGTAGATTTTCGTAATAAGCAACAGCGACAGGAGACCCAGACAGGCGACAGAAACAGACGACAGCGACCGAGACAAGAGACCAAAGAGCTCGTTCGCAACGTACGACAGACCAGTGCATTAACACCTTATTTTGCTGGAAACTAACGCGTGTGCAATGTTTAGATTATAATGTCCGCAAATAAGAAAATTATTTTAAAACAAATACTATTAGAGGAAGACGAAGATGAAGATCTGATTTTATACTAATTTTATAAAAAATGTGAAAGAACGCCAATAAATACTTTATTTACAAAACAAAAAGATGACGGATCTTTTAACCTATTAATATCGCAACATTTAATGTCTGATGAAGATATGTTTAGAAAATATTGTAGGTTAAATAAACAACAATTTTATTTTGTTTTAAGTTTAATTGAGAAGGAAATGGAACCAAAAAGAACTGGAGCAATGATTTCAAGTGAAAAAAAAAACCTATTTATTACTACTAGTAGTCTAATAGACAACTAGGTCTATTAGAATTTCATCTTCTGCAGATGAAAAAGCCATTGACTTAGACTGTGATAAAATAATTTTAGCTTTTTTCGATGTAGAAGCCATTGTTAGCAGAGCCAAAATACACTTGTATCTGCTTGGCGACAGCGACACTACTGCTCTAGAAGCAAACGTGAGACAGGCTGCAAGAGACAAGACGCGACAACCGTGGAGCTGCGTGTCGCTGTCGCATGTTTCGAATGGAATTGCATCGAATTCCATTGTATCGGTAGTGTCGCTGTCGTCTGTCCCGGTCTCCTGTCGCTGTCGCTTGTTACGAAAGACACTACTGCTCTAGAAGCAAACGTGAGACAGGCTGCAAGAGACAAGACGCGACAACCGTGGAGCTGCGTGTCGCTGTCGCATGTTTCGAATGGAATTGCATCGAATTCCATTGTATCGGTAGTGTCGCTGTCGTCTGTCTCGGTCTCCTGTCGCTGTCGCTTGTTACGAAAGTCTAGCTTAAGGCAAAGACCTCAACAGTTTATTTAGCAGCATAAATGGAAATTGGCACTTAGGCCGATAATCCACATCATATACTTATGGACCACCCCGACATCTTCCATGAGATCAATTGGAAACGAGTATTTCGGAGTTAAATTAGAATATGACATGACATTGTTGACATATTTATTTTTTTGTTAATGCATTACGATACAACGATAACAGTTCACTAAAGGTTTTATTACGTTGAATAAGGCTGTAAATTTCAATTTGCCAACAACCGGTCGTGTACTGAAATACCTACTGTAATTACAATAATTAATATAGCCTACATTGAAAGACATGCATTTAACTAGTTACCGAACTGATTTATATTTGATATTAATTTTATAGTTCAGTAATCTACAAGTTGAACGAAAACAATATTCAAATTATATTACCGCCTACAGTCATCACGGTTGAATACTCTTCCACACACAGGAGGTAATTTAAAACCACTTATCTTGGTTATTAGAATATTACTTATTTTAAAGTATAGCTAAGCACTGGACATAATTTTTAGTAACAACAGGCGATACACAGACAGGATAACTGTTCATAGATATAGGCTAACTGATTGAGTAGAAGTTTAACGTTTTAAATCTGTTGCTACAGCGTTTCGACCCTTTTGAATTGATGTACAGGCAAGTACTTAACTAGTCATGTTGGAAACTATATCTGGTATACTCTCCACGTCCTCTTTGAACTGAAGATCTCTGAAGACCTCAAGCACAGCATATAAAATTGTTTTATATGCTGTGCCTCAAGTATTTATGTCTCTTGACACTGAGGCAGTGGCAAGGGCCAAAAGCCTTGTCCTTATCATTTGCCGCTACATTGCGTGTAACAACTACCTATTCCAGGAGCGCAGTGATTTCAGGCCCGGATTTGCGCGACGTGTTACCGAGTAAAACTCGGCGAGCCGCTTGCTGTAAAGGCTAAGTAGGCCGGCCCCTCCAGGACCATATTTAATAAATTGGGCCCAGCCAGTCAAGGTATAACTTGGACCTAAAAAATCGTTAATCCTTGCCAAAGTGATTCTGAAGAAAACATGTAGTCCCTGTCTGTCCCTACATTATTTGAATATCCTATTGAGATTTCCTTATGTGTACACCCAGATAGCAAGTACTTCTACCTGGAAACCATCACTACATTTTAGAGTTAGAAAATACTTATGTCCATGACTTTTGCCGAGTATTATCCACAAGGAAACTATTTCCCATGCATCTATGGCAGTGCACTTAATCAAGTGCAGTTGTGCACTTGAGTGTACTTGACCTCATGAGAACGTCTTTAAATATCTCATTTTTACTTGTCCTGGGACACATAAATATAGAAAACACGTAGGTAATTTAGAACGTATTTTGAATTATCCGTGACTTTCCTTCGTTTTCATCAATGAGAAGAAATACAAATTTTAAAACCAATACTGCCTGAACTCTGCAATTACGTTAGGTACTAATTTTATTTCATAATTAATTTGTACTATAACAGGTAAATTTATAAAGATTTTGAAATAATATCCAATCCAAATTACTGTACTCGCATACAAATATGTCGTAGGTATGTATTTCAAGTAACTTTTCGGTAATCCATGGTATATTTCTACATTATTTATTTAAAGGCGCAAGTGTTAACTATTTTTTGTTATTTATTTATAAACGGAGGCATCGGCACGAATAAATATATACAGAAGGCATCACTGACATAATAAAGACTAGCTAAAAAAACAAACATTTGAAAGGCACAAATAAAATCACACCACAGTACTTCGCGGGAGAAGATTAAAACTATAATACGTGACTAAGACCTGTGTTATTGACCTGGAATGCGCTGAATGCACTAAAACGTCAGAAATTACAACGGAGCTTCCACAGAAAGTTTACCGATCACCTATGTGTATTTTTAGAAACACTTTTACAGTGCGAACGTATTTCTGTTATGCTTTTTTGAGCTTTTAATTTTTTTCACATGTTAATTTCAAAATTACGATGGTTCAATCCTTCCAAATATCTGTACTAACCAGTCTTAAAAATAAGTAGGGTACCAATTTTTATCAATTCAAATAAAATATGTTTTATTTGTTCCTATTACATACGTATTTCATGTAAAAATGATTATACATACTATTAATTTTTATTAATGTTGCTAATAAAACAAACCATAGGAGCTTTGCAAAGCCAAATTTGTTCCTATTTTATTTTTTAACTGAGCCACAATGTTATGTATTTATTTGTAGGTCAAAAACTACATCTATGTCTAATCGGAGGTTGGAGACAGTTGGAGATCAGTTATATGTATGTATTTTTTTCAGTTTCAGCATTTTCAGAAACTCTCTCAGTGATCTACTACTCTACAAATAATGGCAATGTTTTCTTTAAACTAAGACTACGTCTTAGTTTAAAGAAAATGTGTCGAGTCTGCGTGGAACTGAACCCGCTAAAGACCATCACTCAAGGCTCTGAACTATCGATTCATTATGTCTTTCACCCTGTATGCCCATTATGTATGAACACGAATAACATATAGAAATACAATTTCCTGCAATAGCTGATATCCTAGTTTTAAAAATATTATTGCATAACAGTGTTGAAATAGAATCTGTCATGACTGAAACCATTATTTGCAGTCTATTTTAACATTTATCTCACGCAAGAGTTGGAACAGATCCGATATAAATCAAGATTTAATACAGTACCTAACATCGGAAATTATTGGGTTTTCAAACAATAAATTGAGTGTATCGTGGGAGGAATATTTTTCGTTACTGCAAACATATTTTGAAATTTAAGTTAGGGTAGTAATTTAGTACGAGATTTTCTATCAGCAACTTAATGGTCTGGACAGATTGAAGTCAGACTGACATTTGTGACGGTCTTTTTGTATTCAAACTAAGACAATATAAAAATAATTTTAAATTGCGCCATGTGTTTATATGAATACATTTTCTTACCCCCGTCCGTCCTTTACTTGAGAGACTTGATATCTTATTCAGATTTTATTGTAACCTCATGGTAGGGAACACCTACCATCGCATATATAACTTCCATAAACATACATATTTTAAAGGGGTTATGGCTTACGTGCGCCACAGTTGGAGATGCTTCCCAACGTAGCCTGAGTTCCTTTTATAAATTGTGCTCTACGAATATTCAATCGTTTTCATGTATATGGATGGTATTTTTAGAAATAGAATTTCATTTCATGTCTATTTTCGAAGGAGTATAAGATTGTGTGACCTATATAAAAATATTTATATATGCCAGAAACTTTGTATGGACGGACAGATTATATCACCTTGGAATTATATTGCCATTTTTTAGGCTTAGTATAAATGAAAATACAGTTTTTCGAGGGTTTTTTAGAAATCAAAATTTGACGGGGTATTTTCCTTCAATCGAAATGAAAGTGGAAACCTGTATTTTTATAAAATATATTTTTTTTATATTTATTAGGATAAAAATTATTAAGATTGAATCGGTAGAACATTTTTAATTCAATTTTGAAATTTTATTCTATATTCGTGACGTTACTATGCGAAAACTAGGGAATATATGTATCTATAAAGATGCCACACTGATAATATGTGGCTAAATTCAGTTTGTAACGACGACAAACGACATTTCGACAATTGACATTTGAAATTTCCTGTTTGTGTTTGGCTTGACAACTTGACCTGTTGTATTGTTTTCTTCTGAAGTAAACTTTTATTAAACATGGAGCAAGGTTTTGTAGAGGCTAAGTCCGACAATTTACCGGTTATAGATCCTTTTATGATAAAGATCATATAGATCCTTTCAGAAATAAAAGGGATGAAAAATGTAAGGTTAGTATTTAACTTAACAGTATTACTGCAAAGTCGATTAAATATATTCAAAAATTACCTTTACAAATTAAGATGTTTTTCTATTACTAATAAATACACTTGTAATCAGTCACAGGCAGAGACAACAATTCACAGTTAAAAATATAAACTAAAAGCAATGTCTCATGTTTACCCTAACCAAACAATTCAAACAAACAAAAGTAAAGTTGTCACGCAGTGACACCAACCACACAAATGAAAATATCCTAGAAATCACTAAAAAATGGCGCAAATTTTGAATTTTCGCTTAGTGACGTCACATAGATATCGCGCACAATAAAAAATATTTTATGAACTTAAATGAACCCAATATTAAAATTCCAGAAATACGTATCTCATCTTATTCCAACTACTTTCCATTGCCGATGTAAAAAAAAATAGGAAAACCCCCCATTATGTACTTGGAATACTATAATTTTAATACCGAATTTGGTTTGATTTATTATATTATAATGATTAATGTAACATTGTTCATTACTAGATAACTACTACATCTGAGGAGTACATATTATCTGAGCTTATAATATGTATCAATTCGTAATATCTTTCTTGCCTTGACTTTTACAATAAAACTGTCCTAAATTTCCGGACAGTTTTATAATAAGTCCGGAATATTACAGCGTTATGCCGTGGTCCTTTAAATGAAGGAGGGGCGTAACCGTTCCATTAAAGCTTGGTCCACATTCAAAAAGTATCAGAACTTATAATACTTATTATATTATGAGAATTAACTACATATTTATTTACTAAGTCCTGATGTAGTACAGTCTCTGATACATTAATTTACTTACAGACGCGATTCAATTTGTCTGTGACTTCGGGATCATGATTTAATATCATGAATTAATCATGATAGCGTTCCTTTATTTCTTAAATGCACGAATAGCATTGCAGATTTTATAATCGTGATCCCGAAATCACAGGCAAAAGAAAACTTCTATTATATGGTCTTTGTATTTGAGAAGACATCTTGCAAAAACGCGTCGACTTTTTCTCATATACCTTGTGTATGTATACCCCAATTTTATTAAATACTTTGACCAATTGACGACCTTGATGACTGAACTGATGTGTAATGTGTTTAGAAATTACAAAAAGAATAGAAAAAAGATGCAATAGGACAGAGAAAAGAAGGCAAAACTGTAGACACGTGATGCATACAAGAAGCAAACGTGGAGACTGCGACGAGCGATGAGACAGAAATCCTCCGTTAGAATATTTATACATTTTTTAAATAATAAAATATTGGTGTATATTGTTAATAAAAGTTGATGTTAGAATGACAAGTTTTGTTTTAAATATTTTGAAATACTAATTAGTATCGCAGTACATCATCAACACGTTGAGGTATCTACTCGTATATGTACAGGATGTCCAGCAACCTGAGAAACCGGGAAAACCTGGAAGTCAAGGAATAGTCAGGGAACTTTGACGCAATATCCATTGAACGTGGTCATGACTTGGGATGGTTTGGGGCATAGGTACTTCTGGATTTTATCTTTTTATATATATACTTGTATAAAACCTTATATTCTGATATGTTTTCAGTTCATATGAGTTTAAATTTTGAAAACCTTTTTTGAAATTTTACAATTTAATTTATTATATATTCTGATTTTTTCATGAGACTTGTGTATGTTTCAACAAGTAGCATGTTTGTGCATGAAAATATAAAATTGTTGATATCATGTTCCTTTGATAGAGCTTGGTCAATTATAACGAAATACTATGTATTCAAAGTTTTGTTTAGAGCTCATTTCCTAGAGATTTCGTTTCCAGAAAACTAAATTTTTAATTTCATTTACTACTGTTTAGTTTTTAAGAAATTATAAATAATACATTTTTGTTTTCTATAAAATAATGTGTTTCTTTGTCATACAAACCATTTAATTACTGGAAAAAATAAGAATTTGTCTGGAAAACCTGGAAAAGCGAGGAAATTTTATGTAATAGGCATTATGCTGGACACCCTGTTGTAACAAACTAATAAATGTTGATATGAGAATCGATTTAAATGATTAAAATTTAAAATATGTCGCGTGGGCACCAGTTTTAAAATAAACTAGCTCTGACGCCAACGCATTCTAATAGCCGAGCCCGTCTCCTTTCAACACCCGAGCGGCTCTCGATGTTAATCGGCGAGAATTACATTTGCGCCACACAGGAAAGTGTCGAATTTCCTTTACGTGGTATTTGCATTTGCAGTGAATAAGAAGCAAATTTGTTTTTTGAACCCACACACAGGCTCATACCGATCGTACTATCCTTGCGTTCCGTAATTCCATCAGCACTGACTACGTTTATTTCGTCAATTTCCAACCGGATTGAAAATGATGACTTAAACGCTTGGAACTGAGATTCCAAGCGGCCTAGAACGTTCAAGTCAATCCTAAAATATTGTAGGATTGGCTCGACTGAAGCTGCTTCAGATTGCGATATAAACGGGATTTGGGATTTGGGATTAAGAACCAGATCTAACTGCAAAAGTTTATGTGCTTCACTTACTGAAGAATCACATTGACGAATGAAAAACTTGACCTTTAGTGATCCTGTGAAAACTAAAAAGTAACTCAACAATACTTAATTTTGAAGTTAGGTCGTTAGCTACGTATATAAAGCACGCAGGCGCAGGAATACGACTTCAAGTAGAACTAAATAGGGGATTCAATCCCTTCTTTATTCTTATGAGATAAACACTCAGGATTGAGATTCGGTTTTAAGCGGCTTTACTTTCAATCGTGCTTGAAATTGAGGAAATAAACGTAGTCATTGTTCCGAAATTACTATTCAGTATTAAAAGTAACTGGTGTCATTTCCGCGCCATTTACATGAAGGACCCTGCCTTGAGGCTACTGATACTACTGCGCCTAAGAAGGTCATGCAGCATCAGTAAAAGTAAACACTAGCAAACTTTACGAATGTTTTGTTGATATCAATGTTCAGTGTTATTGATCAACATCTCAGAAAACCATCGTTAAGTTGTCTGTCATCAACGTTTTCTAAAATAATTTTCAAAAAATTACAAATAGGTTACGAATCGAACAGTTGTTACGAAATTGCCAGTTACTGTTGATTACCCTAGGTTTATTGCTCCTGACGCTGTTCCATAATTGACCTACTGGCAATCGGTACTATCGGGAGTCTCAGGTAGAGGTATATCAGCTGTCTTTTCATACAGATATGCTCAAAGTGCTCGATCATGTTCACACTTCACAAAGAAAATTTAAATCATTAGAACTAAAGACGATAAATTAAGATGATATTAATGAGTTATTTATGCGTTCATATAAATGCAAGACACATTCACTGTCCTTGAATATTTTTTGAATACCTATCTACAACCTACACGAAAGCACGGAAGTATGAACACTTCAATATGAAGCTGCAGGACTGAATATGAAATTTTGTTCTCAAATCTGGAATATTATTGGAGGAATTTAGATGACTATAATCTAGTTGCTCGTCTTCTAAAATTGTTTAATCAACTGTTGGAGTTGACTAATTCAGCAGAAGAACAAGCCTAAATATATAAGAAAAAAATCATAATTCATAATCTGTATTTGTTTGTTTTTGTACAAAGAATCAATTACCTATTTCATAACGAACTAGGACAAGGTTCCTTTAAATTAAAATTGAACCAAATTTCATCAGTTGGCAGTAAGTCAAGCTTATTAGTTCAGAAAAATCGTTTAAAAACTAAGCCTGATTTAAATAGATTATTTGTATTTGATAATTTAGTGGGTGTGCTAAGGGGTAAGTAGACCATTTAAAAAGAAAAATCCCTATAACACAACGTCTTATTTTTTGACAACGATCATACATACACGATGGTGTATATTTTTTGTGCACAGACGTTTTTAGATTGCTCTTTTGTTATTCGTCAGTTGTCAGTTCAAAAAATAATAGATACCATTTTACTACTTTGTTTTGCAACTACTGGAACTTCTTCCTAAAGGTAAACGGCCAATTGGCTCCTTTAGAGGTGCATCCCCGGCTACACAGCTACTCTTGACCTACCCCAAACCACCATCCAGGACGAGAGCGGCACTTACGGCCTTTAACCCAGACAGGCTACCCCCGGTGGGTTAGACATGCAGGCGAAGAAAGAAGACAAGACAGAAGAGAGCCAGAAGATCCTACCCAGCCTGCAGGGTAGAGCCAAGTCAGGAGAAGAAAACACAAATCGCCCACACCTATCACTTTTTTTGATCGGGGTTGGTGAAGGATGGGGTCCACCTCTACGAGGCAGTCCAGACTTACAGCGATGGGGAGGGTAAAGAGCGATCATCCCGCTCGGCCCCAAACCATCTCAGGTCATGACCACGGTCAATGGATATTGGCAGAATTTCTTCCTCTGAAATATCATTTTTTTCCACTGAACCATGAACTGGCCCAGGTCGCGAATTTGTACCTTCGTACAGGTATATTGCTTCCTGTACTATTTTAATAATAATAAAACACTTCCAGAACCCCTAGTAGTGGTGTATGGAGCGGCCAAGACCTGGCCAGAACCCCTATGCTAAACTGCTAGCTTGATATGTATGCTTCCTGAGACTGTTAATATCACTCAGCATCATGAATCATGATGCACTGATAAACAAAACATTTTTTAACTTATGCTAAAACCTATAGGTTATAAAACTTACAAAGGCTATTGCCAAGTTTGAAATCTAGAAAAGAAAACACTTAAACTATTATAAGTAGTAAAATTGCATTTCAAATCTATTTCAACTTTTAACGTGCTAAATATTTTAAAGTACCTACCTAAATTGGGCATCCCGAAATACAGAATTAATATTCTAATTAGTTATTGCCAAAGTTGATAACATAATGTATTAATTTTGAATTTAAATTTTATTAAACTATTTCTAATTCTCATCACTCCGGAGGTATTTGTGTTTCAATTAACCTTTTAGAGGCTTTATAGATATAAAATTTCGCAACCAAATAGATACTCCATTAAATATTTAAATGTCAAGAAGATTTTACGAGTGGAGTTTCTAAATACTTTCTAAATATTTTTTTCCCTATTATATTTCGATCATTAAGTATCTTTCAAGATTATTCCGGGCACTAAAAATGACAAAAATATATACGAATAATATAACTTTACGTTTAGACACAGACAAATAAAAAATATTCTTTGTGGTATAGGTATTATTATCATTACTAGAAATGCAAACAAGAATAGTAAGTAGCTTTTAATGTTTATCTTGAAACGATTAATTCCATTTTTTTTGTTCTAACATATGGTCCAAACATTATTTTATCCTAAACCATTTTTATATTTACATATTTACAATTTGTTACAAGACCTACAATCATGCCTACATACAGCTAATATAAATCTTAGGTGAGAAGTAGGTCTTATTGTCGAGGAGACACGCGGAAGTAGGAAAATATGCAAAATATGTAATAAAATAATAATGTTGTTTATAAGAACTTTCCAACACTAATGCATATTTATACAGACATTATAATTAGATAAATATTGTTCAAGATATCAATAATAATAAATTATCAACGACTTTTTTAAAATGTATATACAAAATAAAACTTCCATAAGTGTTCCAGTTACAGAGCGATACTTGTTCCTATTCAAATCTGTTCCTATAATATACATATAATAGCATTAATGATTGATACCTCTAACTTTATCAACTCCGTGATATAGCTCTGTGCTTGATACTGTGGCGGTATACAGGGTTATTCAGAACTTATCTCTAAAAGTTTGAGGATATATGCATCCTTAAATAAGAAATCGATATCACTAAAAAAATTTATAATAAAAGTCTTTGGATTTCCCGTAAACAATGTTAAAAGTTATACCATTATAAAGGAGTACGTAGATGGGCAACTGTACTTCAACGACATCTGATATACCACATTCCTAAAAAAAAAGTAAACAAGTTTTTGTAGCCGGAACGCCTGGTCAAGATCGAGCGAATAGAGTTGGAGTGGGGATAATATCTCATTGTCTATCTGTGTCGCTCTCTCAGTGCCGGTGCCGGGTACATTAGAAACAAGAAGTCAGTACTGTTGTTTGTTGTTTTATTTATCGTAGGAGTTGTTGTTTTTATTCTTATTTATGGTGAAGTTGGACAAAATGCAGTGGCAGCTTCGCGCTTGTATGTGGATCTATTTCCCAATCGACACACGCCAAATTATTCAACTTTTACGGCAGTGGTACAACGTGGCCGTGATACTGGTAATTTACGTGCAATTCATGGACGAGATGGTGGCCCGGGACGACCACAACGTATTTTAGCAGCTGAAGAACAAGTGTTGAATCTGGTCCGTGAAAATCCGCGAATAAGTACAAGTCAGATTGCTAAGCAGGTGCCTGGGGTATCCCAATCAACGGTGTGGCGCTTACTACACGAAGCTCAGTTTTACCCGTATCATATCCAGCGTGTTTAAGAACTGTTACCAGCGGATTATCAATTATGAGTTTGGTTTTGTGAGTGGTTGTTGCAGCAAAATGCTGAAAATCCCCAATTTACTGCTGTTGGACAAAATTTCGAACAGCTTTTGTAACAAGGTATGTGCAAATTTTTTATAAATTTCATGTTTCTAATACCTAGTAAATCAAGTAGCACAATTCTTCAAAATTAGTGTAACAAAATTTTATTCATTTTAAAGACACGTCACTTTGGTCACATCTATCTATCTTTCAGTTTATTTAAAAGTAAAAACGCTGCAAATCTTTTTTGCGCCGGGTGTCGGTATACTCTCAGAACTTCCGAAGTTTTTTTCGTGATAGCCAGTTTGCATTGTCAGTCCCAAGGTCACTCCATTACAGTGGACCAGTATACAGCGGCGTGCAATGAAAAATTTTTAAATAGTTTTCAGAAGCCGCCAAAAAATTTTTTTTTTGCACTACCACATTTCTACATGTATATATGTTGAACATCCCCAAATTTTATTATGGATAAGTTCTGAATAACACTGTATAACTATAATATGTTTAACTTGTCACAGCCCCAGGATAAGATGGATAAACAAAAAACTAAATGTTTCTACAAACAGCGCGAGAATAACAGTAACAGCCAGGGAAAGTCCTCAATCGGCACCAGCAGTGGGCTTGTTGAAACATATTGGAACTGTTACATAAAAATACTGGTTTAGCTTATAGCTGCCAGAAAATTGCAAAAAATATCAAAAATCTGCCCCGCTCCTCAAAAAATTTATATACTCGTATGTACTTCAGAGATCAGTGTTTCGTTCTTTAACAATACAATTCATTATCATTACTGCAAAAGTAACTAATAGAAGTTAATTTTATTCTTATTGACGCAACAAAGGAAAGAATTTCAAATATGTTACTATTATTTGCACCTAGAATTTTGATATCTAACATACCTAAGTAGGTACCTAGCGGTCACAAGACGCATAACCTTGCATTTATCATCCATATTGCAATTCCAATGCAATTCATCATTTTTATAAAAGCAACGTTGATAATGTGGACAATAAAATGCATCCTAGCCATCATTATATTTGTATTCGAGTTTGTAGCTTTCTTGAAGTTCATTTTTGCTTCCCTAGTAAAAAGCTGGTAATTGCAAATAACAATTTGAATTAGGTACACGAAAACCTGCTAAAATATTAAAAATAAACAATTATTGGCAACAAATATTCGTAAATTTGTAGTCATAATAAGATCTCTATCCTTATTCCTTCTCATCTCAATGATGAGTCCTGAATTCAAAGACTTGTGTAGGAGATGGAGCAGAATATTCGTACCATTTAGTAACCTTGAAAACTTTCAAACAAATCTGTACTTACATATGATTGGAGAAATGTAAAAATAAATAAGGGCGAGTTATAATATGTTTACGGGCCCCCAGGACCCCAGGACGCTACTGAGTGCATCCCACATCCAATTTAACAAATTTCCACTCTACAATATTCTAACCGTCATAGGGCAATAGACTTGATAGAGCACGTTATTTGTTAAATTAAATAATCATTGTTTATAATACTAATAATCTGTGATACTCTCGTACAACATTGACTCAGTAGGTACACTTGTATACGGTATCTATTACAATTTACAGTTTCTCTGCCGTAATAACAGATGACATTCTTGGTAAAAATTATTATGTATTCAACTTAGGTACGAGCACGTAATAAATTTAAGGGTATAATATGTTTTTTTTTTAAATAGTATAATATATTACTGTTTCCGAGACTACTATATATACTACTAGCACTATTTTAAGCGCTGGATTTTTAGAAATCAGAAAATATACAGAACATACATAGGAGATGAGAAAAAGTATTTTCAAAAAAAAAATTAAGAGTTTTATATTTAAAACTAGTGATAGTGAGGATAGTTCAACTGAACTATCTGAACTGAACTGAACTGAAGAAATAAATATGTAACACATGGAAACAGAATCACGAAGATAAGAGACTTATGCAAACCTGAACCTATTAGGTTCAGGACTCGACGGATGCAGCATCTATTTGGTGTTAAGAATTACTGAAAACTAGCTAAGGATTATTTAGTTCGTCAAATTTTAACTTTTATTCCAACGTGTTCTTCATAGAAAGAACTGGAACACCTATTTTATTAAAATGAAGAAAATAAACAGATCGCTGACCAATTATGTTATTAAATCCCTCAGTCAATCCTGAGCAGCAAAAAATGGATGCGTAGAACAGATCGGATGGAGAAATGATTATCTACCTATACTTATTCATGGTAGCCATTTCCTTGTTAAAACTGTTAAATGCGTTTTCTATAATACCCCAATACCATAAAAGGGCGCAACTGCACTTTTCGCACACCTGCGAATTCGTCCAAAATGGTGCCCACAAATATCTGACAACGGTTTGTTGCAACCGCTATTTCGTCATTATGGTCTATCGAAGCAATGAATAAATATTGGAATACAACAAATGGATCGATTTTTTTTTGATGGCGCGAAAATATTAGAAATTGTAGATATATTCTTATGTCTAAAGTTTTACGTAAAACATGAAATAAGAATGTGTAAAATAGAATATGTACTTAATTATCAGAATTAACTTCAGCTAACAGAATTGGTTGTTTACTTTTACTAATGGCTGCAAAAAATTCATTATGGCAATGATTGCAATTTTAACAAACTAATTTTATGTGCGATTTAGGGGTCGAATTTACAAAAATGTTAGGTATCTGCATAATCTTAACACTCTTCAGTTTCACTGAAGCAAGGATCTGTTTTTTCATGTGAAGGAGATGATCTTTAAAAATATCACTTTTCATTCATGTTACAGGTACGCTAAGCTTTTTCCATCTATCAATAACCCTATTGTAAATAATGACAATACCATCCCTTAATAGGTACTTACATACTTATTAATCATAAAGTCAAGTAAATATGTACATATGTAATTCCATTTTGGGTGGTGATAGCAAATTCGGAAATTTGTCCTTCTCCGAATTCTTCTCTCTTTCGAAAGTTAATGAATAAACTACGAAACCGCCAATTAGCAAACAATAACACAAATTTCCTTGATGAATAATCGTATAATAATGTATGATACGATTTTCTGTGAACTGCTTACTAAAATGAATGTTTACAGTAAGCCAATTATTATCACTGGGTGTAGGTATAAAGTAGTGTTCCTAAACTGAGGTGGGTAGTAAGTACACGTACCTCAGTAACTATATCTTCTTCTAATATTTTTCAGTACGTAAGACTGTACTGTGTACGCATTCCGTAGGTGCGTTTCTACGATTTCCAGGGATTAGTAAAGTTAAAGGCACTTCCACTTCCTAGAAACTCATTGTCTCTCAGAGAAAGTGTGTTCTAAAAATCACTAGTATTAAGCTGATAAGCTGTATCAATGACCGCCGAGTGCTTCCAAAGTATAACTAACACTTATATTAAAGATTGTGACCCATTTAGCACATAGGTATATAGTTTTTATACTTATATAGGTATAGTAACTAACTGTATAGTAACTTATTGAGGTTAAACAAATTCAGTGCTTTTATTGAATTTTTTTCTTTGCTTTGTAAAATTTACCCAAAATCAAAATATATTGTATTCATTTCAGTTGCTCCCATAGGTATCTGTTGGAAAAATGAGTTCTACGTTTTTTTAAAAGAATTTCCAATTTTCTTGTTTACAAGTGGTACATGATTGAAAAAAAATTAAATAACTTCAATAATAATAATAATATATTTCACAGTGACATTTTTTAGTTAAATAGGCACCTAAGTGTAAACCGAAAACCGAGGTGTAAACCAACAAAAATTGCTTTATAGGCAAGACATCTGGCTTGGCCTTGGGAGGTCATGCCGATCGACCTACTATATGTTAATCCATGTTTTATATCTTGTTCCTATTCATTTTCTGAATTCTTTTTAAGCTTCCAAGCAAACGGTAAACCATCCGTCGAGGCTGAAGCACCCATGAGGGGAGGACAAGGATCATTGAGCGAGAAAATGTATCTAGATCTAGACTATATATTTTTTTTGTAATTACGAAGAATTTAATGTTCCGAAATATTTTTGATTGAGTTTAAATTTTAATAAACTCATTTTTTTATTTCTATACTTATGTATATTAAAAAAAAATATATTTGTTCTTAATTGCTGCCTCTTGCATACATTATTAATGTATGGTTTCACGAAAATTTGAATTACTACAAAGCTGATCTACAACAGAGGCATAGGTAGTAAAATAACTTTTTTCTTAGCTTCCCTCCTCCCAGAAAATGTTCTATGGGCGCCCATGCATCGATGCACAGAGCCGTTGAACGTAAATAGTTAAAACTACAGTGACTAGGTTAAAACTAGTAAAAACAAATTTCCTACAAGATTTCTGTGATCTATCTTCAAGAAAAGTATCCCATTTTCGAATAGGTGGATTTCAATGTTTTATTCATATGTATTTATATTTATAGAATGTCTACATAAAAATAAATAATTTCTGATGCCAAGTTTTACATAACTTTATATTCTCTTAATGCTCTTGATATTTATCATGACATTTTCTCCATTTTTAACAATTTGGGGCAAAGTAAATATGTGTAGATTACGTTTGTATAAAAATTATGGACACAGTATGCACTCTGTATTCCCGGACTAAAAATAATGTCTGCAATGTTATTTTATTCTAATTATCGTGATTAGTAATTAGCGAATAAGTTAATAATAGCCTAGTTAATATAATCGACGAGAAGTAACCTTGATTATTCACTGCGACTGGTGGTCATTACTAGGCCAAATATTTATTAAAACCGTAAGTAATCGAAAGTTGCTAATGGCCCTTAAATATTGTATGAACACAAAGTAAGTAAAACAATTAAGTATTACAAGAAAATTAGGTACAAGGAAAATATTAGGTGGCATCATATTTGAACAGACAGCAATGAGTGTGTAATGAGAATATTTGGCAGTAAGTATGTACCACCTACCAAATAATACTAATAACAATAACAAATTAGTCTAATCGTAAACATAACGTTAATTAGGTGTATTTAAAGGTGCTGAAACTGCCAAATTATTCATAGGTAGGTAGAAGTACCCTATTAATTTAAAATTATGCTGAACTGATTTTTATACCAGAGCTCCCAACTAATTTGAAATAGGTGCCTTGTTAGGTAGGTACTGTAGGTACCTATAAGGAATTAACGTGGGCTTTTAATTTTCCCAAGGCTGGCTATGGTAAATATTGTACCTAAATGGAATATTTCTATTCCCTTTGCATACTTAAAGTAGGTACCTACTTCGTTAGGTTAAACAGAAAATAGAATTGAAAATCTTTGAAAATAGAAATTACTTCAATGCATTTTTTTTGTAAAGAATATTAGTGAAAATTCCTCCTGAACGTAACAATAGGGGCGAGTACTCCTGATGCCATCACCCTTTATATAAATTATACTTAAAAACAAAAAATATACCCTCAATAAACAATAATTGCTAATATTCATGTACCAGCAATAATCGGTCAAACGAATAAGACAAGTAATAAAACACTGTTTACAGTTTAACATACAGTCCCCTAGTGAAACCATTTTTGGTGTCGAGAAATTCGACGCCTGACCTGTCTCCCTCTCACTCCCACCCGCACAGATGCCTTTGTAACGGAACGCGATGCGCAGCTGTCGCCCGAATTCGCATGCAGGGAAGAACACTCGAATATATTTGAAAATACAAACAAAATTCATTTTCATTTATTCATAGCGGCCCACCTTCACCGGACGAGCTGCAAGTAACAAAATCGACAATTATTTATAGAAAACCTTGCACGCTACTGTTTAAAATAAACGTACATACAGGCGAGAGGTATTTAAACTTGTGGTGTGAGCAAAAATTAAAAACTATTAAATTTTGTTTCTGTTCAGTCGAGTCCAAGGGTGTTCAGTGTATTAATACTGCTGGTTTCTTTTGTGACTGTCCGTAAAACCGACACCTGGTACTCTATTTTTCAATGCAGAATTCCGTTACATCACGAAAACGGGTGAGGATTCAAGTCTCAAGCCAGCCACCGCCAAAAATAGTTTCTGAGGATAAAGTTACATTCATAACGTACGGTTTTCACTGCTGCACAGCTCTGAAAATTAAACCGTGCGAGAACTGAAAATGTTTTGTCGCTACCTACTTCTCTGTTACTTTTGGGTTTTTATTGTACTTTTGCTTCTTCGAATTCTTTATCTTTCTTTGTCGTTGAGGTTATGTCCTATTAGGGATTGTTTACAATTCGGATGGTTCGATTTCAATGGCCATAAGAGTGGGCGAGAACCCAGAATGCCAAGAGCATATTATTGAGTGTAAGAGCATATTATCGATGTGTAAAACCTCCAGCTGCCCTATCTGTGGTGTGTGTGGCAGTGCAAAATTCCTACCTTTTTTTGTTGTTTCTCCCAGGCAGGATCCAGGAGTCCTTCTCTCTCCCATTCTTCCTCTTGTTCCATGTAGCCGTCTTGATCTATGTTATTGTAACCGTCGTGGCTGATCATTGTTGTTACAGAAATACACAAACTGCTTGCTACCCTGCGCTAATAATTCGTTTATTGTATTGTTCAGTTCGTTCGACAGATGTAACCCGTCGTGCACAAGCACACGACCTTACGCGCACTTAACCCCACTAGCCCGAACCCGACTCTAGTCTGGCAGTTAGCTGTCTGCCCGTTAGCGCAAACGCTACCAATTTGTGAGGCTAGTAAGGGGTCTCGTCTGTGGGTAGCGGCAAGCGTTTATCGGTTCGTGGCCACGTACCTACCGGGTGACTCAAACAACATATTTGATCGGTTTTCCTAACTGTTATTTTTGCGTTTATAATTTTTATCATACCTATTTTATCTTGTCAGTCTTTCCGCCCTCTCTTTAATCATTGAATTGCGCATGTCTCATTGCTCTGATTTTAGTAACGTGAAATGTAAAATACGAAACTTAATACGACCCTGTACGTAACTTATTTTTAACATAACTGAACAGATTGGTCAATATATACATTTTCATTTGGATTGTTACCTTTCTTTTGGGCTAAAATTTGTATAAGTATTTACTTCAATATGATAACAGCTTACAATATTATATACAGGGTGTCCCATTTTTATGCTGAAAAAATTCGGGAACATGTAAGAGCCTGTAAAAATAATGGGACTTTGCTATATAAACTTATTACCAAATCCGTACCGTTTCTGAGATACAGGGTGTTGAAGTTGAAAAAAATATATTTTTTTTATTTATTACCTATCTCCTGCAGTAATAAACCAATTGTTTTAAAATTTTATTTTGTAAATGCTACTATGAATTTTTACTTCCACCAATAGTTTCAGCTCAATAGGAACAGCCAGTGGAGTGCAACCTCTGGTGTTCCAGAGGTTCCAAATGTTACGCCACTGGAAAGATGACATGGTTTCATAAAATAGCGATTTACTTCGTAACGGTGCGTTTTATGAAAAAAATAATGAAAGAATACTTTTTTGTAGATAAATGGGTGGTACATCGAAATATCGTATTATTTTAAACGTTAGTCAGTGGCGTAACATTTATTTTTTAGAAAATGTGTCCGAGAGTGCAGGTTGCACGCCACTGGCTATTCCCATTGAGCTGAAACTGTTTGTGGAAGTAAAGATTCATAATAGCATTTACCAAATAAAATTTGAAAACAATTGGTTTATTACTGTAAGAGATACAAATAAAAAAAGAAATTTTTTTTTTCAACTTCAACACCCTTTAGGTATCTCAGAAACGGTACTGTTTTGGAAATAAGTTTATATAGCAAAGTGCCATTATTTTTACTGGCTCTATATGATCCTGAATTTTTTCAGTAAAAAAATGGGACACCCTGTGCCATGTATACCTAATACTCAAACTCATATTATTTATTTTGAAATGGGGCCTTTAATTATATCTAGCTATCTAGTAAAGTACCCACCAAAGAACACGTCTGGAAATAATGTCCTGCATTCATGTAGGTATAGGTATTAAACGTAGGTACAGGGCCGGCCCCAGGAATTTCGCCGCTCAACGTTTACAACGTTTACACGTCGCGTCGTCTACAAACGAATACACTACCTGAAGTGGGGAGTCGGGACTTGGGAGTAGGCCGAGTAGGCTTAGATTATCTTATAGAGGGGCTTAGACTATCTGTATAGGATATGGGACGGCAATGCAAGACAGTAATAACTGTATATTTGATAAAATAAATTGAAATGTGTACCTATTAATAATATTCAGGAAATTTAGATTGAAATTTATAGTGTGTATTTTTTCAATTTCTCGTTCTTTGCGGTTTTGAAATTTTCAACGCCCTTCGATTTTCGCCGCCATGCCGCCCCTCGACCTTTGGGGTCCCGTGGAGGGGCACGGGTTGCACGGGTCCTGGAGCCGGCCCTGCGAAGGTACATCAATTAGGTAAATCAGTTATTCTAATATTACAAATTTTCATGATTATTTACCTATACATCTGTACGCCGTACATATTCATTGACATTGACAGGGATGGTACACTTATTTTTTGCAATATTTCTCAGAAAGCTGGAGATTTTAACGCCTATTCCAGGTACCACCTATTCTCCTGCCGTACTCGGCATGTAAGTATCGCTATTAAAACCACAAATCCGTGTTTCAATATTAGGAAGTAAACTTTTAAAAAATGCAATATATGGTATTTTATTATATTCAAGTAGGGCTCTTTAACACATTGGAAGAAATTACAGGCTCACATTAAGCACGACCTGAGCCAAAACACTATAATGATAATATATTTTTGGTAATAAAATGGTTAAAAAGTATAATTATTTGATACATCTTTGTACCTATTCAGATTAAAAGCACTTTTAAAAAATTTAAAAAGTATTACCTGCAAGTTCATATTTAAAAAATTAAGTGGAGGGAGCAAATTGAAAATGTCCCAGATAATAATGACTTAGGACTTAGAAACCTATTAAATAAGAATCTTACCATGATAGGAATACTTACTATTCTTTAGTATTTTTGAAAATAAATATAAATGTATAAGTCTCTGATAATATTCATCAGTGATTTCTTAGTTTGTCACTCAACTAAAGAAGAAGAGGAAAATCAGCGCAAATGAGAACCATTTCTTATCGATAATAGAGACAAACAGTAACTAACCCTGTTGAAAGTAAAGATCAGAAAATATTACATTTATCATTAGACTCTGCTCTGAATTTGAATGACTTTACATTATTATATTATTATTAATAATATAATAATTATTAATAATATAATAATATATTATTATATAATAACTATGGCCTTTGACACCACTTTTTTTTAGGAAATATCATTATAATTACTCGTAATCCATATCATATAAATTAACGGCCTTCCTTAAATATATAGCCAGTATGTCTAGCTATCATATACAGAAGCACAATATTAACAGCAGAGGGCAAGCTCTAAGCTCTGAAAATGAAGAAGATTTTAGCCCTTGTTATAGCTTTCAACTGTTTATAATATCTTAATTATGCATTCTCCAACAATTCCTCGGTTATCATAGTTGGTGCTGGTGCCGCAGGAATCACAACAGCTACGAAGCTACTAGAGAACAATTTCCGGAACATTTTAATCCTTGAAGCGGAACCCAGGATAGGAGGCAGGATACACAGTGTTGAGTTTTTCGATGCCTTCGTTGATCTAGGAGCGCGATGGTGTCATGGACAGGTGAACAATATTGTGTACGAAATGGTTAAGGATATGAATCTACTGGAAGTCAATAATATTTCGAAAAAGTTGCATCACTCTTCAAGGATACCTATCACTGAGGCGTTTGCAGAAGAGATTTATCATATTATGGAAAACATTTATGAGAATGTTAATGGCAGTAATGAAGGATACAGAAGTCTTGGAGAATTTTGTGAAAAAATGTAAGTTTCTTTGAGAGCAATAAGTGATTTGATGAATGTTTGGCGAAACAATGTTTGGTAGAAAAATATTAGCTAGTATCATTCAGTTTTTTTCTTTCTTTAGTTTTTTGTGTATTTTGAACATTGGTTTCAGGTTTTCATAGACGCAATTTCTCATTTTTTACTGAAGGTTTATGTTAAATATGTATTACTAACCAAACTCAAGAATATATATACATATAGGTATAAGAACAGAACATATTTCGTGTTATGCGAGTGTTAGCCAATAAATAAATAGGTTTTTATATGAGTAAAACACTAAATGATGAAGTTTTAATAAATATAATAAACGAACCACTTACAAAAATTAAATATTATTAAAATTTGTTGTTAAATAAATTAACAACAATGACAATATGTACTTTCGTTTCACTCGTATCGCACTAGCTGAATCGAAATGGTTTACTACATATTCAACATGAGGAGGCGTTACTGACTGGGTAGATGCTCAGCTAATGTTTAATATAATGTCTATTGGAAGGGTTTTTAAAAAATTTCTTGTTGATATGAGCGTTTTTGACCCAATCAAGAATGTACCTGCTATACTGATATCAGTACCAAAAAATATTATATAACTGATAATAGTCAATAAAACTTTTATAGTAATCTCTCAAAGCTTTACTACAAACTATTAACTAAATACATTTTTCATTTGCAGGTATAACAAAGAAATCTATGAAAAATTTGGCCAAGACGAACCAAGCTTGAATTAGCTCTATCCATGGTTTATTTCTTCGAAGGCTTTGTCATTGGTGGAGAAGGATCATTTTCTTGGTATGATGTTGCAGCTAACGCAGATTACGAAGAGTTTCCTGGCGACAAGCTCCAGAATTGGAAGGGCAAAGGATATAAGTTATTCCTAGATATACTAATGAAAAAATATCCAGATCGAAAAAATCAGCTGCCCTTATAGATGATAAGATACTACTGAAGAAGGATGTATCTAAGATTGAGTGGAATAAAAACACAAGAAATAAAGCTGTTAAACTTTGGTGTTCAGATGGGACTGTTTATGAGGCAGATCAAGTTATTTTTACGCCATCGGTAGGAGTGCTGAAGGACCGGGCCAAAGACATGTTTGTGCCTAGATTACCAGATAAGAAGATGGAAGCTATAAAGAATATTGGAATCGGAGCGGTAATGAAGGTGAATATGCACTTTCCTCGCAATTGGTGGAAGAATACCACTGCTTTCAATTTGGTTTGGAGTCAAGAGGATCGAAGATCGGCTGTTTGGGAGTTCACTGAAGGGCCAAACTGGGTAATGGTTTTTGTTTATATTATTTAATGTCTGCCTATTTCGCTGACTAGGGTTAGGGCTAGCCTAGCCTTAGCTAGAATTATCGACGTCAGGAGAGGAGCAACTCCTAACCTGGAAGTTTTGCTGAACCTCTAAATTGTTGAGAGGTAGGGATCTTTTACTTGGCTTTACATGTTATTCAAGGGATAGTTCGTTTTACACCATAAACCTCGCCTAAGTTTATATATGCTTCTGTGAATTGCTCGACGTACACCACACCTTTAGAAGCTGAACAAGCGTGGCTGGTCCTCCCTGCATAGTCACATGATAGTCACTCATCCAAATACCAATACCAGCAACCAAGGAAACATACCAATAATAATATTTACATACGGAGTTACAAACAATTTGATGAGGAGTAATTATAATATATTCAGGAAATCAAATCATAGATTTTAATTTAAATATTTAAGGTGATTTAATTTGTAGATTTCGTTAACGTTCTATTAACAGTAATAAAATTCTTTATGTTTTAAAGTTATGCTATCTACAATACAATTTTTTTTCTTAGAATGGAATATCATGGATTACCTACATGAACCACATCTTTGAAACAGATCACAATCCAAACGTTCTCGTAGCATGGTTTACGGGTAAATTGGTACCAGCTATTGAATTATTACCGGAAGTGATATTGATAAATGGAATCTACTACGCTTTGGAGAAATTCCTAGGTCACATTTACAGAGTTAGTAAACCCGACAGAATTATCCAGTAAGTTTTTATCTAATATTTATCCAGTAATTAGGCTTTATTATTCAACTTTTAATTATTAATTTTATTTGCTGATATACTATAAAAGGAATCTTGTTTTGTGATTGAATACAGTGTCTTTTTAATAATTAAAAAATCTGGTGTTTTGCCAGTGTTTTTTGTAACAAATTCTGAAGAAGAGTCAATAATATGTTAATAAAACTTGTCTTATATTCAACCAGTTTCATAAGTCAATAGTATAGGTATATTATACAATATTTAACAAAAATGATGTACCAATACCTAGCAGCACTACTTTGGTTTTGTCATTTGTCTTTTTCTACAGATATAACTACTTCACTTCTAGAGTCAAAATGATTTACCTATTTTTTATTAATTTTTATTGTTATTTTCTTCCTTTTTTACTAAGTAATATTATGCCTGAGCCTGGCTGCCTGACAACATTTATATCTATACATGGATCATAAATTATAAATATTTTATTAGTACGTGGTGGGTTTGCTTAACAGAAAAACACAATGTCTGCGTTGACCACACTGAAAAATCGTTCTAGTGAGAGAATACAAACTTTTATTTTTTGTTTTATTTTATCTTTGCCTATCGTACAAAATTTTATTAAATGCATGTAAACAATGGCTATGAAAAATGAACACGGCATTTTGTTTTAGATCACAGTGGTATTCTAACCCCCATTTTCGAGGCACCTATTCCTTCCAGACTGCAGAAGCCCAAAAAACTTCTGCAGAAGAAGTTTTAGCTGCACCCTTGGTAAACTTCGATAATACACCAATAATTCTTTTCGCCGGTGAAGCAACGAATTCTGTACACTATGGGACAGTACAAGGAGCAGTTGAAACAGGTTACAGAGAAGCGCATAGAATATTGAACACAGTGTTATAATGAATAAATATAGTAAATATAAGCATCCACTAACGAAATTTTCGTAGTCACTACAAAAATTCAAACACATATAATTATTATCTATTTATTATTTTTTTTTTTAAATCCAGTCGACCGGTTCCCTGACTCTGATTCTCAGGGTCGGCAGCTAGTGCATGGTTATCAGTAGCCACTCCCCACGTCCGTGGGGTGAATAACTATACTGAGTCCGGAAATCGTGTGCCCTGAGTAGACGTTAATGAGCCCAGAATGACCGCCTTTTGCATTCTTCTGGCTAGAAGATCTGCCGAATTTCGGCATGCTGGTACGATCTTCAGTTCCGAAAGCAGTATATCTCTGCTTGCTCCACCGAGGACTCCTATTATCAGTACCACAAGGTTCACAGTATATTCTGGATGGAATCTGGGGAGTTCGAAGAGAAGGTTTCGATATTTCGTCCGTTTGTTCTCCTGTATTTCAAGACAATGTTGGTCTCGGCAATAGCCGAGAACTCGATGACAAACATTGTCTTGAGCTGGTGGTCGAGGAGGACTCAGACATTATAAAAAAAAATATTTTCTATAATTTCTATGGGAAGACTACATCAGGCTTATTGCCTCGAATTTGCCTGAGAGTGGGAAATGAGTAGTTCCGATAAATTCGGTACTTCTCATTCCCCACAAGGTACAAGTGTCGTAGAAAGTAGTAAAGCACTCGTCTCGTAAAGCCGCATTGAGTCTATGGATATAGGCCGAGACTGCATATGCCGGACGAGCAGATGTATAATTGTCTCCGGCGCCCTATGGCAGGCCCTGCAGTTTAAGTAATTAAAATACATCTTTATATTTACTAGATCATATAAGATAATTCCAATAAATAAAATATGTAACTTATTAATATACTCCATCATTCTTCAAAATAGATGTGTGTCGTGTCCAAAGAACTAGGAAAGGGGGTGTGTCGTTACGATTGTTGTATGATGAACGATTAGTATAAAAAGAATGAATCAGTTTACTGAATTTCTTCAGTGTCATCGTCAAGCGTGTTGTATGGCGTATGGCATAGAAAATGTAGTACTACGTAGTACCCTTACCCTTACTATATTTTATATGGCGTATGGCAATTGTTAGCGAACGAATCTGGGTTAACGGATCTTTTCAACTGAATGAATCAACTGTATAGATTCACCAAAAAGAATCTATCTTCCACTTCTAGTTCAAAGTTCTAGTTTCCTAAATAAAAAATATGCCTACAAGCTACTACAAGCCACACAAACTTGTAGGTATATTTTTTGCCTACAAAAACATAATAAGTATATTCTATTTTACTGTCTTTTATGTTATATACTATGTTTTATAATATTGTTGTTTCCATTATCTACGGTTTTTAGTTTCTTGATTTGTGTTCTTTGCTCTTACATAACCCATAGAAAATAATTGTACTAGACTAACGTTAATATTTAATTTTCTATGCTCATAACCTAATTTTTGTAGAAGGCAGATAATATCAAATATTTTAATTATGCCAATACGATTAATTTCTAGAGCTGTTAGATTGATAAAAATCAACAATGGGTTAGTGAAAAATTCATTTTCAATAAACTTGTGTGCATGCCAACAAAGTTGTTATTATTCATCGAAACCATCAAATCAAATAATTAAAGTAGTCGACCCTATTACTGGCGAGGAGAAAAAGAAAAAGACCCAGATTATTCCTAAAATTACTCTAATAAATGGAGATCAGTTAACGATAACCACTTTGGAAGAAGCTCAAAAATTATCTAAACGTAGGGACTTAAAATTAGTTAAGATAGTTGATTTAGATACAAAATCTCAAAGACCTGTTTATAAGTTGATGACAGGTAGTGAGTATCATGCTGCGGATTTAGAGCAGAGGGAACAGAAGAAAAAGAATAGGCAGAAAGTTGGAATAAAAGGAGAAAAACTCCTTATAATGAATTATAATATTTCTGAACACGATTTACAGACATATGTTAATAAAATTAGTAAATGGATTGCGAAGTCGTATGAGGTTCGGGTTGTTATTAATGCAACTAATACCAATATGGATAAAGCGGTAAGTTATATTACTTAAAAATTGATGATGAAGTAAGTACTTGGTACATAATAAAAAATTTTATAAATATATGTTTTAGGAAAAAATATATACTTACCTCGAAAATGCCTTGAAGTCAGAAGTAAGATTTTTGCAGAAGCGGCAGAAAGGGTCAGATATTAAATTTCAAATATATCCACCAAAAAAAGAAGATGAGGATAATGGGAAGAACTTATGACTAAATAAGGTTAAAGCATTATTGTTTGTTGTTATAATTTTAGTTATCAAATATTCATTATATTATAATTACTTTCATAAAAAACGTAAGTGATTTTATGAATTTGTTTCTACCATAATTTTTATTGTTATTCTTTAAATATATATATACATGTATATTAGTAAAGTAGTAAACATCCCTTGTTATACCTACTTTCTTCAATTAAAAAATTCTTAAACCAAATTTGCTGATCAAACTGATGATCCAGAGCCACAGTAAGGGGACAGGAGCAGAAATGAAAAGGGAGGGAGAAGACTTTCAGAAGTAAATTAATACTAAAGTGCAAAAATGGACATAAATTCAAATTGCAATTTAAAGAAGCATGGTAAAGTCCTCTTCTCAAATATGTCACATCACATCTGGAAAATGCTTCGAACATAGCTATGCTTACGCTCACTAAATTGAAATTTTTGTTCATGGTAGGTATAGATTATACTATACCTAATATAGGTACGTTAATTATTTCAACGAGAATTTCAATTTTCAAAGCCTTATGCGTACTTTATATAGATTCCTATGCACAACTATTACAGAAAAAATACTTGTAAGTATATTACAGAAAGATAAACTATGTAGACAGAAAGATAACTATGTAGGGACTACATGGTTATCCTACTACATACTACATGTACTACATAGATGCCAACAAAATACTTACTATTTTCCTTTCTCTACTACTAAATCTACTATTTGTCAGTTTAAGTACAATTCTGCTGGTGTATTATATTTTTTATTTTAAGTCGTAAAATTAGAAAAAAAAATATTTAAGAGAAATTTACAGTGTCAAAAAAAATTAGTTTTTGTAATAGGTATTATTTTATTTACAACAACCAAATAATGTAGGAAATCAACATTATTTAAAATAGAAAGAGTCATAATGAAATTTTATGTATAAATATCCGAGGATATATTGTTTATTCACTTATTTTTTTAAAGTAGCACTATAATCAATAATCATACATAGCTGTATAGCAACAAAAAACCTTAAAATAGAATTTTTTATTCATCAAAAAGTTTTCGCGATCTTCTTGAAGATATGGAAGAAGCGGCATCAGCTTTATCTAAAGTATAAAAAAAAGTAAAGGACAGTATAAAAATAGCTTCAAATTATAGGTAATCCAGGTTACGGAAGCCCTACTTTTACTACTTTAATGTTGAAATCGAAATCATTGACAAGACAATGTAAAATATTTCCCTTTCAATTTTTTATTTATAGGGTAAGTTTTATAGTTCTAATAAAACATTTTGATTTTAATTTTTCTCTGAATACCTATAGCTTTCCTCACATTGTCAGATGGAAGTGTATTTAGGTCGATATGGTCAATCAATTTCGACCGAATGGGCACTCTTGTAAATAAGACTCTAAATTGTGTTAATATACTAGTTCAGTAGCCAGTGGTGTCACGATTGATTGAGCATAGCGTAACCCTAACAATAATGAATAAATAAATAAATAGAATAGCCCTTATTATCTATTAAAAATTGGCTGCCCATCCTCAGTACAGGCTAAAGGTAGGCGGCATGCTTTCTTCTCTTCCCTAGCAGGACAGTTGTCCACTCCTGAGGGTTTATATAGAATCTGTCTAGTCCGAATCTGCACAGCGGAACCACCACAGTTGGAGCTGCATGGTGTCCAATTGGACCAGTTACTCATTAAACACTTCCCTGTACAAGGAACGGTGCATCTCTTCACCTTCTTTAAGTCCTTGGGACATTCATTTCCTCCGTTGGCCTGGTGTCTCTGAAACATAAGAGAAATATGATTTGCATCAACCAATTCAACAACATATTGTATTCACATCAACGGGTGAAGAAAAAGAGTTCTATAGCTTAACAGATGGTTAATGTAATTAACAAAAACACTACTACGAGTGTAGTATACACTCGAGTGTAGTACACTCATATACGAGTGTAGTTATACACTCGTAGTAGTTTGTTTTTGTTAATTGTATTCACATGTTTATTTTCCAAAAATACTGAATTATTGTATTACACAATACGATCATGTGATTAATCTATTATTTTATTACACCAATTAGGCATTTTATCGAATTATAGAACTAAACTAATGGCTGTCGTGACATCTATCGGGATTAATTAAATTAAATATTTTTAAATAATAAAATAATATTAAAAATGTTATGCAGGGTGAATCACGAGTCCTGCTATGTATTGGTATCTTATTATTGGTATTGGTTATTTGAAGCGATACAAAGTTGGTTAAATTAGAGAAAAGTTGAGCAATTGCTCTAGCACTAAATAGTGGTCCCCATGGTTAGGTAGAGAAGAAATCAAGAAATCCGGCGATGTGTCACACTTGGTGTTTTGCTGTAATTAATAAACATTTTTATTAACTAAAAATATTAGACAAAAAACATGAACAACATTTTCAATTTCTCAATTTTAAATTTAAACTCTGTTCTAATTTGGAGGTTTTTCCTAAATAAGGTATTTGTTACTTTGTTACATTCAATTACTTTGTTATATTCAATTGTTTCATTCGTTTATGTTATTTTGTTTATTGTTGTTCAATGTTATGCTTAATAAAAATTAAGCAGCTAATTTTAGACCTCAATTACATTCAAAACACTTAAGTGTGACACATCGCCGGATTCCAAAATTTTTTTTTCTACCTAACCATGTCAAATTCTAATATGGCGTCCATAAGAAAAACAAAAGACAATATCCACATATCATAATCTGGTAGGCGAACAAAAATTCTGGGTGAATCAGAACGAAGATTTTGTATGCACGTATTTTTTTGAAAATTCCTATAAATAACAGGCTAAAGTTTTTTGGAAATTTATTATTTTCCTAAATATTTTGAGAACCCCTGGTTTTTTCTTTCGGGGACCACTATTTAGTGCTAGTAATTTCTCAACTTTTCGCTAATTTAACCAACTTCGTGTCTCTTGAAATAACAAAGATACTAACTAATACACATCAGGACTCGTGATTCACCCTGTAAACGACTACCTACTTTATAGTTAAGGATCGTTGACTTCCTCCTGAAGTTATAACTAGATCTGATGCCTCAAAACGAATTGTAAATTTCGGAAAAAATTACTTCGCAGATTTAGTACAATATTCGTATATCTAATAGTTATATAATATTTTCTAAAACTACTGAAATCACAATCAGGTTCTTACTGTTATTTTCCGATCTCTATATTTGTATCCTTCCCCACAGCTAGAAGAATGCGGTAAAATGCACTCACTCCATCGAGACCATTTGCTCACTT
Source organism: Pogonocherus hispidulus (assembly GCA_963924545.1). NCBI lineage: Eukaryota > Metazoa > Arthropoda > Insecta > Coleoptera > Cerambycidae > Pogonocherus > Pogonocherus hispidulus. The sequence continues at coordinate 9,034,362 of OZ004699.1, forward strand.
TACAATCTATCACCTTTCCTACTGGTCCTTGGCTGATAATGATACTGTTTGATCCCAGGCCTCCAAACTCTACGTCCTTTGATAAATCTGGAGCATGCAGAAATAAAAATAAAGCTTATATTCAAAAATCGAATTAATTGCCTCGACTTATTTCATCGCTGTTCCTTCTATAAAAACGCGATGGTTGTCTACGTGATACAGTCGAAATTAAACCAATAAGAAATTCATAAAATAGAGCCTCGTACTGAATTCATGAAATAGAACAGCTTGGCACTGAATTCGACTTAATAAATAATGAGGATTTTAAAGAACGACTTTTGATGCGCTAATAATTTTTCTTAAATTAAAAAGATATTGGTGTCTTCGTTGTCCTTCTTTAATTCCCCCACACCCTTTGTATATTCTGACCAAATTCAGGCATTGGAACGAGGAAAAAAGTTGTATATTTATACAGGGTGTCCACCTAGTGCGCGTAAGTCCAATATCTGGGTTAATAAAAGAGATAACTTAATTTTTTTTTCTACAGGGTTGTCTAATATCCCGAGCTGCACAAAATGAAAATATATTTACATATTCAGGGTGTTCAGTTTTTCCTGGACAGGTACCAACTTCGTTTTTCTAAATGGAAATATATATTTTTTATTGCTTTTTCAAACTAAACCCTTGATTTTAGTAGGACTTTCATCAGCCTTCCCTATACCTAACTTAAACTGTTTTTGAAATATTGACGGGTGAATATTGACATTTTTGCAACTTTGACACCCTGTAAAATCTAAACGGTTTGAGATCAAGCAAAACGGTTTGCACATTCCTATCTTAACTTTTTATAAGCTATCGTTTGATACTAATTTCAAATGTATCCAGGAATTAAAAATTTTCCGAAAATTTTGAAAATTTTTAATTCTTGGATAAATTTGAAATTAGTATCAAACGATAGCTTATAAAAAGTTAAGATAGGAATGTGCAAACCGTTTTGCTTGATCTCAAACCGTTTAGATTTTACAGGGTGTCAAAGTTGCAAAAATGTCAATATTCACCCGTCAATATTTCAAAAACAGTTTAAGTTAGGTATAGGGAAGGCTGATGAAAGTCCTACTAAAATCAAGGATTTAGTTCGAAAAAGCAATAAAAAATATATATTTCCATTTAAAAAAACGAAGTTGGTACCTGTCCAGGAAAAACTGAACACCCTGAATATGTAAATATATTTTCATTTTGTGCAGCTCGGGATATTAGACAACCCTGTAGAAAAAAAAATTAAGTTATATCTTTTATTAACCCAGATATTGGACTTACGCGCACTAGGTGGACACCCTGTATAAGGCATACTATATGTACTTTGCTTTGTTTTTTAAATGATATTTCGTAAAATTACGTTTGCTACATTGGATTTCATCTAACCTTCATTATTACAATCTATGTGACACTCTGAATACTCTATGGAGGCGCAGTTTGGTCCTTGATCGTCGTCATCATCATCCTCTTGGTCCTTCATTCTTATCCGTCTTCTTTCTTTAGTACCTTTCCCGCAGGTCACATTGCAGCCACTCCATTTTCCCCAAAATGTGCCAGGACAATTAGGATCCTGAAAAGTGTTAAATTTTGGAGATGTGGATCATGTACAAAATTTTTGCTAGTTAGAAGTTGTGTACAATTCAGAAACATATACATGTAGGTACGCGATTACACGCGGTTATTTTAAAGAAAGTCAACACATATGTATTACAAGTGTATTAGTGTATTCAAGCTGTAACTTTTTTAGTATCTAACTGAAACAAATGAGTGATGTGTTTTCAATGTTTGGAAAAACATGAAGATAGATCATAAGTTAATAATAATAATATTTATATCCCTTAATGTCATATAATGAGATTGATGAGAATAGTAGGACTTATTCGGAGATGCCGAAAACAACTATTCTACGGCCAATATCCCCGTGGAGTAGTTGTTTTCGGCATCTCCTTCAAATAAATAAGTAGGAGTGTCTTCCTTAAAGACAATAGAGGTCACTGCTATAATGGCACCTACGAAAAAGCAGGTCGTTATTTGTCTGTCAATTTGACAATAATTGTCAGACAGATAGTAGCACAGACCCAAAGAGGGCACTACGATGTGTTTCTCACCACTACTAGTAGGACTTAGATATATTTATTTTGCAACCAATAAGAAATTATTATGAGAAAATATTACTACTCACTTCTTCGCAATCTTCATTTCCATTGCCACAAGTCCTAATGTCCTGAGCAGAATCAGCGGGTTCTTTTTCTGATTCCATTTCCTCATCTATTCCTTCTTTTTCGATCATTTCTTCAGAGCCAAAGCAGTATCGGCTGAAGCATGTCTGGGATTCTGTTAATCGGACTTTGTGGCACTGCTCGGCATTGTCTGGGTCTATAAAAGTCCTTTGCCTATACATGATTCCGTCGCCGCAAGTAGCGGAACAAGGAGACCAATCAGACCATTCCTTTGTGGCGCAGTCCGACTCATCTTCAGCTTGATATTCGCACGATTTCGTGTAAATGCGTTGCCTTGTCAGGTGAAGCTTAGCTATAGGCTTCATATCTTCGCCGTCTTTACTATAGAATGGAGAATTTGGGTCATTGGGGTTGTTTGGGGTTATCCTTCGTATTGGTTGGCGGTCCCGAGTTGGAACAGAAGACTAAAAGTGAGACAAAGGATAATATAAATATAAATACAAGCAAGCAAAATTTGAACAGAAATATATGTACAGGGTGAGTCAACCATAGAGTAAAGTTCATTATCTCATTTGTTTAGAGAATTACGAAAAAACGTTAAATACAAAAGTTTTATAGAATATTAAGGTGCACAGTTTAAAATTATTTTTGAGTATACAGGGTGATTCAAAAAAGCGTGGCGAATATAACATAAGTTTTTTTAGATGGAACACCCTATTTTTTAATTTATTTTTAAATTTTACATGAAATTCTATAACTTTTTTGATAATAATGTCATATACCTAAACCCAGTAGTTTTTCTAATATTTTAATTTTTTTAGAAAAATATTAGTTTTTACTCTTATAAGAAACTGACAGTACCGCCATTGTTTCTAAAGGTGGAATACTCAAATTTGGTACAAACGTTCTATAAGGATGACAAAAAAGGTATATGTAAATAAATTTTAGTTAAATGCTACAGGGTCTTCAAAATAAATTTACACATTTCGACTATTTTAACTTCAAAAATTTCAATTTTTTTAAATGGCACACCCTGTATATTATTATTTTTTCTGATAGATTTTACAAAAGCCTTCAACTTTTATTGACTATAAGTTTTCATAGTTTGCGAGTTATTTTGATTTTATTCTTTTTTACACTTACCTACGCTATTGTGGAAACATAAACTAATATAAATAATAATAATTTCCCTACTAACTACCTTATTTTTAATTATTATGGAGTAATCAATAATCAAAAATATGCCCGTCTACTTAGATACACATGTTTAGTCTTGTTACTATATTTTCTTGCATGTTCCATAGCATAAAGGATGTTTATTGTCCTCCAGGTATCTCGTATCCTATTTTCGATATCTTCTGGTGTTGTAGAGGAATTCACATAAACACGATCTTTAAAGTGGTCTAACAAAAAGAAATCTAAAGGTGTTAAGTCACATGATCGAGGGGGCCACCCAATGAATCCGTTAGTGTAATAAAAACAAGTGTAAAAATGAATAAAATCAAAATAACTCCCAAATTATGAAAACTAGGTATATGACATACTCAATAAAAGTTGACGGGAAAATCTATCAGAAAAAATAATAATATACAGGGTGTGCCATTTAAAAAAATTGAATTTTTTTAAGTTAAAATAGTCGAAATGTATAAATTTATTTTGAAGGCCCTGTAGCATTTAACTAAAATTTATTTCCATATACCTTTTTTGTCATCCTTATAGAACGTTTGTACCAAATTTGAGTATTCCACCTTCAGAAACAATGGCGGTACTGTCAGTTTCTTATAAGAGTAAAAACTAACATTTTTCTAAAAAAATTAAAATATTAGAAAAACTATTGGGTTTAGGTATATGACATTATTAACAAAAAAGTTATAGAATTTCAAGTAAAATCTAAAAATAAATTAAAAAATAGGGTGTTCCATTTAAAAAAACTTATGTTATATTCGCCACGCTTTTTTGAACCACCCTGTATACTCAAAAATAATTTTAAACTGTGCACCTTAATATTCTATAAAACTTTTGTATTTAACGTTTTTTCGTAATTCTCTAAACAAATGAGATAATGAACTTTACTCTATGGTTGACTCACCCTGTACAAGCTGATTTTTATCATGAGAATCGGTTAGAAATACCAAGAGAACACCTTTTTTAGGAAACTCATCTTTTACAGAAAAAATTTTGTGTCGCCCAATATAGCTTTGAGAATAACCATAAGATAGATAATAGAAATTTAAGACTAATTAGGAATGTAACAAATTCACTATATTTTTCCATAAAATTAATATAGAAACTATATATAGACATAAACAACTATATATAGACATAAACTGTATAGACATTATTTATAAGCTTCGATATTGTGGTATTATATACTTACATCGTATCTGAGGCCATCATTAGTCCCAACATCCCAAGGATATAAATTTAGGGTTCTAGATTCCTCCCAGGTACAATCCTCTTTACATAGCTCCAGATTTGAAACACCAACGATCCAGTCCGGAGAAGGGGTAATCTTAGATACTAAGGATACTAAGTGATTCTTGCTGTCCACGCGAAAAACAGCATAGGTTGATTTTGTGATGTACGGATATTGAAGACCACGAGCTTTGATTATTGTCCTGATGTGTTCGCTCTGTAATGATTATTAAAAAGTGATTAATATCGACTGCAAAAAGATCTATATTAAATTATTTTTAATTAAATGTTCGGCCATTTTAAATTAAGAGCAAGTTACTTACATTGTTCTTCAATTCGGACTCTAATGTTCTTGTGACTCCTGTTTCTGCTAGTTCGGTCAGTCCTTGACTGGCGAGGTCCTCATAGTTCCAAAAAGCGTGATGCAATTGATGGGAAGCCCCGATGACGTCACTAAATCGGGTATTCCACTGATCTATAGGAAAGTGGCTGGGATGAGTATTTCTAGTCCATTTCCCCTCAAATTCCATCTAAAATATACAAAAAAAAATGTTCAGCCTAGTTTCTTAGTTGATGTCATTGGATGTCTTCATCTTGAGGATAATTCAAATTTGTCTTTTGTGGATAAATATCATATTTTAAAATAGTTAATCAATGAATTAGGTAGATAACACCTCATACATGTAAAATAACAATTTCTAACAATTTCTAACGAAGCAACAAAACATAATCAAGTTCATATATGAACTATATACATAGTTCTAATAAGTCTCTTTTTAGGCTCAGACCATTCATTAATCGAGACAATCATTTCCCGAAACAAACAGAAGCTTATGCTGTGTAACGTACAGATTGCATAGCTTTCTTATAGAAGGCTTAGTTAAAAATACATTTACAAGCTTATGTTGTGTCCTGTTTCTCATATTATTACCATATCCTTGCTTTTCGTTGAACATAATTCGTTATTTTTTATAATGATTCAATCAATTATTTACCTATAATTATAATTTATTTAATTGCATTTGAAAATGTTATTGATTCTCACCTCATATTTTGCTTCGTCACATGCACAACACCTTCTAAGAATTGTTGGTTCAATATTTTCATTCTGTAGAGTCTCCTCACATAATCTTTTGGTCAAAGGTCCGTCTTCACTAAACCAATTTTCCTTAGATTCTACCACCGTTGCCTTTATGGCAATACATCCGCTACCCTTTGGAGGGGCTATCCAATACATCTAAGAAAATAAAAATAGATATTGTGAGCTTGAAGCCTTTTATAAGAACAAAAACTAATTGTCATTATATTAAACACGGTAATAACACCTCTTTGAATATGATATATTTTTCGTCAAGGATCCACTAGGTGGATGTATTGGTGGATGTAATTTTTAAACACCAAGTTTAGTTAGAAAGCTCAACTTGGTGTTTATCTGTAAATAAAAATGACCAGAAACATAAAAATATATTGCCAAGCATACTCATCATTACCGGTTATTGGAGTTATCAATAAAAAAGTATCGTTGTAAATACTAAACTCCAGGTTGTTTCATAATTTGGCTGTGGCTCTACATACGGTAAAGTTTTTGCAGAATTAAATTACCTAGCCAGAATCGTAACCAAAAGCATTATTGGTACTGTTTGTAACAAACAGAAAATGGCATAAACTGGATCTTTACTTAACGTCATTGCCAAATTATCGTGACAGTTATCTTCACATCTAATAACATTCACCGTTTGGACTTACCTGGATCTCCGTTTTGGGCACTATGCTAGATTCAACCACCGTGTTAGGGCACTGGTTGCTGATTCTGGCAAGCATCTCCGTATCACCCGCGAAGCCTAGTTGCCCCACGGCATGATCTTCGTTCTCTCCATCATCAGGTTCCAGCGTTATCATAAAGCTTCTGAATGCCTTTGGATGAACTCTGGGACTAATTTTCAGAGAAACTAAAATTGAAATTAATATTTATTAAATTATTCTCATGGGCATGTCCTGATACTATTAATTGTATCAAAACTTTGAGAGAAAATATTGTTAAAGACTAAGAGGGGCTAAAATTCACATTGGCATATAAACAACACACTGCCTGATGGTTATTATTGCTATATATTTCATAAGCCCAAAGTTCATAAGAAAAGATACCCATTTGTCAACCACTTCATTAGAAAACTTAGTTTTGTATATATTTTTTATTCCTAATTTTGATTATTGCGTGTACTTACTGTTATATCTTTGAAGAGGAGTGTAACTTTGTGGATTCCCAGGAATTTCTAAAAGGTATTTTCCAGCTTCATTCCTGTTTCTTGGCTTTACTACACCGCTTGGCGTTTTGTCGCAAATGCTTGAAGATCTATAAACTAATGAAAGTAGTATGCCCAAGAAGAATATCACTTGCCTTGATATCATTTTTTATACCTAAAAGTAAATTTCCTGATATAAGCTAGACATTCGCTATTCACATGTTATAAGTAGGTACATTAGATTTTGTGTTGTTTCGCATTTGATAGTCTATTCTAATAAATACAGATCCTCAATACCAAAAGAACTATACCTAATAATTCATGATTAGTTTTTAAAAACTCGACTTATATATCGCTCCATGAAATTTGCGATTTATTTACGCCACATCTTACGATGAGGGTTTGCGATGTTTTTAGAATACAGAGCGATTTATATTTTTCAATTGGGATATCAGATAACATCGTGGGTGCTTAATAAACATGATAGATTTTATAATAAATCAAATACCTACTTAAGGGGGGTATATTATTTGAAGGAGATGCCGAAAATAACTACTCCACGGACTATGTGTCCCGACTGTGTGGGATTGTCCCAAAGACAGAGGTTACTGTTGACAATAATCGTCAGACGAATACTAGAAAATACCAAAAGAGGGAGGGCACTACGATACTTCTCACCACTAATAAATACTTGGGTATATTTTTGAAATGTCTCATTTCATAAATGGGAACTTCTTATACAATTTATAATAACCAAGTGGTTTGATTATATGATATAACCAAACCACTTGGTTATTATATACAGGGTGGCCCACGAATAACGAAACAAGCGAATTTTCGGATACTTACCTACTTTTCCTTGCAAATCGCTTGGACACGTCAATTAAGTTTTCGAGGGGGAAATATTTTGCGCATATTTTCAAGGTCGTAGTTATACCCCCTAAGCGAGGGTGAGGTTCACCCTTAAAATTTTAAATAGGAAGGGGAGTCGAGTCACAGCTCATTTTAAAGCTTGCAAAAAGAGCTTTACAATACTGCATACTTTTTTGAATTTGAGTCAATAGTTCTTGAGAAATTTAATTTTTAATTTTAAATTTTTTTTTCATTTTTGCAAAATAATTGGAAACATTTTGAATTTCTTTTTCTTTAGATTGTAATATTATTAACTAAGTATTCCTTTTTAAACATTAATGTAGTAATAATCTGGATCGTCAAGAAACTCGATATATAAATTTTCATTTAATATCGTAAAATAACAATTGTCTGTACTGACAAAAAAGTTGACATTAAATCACACCAGAAATGCTAGTAATGTTCGGAAATACTTCGAGTAAAATCTTGATCACTGTATGGAAGCAAGAGGTGAGCATTTGTCAAATTAATACTCGTACTAAAAATATTAATAAGTAAATTTTCGTTTCTACTTGTTCGTAGGGCCTATGTAGTATAAGAATTGCAATTAATTTATTTTTTACTGACCAGGACTATTATTATTTTTAAAAAAGAATACTTACTAAACAATATTACAATCTAAAGAAAAAGAAATTCGAAATATTTCCAATTATTTTGCAAAAATGAAAAAAAAATAAATAAAAAACAAAAAATTAAATTTCTCAAGAACTAGTGACTCAAATTCAAAAAAGTATGCAGCATTGTAAAGGTCTTTTTTCAGCTTCAAAATGAGGTTTGTCTCGACCCCCTTCCCATTTAAAATTTTAAGGGTGAACCTCACCCTCGCTTAGGGGGTAAAACTACGACATTGAAAATATGCGCAAAATATTTCCCCTTCAAAAACTTAATTGACGTGTCCGAGCGATTTGCAAGTAAAAGTTGGTAAGTATCCGATAATTTGCTTGTTTCGTTATTCGTGGGCCACCCTGTATACCTACTAAGGTGTCCGTAAAATATTCGAATTACTACTTTGAATCTTATAGAATACAAGATGTCACATTTTTAATCTATAAACTTAAACTTGACGGAGAGTAAACTATTTAAAATGTGTTTAAGAGATAATAGGTGTTTGTTGGTCTCAAAAATATTCACTGTCAATATAATGAAGTGGCAGCTTCATCCAATATAGATCATATTAAATTAATTTATATTTATAAATAGAAACATCGATGACATTGACTCTTTAATTTCATCATCTTAACCTTGTTCTAAAAATCTAAAACCACATATGTTTACACATATGATCAATGTTAAATAAATGAATTCTATAACGATATACAAATTATTAGGATTCACTGAATAGGTATTTAGGGCGCAAACTTATTACAAGTACCCATTTTCCTTAGCCTTGTCAGCTATGGTGCTATATGCAGCTATCTATGAGTACCTCAATTCTATTCAATTTGACTATTATAATTTTACTGAGAATCGCTGAGAATTTCAATACAGGGTCCAGGCGTTCAACATCCCTCAAAATCGGCAAGTAACCCATGACCCATTGTATGTTTTCTATGCCTTAAAGATAGAGATAAAAAAGGAAAACGTGAGGTTTTCTTTATTTCCACTCAAGAAAAGCAGAATGCCATTTATGCTAAAGCCAAATAAATTCAAGATTTTCAGTTACTGAAGAAAATTCAGGGTTTTGAAAATCTTCCCATTGATATGATAGCTGCGGATTTCAGGTACCACACATTATGCTTAAATTTTTTAACGTCTCAACATGCTGGATGGAGGTGGATGCTCAACATTTATTTTCAATTACTCGGGGTGACTTATGTTCTCCACCTCTTACTGGAGGTACTTTTTTTCCATGTAAAACGCACGTTGTACCAAATTTTAGTCTACACTCTACTGATCCGGTTCCCAATTTACCCAAAAACTTTGGATATGTGGTGGATATTAATCATAAAATAATTCCAAAAATTATGTAAAAAAAACTATTGCCGGATCTTAAAATAATAAAAAAGTGCAATTGCAAAGTAAAATGTGATAAAAAATGTGCCTGTACTTAGTGTTCTGTTGCTTGCACATGGATACAGATTTCCCTAACAATTGTTTTAAGGGCTAAAATAGGGTAGTAATGCGATATCCGACAAGGCGACACGTCGTAATCCTTTCAAAGGTGAGTATCAATTAAAATAAATAACAATACACTAATAGATAAAACACTGATAAACTAATATACAATAACAATAGTTATAAAATATAAGAATATAATTATTTCACAATTTTATAGTCTGGCCTAATATTCCGATATATTGGATTACATGGTAGCGCGTACCAAAGTAAATTGAATGGCACGCAAAACTTTTTCAAGCCTTAGACCACATTTCGTTCATATATAGTATGTGCAAATTTTGATAATTTAATATAGTTGCCCGCATGTTGAAATTTTCGATACATAAATTTCGTAACTACGCCTTTAGCCATTGTTAAAAAAAAACAAAGAAATATTTTCAAATTCTATAAGCACATGCAGAAGCGCTCATGTCTCAAGTATTCACATATAAAAAATCATATGAATATCTCAAACAGTTATTTTTTTAGAAAGGTGTAAACGTTCAAAATCACTTATTATTTAAACACGGCTCCGCTCTCTTTCTTTGCTATTTAAGAAGTTGTGCAAAAGCCAACAAAACTCCAACAAGTCATTTCTTATGCCCCTAGGGACCCTCTATCCCTAAGTGAAATAAAAAATCATTTACCGTACCGTCATGGATCATTTCAATTTTCAGAGCCTTGGACCCCCCTATTTCGAGAAATTCTTAGTCAGCAATAACCAAGTTTGCAATTTTAATACATGAAATATATTATAAAAGTTTATAAAATAACAAAAAGTAGCTTTTGAATTGAATAAATCAATCAATCTAATATAATCTATCTAATGAATGAATAAGCTATCTAATGTAAATCAAAAGTTTCTTCTAATTTAAAAAACATCACGTAAATTAGTTAAATTCTATATGCTTTAGATGCAATTGCTCTCTTGTGAAAGTACGCGTTATAAAATTAAGCCATAGCTAAAACGCGTTCTGGCTGGATTATCGAAAGGACCACAACACGAATTTCGCGTTCTGACTCTTTTATGTATACCACAACGCATTGTGGGTGTTTTATCAGTAGCCATAAAACCTTGGAAATAGTAGTTCTAAGGTCGTACATCGTCCTGTAGAAAATAATCACGGCTTAGCTTACGCTGGTAAATAAGGTTCTCTGCGTTGGTTGATACGTCTGTAGAACATATTACGATAACCTTTGACCTCGAATTATGTTGCAAAAGTATGTTTTATTTTGCTACTATTTATTAAATGCTTAAAAAATATTGTTAGCATTTCAAATTATATACATGTGAAAAAAAGAGAGCCACATTTGGTACCTGGATAACAGTATTAAAATTTAATTCGTTGATTTTTGTAATAAAGAAAGCTAGGTACTGAAATAACTATGTAAGGATATTGTCTATACAAAAAATCTTTACGAAAATAAATACGAAAAGTATAAAAAAAGGTTTCATGTGAATCAGAACACCATTAGAGCATTTCTAAAAATCTGTAAAAACAGTACATGTAGCCTATTTGCCCATTTTTAGATGCGGTGTCTAGAGAATAAGCCAAACTCAAGGACATCTTGTGAAATTTTAGTTTCTAGATTAAATAGAAATCTTATCTCTGTAATAAACTTAGATCCCTTTTAATGAATACTTAATATCTATTCACTTAAAAAATTAAGTAAAAAGGAACTTCTAGGAAAAGTCGTCTCTATTTTGTTTCTTATGAAGTAATTTTTTTAAAAATTTCGTTCTATACAAAGTTATTTTAATAATAACTCAAAGTACGGATTGGATGAACCGTTATTGATGTCTCTCCATCATTTCCAAGTTTCCACGAATTTCTTCCGCTTTATCAAATTTCTATCTGCCACGACTTGGCGACGAGGACTCTTTTTACTTATAAATATGTTTCGCGAAAACACAGTATCGACATACTGAAAATAGGATAAATGTAGTGTGTGTATTTTAATGCAAAACATCTTTATTGACACTTTATAGAAACAACCAGATTCAATGTTGATTTATAAATACTTAGGTAGGTATATTCTAGATTCTAGATTCATTCTAGACATACATTCTAGATTTACTACTCCCTGAATGTTGTCGATAAAATGCCTGTCTGTTAACGAGCGATATTTTGTCCAATTAAAAATATTAATCGATTTCAAGATATCCTGGATGGGCGTGAATGACTCTTAACGAAGTTTTCACGTATAGCCTCTGAGGGTTCTTACTTCCCATCAGAAAATAATTACATTAATTAATTAAAATATTGTACATGAGTAGATGCGTCCTTTAAATTAAATTATTTTCAAAAATTATGTACTACCCGAATTATGTATTAAAATATTTTTGAATTGTATTAACTGTTTTGTATTAACTTGTTGATGCTATTATGAAACTGTGAGATTCCCAAGATAAGTCAACTCATTTGATACTCGTGCATTGACACTTGATACGAGTGCTATTTTAAAAAAATATTTGCCAGGCCCAACAGAGGCAACTTTACCCGAGGCTTAATACAACTTAGAGCAACTTTACCCGAGGTTGCTAACGAGAAGTAGTTTATTTTTTCTTTTGGATAAATACCTAACATATATGTAAAACATATATATCTAAAACAAAAAGAGTATACAGAGTATCCTATTTAAAAAAATCTACTTTCCTTGGCTTGAAGTTAATGAATCTTGATACTAAATTTTCAGGACCCTGTATACATTTAAACAACTGTTAAAATACAGTTAGAAAGCTTAGATATTCAACAACTAACCAACTAACAGCTTTAAATATTGCTTTTTTAGATAAATAATGAATTGTAAGTTAAATTAAAGAGAATTTTTTCAAAAACGGCTGAGAATTCGTATAGGGAAATTTTATAAAGTCCTAAAATAACGCGTATAATCCAAAAATGCAATAATGTATGGAGTATTATTCATTTAAAATAATAAAGTTAACGGCAACTTCCGGTTATAACAGCAACTTCCGGTATAACCGGAAGTTGCCGGAATATATTTTATTTAAGAAGAGCATATTCAAAAACTCAAATGTCTAAATTTTCACTCTTTAAATCTAAGTAGTCTCTGACATATTCTAATGGGTGGTCACCGTGAAACACCCTGTATTATAACAGTGATAATAGCTGTAAAAATATCACTAAACGACATTTTAAAATTCCTCATGTCATCGAAGAAATGTATGCCTATTAAAAAAATATAATGCCATCAGGATACATATAGGACCCTTTAGAAAATCGCGCGAATCTTAAGCAACAGATTTCCAATGGTGAATGTTTGGACTAACATTACTTATCTTATTTATTCTTAATCGAAATTATATATTTTATCGATTAATGGGATTTGTTAAACATTTATATTTATGACTTTGCTGAAGATATTTCATATGAAAAGCGCGATAGTTCAAAAGAAGAATACTGTAACATCCTACTTACCCCAACGGAGTAATCCTTAATCCGTGTCCTTAATTAATATAGCACTGTTAACAAATAGCACTGAACCAATGCACCTTCGTTCCAGCGGATGTCATACTCAACTGCTGCGCACGGATTAATTCAGGGAATATCTTTAAAAATATCTTGTTAGCTAGAATATTAATTATGTCGACGCAAAATAATTGGCGTTCAATAATTGTCAACACTACGCGAATGAATCTTATCGCTGTGATAGCTGTAATGTTAGACCCGGCGGAGTAACATGTCCAAACATTTGTTAACGAACCAAAATCATAATACTTCACATATCCTTGTTTTTTGCTTATAGATATTAGTTTAAAGCTAAAGAAAATATCGATATAGTGTCGAATTTATGTTTTGTATTATAGTACATATATTTACTATAAAGGAATCGCAGAATTTTTCAATTTGATCTATGCCTATAGTAGATGCATTCTAGACTAGGAAATATATTATGCAAAAGCCATGAAACTTTAAATATTTGTTGTCTATAAACCAACCCATTTTTAAAGTTTACTATTATTCAACTACCATACACTCCGCAATTTACCAGAGATATGATATTGACTTTAAACGTTGACTGTATAAATAGGGAAGCTTAAGTAAAATTTATTTTTCATTTCACTTTCTATTTAGTTGCCTAATTTAATAAGTTTTAGTTTTATTTTGGATACAATTTTGATTTGCGCATGAATTTTGATTTGCACATTACTTAAAACGGTTGTACTTAGGGACTTTAAACAAGTAAGTATACCTTTTTCATTAAAACACGAGAGAAATATGTAAGCATTCGCAATCCGTTGTAAAGTTGAGGATAAGAAAGTTACAATCTTTTTAAAGATAGGAGCTAAATCAAAATCGTACCTGGATTATAATTTCTGAATCCAAATAACACACACCCACCAAATTTCATGAGAAAATAAAATAAAATATGGTTTAATTACAAATGAAAAGGAACAATATTAAATTTTAACTTTCACACCCTGCGTCAAAATAACTAAATAGGTAGTAATATTTTAACTCTTATTATCCATAGTTACCCATGTTACAATCACTTATAATATGAAAATTTTTAGTTTTAGACATGATTTCAAGAATCTAATAAATTATTTTTATCAATTTAAGTTAGAAAGATAAAGAAAAAAGAGTTTGCTGTCAAAAAGAGTATCAGCAGGATTCTCCTCTTAATATTTTTAAAATCGATTGATTTAGGAGGAAAGAATACTAAATTGTTATATGTACATGTGTATATGTAGGTAAATATTACATATTATACATTGCATTAGATCTTTAAGTCAAATATTTTAGTCAAAGGTATAAGTAAATGAGTCACATTAAATCTCTAGGTAGAAGTGTTCATTTTTACATTTTGTTAGAATTAATGACTTTGTTTTAACTCCAAAATAATCTATATTAGGTATATTGTTTTTAGATACAACTAACTTGCTACTGTTTGTAGTGGCGAGATACAGTGAAATACACTGCAGTGCCCTCTTTGGGTCTTTGCTACTACCTGTCTGACAATTATTGTCTAATTGACAGACAGATAACGATTTGCAGAAAGCAGATGCCATTACAGCGACCTCTATTGTCTTTGAGGAAGACAATCCTACTTAATTATTGGGAGGAGATGCCGAAAACAACTACTCCACGGCCAATATGCCCCGACTGGCGTTGCATTACATCAACATCTCCATGGATGTCGCCACATCCTTCATCAAGACCAAATACCAGACAATAACCGGTTTCGATCTTGTTATGATCTCATCAGATTGCCATAGGTATCGGAATCGATGAATGATCTGGCGACATTGATTGCCTAAGGGGCATATGTGAATGTTTGTAGTGGCGAGATACAGTGAAATACACTGCAGTGCCCTCTTTGGGTCTTTGCTACTACCTGTCTGACAATTATTGTCTAATTGACATCCATGGAGATGTTGATGTAATGCAACGCCAGTCGGGGCATATTGCCCGTGGAGTAGTTGTTTTCGGCATCTCCTTCCAATAATTAAGTAGGATTGTCTTCCTCAAAGACAATAGAGGTCGCTGTAATGGCATCTGCTTTCTGCAGATCGTTATCTGTCTGTCAATTAGACAATAATTGTCAGACAGGTAGTAGCAAAGACCCAAAGAGGCCACTGCAGTGTATTTCACTGTATCTCGCCACTACAAACATTCACATATGTCCCTTAGGCAATCAATGTCGCCAGATCATGCATCGATTCCGATACCTATGGCAATCTGATGAGATCATAACAAGATCGAAACCGGTCATTGTCTGGTATTTGGTCTTGATGAAGGATGTGGCGACATCCATGGAGATTTTGATGTAATGCAACGCCAGTCGGGGCATATTGCCCGTGGAGTAGTTGTTTCGGCATCTCCTTCCAATAATTAACTTGCTACTATTTCTATTACTTTTAGTGTTTAGGCGGTAAAACGCAAAACCGCTAAAACTAGCCGGGAGCTTGAAAACCACCAGCCTGCCGCCTGCCTGCCGCTGCGATCGGCGGCAAAATTTAGCCCGCGTCTTGTCGGGGGAAAGCGATTTGCGTTTTGGGGTTTGGACGGGGGAAACATATACAAACTAACGGCTGAAGCTGAAGACTTCACAGAATATCTATAAGGAAGACATATTGTCTACTGAATCGCTGTGGGTTGCGACTTGTAATTCAGTGTCTTTCTCTTTCGTGGTTTCGGCAAAGAATAATTAGTATATAGTCTTTGGTTTCGGCAAGGACTCTGCGGAATCATGTCCACAGAAAACCTCATTGCGCTTGTTAAGATGCATACGTTCATTTGGGACAAAAGCTGTGAAGAATATAAAGACAAATTTGAAAAAGAAAAGATTTGGGTCGAGGTGCCCCAAAGGATCTTCCAGGACTGGGATAAATTTGAGAAGAAAGAGCGGAATAAGAAATGTAAGTTAAAGTTACCAAATAATTATTTAGGTGAAAGGTTAATGACTAAAACGTAAGCAATTGAAAAGTAAATCTAATATATAAAAATCAATGTTTGTTTGTTCGTATATTGATTAACATTTATTTTCAATACATGAATGTGACCCTCCAGGTCCCATTCCCCTGCTGCGCCTCCGAGCGATTTTGCAGTATATCAGACAGAAAAGCGGTCTTTGTTCCCGCTCCTTTTACATTTTTACATTTTCTTAGAATACAGGACAATGTTTTATCCTTAAAATTATAAAAACAAGGAAGAAAGATTTAGTGGATTGTAACTGCCAGTCTGTCTGAGATTTTCAATAACTGTCATTAAATTCATAGACAAAAAAAGTGAAATAATGGGCTTGTTTTGGTTTTCAGACGAACAGGTTCTGAATCATACTGAACACCTGCAGTCTGAAAATTCGGAGGCTTTTTTCAAACTACACATGCTCAGTCCGATTCAGGACTGGTTCTTGTTAGAGTTAGAACGAAAACAAGGCTTACAAAAAACTTGAAAAGTAACTGAATTTTATCCATGTATCAAACAACTTTATTTTGAACTCAATTTTAATTTAATTTCATTCCTTCTGCCACCGTGAAAGAAGCAACATGTGTCCGTGTCCGTGTCCAGTGTCCAGTGTCCAGTGTCCAGTGTCCTATGTGACTTGGAAAAGGTATGCTTAATATATAATGTCTTACTATATATTTTGTTATTACTGTTATTAACTTAACCATTAGTTTAATGAGATTTAAATTGTGAATTTTTTATTTTTTTTACGTTTGCATTTTAACATTTCATCTACAACTAGGTATATTCTAAACTTATAGTTAGTTAATCAACTCCAGGTCTTGCTTGAGACAATCTACTTTTAACGTTTAGTGAAGAATTTAACAACTAGCACAATTAACTTATAGCAACTGAATTTCTCTGAAAATACTCTGGATTTCTTAATTTCAGAACTGAATATCTGATTCTAGTTTGGTACTACTACTGCGAGTAACTTGATAGTTAATTCCATATACTTTGAACAATATTTAGCAACATTATTTTGTCTTTAATAATGCAGTGTATAAAAAAATATCGATTTCACTTGTGCGTCTTATTAAATTCTTCATTTAACAGGCATAATACTTTGCCGGCGGATTCAAATTGTTATAACTTGAGTATGTTAGAAAAGCGAGAATCCAATGTTTTTGGGATTTAAAGGAAAATCCTGTAAATTTTAAAAAGTCCTAAGGAATCCACCCTAAGGAAAAAAGATAATGCACGATATAAATTTTTCAAAAATATAGTACTAGTAACTATACATTGTTTTATAATAAATTATTTTTATTTTAAGATATCTATTTTCAAGTAAGAAGGTATAAATTTTAAATTTTGCACCAATACCTACACTACCAAAGTTGTCTTTTTAATACTTATACAGGGTCCTGCACCTGAGTTCCCGTCTTTTGTAGCACATGAACTATTGTCTTTATAAGTTTCATTCAAATTTGACTGCAAACTATTTGTAAAGAGCCACATTTTGAAAATATTTTCAAATATACAGGGTGCTTCAAAAACGTGTACCTACCATACTAAATTTATGTTTTTTTAAATGGAACACACTATATATTTTTGCATTTTTAGATTCTGCATGCAAATTTAGTGTCAGTTTGTGTTATATTTCCTATATCAAAACTTAGTCGTTTCAAAAGTATTCGACATTTTATAGAAAAATTACAGTTGTTACAATTATTTCAAAATTACGTATCTTATACAATTGAACAGCGTTTATTTTAATTTTTATGTCAGATAGTTTATGCATTGGTCTTTCTGAAAATAGCTAACAGAAGTCTGTAATACATACAGAGTGTTTAATATTTGCTGAGCAACACGTCAATTTTGAAAGATGCAAAACTATTTTTTTTTCAAATGGACACCCAGTATATTATTCTCCAGTTGAAAGTACCAATCAATTCTGAATTGAAAGATGTAGCATTGTCATATACCTATCTCTTAAGGTACTCAAGATATAATATCAATTTTATAGTAAAGTGCTCGAAAATTTAAGCTACTCCGTTTCTGAGTGGTCTTCGAATAAAATAAAATTACTAGAAACTGCATCTGACTCTTACTATAGCCATAATAAGAGTCAAAGCAACTGACAATAAATTTGAAATATTTCTAGTTGTTGATACTTCTAAAATTTATGATACTTTATTGACGCATTTTCGGCCCCATATTTTATTACTTTTATGATGAGCATTTAGGGATACCTTCTCAAATTTTGGATACTCTTCTTTCATGCCCTCTGAACGTGTCTTTTTTAGTTTCAAGAATATAGGGTTTAAAATTGTCTACGCCTAAATGACACATAATATATTATTGTATATACAGGGTGTCCCATTTTTATGCTGAAAAAATTCTGGACTATTATAGAGCCAGTAAAAATAATGAGACTTTGCTATATAAACTTATTTCCATAACCGTACCGTTTCTGAGATAAGGGTATTGAAGTTTTTGAAAAAAAAATATTTTTTTATTTATATCTGTTACAGTGATAAACCAATTGTTTTAAAATTTTATTTGGTAAATGCTACTATGAATCTTTCTTCCACAAACAGTTTCAGCTCAATGGGACTAGCCAGTGGTGTGCAACCTGCATTCTCGGACCCCTTTTCTAATAAATAAATGTTACGCCATTGACTAACGTTTAAAATAATATTCCATATTTCGATGTCCCACCCATTTCTCTACAAAAAAGTATTCTTTCATTTTTTTCATGAAACGCACCGTTACGGAGTGAATCGATATTTTATGAAACCATATCACGTCCTTACCTAACAAAATAATACCTTAAAATAAAATTATATCGGTATAATTTTATTTTAAGGTATTATTTTAGGAAAGGACATGACATGGTTTCATAAAATATCGATTTACTCCGTAACGGTGCGTTTCATGAAAAAAATGAAAGAATAGTTTTTTGTAGAGAAATGGGTGGGACATCGAAATATCGTTCTATTTTAAACGTTCGTCAGTGGCGTAACATTTATTTTAGAAAATAAATGTAGAAAAGGTCTCCGAGAGTGCAGGTTGCACGCCACTGGCTATTCCCATTGAACTGAAACTGTTTGTGGAAGTAAAGAGTCATAGGTAGTATTTACCAAATAAAATTTGAAAAATGTTGGTTTATTACTGTTCTTCTAATGTTTTTATTAGATTGATTTAGGAGGAAAGAATACTAAATTATTATATGTACTTGTGTATACAGGGTGCTTCAAATTCGATGTAATACCTACATGGGGATCTCGGAAACGGTAAGAGATGCGAAGTCGGTTAAATGGAGGCAAAGTTGCGTATTCAGGGGGGTAACATAATGGTGAAAAGAAATCAAGGCTAACTTGATTAGTTTTCGAAATATTTTGAAAAAACCGAAAATTCCGATTTTTGTTTTTATTTTTTTGCGGGCCTATTTGATGAGGTATTAAAAAATAAAAAGCACTTTTCTATAGCAACTTTTTGCCCTTTATCGAATAGTGTTAGCGAATTTTCCACAAAACGTTTCGTTTCCCGGAAACCAACATCAACTTCATTTTTTTAAATACGGACCTGGATATTTTTTCAATTTTATGGAAACATTTTTGTAACATGATAGAATGCCACCATAAAAGGAACCAGATTTAAACGTTTTATCTAAGAAAAATACATCATTAGTATTTTTGTTTCGACTTTTGTTAATTCTAGATATTAAAAAAATCTAAATCACAACGTTTAAATCTGGTTCCTTTTATGGTGGCATTCTATCAAGTTTCAAAAATGCTTTCAAAAAATTCAAAAAAAAATTCAAAAAGTTGCTACTTTTTGCCTTCATTTAACCGACTTTGCATCTCTTACAGTTTCCGAGATCCCCATGTATTGCATCGAATTTGAAGCACCCTGTATGTAGGTACATACATATTTATACATTGCATTAGATCTTTCAGTCAAATATTTTACATTTTCTTAGATTGCATGACAATGTTTTCTTAAAATTATTAAAAAAAAAACAAAGAAAGATTTAGTGGATTGTAACTGCCAGTCTGTTTGCGATTTCGATAAAATAACTGACTTTAAATTTATAGACAAAAAAAGTAAAATAATAGGCTTGTTTTGATTTTCAGACGAACAGGTTCTGAATCATACTGTACACCTGCAATCTGAAAACTGGGAGGCTTTTTTCAAACTTCACATGCTTAGTCCCATTCAGTACTGGTTCTTGTTAGATCTCGAACGAAAACAAGGCTTACAAAAAACTTGAAAAGAAACTGAATTTTATCCATGTATCAAACAACTTTATTTTGAACTCAATTTTAATTTACTTTCATTCCTTCTGCCACCGTGAAAGAAGCAACATGTGTCCGTGTCCGTGTCCAGTGTCCTATGTGACTTGGAAAAGGTATGCTTAATATATAATGTCTTACTATATATTTTGTTATTACTGTGTTATTAACTTCACCATTAGTTTACTGAGATTTAAATTGTGAATTTTTATTTTTTTTTACGTTTGCATTTTAACATTTTATCTACAACTAGGTATATTCTAAACTTATAGTTAGTTAATCAACTCCAGGTCTTGCTTGGGACAATCTACTTTTAACGTTTAGTGAAGGATTTAACAAGTCGCACAATTAACTTATATCAACTGAATTTCTCTGAAAATACTCTGGATTTCTGAATTTCAGAACTGAATTTTTGAATCTAGTTTGATATTACTAGTGCGAGTAACTTGATAGTTAATTCCATATACCTAGAACCGTAATTAGCAACATTATTTTGTCTTTAATAATGCAGTGTATAAAAAAATATCGATTTCACTTGTGCGTCTTATTAAATTCTTCATTTAACAGGCATAATACTTTGCCGGCGGATTCAAATTGTTATAACTTGAGTATGTTAGAAAAGCGAGAATCCAATGTTTTTGGGATTTAATGGAAAATCCTGTAAATTTTAGAAGTCCTAAGGAATCCACCCTTAGGAAAAAAGATAATGCGCAATATAAATTTTTCAAAAATATAGTACTAGTAACTATACATTGTTTTATAATAAATTATTTTTATTTTAAGATGTCTATTTTCAAGTAAGAAGGTATAAATTTTAAATTTTGCACCAATACCTACACTACCAAAGTTGTCTTTTTAATACTTATACAGGGTCCTGCACCTGAGTTCCCGTCTTTTGTAGCTCATAAACTATTGTCTTTATAAGTTTCATTCAAATTTGACTGCAAATTATTTGTAAAGAGCCACATTTTGAAAATATTTTCAAATATACAGGGTGCTCCAAAAACGTGTACCTACCATACTAAAGTTATGTTTTTTTTAAATGGAACACACTATATATTTTTGCATTTTTTGATTTTGCATGCAAATTTAGTGTCAGTTTGTGTTATATTCCGTATATCAAAACTTCAAAACTTCTCTATATCGTTCAAAGGTATTCGACATTTTATAGAAAAAATTACAGTTGTTACAATTATTTCAAAATTACGTATCTTATACAATTGAATAGCGTTTATTTTAATTTTCATGTCATAGTTTAGGCATTGGTCTTTCTGAAAATAGCTAACAGAAGTCTGTATTACATGCAGAGTGTTTAATATTTGCTGAGCAACACGTCAATCTTGAAAGATGCAAAACTCATTTTTTTCAAATGGACACCCAGTATATTATTCTCCAGTTGAAAGTACCATTCAAATCTGAATGGAATGATGTAGCATTGTCCTATACCTATCTCTTAAGGTGCTCAAGATATAATCAATTTTATAGTAAAGTGCTCGAAAATTTAAGTTACCCCGTTTCTATGGTCTTCGTGGACCCCGTGGTCTTCGAATAAAATAAAACTAGAAACATTTCAAACATATTGTCAGTTGCTTTGACTTTTATTATAGCCATAATAAGAGTCAAAGCAACTGACAATAAATTTGAATATTTCTAGTTGTTTTATTTTATTCGAAGCCCACTTAGAAACGGGGTAACTTAAATTTTCCAACACTTTACTATAAAATTGATTATATCTTTAGCAACTTAAGAGATGGGTATAGGACAATGGTATATCATTCGATTTAGAATTGAATTGTACTTTCAACGGGTGATTAATATACTGGGTGTCCATTTGAAAAAAAATTAGTTTTACATTTTTCAAAATTAACGTGTTGCTCAGTAAATATTAAACACTCTGTATGTATTACAGACTTCTGTTAGCTATTTTCAGAAAGACCAATGCCTAAACTATCTGACATAAAAATTAAAATAAACGCTGTTCAATTGTATAAGATACGTAATTTTGAAAAAATTGTAACTGTAATTTTTTCCATAAAATGTCGAATACCTTCGAAACGACTAAGTTTTGATATAGGGAATATAACACAAACTGACACTAAATTTGTATGCAAAATCAAAAAATGCAAAAATATATAGTGTTTTCCATTTAAAAAAACATAACTTTAGTATGGTACACGCTTTTGGAGCACCCTGTATTTTTGAAAATATTTTCAAAATGTGGCTTTTTACGAATAGTTTGCAGTCAAATTTGAACGAAATTTATAGAATCACCAGTTCATGAGCTACAAAAAGACGGGAGCTCAAGTGCAGGACCCTTTATAATACGGGGTGTCCCATCGAAAAGTATCACATTTCGCCGCCTTATATCTCGAAAACTAAAAGAGATATCGGGATGCGGTTTGGACAGAACGACTTAAGATTTTTGTAAGTTTTTTTTGGCACTGTTGCCAAATCTCCAAATATATTGATAAACTTTTTATTGAATACGCTCCTCTTTGGAGTAAATTTACTTGCTTATATTAAGTGGAACACCCTGTATATTTTGCCATAATCAGGAAGCCTAATCACTTTACTTTTCAAAAAGGTATACATTGTTTACATTATCTTGAGAATTGGAGCCACAAAATTCAGTTTAATGGGAGCACCTCATACTTGAACAGTTTGTGAAACTAGTCGTTTTCACAGTAGCCATGAAAAACAAAAGGACAATAATAAACTGTATTGTCAGTTGTGTTAAATATTTGATGTATAGATATAAAAATGTTCACATTAGAGGGATCACACACTTTTGATCATTTACTACTAAGGATGCACAAGTGTATAATGAAGTAAATGATGGGCAGTTAAAACAAATTGTTTTCTAACTTATTCAAGTAGTTATTTTGATTATTTTATCTGTTATTTTTATTACTGTCATTGTGCTTTGTTGTTATTGTTAACAAAACTCGTACCTACCTACCGATTATTAAAGAATTATTCTTTTCTCCCTATCTGTTTTCATTTAAAAAGCAAATGCAGTCAAGTTCCACATCAAGTTTGATCAGATATTTTTTAAAATGAAATATATAGGGTATTTTATTTAAAATAAGTGTACAAAAACTTAAAAATAACTTTACAAAGAAGGAGGTATTTTTTTCATTCGTAATAACCCAAATAAGAGTACTTCTAATAAACTTAATTTTGTGGCTCCAATTCTCAAGATAATGTAAACAATGCATACCTTTTTGAAAAGTAGAGTGATTAGGCTTTCTGATTATGTCAAAATACACAGGGTGTTCCATTTAATATAAGCAAGTAATTTTACTCCAAAGAGAAGCGAATTCCATAAAAAATTTACTAATATATTTGGAGATTTGGCAACAGTGCCAAAAAAAACTTACAAAAATCCTAAGTAGTTCTGTCCAACCCGCATCACGATATCTCTTTTAGTTTTTGAGATATAAGGCGACGAAATGTAATACTTTTCGATGGGACACCCAGTATATTATGTACTCGGTTCAAGTGTGGTGCAGTCTTTCCGAGCGAATTAGACCATTAATGGGGCCAAGGGGGTTCTAAGAACCTCCGATAATATAATTTAAAGGATATCAATTGCGTTTTTATTGAAAAAAATAAAAAATTTCAAGAACTGAACGTTGGCAAACTATTCAGTAAAATAAAATGCTTTTTCTAGGTCCGGCGGAAACCAAACATCTTTCCTTGGAAGACAACATTGATGGAACCCCCATGGAAATTGGGACAAACTGTAAGTTCTCTTTAACAAAATAACTATAGGTACTTCCTTGAATATTTCCAAAAGTAAATTTCATGCTACTATTTCATGGATTTCTGTAGAAAAAATATTTAGATATGTTATAGATAAGGATATTTATTGTCTTCAATATCACAATTTTAGATGAGTCGACATTTGATACATGATCCGGGACACAATTTCAGTAGTTAATGCCTTTCAAGCCTTTAGATTGATATGGTTTTTTAGCAATATAAATTTATACATGGTGCTTCAAATTCGATGCAATACATGGGGATCTCGGAAACCGTAAGAGATGCGAAGTCGGTTAAATGGAGGCAAAGTTGCGTATTCATTGGGGCAACATAATGGTGAAAAGAAATCAAAGCTAACTTGATTAGTTTTCGAAATATTTTGAAAAAACCGAGAATTTCGATTATTGTTTTTATTTTTTTTTGCGGGCCTATTTGATGAGGTATTCAAAAATAAAGAGCACTTTTCCATATGAACTTTTTGGCTTTTATCGAATGGTGTTCGCGAATTTTCCGCAAAACGTTTCGTTTCCCGGAAACCCACATCAACTTAATTTTTTTAAATACGGACCTGGATTTTTTTTTTAATTTTTTGGAAGTATTTTTGCAACTTGATAGAATGCCACCATAAAAGGAACCAGATTTAAACGTTTTGATTTAGATTTTTTTAACATCTAGAACAAAAATCGAACCAAAAATACTAATGATGGACTTTTCTTAGACAAAACTTTTAAATCTGGTTCTTTTTATGGTGGCATTCTATCAAGTTACAAAAATTATTCCAAAAAATTGAAAAAAAATTCCAGGTCCGTATTTAAAAAAATTAAGTTGATGTGGGTTTCCGGGAAACGAAACGTTTTGCGGAAAATTCGCTAACACCATTCGATAAAGGGCAAAAAGTTGCTAGAAAAAAGTGCTCTTTATTTTTGAATACCTCATCAAATAGGCTCGCAAAAAAAAAACGAAAATCGAAATTCTCGGTTTTTCAAAATATTTCGAAAACTAATCAAGTTAACCTTGATTTCTTTTCACCATTATGTTGCCCCCCTGAATACGCAACTTTGCCTCCATTTAACCGACTTCGCATCTCTTACCGTTTCCGAGATCCCCATGTATTACATCGAATTTGAAGCACCCTGTATATTCTCAGCTAAATATATTTCATTATTTATATTTTTATTATTCTATAAGTAGTTTCTTATATTAGGTAGAAAACTATTTGTTCTAAAATTTATAATAATTTATCGACGCATTTTCGGCCCTATATTTTTATAAGAACTTTTTTATTACTTATATGATGATCATTAGGGATACCTTCTCAAATTTTGGTTACTCTTCTTTCATGCCCTTTCAACGTGTCTTTTTCAGTTTCAAGAATATAGTGTTTAAAATTGTCTACGCATAAATGAAACATAATATATTATTGTATATACAGGGTGTCCCATTTTTAAGCTGAAAAAATTGTGGACTATATAGAGCCAGTAAAAATAATGGGACTTTGCTATATAAACTTATTTCTAAAACCGTACCGTTTCTGGGATACAGGGTGTTGAAGTTGAATAATTTTTTTTATTTATATCTAATGCCCATATGCACCACCTCTGCTTAGCGAGTTTAAGCCTAGCTTAATTTAAGTGTCAGATTAGACTGTGAGGTCTTTGGCGTTATATCCTACTTATAATCACAGTCTGATCTGTTACTTAAATTTAGCTAGGCTTAAACTCGCTAAGCAGAGGTGGTGCAAATAAGCATTACATAGTCATAAAACAATTGTTTTCAAATTTTATTTGGTAAATGCTACTATGAATCTTTACTTCCACAGACAGTTTCAGCTCAATATAAATAACCAGTGGCGTGCAAACTGCACTCTCGAACCCCTTTTCTAAAAAATAAATGTTACGCCACTGACTAACGTTTAAAATAATACGATATTTCGATGTCCTGCCCATTTCTGTACAAAAAAGTATTCTTTCATTTTTTTCATAAAACGCACTGTTACGGAGTAAATCGATATTTTATGAAACCATGCCATGTCCTTACCTAACAAAATAATACCTTAAAATAAAATTATAGCGGTATAATTTTATTTTAAGGTATTATTTTGTTAGGAAAGGACATGGCATGGTTTCATAAAATATCGATTTACTCCGTAACGGTGCATTTTATGAGAAAAATTAAAAGGATACTTGTTTGTAGAGAAATGGGTGGCACATCGAAATATCGTATTATTTTACAGGCTAGTCAGTGGCGTAACATTTATTTTTTAGAAAATGTGTCCGAGAGTGCAGGTTGCACGCCACTGGCTATTCCCATTGAGCTGAAACTGTTGTGGAAGTAAAGATTCATAGGTAGCATTTACCAAATATAATTTGAAAACAATTGGTTTATCACTGCAACAGATATAAATAAAAAAATATTTTTTTTTCAAAAACTTCAATACCCTTATCTCAGAAACGGTACGGATTTGGAAATAAGTTTATATAGCAAAGTCCCATTATTTTTACTGGTTCTACATGCTCCCGAATTTTTTCAGCATAAAAATGGGACACCCTGTATAATATAGTATTCCATATATAATTTTAAAGAAGTAGGTAGTGTCTGTGTCAATGTTTAGTTTATTGACCAAAACAAAAAATGCAGCAAACTGTTAAGTTAAAAATATATTTGAATTTTTTATAGTCACTATATTCGTATATACTCTTTGGTAGGTGTAACATGAAAAATGAGTAGCGTGTTAAGAGTTATCAATATTGAAAAATGTGTTACTATAGCTTTAATAGTTAAAAAATCAAAATAGTATCTATCAATGTATAGGTAACGTTTAACCTAATATCACCCTAATATTTTGAGACGCTTCAGAGTCAAATTTTACCATTAAAATCCAACCAAATATTTTATTTATTACGATTGGTTGATCAAAATTGCCAGCCTTCCAGTAAAATATTTGGAAAAACATCAGCCATTATAACCACCCACAATAATAAGTCAATTATTGTACCATGTTGATGAAAATATGGATCTGCTAGATTAATATTAATTTTTCTTGTTAATTAAAGTAGTTGGCAGATCTGCGCATAGTTTTCTTAAAATAACTACGTCAGTTTGAATATTACGCGAAATTTTACCAACAAGTTTTATTTTGCAAGTTATTGCACCACGTGAAGTAACTTTGTTTATACAGCTTAAATCTTATATACTGAGTGAACTGTTATAGACCAGGCAAATCTTATTTTTTCAATGAAGTTTAAGGGGACATTTATTTTCCAATGGGAATCGATAGGTTTTATGTACAGGAACAAATATATAAAAATCCCAAAAAATCCGTTGTGAGCTAAAAATGTTATCTTGAAAAAACATGGCCGCCCCTTCAAATATCTTCTTGTCCCTTGGAGCAATTTTTTTTTTATTTCTACAGAATTTTAAGCCTAAAACATTAGAAAAAAATGATATTTTAATTTAGATATAACCAAGAATATAAATTTCCTAACAAAAAAAACGAAAAAGGAAACGATTTTCTAATTTTTTTTTACTTCCTACATTTAACTTTTTAATATCACTAACTAACTTTACATTCTAGTTAACTACAAAAACTCAGTCATTTAAAAGATCCTCGTACATATACATTTTTTTTGGCATTTCTACATTTACAGTCACGATATGCAGACAGAAGATAGAATGTTGTGCGAAGTGGGCGATCCTTAGCATGACGCGTTACGTCACTCAGAGGGCTTTTCGTTACGGGGATACGCATTTTGTGCGTTTTTTTCGTCTGTAACGTGATTATTTTTACAGTAAAAAAAAATCTCAAACAAAAGATGTTTGTTATGGTTCGTTTTATAACTTAAAAATATAAAATGTCTCAATTTCGCGAAGCTGAGCTGTTAAACACATTATTCTTACTGTGAAATTTGTTCCTCTAAGGTTTTCGCCACGAATTTCGGGAGAACTGTACAATATAGAGTAAAACTGTACATACACTATTTTGTAGAGCACAAAATATACTTCAAGAAAAACTATGGGAGGGTATTATATGCACAAATATAAACACAACACAAGTTTAAAAAATGTGGGGTTTTATTAATACAGTCAAACTTTTATACTTTTTTTTTCTTAACCAGTTTAATTTATTTAGTTTTTATATCAATACCTAATGCTTGCATAAAATCAAACAAACTCCAAGTAAAAAGTATCCTTATCTAACCAAAACTTTACGTTTAAAGGATGGAAAGTAAAGACCATATATATCAAATATACCAAAATGATGGCTTACCCAAATTTTAAAAAATATACACATGCTAGTAGTGGTATACACATGTTATACATATGCTAGTAGTAGTATACACTTGCTATACATATGCTAGTTTATTATTGTCCATGACATTCGGACTTTTATATTTAAAATACCTCATAATCTTAAATTTACCAATATTTAATTTTAAATAATTTAAATTAGACAAGTTCACCAATTTATTTATTTATTTATTAATATTTTCCTGGATTGTTCCCACACCGTTCTTGACGGTATTTACAAAACACGCAATTTAAAGTATACAATATACATAAAAATTCAACACATAATTAGAAAGTATGATGATCCAATTCCAGTCCTTTAAACTTAAGGTTTTTATTAGATAAGGATACTTTTTACTTGGAGATTGTTTGATTTTATGCAAGCATTAAGTATTGATATATAAAAAGTAAATAAATTAAACTGGTTAAGAAAAAAAAAAAAGTATAAAATTTTGACTGCATTAATAAAACCCTAAATTTTTAAACCTTG
Organism: Pogonocherus hispidulus; assembly: GCA_963924545.1. Classification (NCBI taxonomy): domain Eukaryota; kingdom Metazoa; phylum Arthropoda; class Insecta; order Coleoptera; family Cerambycidae; genus Pogonocherus; species Pogonocherus hispidulus. The sequence goes on from OZ004699.1 coordinate 9,063,477, forward strand.
GGTTGTATTTATTTTTGTGCATATAATACCTTTATTCGGGGCTAGGAAATTTCCCATTCATTGCTGTATTTGAAGATAGGTCCTGAAAATATAAAAAAAAATATTTGCTATTATATGTAATTACCATTTGAAACTACCTTAAAATGTGTTGCTTCAGTGCACCTTTCGTTGGGGGAAGAACGTCCAAATCAAAAGATTTTTCGAGCGTCCGCTTAGCTATACCTATACCTCTCTGGCTATACCAATGTTGTAAAGCCTATATCGTTCTTCTATAATGTCTCGGAATCCGTCAAATCCGTACTTAAAGGAGACAAATTTATAACCAACGTTTAGTAGTTCATTTAGATCCGCATTCTTATCACTGAAGACTAACAGTTTGTCTTACATGAATATATGCTTCTTAAACACCTTAAAAATAACGCGAGCGGCCATGTTTTTTTAAATGGTGACTTTAGCTCACTTCCGATTTTTTGAGATTTTTAGATTTGCATTCTATGATAAAAGAGCTATCGTTTTCAACAAAAAAAAATAATGTCCGCAAAAACTTCACACTTAACGTATATTTCTTTAAAATTTGCCTGGTCTATTAAAGCGAGTGATGTCTAGTCGATTGAAACATGTTTGTGAAATATAGCTTGTCTGCGACCCACAATCTAATACCAATTTCGTCACAATTTTCAGCGCCATGATTTACCATGAATTAACCATGAAAATGTTTAGAATTCGGTCAATACTGGTTCATATACAGATTGATTCAGCTCGTCGTTACATACCTATCTTATATGTATAAAAACAACACAGAAAAAATATCTGCATTCACAAACATTTTTCTAATACATTCAGTACAAAATATAAGTTATGGGCATATTTAATTTTTCTTTATAAAATCGTTCGTTTTAAATATCTTTAAATCGAGAATAAGCAAATATTGATACTTATTTGAGTGGCATATTGTTTGTTTCTTATTATAAAAATAGCCGATAATATGTATTACAGGATGGGCAAATATGGAGGTTTTTATAGGATAACTCAATAACTATAAGAGATCAAAATGGATGATCCATTCTTCATGTTTTTTTTTCGTGATAAATTCTATGGTCAAAACTAAAGTTTGTTTTTGTTTTGGAGTTATAACCAAAACTTAGATTTTTCAACTTTTCATATTATTTAAAACTTTACTTTGGAATACGTCTGTTATTAAGTTACTACATATTTGTTTTCATCTTCATATTTACTTCATTACACAGCTTGAAAAGTGAAAAATGTTCTACGAAAATTAGGGGAAATATAGTATGTTCCAATGACCATCCTTCTGTACACAGAAATTACATATAACCGTTTACAATACTCCTAATATTTGTATTATCAATGTAAATATAATATAATTTATATAATTATAAATTTTAATGAATAATAAAGTTTATAAATATAATTTATAAACTTATGTCTTCATATCCGTTGATATTAATTGCATCAGTTTTTACATACATAAACTGTTTTTAATGTGTTTTCATATTGTGAAGTGCCGAGTGGCGTCAGATCTGGTAATTTTGGTGGCCATCTCACTGGTCCGTTATTTTCTTATCCATTTATTCAAAATTAATATACCTAATAATTCTGAAACAACTTTTTTTAATCTATAGAAAATATTTTTATTAGATTGTGTTCTTTCTAGATATCGATTGAAATTTGGTTCGGATACAATATTAGAATTGTAATTCCTTTCAATAAAGCATTCTAACATTGCAATTTTAGTAATTTTCGTAGGATATTTTTCACTTTTCAGACTTTAGCACTGAAGTACCTTGCAATATGAGATAATTCAATAACAGATGACTCCGCTTTTAGTAAAAAATATAGAAATAAATTTTGGTATTTTATTAAAAGTTACGCTTTCTTTATATTACTGTATATCATATAACAATCTAACATACCTGCTATTGTTGCATAGGGAAAAATGTCTCTAATTAAACCATAGCCAACTTTGATTTCTCTAAAACAAAACACGAAAGCAAATTTTGGTTTTAAGCCAAACCAAAAATATCTCTATTAAAAAAAAGCTCAATTAAAGGCATTATATTATTGAAAATTTGTATATGTACGTATACAAAATTATTGCAAGCGGGACAATTTCAAACAGCATCGCTGCATTTTAGCACATCGCTCTTATGACCCACTTTTTTGGACATAACTCCCTTATTATTAGAAATAGACCCATATAACCTTATATGACTATATTCGTAAAAAAGAGTTCTTTCAAAATATGTAAAGAGATGTGTCCCATTTAAAATATTGTAATTCACATTGACCTCGCTTCATTGAATATTGACCTCGCTCCATTGACTCACTCTGTAAAAAATTAAATAAATTTTTTTATGTGCTTTAGGAGATATATTATTTATCTGCTAATAATGCCTCAAAAGCTGTAAATTATGTATACTTTTTTAATTTTTATTAAGCTTTTTTTAGTAATGATATACTTACATTTAATATGGGGAGTATTTAAAATATTTTATCTGTGCAATACCTAACTTTTTAATAAAATATGAATCATTGTACATAATAGTATTAACGATTTGAAAATTAACACCCATTGGAAGATAATACCTATAGTATCTTCAATAGGTACCTATTTTTTGTACCAACTTTTTAAAACATGATTGGCCGATGAATGAATTAATACTTTAGGAATGTATAATCGTATTCAAATGTTTAATTCACAAAATAATGCTAAATATCATTCTAATCATAATGACTAGCCCAAAAAGCTTCTAGACTGACTTAAAAAAGATACAGTATAGGGTTTACAGTTTTTGTATTTGGGTTCACCCTGTATACCTATATACAGGTTGGCACAATTAGAGCCAGACAGGGTGGCTATTTGCAAGTATGTCAACAATTTTGATATTTATGTTCTCTTGCAGGCCCTCCTGGAAACTCTGAAGAAAACAAAACTTTAATTTGGTGTACCTCACAACTTTTTAGGTCTATTTTATTTAATACAGTACATTTGTGGTAAAAAGGTAGTCAAACACTCCCAATAGGAAAACAGAATATTAATACACAGAAAATCACTTTCGGTACCACTAAATCTGAACGCGAATCAGAGGCACCACGCAGGCTGCTTCTAACAAAGTTTTTACGCATAACGGCCAAGCTGTTGCGGGGGGTTGCAGCGACACTTAGTAGCGATGTAATCAAATTGAAGCTCTCAAATTTAACGGGGCTGGCTTTTCTTTTTTTACATTCTATCAGGTGTCCTGCAGACCCCAGCAATGGTTTCATCGGTGTGTCAAAACTTAACTCGTTATTGTGTTTTCTTTTTATTTTCTTTTTATTTTTATTTTATATCGCTAACTAACTAATGGACTACATTATCTGTGTATGATGCGACGTTATTCCGAAAGAGAATGTTTGCTGCAGAAAGCATGTGAGGTACATTAACTAATGCTTCAACGGCTCCGCAAATCACGGTGAAGCCCTCGTGATTTCAGAGGTATGTAGATCAAATTTTAATTTAATAATGCAGATATACATGCATCTTAACTTGGGAAGTATTTTTCTACTCGGAATTTTTTTTATTTTTTAAAGAATTCTTAGTTTTTAGTACTCTTTAAAAGCAATATTTGGGAATTAATCTCTTGTATTTTAACTTTATATAATATACAGAGTGATTCAATTTTGTATTAAGAGCCTCTAAAGCACAGCAGGAACTTCCAAAAATGTCAATGTTAATATGTTATATTGTTTCAATTCTAAATATTATATTTATCCGACAATATTAACGATTTTTTATAAAAGAAAAAGTGAAATAAAGGAAAAAAAAATTAGTCTAACTTGGACTTGTAGCTAAGAGAAATGAAAGAGTTACCAATAAGGCAATTTTTGTTGGGAATTTCAGTCAACATTCAAAATCTTAATGAATTTTATTATCATATGGCAGAGTACTACAGTAAATGTACTTTTTCAGGTAGTGCGGAGGAAGAGTGAAGAACAAGCCTTTGTTCATGTATTTTACAAGTTTGTGTTATATCTATTAGAGATACTAATTGCATGCGTAGCAGCCTAAGTACCTACGTAGTGTGGACGATGTATGTTTTTCTCCAAAATTTACAGGGAAGTCAGGCATACACGCCCCAATGGGAGAGGTCGAGTATATTCATTTTTCTATTCCTGCTAAGGAATAACTTTTTAATTTCCTCGGGCACTGTCTTGGCTGGTAAATTTTGGTCTGTAAAATTGTGGCACTACAGACTGCCTGCAGGGTTAGCCGAGCTCGCAGATAGTTTACAGACACGCCACGTCCCCAAGGCTGTGTTCCCACGCAACGATGAGACCGGCAATGGAGCCCAGCACCACACTCGGTAATAATGTGGATAAATGAATGACTTACCCGAGTCCTTTCAATTTATTTACGTCTTTATAAGGTGTATGTGCAGACTCCGGCGCCCATTTCTGTCTTTGTATGGCTGAATACGATCTTGACGGCTATAGCAACGTCCAACAAACCTATCGACAGTCCGACAGTGGTGAGTCTCTCCGTTGCGTCTGTACGTGTGGTGTGCAAGATGTGCAAACTGCAGCGATTACAAGGGTGAAATATTTTAGTATGACGACACCTTTTTTTCCCCCATCCCTGTGTTATTCTAGCAGAGCTGATTGACTAATTATGAGTATTTGATCCATTTGTCTGACTGGTGGTTCCTAAGAAGATTGTCGACGATTGTTACGTAGGTACTTCCTTTCTCTAACTGATGTTGCAAAATAAGTAAAATACATAACTTGGCTTCGACGATCAAAAGGAGTCACTTTACCCCTAATAGGATAGGTATGTGGAAAACATATTTTACAATTTATATCGACGATCGAGTTCTTATGTCTTTCACATAATTTTCTACTACCTTCAACTAAATTAAAATAGATTTTTTGCAACTAGTATTTTATGAAATATTTTTTTTTTCATGATGTATATTCCAGTCACTTAAACTTTTGTTTAGTTAATTCGATAATTTATTATATTATTATGATGCCGAATAGTTTGATTTTTCGAAATTTTGACTATTAATGAGTATCACAAAAGTTCATTTCTTTTGATATTATACGTTCTAGAACAATATGAGCTAAACATATCAACATTACAAATAGTATGTATTGAGGTGCTGCATTAAAAATTCTATGTATAACATTCATCCTTCTTAATAACCAACAATGTGGTGGTATATATGAAAATTACATGAAGTTCTATACACGATGTCCCATTAATATTGTGAAAAAATTCAGGGAGAGTTTCCTTGACCAAAAATAAGAAAGAAAGTTCCTATAAACCTATGTCCGAAAATTTTCGTTTATTAAAATTTTATTAAATATTAATAAATTATTAAATTTATTTTAATTTTTAAAATTACGTCAGACGACATCTACGGTTTTTATAAACAAATATACCAAATTTCAAAAAATCGGGATTACGGTTCTCCAGGTATTAGTAAAAACCTTGTATTTTCTCTAAATTTCAACACCCTGTATCTCCGAAATTTTCCGCATTTTCGGACATAGGTTTATAGGAACTTTCTTTCTTATTTTTGGTCAAGGAAACTCCCCCTGAATTTTTTCGCAATATTAATGGGACACCCTGTACAATTACTTTAAAAATATTCATAGAAAGATCTGAATTTGACACTGAATTTATATAATTAATTTCAGATTTTAACTATCCTCGAGACGTCTTGGTGCGTGGTAGCTTGGTTGTTACCTCGATTATAATACTACTGATATCAATAGCTAAAAGAATAGGTCATACTGTTGATCTACAACTCATCGCAATTTAAAATAAAAAATTATACTTCTAAACCTCCACAAAAGGTAAAAGAATGGATCATACCGTTGATCTGGATCTCAGAGAATTGAAAATAAGTTCATACTGTTTGTTGATCTAAACTAATGTGTATGCTAAAAGAACAAGTCATACAGTTGACTTTCAAACGCCGAAGCGATTCTAACAGTGATAGTAAGTAAATAAGTAATGGTAATAGCTGAAAGTGTAGGTCTTACTGTTGATCTACAACTCACCGCAATTTGGAAGAATAAATTATATTTCGAAGCCTCAACAAGAGGTAAAAGAGTGGATCATACTGTTGATCCGCATTAAAGATATTAAAAAGAATAGGTCATACAGTTGATCTACATACCTTCGAAAATTGAAAAAAAGATCATACTGTTGATCTGAACTATGTATGTGTATACAAGTTAAAAGATCAAATCATACTGCTTACTTTGAAGCACCAAGGCGATTTTGATATTGATAGCAAATAAGTAATAATATTAATAGATAAAAGAATAGGTCATACTGTTCTTCAACTCATTGTAAGTTAAAAGCATAGAGCACACTGTTGATCTCGTCGTAAGTACGAATTTATCTACACCAAAATAAGATCATACTGTTGATCTTCAATCATCAGAAGATCTCATATCTACTTTCTAGCCACAATGCATAGGTATACATGTGTTTTAGTAGTTTAATATTTCTAATAACCACGCTATCCGTACTAAGGGTTTATCTTGAAGAAGAAAACCAACAACAAAAGTTACATGCTAGTCATGTACCACATCGCCAACAAGACAGGTGATAGGTGAAGAAAAATAGAGAAGGGTCTGTCTATTGGGAATACTACTATGAAAGAAGCTCTACCTACTTCTAGGCGGTGCGGAAAGGAATACGAGTCAAAGGTTGGATGAAATACAGAAGGATACAGGATTCGTTCTTGATACTGCTCGTGTTACAAACTCGAGAACCCTACTTGTACCAAGAGTCGAAAAAGTTATTCTTCTTCAGGACTGTGTATGGTAAGTAAGTTTACTTATTATATTTTTTAAAACTTAAAACTAGTTGATATACTTAAAAAAAATTACCAATTATACCGGTGGCCCTCATAGTAAACTAAAGAGCACTAATTTGTGATAAGAGTAGTTGATTCTGTACGGAGATAGAAGAAAAATACAGAAAGTAAATTTTAAATTTAATTTAGTTACATTCTGAAGCATCCTGTACGTAGAGTAATTACGTACTGGTATACCTCTTGTATTATTAAATGACAACAGTTTTGATATTTCCGTTCTCTTGCAGGCCCTCCTGGGAACTGAAGAAAACAAAACTTTAGTTTGGTGTACCTCACAACTTTTTAGGTCAATTTATTTAATACAGTACACTTGTGGTAAAAAGGTAGTCAAACACTCCCAAATAGGAAAACAGAATATTAATACACAGAAAATCACTTTCGGTACCAGTAAATCTGAACGCGAATCAGAGGCACCACGCAGGCTGCTTCTAACAAAGTTTTTACGCATAACGGCCAAGCTGTTGCGGGGGGTTGCAGCGACACTTAGTAGCGATGTAATCAAATTGAAGCTCTCAAATTTAACGGGGCTGGCTTTTCTTTTTTTACATTCTATCAGGTGTCCTGCAGACCCCAGCAACGGTTTCATCGGTGTGTCAAAACTTAACTCGTTATTGTGTTTTCTTTTTATTTTATTTTATTTTTATTTTATATCGCTAACTAACTAATGGACTACATTATCTGTGTATGATGCGACGTTATTCCAAAAGAGAATGTTTGCTGCAGAAAGCATGTGAGGTACATTAACTAATGCTTCAACGGCTCCGCAAATCACGGTGAAGCCCTCGTGATTTCAGAGGTATGTAGATAAAATTTTAATTTAATAATGCAGATATACATGCATCTTAACTTGGGAAGTATTTTTCTACTCGGAATTTTTTTTATTTTTTAAAGAATTCTTAGTTTTTAGTACCCTTTAAAAGCAATATTTGGGAATTAATCTCTTGTATTTTAACTTTCTATAATATACAGAGTGATTCAATTTTGTATTAAGAGCCTCTAAAGCACAGCAGGAACTTCCAAAAATGTCAATGTAAATATGTTATATTGTTTCAATTCTAAATATTATATTTATCCAATATTAACGATTTTTTATAAAAGAAAAAGAGAAATAAAGGAAAAAAAATTAGTCTAACTTGGACTTGTAGCTAAGAGAAATGAAAGAGTTACCAATAAGGCAATTTTTGTTGGGAATATCAGTCAACATTCAAAATCTTAATGAATTTTATTATCATATGGCAGAGTACTACAGTAAATGTACTTTTTCAGGTAGTGCGGAGGAAGAGTGAAGAACAAGCCTTTGTTCATGTATTTTACAAGTTTGTGTTATATCTATTAGAGATACTAATTGCATGCGTAGCAGCCTAAGTACCTACGTAGTGTGGAAGATGTATGTTTTTCTCCAAAATTTACAGGGAAGTCAGGCATACACGCCCCAATGGGAGAGGTCGAGTATATTCATTTTTCTATTCCTGCTAAGGAATAACTTTTTAATTTCCTCGGGCACTGTCTTGGCTGGTAAATTTTGGTCTGCAAAATTGTGGCACTACAGACTGCCTGCAGGGTTAGCCGAGCTCGCAGATAGTTTACAGACACGCCACGTCCCCAAGGCTGTGTTCCCACGCAACGATGAGACCGGCAATGGAGCCCAGCACCACATTCGGTAATAATGTGGATAAATGAATGACTTACCCGAGTCCTTTCAATTTATTTACGTCTTTATAAGGTGTATGTGCAGACTCCGGCGCCCATTTCTGTCTTTGTATGGCTGAATACGATCTTGACGGCTATAGCAACGTCCAACAAACCTATCGACAGTCCGACAGTGGTGAGTCTCTCCGTTGCGTCTGTACGTGTGGTGTGCAAAATGTGCAAACTGCAGCGATTACAAGGGTGAAATATTTTAGTATGACGACACCTTTTTTTCCCCCATCCCTGTGTTACTCTAGCAGAGCTGATTGATTGACTAATTATGAGTATTTCATCCATTTGTCTGACTGGTGGTTCCTAAGAAGATTGTCGACGATTGTTACGTAGGTACTTCCTTTCTCTAACTGATGTTGCAAAATGCGTAAAATACATAACTTGGCTTCGACGATCAAAAGGAGTCACTTTACCCCTAATAGGATAGGTATGTGGAAAAAATATTTTACAATTTATATCGACGATCGAGTTCTTATGTCTTTCACATAATTTTCTACTACCTTCAACTAAATTAAAATAGATTTTTTGCAACTAGTATTTTATGAAATATTTTTTTTTTCATGATGCATATTCCAGTCACTTAAACTTTTGTTTAGTTAATTCGATAATTTATTATATTATTATGCTGCCAAATAGTTTATCTAATTTTACGAAATTTTGACTATTAATGAGTATCGCAAAAGTTCATTTCTTTTAATATTATATGTTCTAGAACAATATGAGCTAAACATATCAACATTACAAATAGTATGTATTGAGGTGCTGCATTAAAAATCCTATGTATAACATCCATCCTTCTTAATAAACAATAAAGTGGTGGTATATATGAAAATTACGTGAAGTTCTATATGTATAATTACTTTAAAGATATTCATAGAAAGATTGAATATCTGAATTTGACACTGAATTTATATAATTAATTTCAGATTTTAACTATCCTCGAGATTTCTTGGTGCGTGGTAGCTTGGTTGTTACCTGGATTATGATACTACTGATAGCAATAGCTAAAAGAATAGGTCACACTGTTGATCTACAACTCATCGCAATTTAAAATAAAACATTATACTTCTAAACCTCGACAAAAGGTAAAAGAATGGATCATACCGTTGATCTGGATCTCAGAGAATTGAAAATAAGTTCATACTGTTTGTTGATCTAAACTAATGTGTATGTTAAAAGAACAAGTCATACAGCTGACTTTCAAACGCCGAAGCGATTCTAACAGTGATAGTAAGTAAATAAGTAATGGTAATAGCTAAAAGTGTAGGTCTTACTGTTGATCTACAACTCACCGCAATTTGGAAGAATAAATCATATTTCGAAGACTCAACAAGAGGTAAAAGAGTGGATCATACTGTTGATCTGCATTAAAGATATTAAAAAGAATAGGTCATACAGTTGATCTACACACCTCCGAAAATTGAAAAAAAATCATACTGTTGATCTGAACTATGTATGTGTATATATTTTAAAAGATCAAGTCATACTGCTGACTTTGAAGCTCTAAGGCGATTTTGATATTGATAGCAAATAAGTAATAATATTAATAGATAAAAGAATAGGTCATACTGTTGATCTACAACTCATCGCAATTTAAAATAAAACATTATACTTATAAACCTCGACAAAAGGTAAAAGAATGGATCATAGCGTTGATCTGGATCTCAGAAAATTGAGAAAAAAGTTCATACTGTTTGTTGATCTAAACTACTAATGTGTATGCTAAAAGAACAAGTCATACAGTTGACTTTCAAACGCCGAAGCGATTCTAACAGTGATAGTAAGTAAATAAGTAATGGTAATAGCTGAAAGTGTAGGTCTTACTGTTGATCTACAACTCACCGCAATTTGGAAGAATAAATTATATTTCGAAGCCTCAACAAGAGGTAAAAGAGTCGATCATACTGTTGATCCGCATTAAAGATATTAAAAAGAATAGGTCATACAGTTGATCTACATACCTTCGAAAATTGAAAAAAAGATCATACTGTTGATCTGAACTATGTATGTGTATACATGTTAAAAGATCAAATCATACTGCTGACTTTGAAGCACCAAGGCGATTTTGATATTGATAGCAAATAAGTAATAATATTAATAGATAAAAGAATAGGTCATACTGTTGATCTTCAACTCATTGTAAGTTAAAAGCATAGAGCACACTGTTGATCTCGTCGTAAGTACCAATTTATCTACACCAAAGTAAGATCATACTGTTGATCTTCAATCATCAGAAGATCTCATATAATTTCTAACCACAATGCATAGGTATACACGTGTTTTAGTAGTTTAATTTTTGTAATAACCACGCTATCCGTACTGAGGGTTTATCTTGAAGAAGAAAACCAACAACAAAAGTTACATGCTGGTCATGTACCACATCGCCAACAAGACAGGTGATAGGTGAAGAAAAATAGAGAAGAGTCTCTCCATTGGGAATACTACTATGAAAGAAGCTCTACCTACCTCTAGGCGGTGCGGAAAGGAATACGAGTCAAAGGTTGGATGAAATACAGAAGGATACAGGATTCGTTCTTGATACTGCTCGTCTTACAAACTCGAGAACCCTACTTGTACCAAGAGTCGAAAAAGTTATTCTTCTTCAGGACTGTGTATGGTAAGTAAGTTTACTTATTATATTTTTTAAAACTTAAAACTAGTTGATATACTTAAAAAAAATTACCAATTATACCGGTGGCCCTCATAGTAAACTAAAGAGCACTTATTTGTGATAAGAGTAGTTGATTCTGTACGGAGATGGAAGAAAAATACAGAAAGTAAATTTTAAATTTAATTTAGTTACATTCTGAAGCATCCTGTACGTAGAGTAATTACGTACTGGTATACCTCTTGTATTATTAAATGACAACAGTTTTGATATTTCTGTTCTCTTGCAGGCCCTCCTGGGAACTGAAGAAAACAAAACTTTAGTTTGGTGTACCTCACAACTTTTTAGGTCAATTTATTTAATACAGTACACTTGTGGTAAGAAGGTAGTCAAACACTCTCAAATAGGAAAACAGAATATTAATACACAGAAAATCACTTTCGGTACCAGTAAATCTGAACGCGAATCAGAAGCACCACGCAGGCTGCTTCTAACAAAGTTTTTACGCATAACGGCCAAGCTGTTGCGGGGGGTTGCAGCGACACTTAGTAGCGATGTAATCAAATTGAAGCTCTCAAATTTAACGGGGCTGGCTTTTCTTTTTTTACATTCTATCAGGTGTCCTGCAGACCCCAGCAACGGTTTCATCGGTGTGTCAAAACTTAACTCGTTATTGTGTTTTCTTTTTATTTTCTTTTTATTTTTATTTTATATCGCTAACTAACTAATGGACTACATTGTCTGTGTATGATGCGACGTTATTCCGAAAGGGAATGTTTGCTGCAGAAAGCATGTGAGGTACATTAACTAATGCTTCAACGGCTCCGCAAATCACGGAGAAGCCCTCGTGATTTCAGAGGTATGTAGATAAAATTTTAATTTAATAATACAGATGTACATGCACCTTAACTTGGGAAGTATTTTTCTACTCGGAATTTTTTTTATTTTTTAAAGAATTCTTAGTTTTTAGTACCCTTTAAAAGCAATATTTGGGAATTAATCTCTTGTATTTTAACTTTCTATAAAATACAGAGTGATTCAATTTTGTATTAAGAGCCTCTAAAGCACAGCAGGAACTTCCAAAAATGTCAATGTAAATATGTTATATTGTTTCAATTCTAAATATTATATTTATCCAATATTAACGATTTTTTATAAAAGAAAAAGAGAAATAAAGGAAAAAAAATTAGTCTAACTTGGACTTGTAGCTAAGAGAAATGAAAGAGTTACCAATAAGGCAATTTTTGTTGGGAATATCAGTCAACATTCAAAATCTTAATGAATTTTATTATCATATGGCAGAGTACTACAGTAAATGTACTTTTTCAGGTAGTGCGGAGGAAGAGTGAAGAACAAGCCTTTGTTCATGTATTTTACAAGTTTGTGTTATATCTATTAGAGATACTAATTGCATGCGTAGCAGCCTAAGTACCTACGTAGTGTGGAAGATGTATGTTTTTCTCCAAAATTTACAGGGAAGTCAGGCATACACGCCCCAATGGGAGAGGTCGAGTATATTCATTTTTCTATTCCTGCTAAGGAATAACTTTTTAATTTCCTCGGGCACTGTCTTGGCTGGTAAATTTTGGTCTGCAAAATTGTGGCACTACAGACTGCCTGCAGGGTTAGCCGAGCTCGCAGATAGTTTACAGACACGCCACGTCCCCAAGGCTGTGTTCCCACGCAACGATGAGACCGGCAATGGAGCCCAGCACCACACTCGGTAATAATGTGGATAAATGAATGACTTACCCGAGTCCTTTCAATTTATTTACGTCTTTATAAGGTGTATGTGCAGACTCCGGCGCCCATTTCTGTCTTTGTATGGCTGAATACGATCTTGACGGCTATAGCAACGTCCAACAAACCTATCGACAGTCCGACAGTGGTGAGTCTCTCCGTTGCGTCTGTATGTGTGGTGTGCAAGATGTGCAAGCTGCAGCGATTATAAGGGTGAAATATTTTAGTATGACGACACCTTTTTTTTCCCCATCCCTGTGTTATTCTAGCAGAGCTGATTGACTAATTATGAGTATTTGATCCATTTGTCTGACTGGTGGTTCCTAAGAAGATTGTCGACGATTGTTACGTAGGTACTTCCTTTCTCTAACTGATGTTGCAAAATAAGTAAAATACATAACTTGGCTTCGACGATCAAAAGGAGTCACTTTACCCCTAATAGGATAGGTATGTGGAAAAAATATTTTACAATTTATATCGACGATCGAGTTCTTATGTCTTTCACATAATTTTCTACTACCTTCAACTAAATTAAAATAGATTTTTTGCAACTAGTATTTTATGAAATATTTTTTTTTTCATGATGTATATTCCAGTCACTTAAACTTTTGTTTAGTTAATTCGATAATTTATTATATTATTATGATGCCGAATAGTTTGATTTTTCGAAATTTTGACTATTAATGAGTATCACAAAAGTTCATTTCTTTTGATATTATACGTTCTAGAACAATATGAGCTAAACATATCAACATTACAAATAGTATGTATTGAGGTGCTGCATTAAAAATTCTATGTATAACATTCATCCTTCTTAATAACCAACAATGTGGTGGTATATATGAAAATTACATGAAGTTCTATACACGATGTCCCATTAATATTGTGAAAAAATTCAGGGAGAGTTTCCTTGACCAAAAATAAGAAAGAAAGTTCCTATAAACCTATGTCCGAAAATTTTCGTTTATTAAAATTTTATTAAATATTAATAAATTATTAAATTTATTTTAATTTTTAAAATTACGTCAGACGACATCTACGGTTTTTATAAACAAATATACCAAATTTCAAAAAATCGGGATTACGGTTCTCCAGATATTAGTAAAAACCTTGTATTTTCTCTAAATTTCAACACCCTGTATCTCCGAAATTTTCCGCATTTTCGGACATAGGTTTATAGGAACTTTCTTTCTTATTTTTGGTCAAGGAAACTCCCCCTGAATTTTTTCGCAATATTAATGGGACACCCTGTACAATTACTTTAAAAATATTCATAGAAAGATCTGAATTTGACACTGAATTTATATAATTAATTTCAGATTTTAACTATCCTCGAGACTTCTTGGTGCGTGGTAGCTTGGTTGTTACCTCGATTATAATACTACTGATATCAATAGCTAAAAGAATAGGTCATACTGTTGATCTACAACTCATCGCAATTTAAAATAAAAAATTATACTTCTAAACCTCCACAAAAGGTAAAAGAATGGATCATACCGTTGATCTGGATCTCAGAGAATTGAAAATAAGTTCATACTGTTTGTTGATCTAAACTAATGTGTATGCTAAAAGAACAAGTCATACAGTTGACTTTCAAACGCCGAAGCGATTCTAACAGTGATAGTAAGTAAATAAGTAATGGTAATAGCTGAAAGTGTAGGTCTTACTGTTGATCTACAACTCACCGCAATTTGGAAGAATAAATTATATTTCGAAGCCTCAACAAGAGGTAAAAGAGTGGATCATACTGTTGATCCGTATTAAAGATATTAAAAAGAATAGGTCATACAGTTGATCTACATACCTTCGAAAATTGAAAAAAAGATCATACTGTTGATCTGAACTATGTATGTGTATACATGTTAAAAGATCAAATCATACTGCTGACTTTGAAGCACCAAGGCGATTTTGATATTGATAGCAAATAAGTAATAATATTAATAGATAAAAGAATAGGTCATACTGTTGATCTTCAACTCATTGTAAGTTAAAAGCATAGAGCACACTTTTGATCTCGTCGTAAGTACGAATTTATCTACACCAAAATAAGATCATACTGTTGATCTTCAATCATCAGAAGATCTCATATCTACTTTCTAGCCACAATGCATAGGTATACATGTGTTTTAGTAGTTTAATATTTCTAATAACCACGCTATCCGTACTAAGGGTTTATCTTGAAGAAGAAAACCAACAACAAAAGTTACATGCTAGTCATGTACCACATCGCCAACAAGACAGGTGATAGGTGAAGAAAAATAGAGAAGGGTCTGTCTATTGGGAATACTACTATGAAAGAAGCTCTACCTACTTCTAGGCGGTGCGGAAAGGAATACGAGTCAAAGGTTGGATGAAATACAGAAGGATACATGATTCGTTCTTGATACTGCTCGTGTTACAAACTCGAGAACCCTACTTGTACCAAGAGTCGAAAAAGTTATTCTTCTTCAGGACTGTGTATGGTAAGTAAGTTTACTTATTATATTTTTTAAAACTTAAAACTAGTTGATATACTTAAAAAAAATTACCAATTATACCGGTGGCCCTCATAGTAAACTAAAGAGCACTAATTTGTGATAAGAGTAGTTGATTCTGTACGGAGATAGAAGAAAAATACAGAAAGTAAATTTTAAATTTAATTTAGTTACATTCTGAAGCATCCTGTACGTAGAGTAATTACGTACTGGTATACCTCTTGTATTATTAAATGACAACAGTTTTGATATTTCCGTTCTCTTGCAGGCCCTCCTGGGAACTGAAGAAAACAAAACTTTAGTTTGGTGTACCTCACAACTTTTTAGGTCAATTTATTTAATACAGTACACTTGTGGTAAAAAGGTAGTCAAACACTCCCAAATAGGAAAACAGAATATTAATACACAGAAAATCACTTTCGGTACCAGTAAATCTGAACGCGAATCAGAGGCACCACGCAGGCTGCTTCTAACAAAGTTTTTACGCATAACGGCCAAGCTGTTGCGGGGGGTTGCAGCGACACTTAGTAGCGATGTAATCAAATTGAAGCTCTCAAATTTAACGGGGCAGGCTTTTCTTTTTTTACATTCTATCAGGTGTCCTGCAGACCCCAGCAACGGTTTCATCGGTGTGTCAAAACTTAACTCGTTATTGTGTTTTCTTTTTATTTTCTTTTTATTTTTATTTTATATCGCTAACTAACTAATGGACTACATTATCTGTGTATGATGCGACGTTATTCCAAAAGAGAATGTTTGCTGCAGAAAGCATGTGAGGTACATTAACTAATGCTTCAACGGCTCCGCAAATCACGGTGAAGCCCTCGTGATTTCAGAGGTATGTAGATAAAATTTTAATTTAACAATGCAGATATACATGCATCTTAACTTGGGAAGTATTTTTCTACTCGGAATTTTTTTTATTTTTTAAAGAAATCTTAGTTTTTAGTACCCTTTAAAAGCAATATTTGGGAATTAATCTCTTGTATTTTAACTTTCTATAATATACAGAGTGATTCAATTTTGTATTAAGAGCCTCTAAAGCACAGCAGGAACTTCCAAAAATGTCAATGTAAAT
This sequence comes from Pogonocherus hispidulus, assembly GCA_963924545.1. Taxonomy (NCBI): domain Eukaryota; kingdom Metazoa; phylum Arthropoda; class Insecta; order Coleoptera; family Cerambycidae; genus Pogonocherus; species Pogonocherus hispidulus. Next base: position 9,079,971 of record OZ004699.1, read on the forward strand.
ATGTTATATTGTTTCAATTCTAAATATTATATTTATCCGACAATATTAACGATTTTTTATAAAAGAAAAAGTGAAATAAAGGAAAAAAAAATTAGTCTAACTTGGACTTGTAGCTAACAGAAATGAAAGAGTTACCAATAAGGCAATTTTTGTTGGGAATATTAGTCAACATTCAAAATCTTAATGAATTTTATTATCATATGGCAGAGTACTACAGTAAATGTACTTTTTCAGGTAGTGCGGAGGAAGAGTGAAGAACAAGCCTTTGTTCATGTATTTTACAAGTTTGTGTTATATCTATTAGAGATACTAATTGCATGCGTAGCAGCCTAAGTACCTACGTAGTGTGGAAGATGTATGTTTTTCTCCAAAATTTACAGGGAAGTCAGGCATACACGCCCCAATGGGAGAGGTCGAGTATATTCATTTTTCTATTCCTGCTAAGGAATAACTTTTTAATTTCCTCGGGCACTGTCTTGGCTGGTAAATTTTGGTCTGTAAAATTGTGGCACTACAGACTGCCTGCAGGGTTAGCCGAGCTCGCAGATAGTTTACAGACACGCCACGTCCCCAAGGCTGTGCTCCCACGCAACGATGAAACCGGCAATGGAGCCCAGCACCACACTCGGTAATAATGTGGATAAATGAACGTCTTACCCGAGTCTTTTCAATTTATTTACGTCTTTATAAGGTGTATGTGCAGACTCCGGCGCCCATTTCTGTCTTTGTATGGCTGAATACAATCTTGACGGCTATAGCAACGTCCAACAAACTTATCGACAGTCCGACAGTGGTGAGTCTCTCCGTTGCGTCTGTACGTGTGGTGTGCAAGATGTGCAAACTGCAGCGATTACAAGGGTGAAATATTTTAGTATGACGACACCTTTTTTTCCCCATCCCTGTGTTATTCTAGCAGAGCTGATTGACTAATTATGAGTATTTGATCCATTTGTCTGACTGGTGGTTCCTAAGAAGATTGTCGACGTTTGTTACGTAGGTACTTCCTTTCTTTAACTGATGTTGCAAAATGCGTAAAATACATAACTTGGCTTCGACGACCAAAAGGAGTCACTTTGCCCCTAATAGGATAGGTATGTGGAAGAAATATTTAACAATTTATATCGACGATCGAGTTCTTATGTCTTTCACATAATTTTCTACTACCTTCAACTAAATTAAAATAGATTTTTTGCAACTAGTATTTTATGAAATAATTTTTTTTTTTCATGATGTATATTCCAGTCACTTAAACTTTTTAGTTAATTTGATAATTTATTATATTATTATGATGCCAAATAGTTTGATTTTTCGAAATTTTGACTATTAATGAGTATCGCAAAAGTTCATTTCTTTTGATATTATAAGATTTAGAACAATATGAGCTAAACATATCAACATTACAAATAGTATGTATTGAGGTGCTGCGTTAAAAATCCAATGTATAATATTCATCCTTCTAAATAAACAACAAGGTGGTGGTATATATGAAATTTATGTGAAGAACTATATACTTAATTACTTTAAAAATATTCATAGAAAGGTTGAATATCTGAATTTGACACTGAATTTATATAATTAATTTCAGATTTTAACTATCCTCGAGATTTTTTGCTGCGTGGTAGCTTGGTTGTTACCTCTGTTGACTGATCCGCATAAAATATTCTCTTCTGCATTGTTGTGGGAATTGCGGATGAGATATAAATATTAAGTGCTTTAGAAAATATTCATATTCATATATGCATCCAATATTGGAAATAGTTGTCAATTGACAACAGACAATTAAAAGTTGCTGCTTCAAAAACCCTGATTGAATATGAAATTACTTATTATTACTTGAAACAACATTGCTATTGCTATGTTGCTACCACTGTTATTATTGCTTTTTCAAAATTATATTTCGAACAACAAGACATTTGTTGAGTGGTGCTCAACAAGAGTTTAGAGTTCAAGGAATAGGTAATACAGTTGATTTACATCCCATTGAAAGTTGAAAAAGATCATACTGTTGATCTCAACCATATAATAGTAAGTCATACTGCTGCTTAATTTCAAACGCCTTTAATAATAGATCATACTGCTGTTATGTAACATGACATAAAACTGCCGAGAACAAACAAGTTTCATAATACAATAAATTGTTATGGCCGATCTTGAAGACATACAAAGAAGTCGATGCACATCCTAAAATAGGTCAAACAGTGGATCTGCACCCCTTCGAAAATTGAAAAAGATCATACTGTTGATCTCAACCATGTAACAGTAAGTCATACTGCTGACTTTCAAACGCCTTTAATAATAGATCATACTGCTGATCTGTAACATGACATAAAACTGCCGAGAACAAACAAGTTTCATAACACAATAAATTACTATGACCGATCTTGAAGACATTCAAAGAAGTCGATGTACCTCCTAAAAGAATAGTTCATACAGTTGATCTGCACCCCTTCGAAAATTGAAAAAGATCATACTGTTGATTTCAACCATGTAACTGTAAGTCATACTGCTGACTTTCAAACGCCTTTAATAGTAGATCATACTGCTGATCTGTAACGTGACATAAAACTGCTGAGAACAAACAAGTTTCATAACACAATATATTACTATGACCGATATTAAAACACACACAAAGAAGCCGATGCACCTTCTAAAAGAATAGGTCATACAGTTTATCTTCGCCCCTATGAAAATCGAAAAAGATCATACTGTTGATCTCAACCATGTAACAGTAAGTCATACTGCTGACTTTCAAACGCCTTTAATAATAGATCATACTGCTGATCTATCATGAAGACAAACTGGTGAGAACACAGAAATTTTATAATAGAATAAGTTACTATGACTGATCTTGGAAGACACACAAAGAAGTCGATGCACCTTCTAAAAGAATAGGTCATACAGTTGATCTGCACAACTTCGAAAATTGAAAAATATCATACTGTTGATTTCAACCGTGTACCAGTAAGTCATACTGCTGACTTTCAAACGCCTTTAATAATAGATCATACTGCTGATCTGTAACATGACATAAAACTGCCGAGAACAAACAAGTTTCATAACACAATATATTACTATGACCGATCTTGAAGATATACAAAGAAGTCGATGCACCTCCTAAAAGAATAGGTCATAGAGTTGAACTGCACCCCTTCGAAAATTGAAAAAGATCATACTGTTGATCTCAACCGTGTAACAGTAAGTCATACTGCTGACTTTCAAACGCCTTTAATAATAGATCATACTGCTGGTAACATGACAAAACAGCCGAGAACAAACAAGTTTCATAACACAATATATTACTATGACCGATTTTGAAGACATACAAAGAAGTCGATGCACCTCCTAAAAGAATAGGTCATACAGTTGATCTGCACCCTTTCGAAAATTGAAAAAGATCATACGGTTGATCTCAACCGTGTAACAGTAAGTCATACTGCTGACTTTCAAACGCATTTAATAATAGATCATACTGTTGATCTGTAACATGACATAAAACTGCCGAGAACAAACAAGTTTCATAACACAATATATTACTATGACCGCTCTTGAAGACATACAAAGAAGTCGATGCACCTTCTAAAAGAATAGGTCATACAGTTGATCTGCACCCCTTCGAAAATTGGAAAAGATCATACTGTTGATCTCAATCGTGTACCAGTAAGTCATACTGCTGACTTTCAAACGCCTTTAATAGATCATACTGCTGATCTGTAACATGACATAAAACTGCCGAGAACAAACAAGTTTCATAACACAATAAATTATTATGACCGATCTTGAAGACATACAAAGAAGTCGACGCATCTCCTAAAAGAATAGGTCATACAGTTGAACTGCACCCTTTCGAAAATTGAAAAAGATCATACTGTTGATCTCAACCGTGTACCAGTAAGTCAAACTATAATAGATCATACTGCTGATCTGTAACATGACATAAAACTGCCGAGAACAAACAAGTTTCATAACACAATATATTACTATGACCGATCTTGAAGACATACAAAGAAGTCGATGCACCTTCTAAAAGAATAGGTCATACAGTTGATCTGCACAACTTCGAAAATTGAAAAAGATCATACTGTTGATCTCAACCGTGTAACAGTAAGTCATACTGCTGACTTTCAAACGTCTTTAATAATAGATCATACTGCTGATCTGTAACATGACATAAAACTGCCGAGAACAAACAAGTTTCATAACACAATAAATTATTATGACCGATCTTGAAGACATACAAAGAAGTCGACGCATCTCCTAAAAGAATAGGTCATACAGTTGAACTGCACCCTTTCGAAAATTGAAAAAGATCATACTGTTGATCTCAACCGTGTAACAGTAAGTCATACTGCTGACTTTCAAACGCATTTAATAATAGATCATACTGTTGATCTGTAACATGACATAAAACTGCCGAAAACAAACAAGTTTCATAACACAATAAATTACTATGACCGATCTTGAAGACACACAAAGAAGTCGATCGCCTTCTAAAAAAATAGGTCATATAGTTTAACTTCACCTCTATGAAAATTGAAAAAGATCATACTGTTGATCTCAACCATGTAACAGTAAGTCATACTGCTGACTTTCAAACGCCTTTAATAATAGATCATATTGCTGATCTATGACATGACAAAAAACTGCTGAGAACACAGAAATTTTATAGCAGAATAAGTTACTATGACTGATCTTGAAGACACACAAAGAAGTCGATGCACCTTCTAAAAGAATAGATCATACTGTTGATCTCAACCATGTAACAGTAACTCATACTGCTGACTTTCAAACGCCTTTAATAATAGATCATACTGCTGATCTATAACATGACATAAAACTGCCGAGAACAAACAAGTTTCATAACACAATATATTACTATGACCGATCTTGAAAGACACACAGAGAAGCCGATACACCTTCTAAAAGAATAGGTCATACAGTTTATCTTCACCCCTATGAAAATCGAAAAAGATCATACTGTTGATCTCAACCATGTAAGTAAGAAACAGTAAGTCATACTGTTAACTTTCAAACGCCTTTAATAATAGATCATACTGCTAATCTATAACATGACAAAAAACCGCTGAGTACACAAGAAATTTTGTAACAGAATAAGTTACTATGACTTGTCTTAAAGATACACAAATAAGTCGATGCACTTTCTAAAAGAATAATAGGCCATACGGTTGATCTGAATCCCATCGAAAATTGGAATAAGATCATACTGTTGATCTTTTAACTATGTATGCGTATATATTTTAAAAGAGCAAGTCATACTGCTGACTTTCATATGCCGATGGGATTGTAGAAGTAATAGCAAATAGCTAAAAGTAAAAGCTAAAAGAATAGGTCATACCGTTGACCTACAATCATACTAACAGAATTAATCATGTTTTGGAACTTTTACACAGCAATATGAAAGAGAATGGATCATATCGGTGGTATTTAAGATATTAAAAGAATAAGTCATACAGTTGATCTGGATCTCTTCATAAAAACTGAAAAAAGATCTTGCTATTGATCTAAATTATGTATGTGCGTGTAAAAAAAGTAAGTCATACTGTTGACTTTCAAACATCGAGTCGATTATAATATTGATAGCAATAGCTAAAAGAATAGGTCATACTGTTGATCTACAACTCATCGCAATTTAAAATAATAAATTATACTTCTAAACCTCGACAAAAAATAAAAGAATGGATCATACCATTGATCTGCATCTCAGAAAATTGAAAAAAAAATCATACTGTTTGTTGATCTAAACTAATGTGTATGTTAAAAGAGCCAAGTCATACAGCTGACTTTCAAACGCCGAAGCAATTGTAACAGTGATAGCCAATAAGTAATGGTAATAGCTAAAAGAATAAATTATACTGTTGATCTACAACTCGCCGCAATTTGGAAGAATAAATTATATTTCGAAGCCTCAACAAGAGGTAAAAGAGTGGATCATACTGTTGATTCGCATTAAATATATTAAAAAGAATGGGTCATACAGTTGATCTACATCCCTCCGAAAATTGAAAAAAAGATCATACTGTTGATCTGAACTATGTATGTGTATATATATGTTAAAAGATCAAGTCATACAGCTGACTTTCAAACGCCGAAGCAATTGTAACAGTGATAGCCAATAAGTAATGGTAATAGCTAAGAGAATAAATTATACTGTTGATCTACAACTCGCCGCAATTTGGAAGAATAAATTATATTTCGAAGCCTCAACAAGAGGTAAAAGAGTGGATCATACTGTTGATTCGCATTAAATATATTAAAAAGAATGGGTCATACAGTTGATCTATATCCCTCCGAAAATTGAAAAAAAGATCATACTGTTGATCTGAACTATGTATGTGTATATATATGTTAAAAGATCAAGTCATACAGCTGACTTTCAAACGCCGAAGCAATTGTAACAGTGATAGCCAATAAGTAATGGTAATAGCTAAGAGAATAAATTATACTGTTGATCTACAACTCGCCGCAATTTGGAAGAATAAATTATATTTCGAAGCCTCAACAAGAGGTAAAAGAGTGGATCATACTGTTGATCCGCATTAAATATATTAAAAAGAATGGGTCATACAGTTGATCTACATCCCTCCGAAAATTGAAAAAAAGATCATACTGTTGATCTGAACTATGTATTTGTTAATATATGTTAAAAGATCAAGTCATACTGCAGACTTTCATACACCAAGGCGATTGATAGCAAATAAGTAATAATATCCATTGATAGATAAAAGAATAGGTCATACTGTTGATCTACAATTCAGCGCAATTTAAAATAATAAATCATACCTCGAAACTTCAACACAACAAAAAGTAAAAGAATAGATCATACTGTTGATCTATATTTAAGATATTAAAAAAAGATTATACTGTTGATCTGCAACTCACTGAAATCTCAATAAATGTATTATACTTCTGAATTTAAATAAAGCAACACAATAGATCATACTGCTGATCCATTATTCCTACAACGAAAGCTAAAAGAACTTCTGCAACTTCTCTACAACAACAATAATATGACATAACAGTTAAAAGAATAGATCTTACTGCTGATCTACAACTCATCGTAAGTTAAAAGCGAAGAGCACACTGTTGATCTCGTCGTAAGTACGCATTTATCTACACAAAAGCAAGATCATACTGTTGATCTTCAATCGTCGGAAGATCTCATATCTACTTTCTAACCACAATGCATAGGTATACACGTGTTTTAGTAATTTAATTTTTCTAATAACCACGCTATCCGTACTAAGAATTTATTTTGAAGAAGAAAACCAACCACAAAAGTTAGATGTGGTCATGTACCACATCACCAACAAGACAGCTGATAGGTGAAGAAAAATAGAGAAGAGTCTGTCTATTGGGAATACTACTATGAAAGAAGCTCGACCTACCTCTAGGCGGTGCGGAAAGGAATTCGAGTCAAAGGTTGGATGAAATACAGAAGGATACAGGATTCGTTCTTGATACTGCTCGTGCTACAAACTTGAGAACCCTACTACTACCAAGAGTCGGAAAAGTTATTCTTCTTCAGGATTGTGTATGGTAAGTAAGTTTTAAATAGTGGAGCTGGGGATTTGCCAAAAAGACAATCTGAAAACTAAAGAACAATTCCTGAAAAATAAATATGAGTAACCTCCTTTGGTATATGTATGTTCTTATTATGTAAGAGTCATTACATAATTATTAATTAAAAGAGGCATTAAATTAAACATTTAAACAAACCAAAATTACCACTTCTATTATTCCTTTTAAAATAATCCTTAGAAATGTTAGCTAAACTATGCATGCACCTATACAGATGTAACTTATACTACAGAATTTCCAATAAATGTAAAATTTACATTACTCTATTAAGTAAAATGTAAATGGCTATTAGGTACACTTCCAAAATTTCTAAAGTAACTATTAGTTATTTAAAGGTGTTTGTTTTAGGCGAGGATTTGGAATACTTGATCGAGAAGATTGGACTATCTTCACAAATGATTAAGAAACTGGAAGAAGTGGGAAACGACGTCCTGACACGCAGGCTTCAATTTATAAATATATACTTGATATGTATCCATGCCATTATTAAATAACTTGCTTTATATAATTCTTAAAATTCTTTTGAAAGGCCTTAAGCCTTTTATTTATCGTATAAATGTAAAGAAGCAATTGTTACCTATTCTATGTAAAAAAATATATTTAAATCGTTAAAAGTTTACAATATAGTGTATTATTTTCCAGGTTCTTTCAACTTCATTCCTATTGATAGAAATCATGCGAAGTAAAGTTTTCATAATACTGTCTTTGTACTTACTTCAGTTTTAAATTCGGAAAACAATAAACTTCAATATTTTTCAAAAAGTTAGTTATTTGAACTTTTCTGATATCTAATAAGCGCGGTGCATTGCGTAGACATCAGATTTAGCGACAAAATGTGAGTAAAGTAATGTCTAACTTATTTGTGGTGCGTAACTTTTTTTTTCCTAAACGTTTCAAGTTGATCCTAAACTCGTCAGTAGGTTCGTAATGTTTGTATGATAAAAAAATTTTGTCAGACATTTTTTATTCAGAATGCTTCTGGTGTCTTATACTATTTTTCTAAAAACTAAAACGAGACAAATAAAGGCTCAAATTTCGCTCTTCCCTACTATTGAAAACCTTTTAAGCTGTGTGTATAATTACACACTGACTCCACCTGTCTGCAGTTCACCATTTTTATCTAAATTTATTATCTAGGCTTTTTCGAAGATAGATTTAGTCGCGTAGTATATACTTTATCGATAATTAGTGCACCCGTTTTTGATATTTATTACTTTTAACTAAATGTTATATTTTGTCATAGAAGGCCAAAGAGGCAGTACTGTGCGTTTCACGAAGTTGTATCTCGGATTGGAATGTTCGGATTGTCAGGATTCGCTGGCAAATCCTGTGCGAGACTGGCACGCGCGCTTAAATCACACCACCTCAATTTGTAGCGGTCCGTAACCGAGATGTGCCAATGCATTGAATTTAACTAATAACATGACGACGCTCCATACGTTGGAGATATATACTAACATTCCAATCCGGGATACAACTTCGTGAAACGCACAGTATGTAGGTATATGTAGTTAGTCATTGAATGCAGACAGTACTTAGGTACGTATAGTTGTAGATGTACGGAAATATTTACTGTTGAGTGTAGAAATAAGGTATTAGAAAGAGAAGAGGTATACTTACCTACTATGTTTTATTGACAATTTTGGATGTTATTTATTAAATAGGTAGTTATATTTGATCAGTTGAACAGTTGAACGCAAAACATCTTACACCATGCCGTATCACTTGTTTATTCGTAAGGCATAATACTTTTCACTTAGAAATGGAAAGTACTAAATATTTGCTATAAACTGTAGTTAGTTACCTGTGTATAAAATAAAAGTTTTTCAAAACTTATACATTTGATTTTATTTGTATTTACAACATTGTATAAAGTACCCAAGTCTTGTAATGTATAAATATATTATAATTTTATAGGGTTTTCTCATTAGAATCAGAAATATTTTCAACGCAGGGGAAATAAGTTGTAAATGAGATAGATTTGTTAATTTATTTTATAAGTGCACCTATCTTATACCCTTAAATACTGAAATGTAAGTAGGTATATATCATCTATTACAACTATAATATTGTAATACAGGTAAACTTATAAGAAATAAATATGTTAAGCTTACAGAATGTTACGTTATTTTTATTTGAAAACATAACAATGAATTTCTAATAGAAGCATTAAAATAGATCTACATATTGTTCATCAAATAATATTAATGATTATATGTGCCCTAGTCTCCTTAGGATGTGCCCTAGTCTCTATTAGAGGCTTGTTTTGGTTCTAACAAAAAGCAGTTCTGAACCCTACTGAGAGTTCGTAGTTTGAAAAGCTTCGAATTTTCAAACTGCGCGTGCTCAGTACGATTCAGAATCTGTTAGTGTGAGAACCAAAACAAGCCTATTATTATAGGTAGTACTTATAGAAAAAAGATATAAATATATCCTTTTTCTATGGTACCTAGTACTTAGTTATCTGATATCTTTCCCTAGAAATCTAGTTTCTTCATTAAGGACGTGTTCTAAACATTTTCCAATATGATGGTTTTCAACAAATTGAAATGCTCATTTCGATACAAATAATTTATTGTCTTTCTTTAGCATCACACGTAGTCAAAAAATTGCATTGTAGAACATAAGCCTCATTTAGATTTTCATTTTGACATGATGCAATTTGTTGATTCCGTATGCAGAGGTATAAATAACTAGTTTTTACATTGCTATAGTGGTAGTAGGTACTCGTAACTATCTCTGTGTCTAAAAAAATAATGGAAAAACTACTTAAAATAGAAAATATGCTTCATAATTATTATTTAATTTACACAATTTTAAAGTATCTCACTTTTACTTCTATTAAAAACGGATACTCCGATAATACTCGTAGATGTGACAGTACCTCAACAAATTCCATATTTAAACTAATGAACAGTGTATAAAGTTTTTCAATGGTAAATATACAAAATTATACCTATATATCAGTAGATTTAAATTGTAAATTATAAATGGTGAATAAGTTAGTTTAAAAAATAACTTTTAAATCATTGTAGTTAAATTGATTGATTAAAATAAAGTTATTAGTTGCAGGATATGTTTCAATTTCATAATATGTTCTAACATTTCTTAAAATAAAAAATCTAGGTTGGGTTTAAGACGATCTAACAAACGTTTTCAATTTCTTCAGTTACAAGGACAAGGTCGCTTTTCCACTTTACTTGAGCACTTTTTCCCGTTACCTTTAGGGCGGACCATAACATGTCTAAATCTATGCTGGTATTCGTTTTCGCAAATTGGTCCGCACTTTGACCACAGTGACCAAGGGCCCATAACGCAGTCTACATCTATTGCATTCGTATTGATGAGCTCTTGGTGCTGAGATTTCACTCTGCAGGATTTTCTACACTTCTTCCTTTTTGCTAGCTTAGATGGACAAAGCAAGCCGCCATTCTGAGGGTGGAGCTGGAAGATATTTTTTAATAGATATTTGTACATGTACATCACCATACCGACCGATTTAAACCGATTTTTTTTTAAAGATAGATCTCCAAAATGTCTGTGTTGACACAAAATTTGAAGACAAAATTTTGATTTTCAAGGCCTACTACGATGTTTTTTTTAAGTGAAGTAGCAAAAGTAGCAAAATTTTGTTAGCGATTTTTTTATAAAAAATCTGACTACACTACTGGATGTAGGAGCCCCTCGAATGCATTTGTACCAATTTTTGAGAAAAAAAGTTTGTTCCTAAAAAAGTTATGACAATATCGTCATCACCAGTGTTTGCCTTTGTCGGTGAACCTATTCTTTTATAAAAATCGAATAGAACCCAAAGAGATACCAAAATTAAACAACACTGGTGTAATTATTAATAAGAACCATAAAAACCAGTATACACAAAATAACCAACAATAACTCTAATATAAACAACAATTGATAAAAAAAAGTAATGATTAGAAAATTACATATTTAAAAATGAAAAAGTCTGTCAAATTGATTCACACTTTTTGAATAAAAATTATAATGTAGTTATTTTTTATCTAAGAAGGTAATATTATAAGTTTTGGCATAATAACCACGAAATAATAATAATTTGACGAACTTACCTATCAATTGTTGTTTATATTAGAGTAATTATTGGTTATTTTGTGTATACTGGTTTTTATGGTTCTTATTAATAATTACACTAGTGTTTAAGGTATTTAATTTTGTTTCACTTTGGGTTCTATTCTAATTTTACAAAGGAATAGGTTCACCGACAAAGGCAAACATTGGTGATGCCGATATTGTCATAAATTTTTTAGGAACAAACTTTTTTTCGCAAAAATTGGTACAAATGTATTCGAGGGAGTCCTAAATCCAGTGGTGTAGTCAGATTTTTTATAAAAAAAAATCGCTAACAAAATGTTGCTATTTTTAACTTAAAAAAAATTCGTAGTAGGCCTTGAAAATCAAAATTTCGTCTTCAAGTTTTGCATCAAAAAGAGCTTTTGGAGATCTACCTTTAAAAAAAAAATCTGGTTCAAATCAGTCCATAAACAAATTTTGTACGCGAGTGTTTCCATTCTTAATGGGTCACCCTTTATACAGGGTGGAGACTTTAATTGCAATAAATTCGCTATCGGGGAGCTGAATAATTTTTCGAAAAATTTTCGAGGTACGTCAAAGTTTGAATGTATTTACCTACCTTTTCCAAGCAATATGCGAAATATAACCCTTCAGGGAGAGCTCGGGAATTATTCAGCTCCCCGGTAGCTAATTTATTTCAGTTAAAATCTCTATCCACCCTGTATATAATAGAAGTTTCTTAAAAAATTGTCAATTGATAGCTGTAGTTATATTTTGAATTTTTTATATGATTAGTCTCAGATCAGGTAAAGTCTTGTGTTTAACGCATTATAATAATGTTGCATACAAATACGACTGTATCTTACCAGTATTGACCTCTGTTTTATCTTATACCCATGACCACAAACACCATTTGTGGCATTACACGAGCTCCAGTTACTCCAAAGTGTTACTTTGCAATCGATCTTCAAGTCAATTGGATTACTTCTTTCTTCTAAATGTCTAGGCGACTTTTGTCCCGTGTTAGCTAAAAAGAAGTAATATAGAAGTTATATTGGTTATTGAAGGATTATTACCACATCTATTACCATGAACTGCATCGTTTTGAATGTTGTACGATAATACTCCGGAAAGAGTAACGCCTAGTTCCTTTTTTCTGGATGTCAAGTTGGCAATTAACTCCTCTGTAAAGCAATACGTTTTTAATAGTTGAGTTAGGTGTTATGAATGTCAATTTACAACAATTTTAGTCAACATTGCGTTCATGGTGGCTTGTCAACATGTCACATAACACATATATTTGCTCGGCGCCTCCACCATATATGTCACGACCATGACTGGAGAACATTACATATAATAGCACTTCGCTTAGCAGCAAGAGGGTTTTAACTAAGTCAATAATGCGACTTTCCACACAATTTCAACAGTTTCATTCAGAACACAAACATGAATAAAGCGACCAAGTGCCATACATGAAAAAATAAACAATAAAATAAAACGTACCCAAAGGTCATTCCTAAGAGGGGCTGCTACAGAGTACTGACTGAATACCTACTACCTTTGGAGTCAACAGTGAGTGCTTTCAGAGCCCAATCAAGACTGCCTCTCCAGCATCCCCAATTGTTCCTTTTATACAAATTATTTCGAAAATCATATTGGGAGTGGTGGAGCTTCATTGCATGTTAATTATTAGTAGGTATACTATAGGCGTTCAGGGCCAAAAACTTCATGTAAAAGCCCATGAGCCAAAAACGTGGTCAAATTTGTTCCCAGATGTGGATATGTCCGATATATTTTGTGGGTACGCATGACATTTATCCTCGTTATCCTTACACGTTATCCTTGTTATCCTTACACGTTATCCTTGTTATCCTTACACGTTATCCTCGTTATCCTTGCTCACATCATGCGTACCCACAAAATATATCGGACATACCCACATCTTCAGCTAGTTAGAATAAATTAGAATACACTGCATAAATAAGACGGTAAAAATGGGTGTAAATGCAGCAGAAAATATTTACACTTACTCTGGAACTTGGCGCAGATCGTCTGACACTGCTCCAAAGTGTTAAAGTTATTCATATTTCCTTCGCAACCACTGTAGCTGAATATTTCACACCGACCCTTTATCACATCGAAGTACCATCTGTCGACATTGCTCTTACAAGCACCAACATCTTTAGGAAGCCCACAGACTATATCTGAAACCAAAGCTTATGGTGATTTCTCGAATACCCTACCCAATACGAATTTAAATAGGTATTATAATTTAAAAAACATGCTAAATATTTTCTGGTCCTATGAAAATGATAAATTTATCTTTTTGCAAAGTACATATTTTTTTCTGATGACAAAAATGCCCAATTTATTTATCTTGCCCAAAAAATAAAGTCACGGAAATACTGTATCCTTCTTATTTAATTCTGTCCTTTTTAACTCTGCCTATTTGTTACAAACTTTTATTTTTATATATTGATGGTTTTTTGTATGTCTGTCACAACACAGTAAAGTAAAATAAGATTTTTTGACCAGTTCGGAAAAAATCATTATACCTACCAGTGACTAACGGCTTTTCATCACAAGGCGGGTTGAAGCACTCTACCGTCTCTCTGATTCTTTGGTTGTTGCAAGGATCGTCTTCGTCGAATTCCTCACTTTCCTTGCTCTTGAAGAACGGCCAATATATAGCCTTTTTTCCTGTGAACTCTAGTGACAAGCGGTACCTTTCTTTGAATCCCTTGCCACAAGTTGACGAGCAAGGCGACCATTCACTCCACGGCTTCTCTGGACAATTCGCGTTAAGCTGGAGAGTCAAATAAGAAGCTCACTGAGCAATTATACATAATTGACAGTTTAAACTGTCAATTATACATAATTGCCAAATCAAACTGACAATTATCTATAATTGACAGTTTAAACTGGCAATTATAAAATTATTTCACACAATGTTTTTCTACGCTTCCGTAATACAGAACTGGACGTTTACTCATCAATATTGTAGAATGGAACATCAATTGTCAGTTTAAACTGTCAATTATAGATAATTGTCAGTTTGATCTGGCAATTATATATAATTGACAGTTTAAACTGGCAATTATGTATGATTGACAGTTTACAATTGTCAGTTTGATCTGGCAATTATGTATAATTGACGGTTTAATCTGTCAATTATATATAATTGTCAGCTTGATCTGGCAATTATGTATAATTGAAAGTTTCAACTAGCAATTATATATAATTGACAGTTTAAACTGCCAATTATACATAATTGCCAGTTTTAACTGACAATTATCTACCTATAATTGACAGTTTAAACTGGCAATTATAAAAATATTTCACACGATGTCCTTTCTACACTTTCGTACTATATAGACGTACACAATCAAAATAAAAATCTGTGGGTTTCTTAGAATTCCTTAAATTATTCTTTAAAAAAAAAAACGGATAGTAACGCTGCAAATGAGGTTATGTACTTAACGGTTTAATTTCAACTTAACCTTCCGCAACCGGTTTTACTCGAAGGTAATACACCCTGCCAGAAACATTGTTCTAATTGGAATCAATAGATTTACATCGTAGCTATTAATTATCAAGCTATATATATAGAATTACGATTCTACAGTCTAACGTCCATTTCCTCGCTTAGTCCATCATTCATCAACTAATCTATGAGCTTGCCAATTCCAATACTGCGCTCGATAACTGATTTGCCTTCAATAAATAGCAAAAACCCGGCGCCCGAATTTGATTATTAACTTCCCAGCAGCTTAATCCATGTTTTATGTAGTGCGCTTAGCTGCGCTAGCATTTGGTCCGACTCAGCGGCCAGTATTATAATTTCAATCCTTGGCTAGCACACAGCAAATCCTTATTGGAGCTCGAAGCTTACTGTAAAGTTTAGCTGCGGCTTGTGGTTTATTAATTTAGGCGACTGTTATGGGCAAAGTATTAGAACATGACAGCGGGCCATCGAGATAAGTAATTGCAGTTGCAGTGCTGCGTATCACTATTCTATTTCGCTGTTAGAAAGAATGGCGTACGAGTGTAACAAAACAAGTAATAGATTATCGATTTCGTTTAATACACTCGTGGAAATTGGAAACGACTCACCTAAAACTATAGTCATTTTTGTACGGTTATATTTTCTAAACGGTTTTATCAATTTGACCGAATTTTTTTTTATTTCATTAAGCCAAGCTTAGGGTGTAATGTAGGGTAGGTCAGTTGTCATATAACACGGTTATAGAATATGTACAGGATGATGTATAGAAACGCGGTTTTTTACCAAAATATAAGCAAATATCTGGGATGCACGCAAAGTGGGGAAATACATTTTATTATGTCAAAAGATAGTTTATTTGTGCTAAAAAAAATATTTTTTGAAAATCCTTTCTATCTAGATTGGTTTCCAAATTATAGCGGTTTTTGTAAACCATTGCATTTGTAACTAATTACAAGGGCCGATTTTTTAAAATAAAATAAGTTGGCTTTGAAATGAAAATCGATCCTGTCACTTATCATCTAGCAATAATCTGATTATAATAAAAAAATCATACAAAATTTAAGTTCTTATTTATTAATAAAATCAAAAAACACGAACTAGAAATGTTACAAAAAAAAAGTAGGACTCTAGGTAAATAGGAATATCTGGTAGGGCCTCCACGAACTCTTATAATTTCATAACATCATCCTGATAGGTGGCAGGATCGATTTTCATTTCAAAGCCAACTTGTTTTATTTTAAAAAATCGGCACCTGTGATTTGCGTGCATCGCAGATATCTGCTTATATTTGTAAAAAAACACGTTCTTACACATCACCCTGTAGATATTCTTTAACCGTGTTATATGCCAATTGACCTACCCTACATTACAGTCCAATAATGGCTTAATGAAATAAAAAAAATTGGACAAATTGATAAAAGCGTTTAGAAAATATAACCATACAAAAGTGACTATAGTTTTAGGTGAGTCGTTTCCAATTTCCACAAGTGTATTATTCTAAAAAATAGTGTATTCTTTAAAAGCAATTCGTCACGATAAACATGCGTGTGAATGAATCTGGGATATGTACACGGTACATATCTCAGAAGGTACGAGTTTTATGAAACTTTGTACTTTTTACTATTAATGTAGTAAATACAGGGTGGTCCCTGCAGCTCAAATATTTTAACAGTGCTTTCACTCCCCGTTGTACTGAAATTAAACACCCTAAACAGTGTGTCCTACTGGGAATGAACGCGATCGATATCTGAAAAAGTACTAATCTTAAAAATTTTAAAATTTGGTAAAATGGCAAAATCGTTGGGGCGAACACAACTAACTTATTAACTTACTACTTTTCCAGACACACTGTATATGTTTTATTTCTGAAATCTTTCACATATAATTTACAGCAAGTAAAACTCTGTCACTCACCTCCTCCTCGAAGTCGTCGCACTTTTCCTCTCCCCAGCATTCCAAGTTCTGCTGAACAACGGGGGGGTTTACTTTGCCTGCCGCACAACTCTTCGCAGCAAATCTGTTCTTATACTTTCGATCTCTTGTCTGGGTACCCTTACCACAGGTCACACTGCAGCTGGACCACTCAGACCAAGGTCCCAGCTCACAAAGAGGATCCTCCAACTGTCTACTGGGCTGGTGTGGGCAATATTTCTGGACTGCCTCGCAACTCGCCCTCTCTGTCAGTTTCTTGTGACAAGTGTATTTACTCTCTTCGTTTTTATACCGCCTCTGTTTGTATTTGACCCCTCTCCCGCAAGTCGCCGAACACGGAGACCATTCCGACCAGTTATCTGTTTCACAATTGGAGTTGTTGTCATCCATCTCCTCTAGGATCGACGGGTCGCAGGATTTCTCATACAGTCGCTGTCTGGAAAGGGTTAGGCGAGCTAAAGGCTTCATGGGGGTACCAGTGGGGTCAAAAAATGGTGATCTGGGGTCGTTGGGGCTGTTGGTTCTGATCCTCCTGATCGGCTGCCGTGGAGAAGATGGTTGGTTGACGGACTGAAATGAAAAGTGAAACCAATTATTAGTACGAAAAAACAATATTATGTTTTCAACATTTTCAACAACGACTATATATAGAGGCATCGATTGTTGAAAAGTTTAAGTTCGCACGCCACTGGAGAACTTCAGAAGTAAAAATATTATCGGCTCTGTTGTAGCGTAAAACTATTCACTCGGGTGTAAGTTTCAAGTTTAGTCTTACAAGGGGCCTATGTTGTGTTTTTAAGTGAGTTGCAAAAGTTTATGGAGTTTTATTAACTCGATCCACATTTATAGGCCACAAGATGTATATATATTTTCTGGATATTGGAATTTTTAGAACCTCTTGAGATATTTAAGAAAAGTAATTGAAATATCTACAAAATTACAATGAGTTGAAACAGAGGGAATAATCGGTTAAAATAATATTCCTGTTTCTACATGGAACACCATTAAAAAATTCCAAAAAGTACACACACCTGTACAACCGGCGCTTCCGCCATTTACAAACTGCTATATATATTTTAAAATGCAACACTTCACTCGTCATATTTTAACTTCAATAAAGCGTGATTGTACTATAATGATCCTTTGGAAATTTGAGAGGGAGGATATTACCGTCCTATATACAGATAATTATTGTGTAAAAAATGCGCTATGGTATAAGGGGGCTGAGATAAGACTCATAAAGTCAGTCAGCCCATGTAAGCCCATGTCAGCCCATGTCAGCCCATGTAAGTTATTAGTTCAATATAACGTACATTATTTATAAATATTTCCTAAATTTCCGAATAAATTTCCTATTTCTTATAAATCTAAAAATAGTATCTTTTTCTAATCGATAGTTCTATCGACTACCGAAATTTAAACATGTGGTCTATTACGTGAATATTACATTACGTAGGTATATATACCTAATTTAAATATTAAAATTTGTATTTGCTTGAAAAATTACAGAATATCAAAGCTTCAGTTTCGCAGTAACCCAAACGACAGTCAATTGAATGATATTTTAAATCTGTAAATTACATGTTGACTGACAGACTAAGTTTACAGACTATTTTTTAATAAAAACATTTAAATAATGCTATTAAACTGTTAAAGCTATTGGACGTATTAAAGGCTTTAATAATCACTTTTATCCTTATAAGTTCTATTTAGACATTAAGTGGTATTTATACGACTTATTGTTATTGCTGTATACAATTAAGTTGAATATATTAATATTCACGTTCTCTAACATGTTATCTTGGACTATATAACATTTATAAAAGTCAGAGGACTCACTAGATAAGTAATTCCATCATCCGTTCCCACATCCCAAGGGTACAGATTCAGAACTTTGGATTCGATCCAAGAGCAGTTCCTAAGGCACAGCTCCAGACTGGAGACCCCCACGATCCAGTCTGGCGAGGGGTCGATCATCGATACTATGGACATCAAGTGATGGCGATTGTCCACTCTGAAGACGGCGAAGGTTTTGCCCGTTATGTTGGGATAACTGATCCCCCGCGCCTTGATGATAGTCCGGATGTGGTCGCTCTGTGAAGAAGAATTCTCAATAATATTGCACACCAATGCGCTAATTATCCAACTAGTCACAGAAAGGTAATTCATTAAATTCAATCAGATATGGCGGTAGAAGGTAAGCTGTTTGATTTGCTAGGTGATTTAAATTGTATCACACAACGCACACTCTATTTACTCTCACTCCCTATTTGCATGGGATTATATATGCAAAAGGTTTGCATAGGGATGATGCGTAACCCCATACCATGCATAAAATTAAACTTAGATGAAAGTTATTTATAACATAACTTTTCCTAAACACTCTAGTCTAAGTTAAAATTAAAGATATTCCATTATTGGACAATTTGGACATACCGGGATATCAAAAATTATCTTGGTCAAGGGTGGTTGTGGAATGTAAAACGTGTGTCTTACTTTAAATTTTTGAATATGTTTTGTTGTGTCAGAATCTGTCAAGTCATTGTGCTGAAATTTTCTAATCCAGTTTTTGAATCATGCCTCTTACCACACAGCACAAAATTTTCATGATTGAAGCCTATTTTCGAACGGGTGCGCTAGTTAATGGAAATTGGCAATACAGTCAACGTTTGTGTTTGCACAATTTTCGAGAGCACTTCCCAAACGTGGCAATATTACCGGACAATTTTTATGCATGCCTTACAAATTGTGTTGAAGTGTTTCGCGAAACTGGTTGTGTGACTCATAAAAAAGGTGCTGGTAGACCAAGAGTTCGTACAGAAGAAGTTGTCAATGACGTTCGTCAACGTATGGAAGAGGAGCCTGCAAAACCTTTGAAACGTCTTTCTCAGGAAATTGGACTTTCTTATGGAACATCTCATAAGATTTTAAAGAAACACTTGAACATGCATCCATATAAGATGCAAGCGCATCAAGCTCTTCTGCCCGCAGACCACCCCAGACGCCTTGCTTACTGACATTGGTTTGATTGGTTTGTCAATAATTTAATGAATGACGATCTTCTGGACTTAACTTTTTTTTCTGACGAAGCATGGTTCCACCTTTTGGGATACATCAATTCTCAAAATATGCGAATGTTTTTACTGAATCGCTACTACTTGCTTACAAAATTGGTGTTTGGAAGGCAGTTTCTCGCAGAAGAATAATTGGGCCAATTTTCTTCGATTTCACCGTCAACGCAGAAAGGTACAGACACAACTTTTTGGCTGAATTTGTGCAACAGTTAAACGATGATGAACTTCGGTATGGTTATTTCCAGCATGACGGTGCAACAGCACATACTACACGAGAAAATATTGCTTTCCTCCGCGAGTTTTTTGATGACCGGCTGATAAGTTTACATACAGAAGTTGAGTTTCCTCCAAGATCACCTTGTTTGACAATTATGGACTATTTTATATTTCCTTGCTTAAAAAAACAAAATTTTCGCAACTCCGGTAAATAATTTGCAAGAACTGCAACAAAGAATTGTTCAGCAATGTGCAACCATAACGCCAGAATCGAACAAAACGGGGGACATTTCCAACAATTACTGTAATTTAGTTTTTCTTGTTACTAAAACCGTTATTTCATAATTTGTAGTTCATTATTGTTTTACAACTGAAATAAATAGGTATGAAATTTGTAGGTTATTGATGATGTCAGTGTGACAGTGACATAATTATTTCAAATTTAAAGTAAGACACACGTTTTACATTCCACAACCACCCTTGACCTAGATAATTTTTGATATCCCGGTACTTTGAAATAAATGTTAAGCTAGGCATGATCATATCACATATCTGACGTATATATGATCGAATGCTCATTATTACTCAAATGACTAGTAAATCGCATTCATACCTTTGCTTTCAGCTCACTTTCCAGCATTCTGGTGCTTCCATGTTCTGCCAGTTGTCTCAAGCCCTCGCTGGCCACATCGCCGTAGTTCCAGAAGGTGTAGTTCACTGTGTGAGATGCACCAATAATGTCACTAAATCTTGTTAGTCATCCGTTCGATGGGAAATCTTTTGGGTGGGTGTTCCTGGACCAGAGTCCCTCAAAAGTTACCTGAAATATAAACATATATCGACCATTTTAGTAAATAAGTATGAAACGGCGGGCCGCAAGGGGATTAAACTTGAAAAACGAAGAGAAACACCCCATTCCCACTGACATTGCCAGTGCCGTAGATGAGGGTCGAACCCAGATTTCTTATATGGAATAAATCATGAACCTTTTACTTTCAAATACAACCAACCTCGTATTTGGCTTCGTCGCAGGTGCAACAGTGCTTGAGTATTTTGGGCTGAGTATCATCAGTGTCCGGAGATTCTTCGCAGAGAATTTTTGTAAGCTCGCCATCCTCGCTGAACCATAGGTCGACGGACTCGACCACCGTAGCTCGGAACTTGATGCAGCCACTACCCTTTTGGGGCGCTTTCCAGAGTACCTGAAGAAATATAATACACATTTTCTAAGTGGATGCATGCATACTTATACAAATAGTATAGTTTTCAATAGTACTTGTTTTCAACTGATTTGCATGCACTGAAATTTCTTTTAAAGAATTTGAGTAATTCTCTTGTAAACACTCTGTCTACTTATTGAATTATTTATACTATAAGGCTATTTTATCTCGCTTTATGCGAGTAATATTTTGTATTAAAAAAAATTATTGCCCTAATTTTCTAATATTCAAAGTGCCGAAATCTCAGTCTTCAAAAATATTATTCTTATTATCATCAAGTTGACGGATGAAACCTACTCGGAAAATATTTCATCGTCTTTTTAATCTGCCAGATAAAATCTTTAAGAGAGGGTTGCAGCTGCCTTGGATACCATCTAAAGCACTCGCTAAATAACTTTATATAAATCTCAGACAAAAGAAAAGCTTTAGATAGAAAGCTGAGCATTTAGTTTAGTAATGAACATTAACGATTTTCTACATAATCAAAAACCTCACAGAGAACAAGTAGATGGAACTTTGATTTCATTTTAAAATGCTAGCTCCACTGTATAAACATGTTTCAGTGGTGAACAAATGCTTTAAGTTCCGCATATTTAAGAGGAACAGATTACGTTAGTTTATGTGGAGATAAAATTAACGCACAAAATTGTATCTAATTACCTAATTCTTGTTTTAATGGGATAGAGATCTTTGTTACTTACTTGAATTTCAGATTTTGGTTGAGAATCAGCTTCGATCACAGCATTTTGACAACTTTCGCTGAACTTTGTGGACATGTCCCCATATAGCTGCAAGGCTCCAATAACAGAAGATTCTGATTCAATATCCTTTTCAAATTTTTCATTGATGACAGATAATATGAAGTGCGTAAACTTGCTTTGAATCCCCCCTTTTTCTGTACTCTTGAGAAAAACTAAAAACAATAAACCCATACACAATAAATAATTCTTAATTATAATTAAGATTGTAACATTTTTGATTATAAAATTGAATTGGCCAGATGGAAGAAATAGTATCTAATTTTTCAATGGTATATCTTTCTTACTTTTTAATAAAAACGTAACGACGTGTGATGAGAAGAAAAACTATTTATTCTGAGACCTGACGATCGTAGACTACATTTTATATTTACACTCGAATAAATTGCACACCAGAATATAAAATCGACTTCAACAAACTTCTTACTTTCTCGAAAGATACCCACTTCAAGTGCGAAGTTGATCTTTTTAATGAAATGCTCATAGACGCTAGTGAATAAGTAAAAAGTAACTAACGCTTGCTCGCATGACAGACCGCAGGATTTCAGGATATTAAATTTCATTTCCTGAGCTAAAATGTTCTCTGTAATATATAAAAAACTTATAACGATAAGGTAAAATTCCTCTGAGAATGTATGACTATTGTTTCCCTTGTTACAACAGGGTCTCTCGCCAGTTTGTATAAATCAGGAAGAAAAAGTATCTTGCTCCGAATTGGTACGACTTCAGAGTTTCAAAAAATCTTGAAACCGAAGTTCGAAAGACTTTTATTAAATTCTAGTTATTTAATAATAACTAAAGTGCGAACCAGAATTAAGCAAAGTGCAATGACCGGAAAAAGAGTAGATCTATGTTGTTACATTTATTTCTAAAGTATTCTTATTTAAAACAGGAAACGTATTAATTACCTTATTTACCCATTTTTTTACTTGTCTTTAACGTCCCTTATCCCTATTGTACTTTATTAAAGCAAACACAATGTTTAATTTGTGTTTTACTTAATAATATCAACGAATTTCCGAATATCTGGCAACTGCGAAAGTCGTAAAGTTGACGACAAGCTGTTCATCCTTATTTATCATACATATTCTTGCATTTACGCTTTCTTTTCTCTGAGCTTCAACGACGTTGATTGGTCGAATCAGGAACCAACCAGCGACTGCGCTCGAGGTAGTAGGTAAACAGTGGCGTGATGCTGGGTTATTTCGCGCGCGTTTCTTAACGGTAACAATTTGTGGTAAAATTATCAGTGTATTTATTCTTTGTGTCAGTGTTTATACGTATTTGTGTTAGTTAAAAAAGTGGAAGTGCATAAACTAGAAGTATTCTATAGAATATTATACGAGTATATATTAACTGAAATGTGCCCAATGGTAAAACAGAATACGCACGCCCATGCATCACCGCATTTTACCAGATCCGCGAGGTCATTCCACTTTGCTTAATTCTGATTTTTACTGTAGAACGATAATTTATTATCGCCAATAATTTAAGGATAGAATATTTGCTTTTAAGGTAATGTGTCTATTAGATGTAGGCTGGTTTTGAGGAGCCGGAATTTTGTGTTCCCTCGAGAATAATATTTTCCATTATTCACTGCAGTGAAAAATAATTTCATTATTCACTGTCGTGAATAATGATTTCATTATTCACTGTCGTGAATAATAATTTCATTATTCACTGTTGTGAATAATGGGCAAATTCACATAATATTTACCTACGCGCCTAAAAACAATTGAGTAAACCATGGCAATTTTTCAAAGGAAATTGATTTGTAACGTTAAAAGTTGTGCGTTTCTTTACATTTATAGCGTTCAGTTACTTTAATTTTATTTATAACCGTGCACAAAGTATAGTATTCTACTTGCAAATAATGGCTATTATTCACTCGGGTGATTTACGACACTCACCTACGGCTCGTGTTGTAAACATCACTCTCGTGAAAACAATAGCCATCATTAGGGTCGTTGAATAATTTACTATTTTTGTCGCTGTCAAAATAACGAACCATCACATTATTATACAGGAGTAATATTATATTATTAATTTACTTTGAGAAAAACATTGAACATGGAACACTAAGTGTATCCGACGTTTTAAATTATCTACTATATAACTCCACGTACCAAAGAAGTATAACGCATTTCATTTCTCTTTTCAGTAAATAAAAGCAGCACTGTTTCTTATTTTCGAAGTTCTCCTGTTGGGTTTATTCTTACAGCCCTATTTATCTCACCCGAATCCCAGCATAACTCGAAGGATTTCACAAAGCTACTTGGAAAACATTAAATTCAGGTGCAGGAGAAATGGAGTCTTGGAAATGTAAATACTGATAGGGTTTCCGTACAACAATTAGTTTTTTCAAGGTATAAACAGTATCAGTTAAGTTGCGAATAACTCTTGGTCAAAAGAAAGGCAGTTCAAGGTGCTAACTTCCACACTGAAGATAATAGTAAACGTAAGACAGCGCTTTTTTTTTCGGTATAAAAATCGTTTACATTGGTAAGTTTCAATTGTTATATGAACGTATTATATTGATAAAATAATTGAAACAATAGATTTTTCCTTCAAGCTTATTACTCATAGGTAATCACCACCAAGAAAAATAAAAAAATATTATAAATTATACTAGGACCTAATAACACAAACCAATAAAATTCACCAAACATCATTGAGGATTACCAACCTTATTGACGTGGCAATACCGTTTGACCAAAATATAGTGAAGAAAAAAAACAGAAAAGAAAGAAAAATATCAACAACTAGCAATAGAAGTGGGAATAACATAAAAACAGATACAAGTTTAAGTCATTCCATTCATTTGTAACAAGTAGCTTTCACTCCTTACTAATTCATGAAGCGCCTCAATCAATTTAACCTTGAAAAGTGTAGGTACGAAGGATACCCAATCACAAAAAGCAGTCATATCTTATATGCGCAATACCTATAACAAGATAAACCAAAAATAACTTCTTGGTAAGTTTTTAACAAACATAATCGAGAAAGGAACTTAAAAGTGCACAAGGCGGAAAAACACGAATAATAATAATAAATCTTGGGTACTTCATTTAGAGGGTGACTGATGGTATTACCAGCACTCCTCTGTGAATGTCTGGGCTACAAAGTAAGACTTAATGCACTGGATTTAAATGAATTTATTTCATTATATTTTAGATATTATTTCTTTAGATAGACTTTTTATTTTAACGATCAAGGAGTTTAAAAACTTCTTCGTAAATATTGCTTCCATGAAAGGAAAATGCCAAACTGGGATTACCTATTAAATAAAGATGACTCAAAATTTAAAAGTTTTGAAATGTTATTTGCAATAAATTCAAACTGAACAAACTTTACCAACATGTTGAATTTATTACAAATTAATTACTTGATCCGTTTCATACCGAATGTCAACCCAGAAAAGTTCGACTAAATTATGAGATTAGAACTTTTCTCTGAAAGAGAAATACAAAAATGGGAGTGTTCATTCATACTTTGATACCCACAGTATTTTTAGAAATATATAAAAGAATTTTCCGTTTCTGGGCTTATTTAAAGAAACAAATAAACATAAACAAGCTCTGAAACAAATTATCATTTTGTTAAAATTTTCTCACAATTCCGTTGAATAAGGATTGGCAGGATAATCTCTAAAAAAGGAGATATTTGGTAAATACAGTGTACCATAATGAAGGCTTTGTTTAATACGTAATGATAAAATAAGACTGGAATTGGTTAAATAAAGTGGGGACTGGAAGCGGATGGTTCTTACTGGAAAAAACACAGTTCTCATTTAGATCTTTCAAGAAGCAATGCCTTATAAGCAGAAATACTAGTATATAGAGTGTTTTCTATAAGGCTCATTCAGAAATTATCTCTAAAACTTTGAGGATATGTGCATCCTTAAATAAGAAATCGATATCACCAAAAAAATTTATAATAAAAGTCTTAGGATTTCCCGTAAACAATGTTTAAAGTTATACCATTATAAAGGACTACGTAGATGGGCAACTGTACTTCAACGACAATCTGATATACCACATTCCTAAGAATGTGTTAAAAAAAGTAAACACGTTTTTGTACCTGGAAAGACCGAGCGAGTTCGAGTGGGAATAATATCTCTATTGTCTATCTGTCATCTATCTGTCTATTCAGTCATCAGTCTATCTGTGTCCTCTCTCAGTGCCGGTGTTTTATTTATCGTAGGAGTGTTAAATTGTAAAATTTTCAAAATGGCTCATGTGTACAGTAATGCTGAGTTAATGGACTGTTACCAGTGGATTATCAATTACGAGTTAGGTTTTGTGAGTGGTTGTTGCAGCAAAATGCTGAAAATCCCCAATTTACTTAATAATTTGCGTTTACAAGATCAGAAACCAGGAGGAACATTCGGTTTAGTGCGGCAAAATTGGATAAGGCGTGCCCAAAAGTGTGTACAAGTCGAGGAATATTATTTCGAACAGCTTTTGTAACAAGGTACCTACGTGCAAATTTTTTATAAACTTCATGTTTCTAATACCTAGTAATCAAATAGCGCAATTCTTCAAAATTAGTGTAACAAAATTTTATTAATTTTAAAGACACGTCACTTTGGTCACATCTATCTATCTTTAAGTTTATTTTAAAGTAAAAACGCTGCAAATCTTTTTTGCGCCGGGTGTCGGTATACTCTCAGACCTTCCGAAGTTTTTTCGTGCTAGCCAGTTTGCATTGTCAGTCCCAAGGTCACTCCATTACAGTGGACCAGTATCCAGCGGCGTGCAATGAAAAATTTTTAAATAGTTTTCAGAAGCGGCCAAAAAATTTTTTTTGCACTACCACATTTCTACATGTATGTTGAACATCCCCAAATTTTATTATGGATAAGTTCTAAATAACACTGTATATTTCTTGAAACACAGTTCTCATCTAAATGAGAACGTGTTTTTTTCAAAACAATAAAACACTGAATTGTGTAACTAGTCCAGTGGAGGGTTGCTCAACGCACCCTAGGCACAACGAAAGCACCACATCTAAATAAGGGTTTTCCCATGAGACGTCCCACTCTTACCTCTCGCCACAACACGGACGATTTTAATGAGAGCATGGACTAGGATGAATATTAATTTTCAAAATTAATTGGTAACCCCACCAAATGATAGTAGTTAGACCACAGTAGTGCTATTCTTTATATTCAAATCAAACCCATGACTGTTCGACGTCATTCTCT
Organism: Pogonocherus hispidulus; assembly: GCA_963924545.1. Taxonomy (NCBI): domain Eukaryota; kingdom Metazoa; phylum Arthropoda; class Insecta; order Coleoptera; family Cerambycidae; genus Pogonocherus; species Pogonocherus hispidulus. Next base: position 9,107,525 of record OZ004699.1, read on the forward strand.
TGACGTCGGGTATTTGATTTAGGATATTGCTTTATATACCTACCTAGTTACCTAACGAGTTATTAACCAAGTTACCTGATATGATTGAAGTTTACGTTAAAAAGTAGATTGAAAAAGCCGATATTAAAATTACATATCACAGATAAGAATAATAAGGGTAACAAAGATTAACAATTAAGGATAACAAGGATAATAAGGATAATAAAGATAATAAGGATGATAAGGATAACAAGGATAATAATAATAATAAGGATAATAAGGATAATGAAGATAATAAGGACAACTGTATATAAAATTAAACAAAAATCAAGTTTACGAGATTGATGAAATTCTAAGTGAGACTATATTTTTTTTAGTGTTTATAAACTGTTTCATAATACGAAAAATTACCATATATCAGCTAAATAATGAATATATGTTTCATATTTTTTTTATTATGATATGAGTATATAAATCGAAAAAGTTTTCGAGAAGCGATTTAAAGCTTCCTAAATAAAGTAAAAGTTTGTATAAACATAGATTGAAAAACTTAACCAGTATATAACATATAGGCCTTTGGAACTGGCAGCTCGACGAGTGGGTGAGTGGTTGTAACATGGAGCTCCTATATAGCACAGGATATTTCACTGAAAGATAGCTGCACCGAGCCAGATGTTCACATATTACTGAAAAAGTCAGTGGATCATGATTTTATTTGAATCTTGTAGATATATTAAATAAGTATCCTATTATAACATTCATTAAGTGCATATGTACCATTTTATTGGGAATTCAAAATGCATCGGTTGTATACTTTTTTATTTACGAATCCATATTTAAGAGCATACAAATTAAAACGTTATTAATTCTATAGATTCTGCATGTCGTAGTATTTAACAGAATTTGTTTAAATGTATTTATAATGAATACAAAACGGTTTTACGGATATTTTTACTAATGCAAACTGCATAAAATTCGTTATTATTTGGGAAAAATATTGACACCGATTACAAAAAATAAGCTTAACTCCAAAACGAACCCAGTAACCTACAATATATGCCCCAATTTTCATAGTTTGCTCGACATTTAGCAGGACATCATTAGTCAAGATCTCCTTGTTTAAGAGTTTAGTAAACCGAGACCGGAATTTGTCACGGTTTTGCGTTATCCTCATATTTATTAAAGCAAATATGTCAGCTTCCATTGGTCAACTCTTTAGGTGTCACCCACAGAGGGTAATCATTCTTGTCCAGTCGCTGATACATAGTGGGGATAGCACTCGGGATAGCACATACATCAGAGCCTGGGGTTTAGCTATTTATTGTTCTACGCAGGATAAAAACTAATACATGGAAAGCAGTGCATTTTTTTTTTAATAAAATGAGGTTAGCTTTAGGATATAATATTTATATTTTCCAATAATAATGTACGTTTTTGTTTATTTTAAAACTAGCAATCAATTTTGCAATATGCCATTGTTGTAGGTATGCCGTTTTCGTAATGCTCTCTAGAATACATTGCCCTTAAAAATATGTACTTATTATGAATTATTATCTGTTAATTATTATTATTTGAAAACTTAACGGAAAACATGTACTACTTACTTCCTTAGTTTATTTTTGGTGAACATACAAAATTAATTTCTCAGCCTCAGATAGCATGAAACTTAACTGAAGACTGGCCTAGAATTTTGCCTTAATCTTGACTAAATTTTGGCTCTTTATTTTGAATAGTATTTCTAGTTTCCTGTTTTATTATTTTGCAGGCGGTGTAATCCCAAAAGAAACTACAATGGATTATTTATATTTTGTGCAGTAACACATTAGTCAGAGGTACTTTTTTATTTTCCCATCATCATGTCTATACTTTTACTAATTCCCTCATATTTACAGATATGGCTTCCAAAGAAATATGGTACGTTAATAGAGGTCGCAAAGATTTTTAGGCAAATATTAGCACACTAAACTTGATCCACAATAACCAGAATTCCATCTACCGTAATGGACCTTAATATCACGATAGGGTTTCTAGGGGTATTGAATTTCACAGATTTATGATTTATTGCGACAGGGCGATGGATTACCCTTGCTTATATGTCGCGGGACGAGGCATTTGAAGAGGATTACATCACTTCTCAATAGTGACATTAAGAGGTAGTGAAAAAAGCAGCAGAGCCAGTCTTTGAGAAAATAATTTATTTATTGGTCGAGGTACCTTTATCGTTCGTTGGCATAACAATAGAGCTGATAAGTTGGTCGATAAAAGAGCTTTTTAAGTTATTCAGGGGTTTGCATTTTCTTATTAACGATAACAACTGAGCCCTAGAAAGGCAGAAAAATTGAATATTTATAAAATAGGGACTGTACATTGAAAGGCTTTATAATTCCAAAGTGTAGTAATCCTTGAAGTGTCTTTAAAATTAGTAGGTAGAAAAGAATTAGTATTTTTCCTCAAATAAATTTTGAAAATTATTTCAAAGACTATTTCTTATGAGAATTTATACACGAAGAAAAAAGGGACGTGTACCCTTTTGGAAGAGAAAGACTATTTAAACTAGAAGCTACTATTACTTTTAATTTTATTTTTTTTTTATATATAGAAAATACCCCTTGAAGGTTATTTTGCTGCTATTACAATCTGATCAAAGGGAGATCAATGAGTAATTTGGTTCTATCCTAATTTAACTAAAGTTGAAAATTTTAAAGCTGAGGTTTTACTCACTAGTGTACCTTAGAGTCTGGTAACTTAATTACACTAACACTAACGTGTAACACTAACCGCACAATACTGTGCTTTTATACTGACATAATCACTTCACTAACTCAAAGGGCTTAACCCTCTTGAGCCTTCTTACTATGTTAGTGCTGTCGAGGAGCTGGATGGCCTCGATCTTCACATGTTGATGGAGTCGTTGTTCATGAGTCCGTGCAAATTTAGTAATTGTCTGCTCTACAGTGTCCATCTGAAGATCTCGATGAAGGTCGCTGTTTCTGATGTACCAAGGCGCTTTGACGATGTTCCGCAGTACTTTGTTCTGAAACCTTTGAATGATTAATATGTTACTCTTACTGGCACAGCCCCAGAGCTGTATTCTATAGGTCCATACTGGCTTGAGAATTTGTTTATACAACAATATTTTGTTGTAAGTTGATAAGCAGGACTGTCTACCAAGTAGCCAGTACATTTTCTTATATCTGATGTCTAGCTCTTCTCTTTTCTTTTTAACATGGACTTTCCAGCGAAGTCTTGCGTCTAATGTGATGCCTAGATATTTTGCTGAGTTTGCACATGGAATCTGAGCATTGTTCATGTTAAAAGGTATTTGTTGTTCTCTTTTATTTGTGAAATTAATCTGCACTGATTTGGTTTCATTCAGCTTGATACGCCATCTTCTGGTCCAGTTATTGATTTGGTTAACTGATATTTGCAGTTTGTTTGCAGCTTCTTCATAGCCCTTCCCTGTCGCAAGAATGGCAGTATCATCTGCAAACGTGGCTATTGTGTTTTGCTCTAAGGGTGGTATATCACTGGTGTAGATCAGGTATAAGATAGGGCCTAGGACGCTTCCTTGTGGTACTCCTGCTTTGATTTCTTTTAGTTCAGTTCAGTTTAATTTTATTGTTATGAGAAAATAAGAGCTTATTATACAGTGTATACAGATTCGATCCGGAACACCAGTGTAGAATTTTACAGGGTAAGTCGATTTTAATATCAATTTTTTCAGAGCAGGGAGTCTAGACTCCTCTAGATTTTTTTATTAGAAAATTGACAACACTGCGTTATTGACAATAAAATCAACCCACATTTTTCAATGATTTCCATATAACTTCACTGATTCCTCATTGATTTTTTCATATATTTTCGTGCTTTTTCAATAATTCCAGTAATTTATCAAATATTTCAATTGAAAATATGCCTCACAACGTTTCTACTCACCTTAGAGTTGATTTAATAATATGTGGAGATCCGTATCAAAATGCTTATTCATTCTAGCACGACAAATTTATTTTCTAAGGGATGGCAGTTCATATTTTCAATTTTCCCCATTCTAAAGCCCCAAATTAAACGGAACTAATTGGACCATTGAGATAAACGTCATTGTGGAGAGAGAAGGGAGAACTCCTATTTAAGCATCAATAAAAGCCCGATATATAGTCGAAGTTGCGATTTGTGGGCTTCAGTTTAATTAGACCCCAACCTAGAGAAAAGTCGATGAAATTAAAGTATTATCATCTTTAAGTAGAGGCATTCGTCTTGCTGAATCGTCCAAGTTTTATATCTGAATTCGTTTAATAGAGTGAAAAGTAATTGGCGTTTTGCTCTACACTGCATGAGGGAATTTAAATTAAGGTCGCTCGTGACCTAATTGGTTTTTGGGAAATTGTTAGCAGTATATAAAAATGAGGCATAAATATGTAAAGAATTCGGTAATTGTGTAGTCATTATATTCGAGATTTATTTCTCCATTAAAATTTTATTGGAAAATGGGAAGCTACAGATCCTTAAAAACAAATTATACTTTGATATAAAATTCAAAAGTTCGCCAATTCGACCTTCACAAAATTCACAGATTCCTGAAAATATACTTATAAAGTAATTTATTGGATGTAACTGGAGATTGTAATATTTAATAAACTGCGAAATATATAACCTTATATTATATTTCTAGTTACAGTAATACCAACTTCTGCTGAACCAACTTGTTCGCAAAATCCTAATGGGAATATAGTAGGGGATGAAAAATAAAACTGTTAACATAAGCAATAACACTAACACTGACGAAGTTTTCCACATAACACCAAAAACAACATACTTCACTCGACGCGGTTTTCGCCAACCAAGCTGGCATCATCTGGAGATTATTAAAACTCAAACTCCTAGTGGAAAACTACATCAATGTTTTAGTTCAAGAGTTAAACATGGATTTTCATCAAGTAAAAGTCGAATCAATCAACTATTTTACACATATTGTTTTGCAAAATGTTTTTTATTATATTTTCAAAAAGAAATGCCAGGTAGGTATCTGGATCAATGTGAGGGCGTATTCCTGTCCAGGAATGAATTTTAGAAGCGAGAAATAAACTTTTACTTATACTATTCAACTGAACATTCCTTTTATCGTTTAATTGACGACTTATTCAGTCCCAAACTTAGTCCGAGATAAGTTTTAATAGTAGTTCTACTGAAAATTTATACCGCAATCGGAAAGTGGTAACTAAAATATCTTCAGCTATTACATTAAGACTCAACTACTGCTGAGTTAAAATTGTGAAAGTGTATTATAGTATGCTTCCCATTGTGACCTATTACTCGTATTGTCTTCATTTTTTCTGAAACCATAGTAGTTGATGTTCAGAATGCCATTTTAGCCTTAAAAAATTAATTAACTTTTTATATCTATGGCATAAATGCTCCAATACTGAAACAAATCTGTGATCTGATTGTCAACCTTATTACTACACTTGCTAATAAATGTTTTTCCGCGGGAGCCTTTCCAGAATGTTTGAAGGCCAGTAAGGTTGTACCACTTTTAAAAAATGGTTGCCGGATGAACCAGGCAACTAGTGCCCAATTTCAGTCATTCCCTTGATTGGGTGAGTTTTGGAACTTATTACATATTCTCGCTACATACTCTCAGGGTCATGGATATAACACGATATATGCTGATATGATACACGTATAGACTTGCGAAATGAAAGAAAAATTCGTTAAAATTAATGCTATAAGTATAATAGTTTACCGGAAGGTATGAAAACTTTAAATTTTGCCCATTTTAAAAACAGAATAAAATCATTCTTTTAAATTAAAATTCTTTAAAAACAGGACTTTAACTGTTTTTACTCAGTAGATGAATATTTAAATACCTGTGAATATTTAGATACCTATGACCTGTATTAAATACCTGGATTTATCGCATCTTGCTGGTTTTTCTTTTTTATTTTCTTCTCATTTTTTGTGTTCTTGTGTTGTTTGTTTTATTGATGTTTGTAGGACTTTTTAGAAATCATTAGTTTATTTGCATCACTGACACTAATAACCTTACAACTATGCGATCTAAAAAATTTCCCTTTAACACCCCTTAAAGAAAAATAAAAAATATAGGTTGATATGGTGTATGATAAAGGGTGTAGTTTAATTTGGCGCGTATTGAAAAATATTGACACCAAAAACAAATTTACCGAATATACCTACTTTTAATCAACGATTGAATCCGATTTTCATAATGTAACAAATTACATTTCGCGATTTATGAAATTAATTTTCAGGGAAATACTGAAACAGGGCCGGTTGTTTTTGAATAATTTATCAAAGTGACAATATATTGTATTGTATTCAAACAGGCGTAAGTTTTAATTTGACGATATCGATTTTCAATTTTTTGTCATGCAATATATTATCGCGTTTCATAAAAAGGGTTTAAACGTGCGTGCTACCGCGCAGTCAACTAATGCATGCATATACAGGGTGTCCCAGTGTGAACGTACAAAAATTTACCAGGGGGTGGACCAGACCAAAATAAGAATAAAACTCTGATAACGAGTTACAGGGTGTTATTTTGAAAAAAAAATCCGCAATAACTTAAAAATCGTTAGATAATTTTTAGGAGATGTGTTCATCTAAACATCTACATGGTGTTTGTTTAACTCTGACACCTGTGATAGCCTAGGTCTACTCTTCCTTATGACTTCCTTTCCATGTATTTTTCTGCATAAAGAATGTAGTCGGTACTTTACACTCAATTTACTCGAAAATGGTTGATTTTAGAGCTATGTAACATGAGCACCTTTTTTGTTCAGAATTGATAGATTAAGGAAAATTTTGTTGATCCACGAAAAAGTAGGCTTAGGCCACCACAAGTGTCAGAGTTAAACAAACACCATGTAGTTTTAATGACCTTTAATAGATGTACACGTCACCCAAAAATTACCTAAATCTACGAAACGGTTTTTAAGTTATTACAGAAAATTGTTTTTTTTTCACCAAAATTACACCCTGTAACTCAAAGGCGTGCATGAGAGATTTTTTTTGTAAGAGTTTTATTCTTATTTTGGTCTGCTCTACCCACTGGTAAATTTTTGTACGCTCACACTGGGACACCCTGTATATAATGAAATGCTGCATTAAAAAAGTAGTAATCTTTTAAACAATGAAGATTTGAATCATTTAAATTTTTTATTTTTTAAAATATTTTTTAATTTCGCTAATAATCGCTTTCCTTGTTCCTTCGAATTCTCGTGTTCATACAAAATTTACCTGTGTACTGTTCCCCTGGAACGTATGAATCTGGATTTCCTGAAATTTCAATCTTATACCGGTCAAGATCTTCTGCACATTTTGGAGCGGTCACGCCTTCTGGTATCATATCACATCTCAGGCCTATGTCTATGCAGTAACATCCTTGAAGCAACAAGCAGAATATAGCGATCACTTTTGCATCCATTAGGAGTGGTCTGAAAAATAAAATTGATTAAGTGATTTTAAAGACGAATTTTGCAGTTGTTAACGAATTGGATTTTGCAAATGATCAATCAGTTGCAGAGATTGAGTTGTAATTGATGGAAACTGCAAGATTTACACTGCAGTGGCAACGTCAACTTTCAGGCAAATTTTCCACCCATTGAGCTTCCGCTGGTGGAAAGTCTACACATAACTATTACATGGGAATAGTTATTTTGGAAGCTCTTCAAGTCTCAGGAAAGTCTTTACCCAGGTACTTGCGCGTTTTGATTGTAAGGTAGATACAGGGACAAACGATATATATATATATATATATATATATATATATATATATGTCCTTGTTATCCTGGTCATAGAATGTTATCTCTTAGTGTAGGTAATGTAGGTGTTACCGTAAGTCGGTACGTAAGTACGAAGGTATGAAGTACAGTAGCAGCAACCCAAGATCGTTTGAATTCAAATATTTTTTTTATTTTATTACCAAGTAATTTAATCTAGGTACACCACTGACTCTATTCCCTCTTGAAAAACCATTTAGTTAAGTAACACGCCCTAATTCCATAAAGACATTTAGAAATTGAAAAGTCCAACAGAGGAATTAGTTTACTTAGGTTCGTTCAATCTTTAAATTTATGTTACTTAACTTACCCTCTTAAAAAAGCGCACGGCGTTAAATTAGTTTAGAAAACGAAAATTAGATATATTAAATTTAACTAAGACAGTGTGAAAGACGTTAATGAAATCTTAACGACCCTCCTCCTTGGGGTATTATTTCCACATTACGTTGAAAGGTTTCCTATCTTAAATCAATAATACAGTCTCATTCACTTTACTTGGTAGATTCTGAATATACGTGCGCCTTTAGAATAGCTTATCAAATTTCACTGATAAGTAAAATATATACAATAATTTTTTATTTGAAGGAGATGCCGAAAACAACTACTACACGGTTAATGTGCCCCGACAGTCGTTGCATTACTCCGGTATCTCCATAGAAGTAGCCACATCCTTCATCGAGAACAACCACCAGACACTGACCGGTTTCGCGCTTATAATGCGCTCGCCAGAGTGCATAGGTAATGAAATCAAGATGATTTTAATAGTTATGCTCATTTAGGAGATCTTGGAATTTATTCTTATATATTTTATTTGGGAAAATATCACGTATTAACTAATATATGTAGATATTTTATCGACATATTCGTCAACTGATAAATCCTAAACGTATTTTTTACATTAATCTATTGAATGTGGTTTTACTTGCATAAAGTTTTCAGTGAAAAGACTTTTTCGTTCAAATACACTCACACTCTATTTACTCTATTTTCAGTATGTCAATATGTTTTCGCAAAATTTATTTATAAGTGAAAAGGGTCTTCGTAGCCAAGATGTGGCGGATAAAAATTTAATAGAGTGGAAGAGATTCGTGGAAACTTGGAACTGTTGAAGTGGCTTCAATACCGGTTATTATCGATACTGAGCGATACAAACCTTACTTTAGAGTTGTTATTAAAGTAACCATTTATAAGAGTTAGTTACGAGCGATTTCTCGACAATGAAATCTATGACATTCGCAAAATTAATAATAAAATTGGAACTTTTCCATGAGATTTTAAAATTATACTTTCTTAGAACAGAAAATAAGTTAATTCATTGCAAGTTTTTTTTATTCTATCTGGGAATAGTAAAGTTTCTACTGTAAGCAAAGCAGACAGCAGACCAGATATTTTATACCAAGAAATTAAAAGGTCTTTAAAGACCTTTCAGGTCTGTTAATACAAATTTAAATGCTGATATAGAATATTATAGAAAAACGATTCTCCTAGTTTAAAAAAAATATGCTGAATAGTATTGGATCAAATATGACATACGTGGGAAGTTTAAAAAGCTCAGTGCAAACATCACTGGTCTGTTAACTTTACATTTAGCTGGTATAACATGTGCTATCAAATCAAATCATATAATACGTGGGGAATTGGAACAGGCTACTTAATCGCCCGGGTGTGAATTTAAATGCTCCCGTAATAGACGGGATTTTATTCGGGATAAAATGGATTTCCGGGACGAAATGAATTTTTTATTAGAATGAGGTATTTATCTTTTTTGTAAAGGCAAAATTATTGAAACGCAATTTTTCAGTATTGGAAAAAGAACCGACCAATTGCGACAAATTAAAAACCCAGTAACTCAGCTTATTGTGTCTCGAATTTACTGTATTGAAGACTGTCGTCGACTGTTCATTATATTGCTTACCTAAATATAATTTGGAGTAATTTCACCTCTACTCAAGTTGTTCATTTTTCTGGTTTGAGCTGATAATTCTTCTTCAAAAAGAAAACTGACGATTGGGCATATCGAAGATATCAGTATTCTCCTTTATAAGAATTGGCAGTTTCAATATGAAATTTCATAAACCCATTTTTAGATGAAGGTAGATACATAACACCTTTGTTTTTACATAATTGAGCCTTCGAACATAATGCCATAATTGTGCATCAGTTTTAACATTATTTGCTGACGACACATCCCTAATAGTGGTCTCAGTTTAAACCCCTGAGGAACTTGTAATAATTTGTGAAAGTTTTATTACGTATTTTGCTCTTTTGCAAAGTTCTAGACTTGTAAATATTGCTAACTTTTCTTGCAGCGTAAGCAATTATTAATATGTTAATTGCGAAGCCCACCTTCAAGGTATGTAATTTATAAAACTTTCTATGGGACATGTTGGGACGTCTTGGGCAGTCTTGGGAAATGTATATTATTTTAAAGTTTTATTTATTGGTGCATTTGTTGGAGCAGCTATTCCAATAGCTACAGTTTTTAGTCCTATACCGAAACTTTTGTAGTTTCGGTTATATTAGCCGATTTTAGCTGCAGTATAAACCAGATTTAATTACCTCTTGCAATTGAAACAGATAATACTTTATTTAAGATTTAACATTTTTGAATTTAGATTTTTTTTGTTTAAAATTGAGCTATCTTTGAATCCAAGAATACATGTCTGCTGCGTGGGGTCCATTAGTCTTAGTTACACGACACATATGTTTGTCACTAACTTAGATGATACATTCGCTCTAATTTGAATGACGCAAATGGTTCAAGGTAAATTAATAGCATTTTCCTCGCCACATTTCCCCCTCATCCATTGAGCGGCTTGGTCAAAATTCATTCAAGCACGAACGCTTAAGCGATAATTTTGTGTGATAGCTGTAACAACAACAGCTCCATAAATCAGTTTTCATTAAACGTTCACTGCTGAAAGATAACAAGTGCTCCTCGAAAGTATTTTTACAGGCTTTACATTTTTAATAAAGAGCCTGTCTTGCCAATAAAAACTTTATTGTACGTAATATTCAGCGTAAAAACTTTACTACCTATCTTATACTTCACAAGAATATAGTTAAGTAATTTGTGTTGTTCATTCTAAAAAGTAAAAAGTTGTGGTAATCTTAACTGGCTGAACCTATACTAAATGTGGATGCAATGTAGTTATATTTTAAACAAATGTTCTTAACTTACAAGTATTACGTGGTTTATTTTTCCGCGCGGTAAGGGATAATTCCAAGAGAATAATTAGTTAACTGTCAAGGGGCCAGATTAATTGATTTTATGAAATCGGTGTCAGACATTTCGCTTCTAATTAAAATTTTAATTCAAGAAGGCGCTTGCGGTTTTACTTGAACAAGCAACGGATCAAAAAAATAAACGATAAAAACAACCCTTTTTTCTTAAGGGATTGCTGTGAATTATTAATTTCACCAAATACTTGAAACATTAAAATAAAGGAACTTTTACTTGTTCTGATACTTATCAAGCTTCAATTTTAACATACCCAACGTGAGGCGATGAGTTTAAGGATTTAGGTATGTTAAAAGAAAAGAATCAGAAAAATCATTTGTCAATAAATACGAACGACGAATGTATACAGACCATAGAAAACCATAAGAAAGAATATTATAAACATAAAATGTTGTCCCATTTACTTTCTACTCTATTCATACTGAAGTTTTGGTACATATTTCAAAAGGACTCACTTCACTTATGTAAATTAAGAGGCAAACCGTCTCACAGATGTTTTTTCAAGCAACTGTTGTTGGAGAAACTACCAAGGTATTGGTTTTTCTCATGGTGTTTATAAGTATTATTTGTTATTCGACAAATTGGAATTTTTAATTCTACTAATTGGAATTGTGGGGACAGATGTGCTCCTAATTTTTCATTAAATTTCGATTGGTTGTTATTACAGATAAGTAACGATATAATAAATATTGTTTAACAATATAAATATATATGTGCAGTCAGTTAATATATTTTGTTCTCAAACTGCTTCTATTCTACTAGCTACTCGATGTGGAAACAGACAATAACTTGCGTGTTCAGTCCTTTTGTCTTTTTGCTGATTTGAGGAAAAATTCATTACTTTCATATCACTTGCAAGAAACCACCACATGTTACCACCACTTATCCTCGTCAGGTTAGATATGAATGCCAATATTGACAATAAAAATTTTATCACAAGCGATCATGCATAGTTTCCTTAGAGCTCATTTCTCTGCTCTGCGGTATAAATTATATATTTTTTTTATTTCCAAAAGGTCTGATAGAGAAACTGCTGATGCTTTCAAAATACTTTATATTATGTATGATCAGAAATAATTTATTTGTACCTATCGATGAATCATAACAAAGTCACAATTATTTGTGAGTTATTTTTTTAGTTCCAGGATATATTGTATCTTATATAAGGTAATATATAATGGTATAATGTGCATGTTTCGGAAAAAGAAGGAAATATTACAAAATACCAATATTTACTTGTATACGACATATTTACTTGACAATGGATTGTCATGAAAAAGTATAGTGTATGATAAATCAGAGAAAAAAGAGTACTCTTAAAATTATCCAACAAATTTAATTAACAAAATACCATATGAAAAAAATTATAAATATCCGAATTACCATCCAGGGACGTTTGTATAGTTTTCACGTGGTCTTCTTAAAATATTTGTAGCTGTTCTTACCTTACCATCTGCTATTGTGCCAAATATATTTAATATTCTATTTTGCAAATCTTGTATTAGATGCTATGTATTCATAAAAGTAAGATAAACAATATAAGTAATGGAGGACACTGTATATTTTTACAAATTTGGATAGAGGAAACTATTATCATATAATTATATTCTAAAAGAGTTTGGGTCTAGATATGATGGAAAATATCTAAATCATTTTACTCTTATAGTAAAAAATCATTTTAAACATAACCCATCTAAATAGTAATGTAAAATTTTGATATACTTATATACATTTTCAGCGTTTACTTGTTTTTACTGAAAAAAAATTCTAAAGGATTGCAAAAAGCTGTCAATATTTTGTATTTGCTATAAATATTAATGCAAGATATTGTTTTAGTACTCGTAATTTTAAACTTACCAAATCTGAGAAGCGCAAAAGAAAATAAGATCGCGGAGCCTTTTGCGTGGAGCACCTCTACGTCCGTCTAGGCGCACTTTCAGTCACTCACTGAAAACTGAAAAGCCCTGATACGGAAAAGGAGCGACGCAGAGCGTCTGTTCAACCGTCGCAACTCCATGGAACCTCCAGCAAAGTAAATTCAATTTCCTTTTCACATACAATTATTGCCCCCCAGGAAATATGGAGATGGTATCAAACGGCGTATTATGATTAGCAGGAACTACCGGATTTAGAGTGTACCTAATATTCTAGGATAACTGAGGAATGTTAGCGGAAGATAAGTCGTGTGTAAGTAGCTGTACTTGAAACTGATGTAGTTTTCTATTTATATTCGTTTTCGTATTTACATGTACAGGGTGTCCAAAATAAGATCCTCTATCCCCTTATCTCAGAAAGTATAAAAGGTAGAGAAAAAAGTTAAATACGAAAGTTTTTTGTTTTTACCTGAATTTTTCATTTTTATAACTTTCTTGAATACAGGTTGTTCAGTTTTCCTGATCCAGGCATCAACTTTCTTTTTTTAAATGGGACACCCTATCTATATTCAATTACGTTTTTGAACTCTCCTTAAAATTCTAGGTCGACATTGTTAAGAATACCCTATACCTGTCATTTACCGTTACGAAGATATTAGCATTTAAAGAAAAAAATCTGTAAAAAAACCTGCTCAAAAAATCTCGGCAAAACAAGTAAGACATCCAAAAAAAAGCTAAATAGGGTTTATTTCGTAGACAATTAGACTCAGAAATTACTTCTATGGATCGATATTACCTGATTAATATACAGGGTGTTTTTGACAGATGGCTCAAACATGTATATGTTAAAATTCCAGAAAATCGAAAATCTATTATGGAACACCCTGTGTATTATTATATTTTTGGATTCTCTATTAAATTTTAACCTTACTCTATATAACGTTCCCTATTCTTATTTTGCTTAGTTTTCAAGGTTTTTTAGATTTTAAGGAGAGTTCAAAAACGTAATTGAATATAGATAGGGTGTCCCATTTAAAAAAAGAAAGTTGATGCCTGGATCAGGAAAACTGAACAACCTGTATTCAAGAAAGTTATAAAAATGAAAAATTCAGGTAAAAACAAAAAACTTTCGTATTTAACATTTTTCTCTATCTTTTATACTTTCTGAGATAAGGGGATAGAGGATCTTATTTTGGACACCCTGTACATACAGAGTGTCCAGTTTTCGCGACACTATAATACTTTTTTGAGAAACGACAAGGTGAAATTGTATTATAGGAAGGAAAGGAAGGACTTGTATGAAAGAATTGTCCTCTTTTTACGACTTATTCCTTGAGTCCTCGTACTAGAGTAAAAATTCCTCCTGACCGACACAGAGGTTTATTATAAATTGTACATTTTATTTATTCTAATTATATTTATTCTAATTTTAATATAGAATATACTCTACGAGTATTACCACTTGATACATTACCACTGCTAATAATAGTCCAGGAAATTTACCGTGTATGTAAAATGGATGCGGATTGTGTTACTTCTATACAAAATAAAAATGTTTACTTTTCGTAAAGTAAATTTTTATCTTCATATTTAATGGTTAGTAAAGCTGCGCATAAAAGGAAAAGAAAACACGTATAAAATATAAAAACCACGTTGAGAGTATGTCGGTTTTATTTTGCTATTTAGAAACAAATTCGATATTTTCAAGCTGGTGCAAGAATGCCCTCTTTTTGTAATTAAACTAGTGAGTGCATTGTTTAAACTACGTAGAAATTTCACATCGAAAGGTAGGTATTCCCTTTATTGGAGTTCCCAGCTTGTATTAAAATTTTCATCAACGTTTTGTGTAACACAGCACTGCTTTTTTAAAAATAAATTGTGTTTAAACGTAAAATGTGTCAAGTCTTCATTACACTGCATTCTTTCTTGGCGAGTGCACAGCTAAGCTATGGCCGAATGGAACGAGAAGCGAATTTAATTAAAACGTAATGGATATTTTTAGTACGTGTAGTAGCTAAAACTGCTCTTTCTGATTAGAAGTTCGTTTTTAATTACGATATTACAGTAATTCTAGTAAATAGGTACATCAAATAACCCTTAAGGTCTCTTGAGCGCATGTTGAACTAGAGACATTTTGTTAGGATTGCACGAAAAACGAAATAGGACTTTTGTTTGTTAATATTTCAGACAATTCGTCTGTTCCAAAACCAGAAATTTGCCAACTCAATTTATTTCTGAATTACAGATGCGAAAGGATACACAAAAAGGTGTTATTAGTGGTAATACGTTTCTTTATTTACTGATTAGCTATTTACTTTCTTGACTGATATACTGACATAATCCACGTAAATCTGTATTACATTTTAATTTGATAAGCCATTTTTCATATTAATCATTGTTTCCTTTAGTAAATGCATAAGCATTCATTGAAAAAACTTACTGCCACACAAATATAATGGGACAATCTGCAATCTGCAGGGATCATATTGATAAAGGTACTTACCTATTCGGTAAAATACTTCTAGATATTATAAACCAAGACAATGATTTTTCAAAGAATTGATGGTGCCTAAAGACACTTGGCTTTTGTATTATTTAAGGTGATTTTGTAGAATTATCAATGTTTGGTATGCAGGAACTATCTATCTAATAAAAAAATTAAGATAGAAAAATAAACTTTTCAGCTACGTCAACTAGCTGAATTACCACACTAATTGTGTCCTAATTGGCTGTTAAATAACCAATAGAATTAGTTCCCTGATTCATTATTGAGCACAGTTGAACACGGCTATTGTCTTATATTGATTATTTTTTTCTTACCGATATCAACCAATCACTCCAAATTTAGTTAATAAGAATTTTGTTAATGCAAAATAATTAATAATATTAGAAGCCTCTAAGGAAATTTTTTGATCCAGAAATGCATGTAAATGAAATGCAGGAAATACTTTTTGTTGCAAAAATATTATTGTGATATTTTGAATTATATTTAATAATAAAAGTAATAGTAGTTATGTTAAGGGTGCAAGGATACTTCTAACTAAAAGTAAATAAAAAATCAATTAACATTAAACAATTTTATTTAAAACTTAGATATATAAGATCACTTTCGATCACCTCTAAATCCCTGCTTGCAAAGGAGGTGGATTTTTCAGATTTTTTCAGAGGCATGTTGGTAACAAAACCAAACTTTCTCACTCGTTTCTTGACACGGCTTTCTTCAAGTCATTAAAATTAACATATCAATTAACAGAGAACATTATTAGTTGACAACTTATTATTATATGCGATTTTACAATTTTTAACTTATAAAATAAAAATATATATGTAAATTTAGAATTTATCATAGAGGAATTCTTTTCTGTATAAATCCGAAAAAATTATCACAAATTAAGGTATAATTGTTCTTTTAAGGAAACTAACACTGTACATTTTTTTGAAAATAGCAAAATACATAGGAAACGAATCGAGTTATTTCAAATAATTGTTCATAACATCGCATTAAAATCGGGCATAGATATAATAATAAATAACGAAGATAAAAATACTTCTGGTAGAACCAGAACTGGCAGATCACACACTGTTTTCATTGACTAAGATTTCTAATAATAGGTACGTAGGTACCTTTATAATTTTTAAAAATTGAGAACCCAGTTACGGTACTTGAATACTGCTGGGCAGATGTGTTTTCCACACATTCTTATAAACTATAGGGTATAAACTACAACCTATTTCAGGATTACTATGATTAACTATAAACAATTGGGGTAACACTCGAATTTCTTTTATAAAAGTAATTCACAATATCCCTAACAACGCCCCGAATTAAAGGATCTACATCGAAGAAAATTCTAGGCTCTAATTCATTTCTTGGACTATCAAATTCATTAAGACGATTCTCTTTCTCAAGTTCCGTAACTTTCGTGTCAAAAATAACTTTCACTGGAGCTACACTTTTTAAAGAATTTAAATGGTATTCCTTGAACCTGTTTCCTACTAAATTCAGTATAACCAAGTTCGGCAAATTCTGCATTGCACCTTCTTCTATAACTTGAATCTGATTATTCGCCAGGTCTAGCACTTCTACCGGAAATTTTGTGAAAGTACCTCTTCTTAGTCTACGTAAGAGATTGTGGGATAAATCCAGAAGAGATGTTATTTGTTGATTTTCAAACGTATCGGGTTCTATTTCTCGAATTTCCTTCCCAGACGCAATGAAATTCTCAACGTTACCAGTTAAATTCAGCATTCCTCGGCACAATATCGCTATGTTTTCAACTATATTAACACTAGAAAAATTCCCTGTTACAGATATTTGATTATCCGATATCACTTTGTATGTAATATTAGAACTGTTTTTAATACTATATTTTATTTTTTTATTACACGCACTTTCAGTATGTGCCTCCAAGGCAATTAGACTTATTAGCAGGAACAGCTCAAAAAGAAATCGCATCGCGTTGGACTTTCTTACAGCTGGTCGGTACACTGACCTGGATGGTAAAGAATGGCCAGAATTTTATTAGAGAACATAGTGACGTCACGAAGAAATGTATAAAAAGAGAGGATGGACCCAAAAGTGGAATATCCAACGACATTTCTTAGCGTCATGACTTGCTTTCGCATATTATTGAGTATGTAAAACGAATAAAAAATTCGGATAAACCAGTCAAAGAATTTGAAGCCTTTTATGTGGACAGGGTCTTTATGTGCACATATATTTATGTGGAACTAGCAGCAACTCGAAGGTGTTAGCTACACAGGTCATAAATTTTGCAGTAGGTATAGTATTGTCAAACTTAAACAAAAATCTATCTTATGCATATGAATTGACAAATACTGTTTCTAAAACTGAAGCATTTTGAAGGATAATCCGCATGAATCTTATTACACATTTATCAAAAGACTTCTCAAGAAAAAGTGTTGAAATATTATAACAGCTTTCTTCCAAAGTTTTTTGATCTGATTTTTTTAATGGTTATCAACTTAGGTAACTACATATTCCTATATGATCTTATGTAGTAGTAATACTTTCTTTCCACTGTTCTTCTAACAGTGGAAAGATACATACATTTTCATTAAATAGCTAGTGTTTGATCGACTAAAAATTATTAAGTTTCGAAAATCGTACAACAATAATGAATTGTGCTAAATGATTTATGTAATAAAGCTGTATGGATAAAAAAAATACTTTTGATAAACAGCTTGGACTTTGAATACATTTTTATGGATTCTGGATAATTTTTATATTGTAAAAAAAGAGAAATACATAAGCACAATATTTTTATCAACAAAAAAAGTTGCTGCGAGAATTGCTAGATCCTTTACACTTTATATAATATATTGCCTTTTTTAGTTAGTCTTTTATTTAAAATTTTAATTGGTAATGCATATTTGCCACTCTGACATGGCAATGCCACATTATCATAGCAAACCTGTAAAAACTGACGTTTGAAAAAATATGTTTACAAAATCATTTGTTTGTAAAACTTTGAGATATTCCATTATCATTGTGTCTTAAATTCGACTGTGAGGATATACTGTTTGGATAATGTAAAATAATAAAAAAATTGTATACAATTATTATGTCATCACCGCAATCTGGGAATGAGGTAGAGACTCTAGGTAAGGCTTTTTCATTTTTACATACCTTTTGACAATTCGGTGACGTTTCTGAAATTCTTATTAAATTTTCTGATACCCCCACCCGCATTGACGGCAACTTTAGATATTCCATCAATGAGGTCGATTGTATCCTCACTGATTGAAGATTGAATCTTGATTGTGCTCGTTGATATTGCAACAACTAGTATTGACATGCCTTTAGAGGCGGGTTAGTGTTGCGGAACGAGAATATTATTAATGGGTTTGTGCTGAATTAAATTTGAGCTGTCGATCACATCATGAAGATTTAATAACTCATTATTAAATTAACGTTTCAATAGAACTGCTGTTAGTGCCGTATTATATTATTTTACCCTTGTTTTATTTAAAAATTGTAAATCTGATTAATCGTTGACATTGTCACCCTAACGTAACCCGGTCATTCTCAGAAAATTAAACTTAACAGCTATAGGATAGACTTCAAAGGGACAGCATTACAGTATTAATTTCTACATAGTTGAAATTATGCTGAAAATTAAAGGTATCTGGTGATTTTAACAAAATTAGATTGGTGGTGCGTCTTTAGCAATCATTTATCTATAGCTATTCATCTATAAAAAAGACGTATACCATTTGGAAATATTTATAGAAGTATGGTATTTCCTCTGTGGAAATGATATTGACATATTATGAATTATCGCTGAGACTATGAATTTTCTATGGGTAGGTGTAAGTGGGATATCTATCTGACTATAATTTCATAACATATGTAACTTAAAGAGAAGCCACTTCAATCAAGCAACACACAGATGCTTTACCATTATTTTAAATACTTAATTTTATTCCAATTATTATAGATAAAACTAGATTTTTTCTTAGCAATAATGCATAATGCAAAAATCGTGTATAAACAACTGACATTGAAATTATTTTAACTTGACAAGAAAGACAAAGTATATATTTATTTTTATAGATTATAAATGTGAAAATATACTGTTATAGGACCCAGCTTTGAGAACGTATTTGTAGATGGGAGTATTCCACGACTCGAAATGGTAAGTTACAATTATTTTAATGTACGTAGATGACAGAAAAACAGCACTAAAAGTCAGTTTACATAACCATTTCAAGATACCACAACACTGAGGTAGTTTTCCACATAACACCAAAACACCATACTGCACTTAGAGCATCGTGTTTTGGTGTTATGTGGAAAACTACGTCAATGTTTCTTCACACCAAAGGTTCCAATCGCTTTCAAGATTACAAGACATAACCATTTTGTTTTTGTAAGTAAATATCTATCTCTGCAGGATTTGGACGTCAAAACTTTAGATACGGATTTTCGATTAATCAGCTCAGATGAAACACATGGATTACCACGAGACCGCGGCAAGAAAATGCCGCTTCTGAAACGGGATGTGACCAGTAGTAGAGCGCCCCTCACAGCTTCCCTCAGCAAGCCATCCTCCAGCATCCCCCTGCCGGTCAAATCCCCAAAATCTGGGTCCCCGACGAAGGTGCCCAGCCACATCCTGAACAGAAATTACAGCAGACACTCTCGGCCCGGTTCAGCATCGTTCAGCAGAACAAACCAAGTCACTAATAAACACACCCTGGAGATTCAGTTCATCAACAAGAAAAAAAGATTGAGCCAATTGAAGAAGGACTTAGTGGAGAAGCAGAAGCCTGTGCTTGACCTGTATCAGAACTTGGTGCAGATCAAGAGGAGGCTTGAGGAGCTGGGGAAGGTGGTTCAGCTAGAAGAGGTGAAACTGCTTCCATATGGCGAGGGTGAAGATAAAGACGCGGAGGAAACAACTGGAGGTGGAGGAGAATCAATTTCCCCAGAGGTATGTTTATTCTACATATTTATTACAGTACGAGTCGTGTAGCTGACTTGTAAACAAACCTTTCATGGAAACTTTTATGTTATGGATTGATTCAAAATAATAATTCATGTATAGTCGTGAGGAAATGTATCATTTGGATACGAAAAGTTTGAAAAGTATTCTTTTGAAAGTTCTTTTAAAGTAATACACATAATAATATATACTATTAACTTCCATTAACACTGACAGTTGTTTTCATATAGATGATAATGTATTTTAGCTCTCTTTACAACACACTGAAACACTAAAAGAAAGAAAATTTAAAATTGATCACTGACGGAGTTTCCCACATAACACCAAAACACTCGACACTAGTTTTGCCAACCAAGTGGGCATCATCTGGAGATGATTAAAATTGACGCATTGCAACGAATTAATCTATGGATCTAAATTAATATTTTGATTTGGGTACGATAATGGCATGGATATGTTGACTTAATTGTTAATTTTGCGATTTGTATTAGTAATTCATCCCTCCAAAAGTAATTAAAGAAAGTAAGTGATTAGTCCATTACTTAAGTCCATTATTTTAATTAAAATATATATTTGACCGATACTGCGTCTTAGGACATCTAGAAAATAGGGTGTTAAATTATAATTATAAGTTGCTCGGGTGACTAGGCTTTTCACTTCCGATATTTATATTGATTATCAAAAATAAAGCACTAAAGAGGTGCACACAGTTTGGCACTGTATCCATAAAACCATCTACCATTGCTGAAAACTTGTAGTGCAAACAATTCAATTTATCAAACGGGATTATTATGAATACCGAAACGGGAAGGCTAACGACTTTATTTGTAAATCGCCATATGATTAATAATGCTTTTTATTTCTGGTTGGGTATAAAGATTCGACTGGTAGTTCAACTGATGCCTCTTGACGTTAACAATAACGTTAAAATGTATAGGATGTAAATGTACATTAAGTATGGTGTCATTTTGACACTGAACAGCCAGTATGACGCTAAATAATTTCAATCCATAGCCCTAGCAGAGCAATAAACTTCTGTTTTCAGTTTTATTTCTATAATCAGTTTATTTCTGGTACAAGAAAAGGGTGAAACACATTTTATGTATGCGTTTTTTCAGACGCTGGTTTGAGCTAGACGAGCTAAACCCAAGGAATTTATATACAGCTAAACCACGTTAATACAAACATATAATATTTTGAAATATTATATGTTTGTATAAACAAAATAAAATAAAAAACATATTTTTCCAACAAAATCCCATGCTTAATAGATTTTGTAATTCTGCCTATCGTCAGACTCATCGCACGTTGAGGAAAACTAGTAGCTACACTATAGCTGTATAAATATATTGTGCTTTAGGTAGTCATGAGCATGCAGACTTCCATTGAGGAAATTCCTAAAACCCTCATGGACATTTGTAAGAACCTGCTTGGCCGTCGTGCTGTAATTGTGGAACTTCTGGAAAGCGTCACCAAATCGGAAGTGGACGTGGGCGACCTTAGCGACAAAATTGAGACCCTGAAGTCCGAGGGTCTCCAGTTACAGAACAACCTAGATGCCATCATCAGCGAACATGAGAAGAAAATAAGGGAGCTGGTAGTCAACTGGCAGGCGCTGCTCAACGATAAGAGGAGTATGAACACCAACGTCAAGATAGGAGATCTGGAGGATAAATTGAAGTCGCAGGAGAAGTTGACACAGGAGTCCAACCAGATGCTGTTGGATCTTCAAAAGAAGCTGGACGAGAAGCGGGCTAATCACGAGAGAGTACAAGCGGAACTCAACACTAACATCCATTCTCTGAAGAACCATATATTGGTAAGGATTTTTAATTTTACATTTTGTTTGTAACGCAAAACCGAACATCTTAAATATCCATTAAGCTGTGTAAAGCCTATAATTTTATCGTAATATAATTATCATTTCAGAAATTAGAACAAGAACTCGAAGGTGAAAGGAAGGCAGCAGCGGATTTCAAAAACAGAAACAACACGAACGCGCAGAATTCCAAAATGCTGCGAAGTAAAATCGCTGATTTAGATATTCAGAACAAAAATTTCGAAATTGCCAACGCTGAACTTACTAAAAAAATTAAGTAAGCATCTTTTGCAATAAAATTTTTTTCAATAATTAAAGTGACAATCACGATCTTTATGTGTAAAATCTTCAGAATATTGCCTTATTATGTTAATAAAACTGTTATAAATATATATTTTCAAGGTTAACTCAGGACCAGATGAAACACAAAGAAATTCAGTGGGCCAAGGAAAGAGAGGAACTGACGAAGAATGTGAAGCACCAAGAAAATTTACTGCAAAAGTTAACTGCCGACAAAAACAAATTCGAAACAAGGTGCCTAATACATATCACTCTAAGAGCATTCTCGGAATTTCTTATACCATACCCATTAATATAACGGATATGAAAGCGACATTAGAGACAATTAATGAATAAGTAAATTTCCACCACATGAGAAATCCAATAATAGATGTGCCTAGTTAATGTAAATGTGTAAGTCAGAATTTTGCACAAATTGTCTAATAATATTAGATTAGATGCGAAACTAGCTTTACTCATAATTAAAAAAATATTATACAAATACATATTACATTCTCACGGAAAAGTTTTTTATTTCAAGTCGCAATTATTTCTTTTATATAACCTATTGGCGTTATGGTAGTAAAAGTTCCTTTATCAGGTGAGTTCGTACTGCTTGAACTAGAAATTGATATGATATCGATCTTTTCTTTAGGTTGGAAGAAGTAGAGGGCGAAAAATCGTCAGTGGAGGAACAACTGAGCAACGACATAGTGGTTCTAAAATCTGAATTGGACGAAGTACGAGAAAACATGGAAGTCCTCAGTAGAGAAAAGGAGGACGCCACTCAAAGGTGCAGGGAAATGGAAGAATATATATCCAAGATGGGGGTGGAGTTCAAGGAAACGATGCACATGGTCAGTAGCAGCGTTGAGTGGGGAAAAGGTAAAGATTGCTCCTTTCGCTTGCGGTCAACTACAACATCATTTTTAGATGTTCCTGGTATGAATTCGGAGGCCCAAAAGTACTCGCAGAGTCTTGTCAAGGATATCGTGATACGCGAGTGTCAGGATAAGATAAAGCAACTAGAGAAGGAAAACAATTTCCACAGGGAAGCTATTGCCATGGTGGTGAGTAGTTTTGGTGGACTGAAAACATAGGTACAAAATTATATTTTTCTTTATAATTTATTTGGATTTTCCAAGGAATAGTGACTACCTCCCACTTTTATGTGTAGAAACACCACAATAATAATAGTGAGTGCACGTTTAATAGGTATTATACTTTTCAGGAATGTACTAAAAGTGCCGCACCTACCGAAACAGAAAAAGCCGTTCTTATGCAACATGACATCGTTGGCAAATACAAGCAGTTACTAGCAGAAAGCGAACAGAAGCTGACAGAGAAGTAAATGCAATATTATTTTTTATATCTATCCTATCTGTCTTTTATATCTACCTATTCCAGTCAGGGGTTCGTTCTTTGAACTAACAGTTTAACTTGGTTAACCTAGTTTCGCCTAACAGATATTAAAAGTAAACTTCAGGGCCAAAAATGAGCAGATATAAATATTAGCAACTTCTTAAATTCACTTTATGGACATTTCAGAAACTTTATTTCTCTATCTGGATAACGCTACTGCCTGCTTATCTCCATTTTATGAAGAGTAGGTATATCAACTGGTAACCTTACTAGGCTGGTGTTCAACGTATATTATTTACTCAGTATTACCAATCTATACCAATAATGGTAATTTTAAATTATAATTCATTAGAGAAAGTAAACATTTGAGATTGAGGTTTCAAAAAATGATATTATCTGCGTTTTTTATTGTACCCTTCTCCGTCCGCTCACCTCGGTCATGTCATATTTTCTGGACCCATTTTTATATCATTAATGAATTAGCAACAGATTCTTGTATTTAAGGTCACACGAGGTATCCAAACTTACGTCGGAAATTAGACAGCTGAAGGTGCGTCAGGAGCACCTGGAAGAGCTGAACCTAAAATGTCCAACCGACAATCTTCAGAAGATGGTGGAAGAGGGCAGGCAAAAACTCAACGAACTGATGAAGAAGTCCATGGAGAGCGAGCAGAAGATCCTCCATTACGAGAACGTGATAGAGAAGCAGAGCAAGCAAATGAATGAGATGGAGAACCTGTTGAGGTATCGGGAGAACATGGCGGGAGTTCTGAAAGCGTCCAGAGATGAGTTGATTCTAGAGAAGGAGAGCCTAACAAGATATTCTCATGAGATGAGGACAGTTCTTGCAGAGGTAAATCGAGGTTGGTTCATTTATGTTGCTGCTCCTCTCTGGACGGACGTTGAAGTATTAAACTATTTCAGTGTAAATTAAAAAATGTCTAACTACATTAGCTTGAAAACCAAGCAGTGGCGTAGATAGAAATTCATTTCGAGAACGGGGAGATGCGCGTAAATATCAAATATTGACCCGTTTAAGGTATGCGTCCACTAGGCGGAACGGGTCGGGTCGGATCGCAAAAATCAGCCTACCATAGATTTAAATGGTGCTGCTCGTACAGGACGAATTGGTAAATTGGTCACCATTTGTATTTATATAAACGCTGCGACTTGTTTCAACTTGTCCGCTTCCAGTAGACCCTATATCTAGGCAGTAGACTAGTAAGTGCTGACAAATGATTAGCAGGTCGAATTGTCTTATCAATATACATTTTAAATTTATTATTTACAAAATGAATGAGTATTGATTGATTTCATTGGTGTTAGGGTATAAAGAAATCTATGATACCTACTGGAGATCATGATAAGCAACGAAGAAAAAATATATGGTAAGAAATAGAAGAAATATTGCAACAATCTCATATATGCTAGGTATATAGTATATTTTATACATACGATTCAATCAAATAAATATTATATAACTCACTAAAATAGTATAAAGTTTAATAATGAGTAATAATTATTATTCCATGCAATGAAAGCCTCCCCGAACAATATTCCATTGCCACGGCAACGAACTCATATCTCATAGGGAATATCTTTTGAATTGCACAAGTTATAGTGCAATTTGGGTTGCATTGCCGCCAAATTGTACCATTATCGCATATGAATTCAAGAAATTAAAATAAACTTGTTAGGTAATAACACACCTTTTTAATATAATAATTTAGGTAAATAACACAACTGTTTCATTGTGTGAAATATATTTTTTTTCAATTTATAGGTAAGCAAAGAGGGTAAAATGAAAGACAGGCTTATAAAGGAGCTGCAAGAGAAGATCGACCTCAGGGAGAGACAGATATCTAAACTAGAGAAAGAAGTAAAAGAACTGGAAGCCAATCTAGTAATGACAAACGAGAAGAGGTTTAAATTACAGGAGACCATAGGAAGTATGGAGAAAGAACTACAGTCCACTAAAGCTCATGTTAATCAGTTAGCGGATATAAACACACGGTATGACATTGGTATGCAACGTTCAAGTAGTTTCATCAACGACTCTGACAATAGAACTATAATATTGAGTCATCATGATGAATCCCCAAATAAAAACGTGGTAGATTTTTCTCAGGAATTCGTTGTTCAACGAAGCATTGTACCTCATCCTATTCATTTCGATTTAAATACAAATGTAGCTAAATTAGAATGTAAAGAGGAGATAAATTCAAGATCTCTAATTGGGTTAACATTACAAAAAGTTGATTTGCTTAGAACACGACTTAACTATTTAACAACAGTTAATGTAGAGCCCTTCATAGGGGACACTTCAGTCAGTTGTCATGGCAATAAACCATTTAAAACTTGTTCGACACAGACTATGAGAAGCACTAAGAAGTCACCTCATCATTTTGCCAAAATTTTAGAGTTAACAGCTAATCGATATGAACTGTTACAAAAACAAGCATACGAATCTTATGCTGAACTAACTAATTTAATGAAATTGGCAGTGTCAACTCATGATATGTGACAAATAAAAGTTTAATAAACACTTTTTATCTTTTGTCTGAAGATCTTATCGTAAAAAACTGTAAATATTAAGATGGGGAGCACACTTTATAGTATTGTCAGGGTTAAAAGTACAGGCACATGAACTCATGGTTAAAAACTTCAAATTAATTTTACAAAATAACTAATAAAAGTTTGCTCTTCATGTGTTATTGTCATACTTAAGTTCAAAACTGTCTTGAAGAATTTAACTCTGAGTCCAGAAATTTTGTTAAAGCAGTGGTTTATTTAAATTTTAATATTTTTTTATATTTCAGTACCAGACTTAAATTCGTCAAGCCCTTCTGAAGGATAATTGAAAATTAAAATTACTGTTGGGTGAGATATCTATATAGTACCTACAGATGTAAGAAGAATTATAATATAAATGCATTGTTAACATATTTTAATAAAAAATAACTCAGATTATATTATTGGTTTTATATATGTTACTTGTTAATAGCCTAATTATTATCACTATCACTATGTTCACTACTATCAGAATATGTTTCCAAAAGGGATAGTCCATTAGATTGTGGTTTTGTTTCAACATTTTTCACAATTTCCTCTGTTTTTGTTGTACTTTGCAATACTTTCTGCACTATAGGTGTTACCTTTTCATCTTTTTTAACCTTGACAAGTCCCACCAATGAAGTACTTTTTTTTGCAAACGTTTTTACAGGAGCTTTGGTCCAACTAACAGTTGATACAATATTTTCCATAGGTTTAGATGAACTACCACCTTCTATTATGGATGAAGTGGTAACTGTTTCCTCTTTCCTTATGGTTTTAACATCTGGTCCACCACCAGATTCATCTATTACTTCCTCTTCCACGACTAACTTTCGCTTCTGACTAGACTGAAATTTGATTGTCCTAAAAAAAAAAAGGTTTATTTGAGTTATTTAAGATATCGATAAATATTTCAAATACTTTATATATTCCTCATCAAGTTGCTGTAGTTTTTCTTCTCTTTCCCGCTCCGTTAATGTGGTATTATAAGCTGAAAGCATAGTGTCATAATCTACAACTTGTTGTCTTCGATTCAGGTCTTTCAGCTCTTCTAAGGATTCTAATAATTCAATTTCATTTTTTGATTGCTTAGTACGATTCTCAAGTAATTTCATTGGATTATTAGCTTCTTCTTCTTTTGCCTCCTCTTCCTCTCTTATGGCTTGCTCTTCAGCTAATTTTAAGGCCATGAAATTCCTAGTTGCACCAGCTTCTATCTCGTAGTCTGTATTCCTTGGATCCGTTTTAAAGGATATTTCTTGTAAACATCTGGTACACTGAAACTCAAAATATTATATAAGTAAAATCAAAATACAGATACACCAACTAAGTATTAAATAGCACTACTATAACAATTCTACAATAAATAACATAAGCTAGGGTACCTTTATGTAAAATCTGTAGATTCTTATACCTAAATAATCTTGATTTTCTACATCTTCCTTCCTTGCATTGAATTTCTTGCCTTTATAAATATATTCTCCACAGGTGGCACATCTCATATTGAAGGGAGCCATTAACCGTACTGTATACTGCCTGTTTTTAGGTAATTTCATACGAGGTATTTTAGCAGGATCAAAATCTGGAGGGTAGTATTTCTGAAATATTCAATTGTATTCAGATTCAACATCACATGAAAATACTGCATTTGAATCAGTTATATAATTACTTACATTTAAAACTTTACGCTCAGACATTTTTTCTTTTTGTTAGACCTTTTATTTTTTATAACTTTATATTTCAATGTAGAACGAAGTAAGAAGTAACGAAGAACGAAGATTGACAATAGAGATTTTTAGGTTAAGTTCAAGTTCATATTAGTTGTTGTCAGTTGTGACCATAGAATAATTCTTCTTCTTCTTGCTTCTTTTTGGCTTACGTCCATTGAACATTTATACAGATTCACCCATAGATTAATTACTTGAGAAAAAAGTTGGAACTTTTGACCATAGAATAATTAAAAGATTTGTTACCACAGAATTTGAATATCCGTAAACCAAATACCAGAAAGAGAGGGGACTCGTAACAATTTACGACTTGCGTATTATCCTTGTTTATAGAGATATATAGTTATTCCACCGTATTAGTACGAGTGGATGGCGTACAGATGTCATGGTGGATAATGTGTGCACCTGACCAATGAAATTCGTGCATTTACAGAAATAACCAATCAAATTCATCGACCTTGGTAGTATTAGATTCTTCTACAAGGTGTCACTATTGCGGTTGATTAACTATATTTTATATAAAGAAGGGTATTATCCTTGTTTATAAAAAATATAGTTAATCAACCGCAGTAGCGACACCTTGTGGGAGAATCTAATACTACCAAGGTAGTTGAATCTGATTGGTTAATTCTATAAATCCACGAATTTCATTGGTCAGGTGCACACATTATCCACCATGACATCTGTACGCCATCCACTCGTACTAATGTGGTTGAATAACTATATATCTCTATAAACAAGGGTATTATATATAGCTTTTTCTGTTTTGTGATATATAGTTCCTTTTATGTATTACCTCGACAGATTATAGATAGCTAATTACCTCCACGGATTTCTTGAAATCCGTGATTACCTCACATTTGGTCTAATTTGCAAATTGTATTGTTGGCATTCATTGGACTTTGCATCATTGATTCTTTTAGACTTTGGTGTGTTTACTAGAGAGTAAACTAGAGAATTACAATTAAGATTGGTGGCAATTTGCTTCATTCTCCTGTCTGCGTGAACTAAACGATAAATATAAAATTCTTTATACCTATCTCATTGCCTGTAGATGAGTTTTATTATTCGAATCACCATACCATACCTATTTGATAGAAGTACCTATCTAATAGTTTTTAACAACGGTGATTCGATTATAAATCATAGATGATGAATTGATGAATAAATAAATAATATATTCTGGCTCTTTTACAATCATTTATATAAGTAGATAGCTAATTATTTCTTGGCATTTTTACTGGAGAATCGACCGCTAATGGTATATGACATTCCCAGAATTAAGTGCATAGAAAAAAGATATAATAAATATCTACAGACCGCTACAGACCTACATCACATAGATTTTTTGTGCCTACATCCCTTTTCGATGATAATGTGTTTATGAAAAATGTTTCTTAAATTATTTTTAGATTATCCGGCCATCTAGTTGTAGATTACAAAATGAAAATATACCAATACAAATTTTCAGAGTAGATCAACAGAGAGAGAACTACCATGCTTCTAACTTATAATTATTGAATCTGCCTCTAGAGGTCAGATGGCGCTTATTCGTTATATAAATAACTTGGCTGGGCTGGGAGAAATCGGAAATATAAAGGCTCTTTCACACTACGATTCCGGGATCGCATTCCAGAATCCGCATCAAGAATTTGAAAAGAATTATTTCCAAAGTGTATTAGTTCAGTTATTGTGACACGGTAATGATGTCTTTTTCATCAAAATTTGGCATAAAGGAAGACAAGACATCACTAACTCAGGCATACTTTTTGGCAATTTTATTGCTGTAGTCTTCACATTGATCATTCTATAATGCTGGGCAATCTTAAAACTATTCACGCGAACGTCACAGAAAACTGAATATCTGAGAATGGAATCGCAATGCGAACGTTTCCATTTGAACCAATGCCTCAGTGAGAATCACGACGAACCACCGGAATCTGCCGAAGGTTCTCGCACCCATAGCAAATTCCTACGCAATCAAGAAGCTTACGGCACAGAGGACCTAGCTCTGTGCTTACGGTAGCACAGCAAAATACTTTAAACATCCCACTTGAAGTACTGCGCTTCTAGAATTCTGGAATCTGGAATGCGATTCCGGAATCGTAGTGTGAAAGAGCCCTAATTGTTTAGCCACGATGTGGCTATGGCTAATGACCACACTTCCCCATTAGGAAAATGGGGAAGTGTGGTGAAAATTAACAGCCTTTATCATCTCAACATTTGATTTTCATCCTTTGTTCTTTAATCTAGGCTCATCCTGTTAAGTGGTGAGGTGAAGATTTCTGTTTGGTAGGTAGGTAGTTCGGCTTCAGCAATCAAACAAGAAATTTTAAAACGAAATACGAGTAAATAAAACCAATATTTGCAGTCTATAACGATTTCGAGAAGAATATAATCATGTGAATAGTTTCTTCCCAAATAAGTTAAATATTTATTTTAAACAAATACTTTTGCGTTGCGACAGTTTACATACAATATGTCTACATCATAGAGAAAATAAAATAAAGGTCTACATTATGCCAGATTTAGAATTCAGAGCACACTTTTATAGAATATTACTTACATTAATCATTAATCCAAAGTTTTTTAAATTATCTACTTTTAACTAAACTAAAATAATCATCTAAATCAATTAATAAATCAATTAATCATCAATTAATGGACTTCAAAAATATATTTTAGAAAAACGTTTTTTAAGTTTTAATATACCTACATTAAATTTATATTTACAAATTAATCATAACATTATAAAGAATCGTAAACTTACTGTTTTGTTGACGAGGTTCTTGCAATTTTTCGTTAATTCTTCAGTTTTCTTTTATACCAATATTTATTTCTTTTTTTTCATTTTCACGTATACGATAAACAAAAAATAAAAAAGAAAACAGAAAGAAATACCTAATTAATTTCATGGAGAGACGTAAATGACGAATGAAGTATACAGGGTGAGTCAGTTTATACTAGCAGGACTCTGGCATTTGATAGAGCACCTTATTTTAAGTGAAGTTTGTCATATAAACATATGTCGGGAATCGCTTCATTTTTGAGATACAGGGTGTCAATGGTTTTGGGTTTTTTTTTAGTGTTTTCCACACAGCTACTATAGTTTTTAA
Source organism: Pogonocherus hispidulus (assembly GCA_963924545.1). Taxonomy (NCBI): domain Eukaryota; kingdom Metazoa; phylum Arthropoda; class Insecta; order Coleoptera; family Cerambycidae; genus Pogonocherus; species Pogonocherus hispidulus. Next base: position 9,138,740 of record OZ004699.1, read on the forward strand.
GATAATTTATTCAAATTTTTTCGGTAGATTACCTATGATGGTCCACAAATTTTGAGATATGTAAACGATTTGAAAATGTACAGGGTGATATTTTTTCAGGGGTCAGGCCCAATTTTATCGTCTAGAACTTTTTTGTGGTGCGCCACTGACTGCTGATTTGCCAAAATTTGGATTCCATGTTCAATTTAGAAACTTTTTCGTCTTTTGCATTTTTATCGTAGCTGTAACAGTTATCGAGTAATTTGAAAAAGTCTATGAAAGAATATTTTATTAAAAAAAAATATTTTCATCAAAACTTTCACTAGAAACAATTAAGCGAAAGTTCATTAATCTAAATTGTCAAAGGTTACATACTTACAGTGCAACTTTTTCCACTAATTATTTATTTTTTTGTAGCATTTCAAAGACTTTTAATAACTAAGTAAAATAATTAATAATTAATAATAAACCAAGGTCTACATCCTGGCGACGAACAACGCAGAGTGAATTTTTGTCGTTGGATCCTTAACACATAATTAGAAAATAATAGAACTTTCTTATCCAACGTATTATGGACTCATGAATCTTGCTTCACCCAACGTGGGATAGTAAATTTCAAAAGTCAACATATTTGGGTAGAGCAAAATCCACGTGCTATTAGGCCAAGAAAATTCCAAAATGAGTTTAGCTTTAACGTATGGGTAGCAATTTTTGAAAATCGTTTATTTGGACTATATTTTTGCCAGAACTTCTAATCAGCATCCTAATATGTGGGAAGATGTCCCTCTAAATTTAAGACAGCAAGCTTGGTTCCTGTTTGGTTGCTGCCCAGCTCATTTTGAAAAAAATGTAAGAGCTTGGTTAGACGACAATTATCCAGAGAGGTGAATTAGACGTGGAGGTCCAATCGCACGGCCCTCAGGTTCCCCAGATATAACACCAATGGATTTTTTTGTGTGGGGTTTTTTTAAAGAAAAAGTGTATGCCACTCCTGTTCAAGATGACGATCTTAGAGGGCGTATAAGGCATGCTTGCGAAGACATAAGAGTTCATCACTTAGTTTCAGCAACAAGGTCTATTGAAACGCGATGACGATTATGTATCCAACAAAAACGATCACATTTTGAAATTTTTAATTTGAAAATAAAATTATTTCGGGTTATTTGTATTTGCCTTGGTTTATTATTAGTTCTTAATTATTTTACTTAATTATTAAGTCTCTGAAATGCTATAAAAAATAAATAATTAGTGGCAAAAGTTGTACTGTAAGTATGTAACCTTTAATAATTTAGATTAATGAACTTTCGTTTGACAATAATTATTGTTTTTAGTGAAAATTTTCATAAAAATATTTTTTTTAATAACATATTCTTTCAGAGATTTCTTCAAATTACTCGACAACTGTTACAGCTACGATAAAAATGCAAGAGACAAAAAAGTTTCTAAATTGAACATGGAATCTAAATTTTGGCAAATGAGCAGTCAGTGGCGCACCATAAAAAAATTCTGGACGATAAAAGGGGGCCTGACCACCGAAAAAATATCACCCTGTACGTTTTCCAATCGTTTACATATGTCAAAATTTGTGGACCATCATAGATAATCTACCGTAAAAATTTGAATAAATTATCTTAAAAACTATAGGAGCTGTGAGGAAAACACTAAAAAAAAACCAATACTTTGACACCCTGTATCTCAAAAACGAAGCGATTCCCGACATATGTTTATATGACAAACTTAACTTAAAATCAGGTGTTCTATCGAATGCCAGAGTCCTGCTAGTATAAACTGACTCGCCCTGTATAATATGTCGACCCATCACTAATCATCAAATCAATTAAATAATACACATTTCTTACTATTAATTGATATAATTGGAATGTAATCTTCAATTAACAAGTATGATAATTATGAATATATAACTGGTTTCAATACCAGAGGATATTTGTAACAAAAGAAGTATAAGACTCCCAGCAGTTTATAAAGAACCCTCAGTTTAATTTCATTTAAAAATTGGTATTTAATAAGAATTGGGGAATGGCAAACGATGAAGTGTTAAATTTGGTTGCTTTATATTATAAAATATAATATTGTAAAGACATGATGCCCCTGGAAAAGGAAAGAGCAATTGGGTAAAGCCAATACAGCCTCTGTATTTTAGGTGACATTTACAGTATTTGGCTACCTCTTAACTACCCCTGACTGGAGTAGTTAAGAGGTTCTTAGAAGAGCTAGAGGTTTTAATGAAAGCTGAATGAGTAACTGGGAAGGTTCGAAAAAGAAGTTTTTACTAATAAAGAATATTCCCAAGACAAAAATGAAGAACACTAAAACTTTCAGGTATGATTTTAACTAAAATTTCCAAAATGCCATGAATATTCCCAAAGTTTTTATTTATTACCATAAGGCAGGTACTTACCTTCATGGAGAAATTATAGAATATGTAGAATACAAATAATATGAAGTGTATAGAATGTCACAGGAGAGATTGAAATAACTTTTAAATATTAAAATTTTTAAAAAGTCAAAGTGGAACCCGTAACTTTGCGATAATCAATCATTTTAAGTATAAAACTGAGTGAAAAATATTGTGTTGCTTTATTACGTTAAAAAAAGTTTCTATTAATATGCTGAGGAGAGCTGTAAAAAATTTATTCTTTTTGTTAAATGAAATAGAGTATTGAAAATTTTTCCATTCAATGTTCTTCCACGGATCTGGATTAGTATTTTACTATTGACTTCTGATATAGGAAGAACTAACAAGAACTCCTTCCATTTGGTAAATCTGGCAGCAACGATTGCGCGATTGACGGTAGTACCGGCTCATGTATAATGAATGAAGAGGTCGGTGGAGTGGGGGAAGGGCCTCTCATCGTGGGGGACTAATGAATGAATGAACGAAGGAATATTCATAATACTCACGTATGTAGCGAGTGATATTTGCTCACTTGTACTTGTGCACATATGTCGCCGGCAGAATAAAAATGAAATATTTGCATGTTTCTACGAGATAATCACCGTTGTCGCTCCGGAGTGACAGATTGAATAAGTTAGGCGGTCGACAGGGGAAACAAAAGAGCCGTAAAGAGGCGAGTTTGTTATCTTACACTGGAAGAAGGGTTTAGTGATTTGTAAAGAACAAGCATTAATTTTCCTATACTCATACTCATGGGTACTATCCTCATCCAGTAAAAGTCACCTCCTCATAACCAAATCATAACTGATACCATCATCGTAACTCAATGTTGGGGGGTGCATATTGTACGCAAAGTAGTTGTTTTAAATATATCTTAAAAATAATAAAGTTATTTCTTTGCTTAGGTACTTAGGTTAGGTAATGAGGAAAATTAAAAACTTTATTGAAACATAATATTTGAATAATTTCATTAATAATTTATCTCTTTGTTAACTTTATCTTACTTAGTTTACTTAGTTAACTCTAGAATGGGATCGGAATAAGGCCGACCTATTGAGGGCAGATAGTTGTTGGTTTACAGACGGCTCCAAAACACCCTCAGTATATAGTTGCAACCCAACGGTGAAAATATCCTCATCCCTTGGCAGTTATGCAACTATATTTCAGGCAGAAATTTATGGCATCGAATTGTGTGTACAGAGGCTGGAACAAACGCAACTTACGCGCAAACTTCTCAGACAGCCAAGCAGCTCTTAAAGCTCTTGGTTCTTACAGTTGCAACTCCAAAACGTTATGGAGCTGCCAGCACTCGCTCAATTGAGCAGGAAAAATAGAGTAACTCTGGTCTGGGTCCCAGACCATTCTGGCCATGAAGGGAATGAGGCAGCCGACTCTCTAGCTAGAGAGGATGCTGCTTCTCAATTTGTCGGACCAGAACCGGTGCTTGGCATATCTTCGAGTACTGCCAAAGCAACGCTCTTGACCTGGGCTGAGGGTCAAATCCTCCAGTACTGGTAGGAACTACCACGATTAGTTCATTCGAAAGGCGTTTATAATAAACCCTTCAAAAACAAGAACTAAAAAACTTCTAGAGTTAAGCAGGTTTCATCTACGAACTCTAATTGGCCTATACACGGGTTACTGCCGTTTAAAATATCATCTGTGCAAATTCGGCCTAGCAGAAGATGCTGAGTGCCGCCTGTGCTTAGATGATGATGAAGCGGCAGAACATATATTGTGTACGTGCCCCGCTGGGGAAAGGATCAGATACTCATTATTTGGCAAAGGACAACTTCTACCAGAGGATCTGAATAAATTCTCACCCAATAAGGTAATCAGCTACATTAAGAAGCTGGAACTGTTGGGTGAAATATAAGTAGGTGTGAGCTACAATAGACTACATGGTCGCGGTGGAGGGTCTGGTTTTCGGCCTACTCACTTTTGAACCTAACCTAACCTAACTTAGTTAACTTTTTATAAAGAAAGATATAAACAGTTCAATAAGCCAATAAATAAAATTAAAAATATACTATAAAAAACAGTTTCACAGAAATGCCTAGTATGTACCTTCATATTCTATCTAACTTCCTAGACATACTTTAAAGTTTATTTATTTTTACTTGACCCGGCAGCATATATGGATTCCGGTTTTCATATTCATATCGTTAACACGGTGGTGTCAACACCCCTAAAGTCCACCGCTTCAGCTTCAGCAAACAAAGGGTTTTATTATAGTTAGTAGGTACCTCTTTATTGTACCTACGTGGAATGTTGCTGTTTACCTCTAAATACTTTAAGTAAATATAATTACAGATTATTTTATACAAGAACAGTTCCCAATTATACAGAGCATTTCAATGAAAACGAGCCACCCTGAATAACTCCGTTACTGTTTTGTTTCCAGAGAAATCCCGAGACAGCTCGATTTTTGCTTGGAGGGGGGCATATTTTGCTACCAAATTTCACGTGGCAACATGTACCCCCTCCCCTTCTCAGCGCAAATGTCAAAATTTTAAATAGGGAATAGGGGTCAAGTGACCCCTCATATGAAAGGTCTAATAATTTTAAAATAAATTTTATTAATACTTATTGACAGTTCTTATTACAACTCCCGTTTAGATAACCCCCAAACTGGCAGTAACGTTTAGGTAGCCGGCCAAATTCGTTTCCTAGGTAGAAAATAAAATAAACAATTGAAGTGCTCAGCCGTACTCACTGTTAGAAGTAATTAGTCAGTGAACTGTTCCTATTTGTTGTTTTAAATCTAACAACCAATTAGGAGGGTTGTTGACTGATTACTTTTATGAGTTGACCATGTCAGTACATGGCCAGTGACTCACGTCACAATTGTTGTAGGTTTGTACATGGAAGTGCACATAAAAATGAAGAACTAACTGATTGTGAATAATAGTTATTTATGTAGCTAGGCACTTCAGTACAACTTTTATCACAAAGTTTAACGAGATCTATTAGTCTGGGGCCAATAGACCATATTAGTGGTAAAACAAGCCTTCAGTGCGAAGGGGAACATTTTTCTAGTATTTTAATGACGATTTTGATGCCTGAAAACATGTTGCTGGCTTCAGTTACGTATCAAACTAGGTATGTCACATAATAATTCTTCAGTGTTTGAATTTGATGTTTTAAAATGAGTTAAAAGTGTATATATTCCAAAGAAATCTTCCTAAAAGTTTCTTCCCAAAGTTAGTTAAGAATCCTACTTAATCCTAGATATTTTTATTACTACGTAAACATTTATAAATCCAAGTCCATGTAAACATAGGGCGAATTCCTAAAAAACTATCTGTATATTTATAATGGAATTTATAAACAAACAAAATGTTGTTCCCACAAATAATAAAAAGCATCCTCGGCATATTTAATTAAGATCTTTTTATCACTAAACACATCCCGTAGTTATAACGATTAGTCCGTAATAATGATTGCCTAGTATGCAGACTCGCTTGATGTTATTTTGTTTAGATAAGTTACCTTCTTAAAGAGGAGGCTGTCTGAAGAATTTAGACCTCCCAAATATTCATTTCGAAAGAGAAATTGTAAATAAAACCGTGCACTTTAATAATATATTTAGGTAGTAAATTAACGAATTCCTTGAACATATATTGTTTTATTTTTTGTTTTTAACAAAAGAATATTGTATTAAGTTCCTAATAAAAGTCTAACACAGAGCAAATAAAATCAATAGACGAAAATAAATGTCGTTGAAACTCTTTTATAAAGTTGTATTTTTTTATAGTTTTTGTTTTACTTTTAGTAATTATTCTATATATATATATACCGTTTCCTGTCTTGATACCAAAAACCTCATGAAATAATCGGGATACACTCGATAGTTACCAGATTGCCTTCAGCCTATCATTATACTTCACAGGAAAACTGCACCTTCTAAAGATTAATACTTATATGGTTTTTACGAATAGAACTTGATGTAATTATAATTTTTATTAAATTAAACAAATAAATAACTCAATACTTACAATGTACTTTTTTTCAGTACGTATTTCATCAGGCAAACCATATCCTTGTCTTTATACTTCGTGGTAGTTTCTTGCTGTAAAACTACATGCGTCTAGTTGACATGTTTTTCCTTTTGTTTTTTTTTAACGTTGGCCTATTTTCGCGACTAGGGCCAATCACCAACGCCAGGAGACGACCAATCTCCAACCTCAAAATTTTGTCTAATTTTCACTTCATTGTGGGGATCTTCATAGATGTTTTACTCACATATCATCACAAATGACCTCCGGCTGTACATCCTACCCGAGAGATGGTACAGCGTTTAAGTTTATATAACTTTTGTGAATTTTGGTCGACGGAACGTAAAGGCCACTAGAAATAGAAAGTGCTTGCAAGCATCGCTGGTCTTCTTCGTTTGGTCGATACCTGAGCGAAAAAGTAATTAGAAGACTCAAATTATTTCTAATCTTGCTTTTATTCCATATATTTATAAGAAACGAAATGAATGTGAGTTATTGTTTCAAATTTATTTTCGATACTGACTTAAACTTTCGACTTATTTTTTTATGTTCAATTACTAGTGGACTTATTAGAGGTGTAACTTCGGTGGTACACATTACGTTTGTCTCTTTATAAAATAAATACCATTTTACTCAATATGAGTAATAAACCATTATTAATAACTAAATAACAAAACGTTGTGTATTTGAACATACGGTTTAATGTCATTGAACTAAGTGAATCATCAATCTACGCATATCTATGCCATTACCAGGATAAGAGAATTACTGTGAGCTTCTATTCAGAAAATAGGTACATATAGGTGCCCGTAAATATAATGAAAAAGTTTGTGATATGTAACTTTGGCACAGAAATAATTTAGAGTTAGTTATTTACCTAATTGTATATGTAGCAAAGTAAATTATAAATCTTTAACGTTGACTGATTCAACATAATTAATATCTTCATCGATGTCTTTACTTTTTACTGATGGATCGTGATTTATCTGCGTTCTTATTCCTTTTGTCAACATCCTCTACATTTACCTAATTTCCTACTAGCAAATACAATGGTCATGTAACATAAAAATGATTCTTGATTTGTATATTTCATTTATAATAGTAGTTATAATCATTTATTTCTTCATATAGACAAATGCAATTATGTATTTTTTACCAGGAAAATGAATCCTATCCACTTCAAGCACATGTTAAATGGTGTTGAATCAAAAGACTTGATCAATTTAAAGATCTAGGGGTTATATTTGACTACAAGTTAATTTTTGTACCATACATCAACGAAGTAGTGGCCAGTGCTTCCAGGAACCTAGGTTTCATAATTAGGAACTCCAAAGAATTTGCTGATACCACCTTGAAACTATTTGAGACAGTTTTTTTTTTTGTAAACTCATCGATACATCAAGAAAAGTAATGTGGTTGTGTAGTGAATAAAAAGCTTATTATTGGTGGACATTTCTATAGAAATTAATATGTCGGTTTGTCAATTTTTCGTTTTTAGCCAATAACTGTTAAATTTCAACCGATTCCCAAAAACGATGTATCAGTGTATTTGCAATGGAAAGGGGTTTTAAAATTGTGTGTTAGAAGTAAGGTAGTAAGGTAATTTCCATTTGAAATTTTAAAGTTGCGGTTGGTAGGTGTTAGGGGGATGAACATTCGGGGTCAAAAATACTCCCCTCAAGAACAAAAATCGAATTGTCTCAGCTATTACTACTTTTTTTTCGGTTTTATAATTACAGGGCGGTCAAGTTTTCACTGAAAGACCCTGTATGTAGGTATTATATTTTTTTAAGAAAACACTTAACTATTCAAAGTTATATCCGCATAAAATTTGATATTATGGACTGCTTGATAGCAACTTCTACATAGGATTCGTCAAGAATATGGTAAGTTTAAAAATTCCGATCCTCTGCGTGCGGTTACACGTCTTATATTTTTCAAATAACGATTGGACGATAGTTTTTCTTCGTTTGTGTAAGCTTCTCTGAAGGTTTGTTAACAAAAGAATATAGCCTTTCCCTAAAAGCACCAACTTATTAAAATGGTTTTATAAAAAATATTAAGATAAATGCCGGTCCAAACGGAACTACTCTCAATTTATTATTTGCACATATTACATGATAGTAGTAGATGTGCATTGTTCAAAAATTATTCACTTTGCTCATTAAAAGAGAATTTGTCTACACAACCATATTTGATACTTGGAGCACGTTTAGATATTTCAATCTGTTTTAAATCCAGCATATTTCGGTTATCTAATCTTTCACTTGCACCTTGCCGCTCAAAATGTGGCCGATTACTTACATTTATTTAAGATAATGAGTATTGATATCTTGCAACGATAAATTATTTATCTTTAAACGGCTATTATTTCGTAATCTATGAGTTAAAGGGAACACCCTGATTGGCGCCAAAGAAACTGTTGTATACAGTTTTTGTTTAAGTCTAACTTAACTGTTAGCGATAATCAATAATAAAGAGTAAATCCGTTTCCGTTATACTTGTGTCAGTAATCTGGTAATAATATTTGTAAAGCATTTTTATCTTTATACCTGGATTATACTCAATTTCGAAAATAATAATCCGTAAAGTTAAGACAAAAGTGAAACAACTTTTTTCTTGTTTTTGTTCATAGAACACGACCACGTGTTTGTGACAACCGATGTTGTAACACTCTGTATATTGTATATCTCCTTACGATCATTAACAAACGTATAATTCCCATATTATTGTACTCCTGAGAGAACATTCTGCCTAAATATAAAATAATATACTTCTCTACGGTCAAATAGCGAACTACCAGCTTAATGTAAATGGCTTAATTTGAAAAGAGTCCATAATTCTTTCCACCAATTAAACGCCTAGAGATAAACTTAGACACTGTGAAACATTGCAAAGCAGAAAATATGATAAATTCACCTTTTTCAGAACGACATCACCGTCAATGGCCAGCGCCATAGTGAAATGTTGAAGGACTTCTTGGAGGTGGAAATGGAAGATCAATAAGGCCTGCAGAACATGTGGTTTCAGCAAGATGAGGCTATAGCACACACAGCCAAAAAACAGTCCAGATTTTAAGGCGAATGTTTCCAGGTAGTTTCATATCACGTTCAGGCAATGCGTTGTGGCCTGCGATATTGCCAGACTTGACGGCTTCCGATTTCTTTTTTGGAGTTTTTTAAAGAGCAATAATCCTCAAATTCTGGAGCAGCCGAAGGGAAATATCAGCCAAGCCAATCGCCAATATTACGCCCGACATATTGAAAAATGTTCTTCTTATGACGCCCTCTCCCTTCGGAGGTTGGCGATCCACATAGCTAACATTGTTCTGGACACAGCAGCTCGAAAGATTTCAATGGAAGTGCACCCAAACCATCTTCTGAGGTCTTTCAACCAGGAGTTCTGACGTCTACCAATAGATCTTTTCCCTTGAATCTTTCCTTCAATTATTAGTCTCAGCAGTTCATACTTCTTGAAAAATGTTAGGTATGCAAAATGCTATAAAAAGGGCACAAATGTACATCAATGAAAATGGCCCCCATTTGCCAGTTATCATTTTCTAATTATGATATAAAATATTCCAAGGATCTAATAAACGAATAAAATGAAAATTTTATTTGATTTTTGAGTTTATTAAAAGTTATTAGTAAATACTATTAGGGACTTCATTTAAGCCCACCTTGTATTACTTTATGACGAAACCGTTGTAAAGTAAGTAATGCAGTTTATTTAGTGAAAACAGTTTTATGAAGGGGTCTTAAAGTTTTAATTTCAAATTCAGGCTATCTACAAAATGCAGATAAAAATATCATTCAGACCTACCATAAACTTCTTAATAAAACTTTAGTATGTTCCAAAAGGTTCGGGCAAGGATGAAAGTTGCTATTGATCCCATTGCTACCCTGTGTTCGAAAGTGAGAAATCATCGGTTGCTTTACGGCTATGAGTTTGTTAACTGCCTGTTGTTAATAGATTATTTATGACCTAAGCAACTAAGACCGTAGATAATTTGGCCTCCGCCAGATGATTCCCATATCCCGTATGGGTACAGCGGGATTAGAGAGGAATTATTTTATAAACAACTTTAATATGTTGCATTCAATTTGTGCACTTTTGAAAGCTGAACACAGTCAACTGGAATACAGGATAATGTCTATAATCAACAGTATAAAATATTCATCTTTTATGGACTTACAGTGATCTATAGATTTTGGTTAAACCAAATGTTACCGTTCTTTCTTATTGTAACAAATCTTGTAACAAAAATTCTTCAAGGTTTATTAAGTACGAGTCAATTGATCTATTACTTACAAATGGACTTTTTCTAGAATCTAGAATCGCACAGCGAATAAAGTGAATAGTCCTTTTGAGTAATTCTGATTTATTTTAGTACCTACGAAATGGAGGAAATAATATTTTATAATTTGTATCAGCAAGTCGTTATGTTCTGGATGGAGTTCTGTTCTGTTATGTTGGAGTCATCTGGGATTGGAGAAAAAGTACTTTTGACACATGCATATTTGAAAATTATAGACAATTTTGGATTTTGTATCAATCCAAATTACAGCAATGCTATAAATAAAAATGAGCAACACAAAATCCACAAAAAATTCAAATGCCAGTCAACCATATGTTCGCTAATTACCCTTCTATCTCAATTTATCGGCCTAATGCCGTTTATTTCTCTTTCCGGTTCGAAATCCGCGATAGCCTATTCCATTCATCTCAATTCTACTCTACGAATTTTCGGCCCACGTCGAGTTGTCGGTCCAAATGTTTATGTCACCCACACAGGCAGTAGCGTGCGGCAAATTACATAAGTTCTAATAAAACATTTTACATTAACGAATTTAATAATAATACGGTTGAGTAATAACAAAAATATCACAGTAGGTACAATAAAGAACAAAGACGCAAGCTCAGTTTATCAATAGAGTTCAATAGGTACTGTCATTCCAACTCTCTGTGAAGGTGCTTTGTTCAAAAACATAGAAACATGTTTATTTGTAAGAGATACTCTTTGTCCTTTAAACGAGTTGTTGCTAGACCTATGAAATCCGCTCACATGGGTACATTGGAGATACTCTCAGATTTGCTATGGTCGATCAAAAAGGAAACTGTTGAAGACTGATCCCATCCCATTTTGTTTAAGTACAACTTGAACAAAAACTTTCAAATTCAAATGCTAAATAATTTCTCTTTAACTTTTCCTCGCAATAATTAAATAGTAAAAGTATCTATACCACAGACTTTTAATGAAACTGTGTTTCCGTGAACTGTATATATGTAATGAAAGATGTTATTATTATGATTAAAACTATGCAGGACATATGACCCACAAAACGTAGTATTTAAAATGCTTCGGACCCAATAGATACAAAAGATACCATTGAACACACTAAATCTGCACGAAAAACATTTAAGTACATCGGTTTTAAGCTCAGGAGTTGGTCATGCATCTTACATTTTTTGAATATTACTGTAGCTATTATTGTAGCTATTACTGTAGCTGTTACTGTAGCTATTACTGTAGCTGTTACTGTAGCTATTACCTGTGCTTTGCGTGTCATGTGCAGAAGCAAATATATTATTTCCATATATTAGGGTTTCGATTCTGTCTAGTTACAGAATAATTGGCAGAATTTCGAAATTTCCAGCGCAGATGTAGTTTGTAGTTCAGATGAATTAGTAAAGTGACTTAAATCAAATTATTATACAAAACGTTCCCATTTATACGCCACTGACATGTTCAGTTCCTGATACTAGTCAAATTTGAATATTTATATAACGCGCAGCCAGTCCGGCCGTTGACTTTCGGGCAATTTGTCAGCCGTCTTAAGGCATCTTAAAATGCAGCGCCTATATCGAAATATTTTTTATGGATAGAATTCGCATAAGTGAAGGATGTAAGCGTAAAACTATAGTGTAGGTAGGTTCACATGTGGGCAGATTTTCAGTTTTGAAAAACTTGTGCCATGCGGAAATAACGAAAAATTTATGGCTGAAATATTTAAATATCAACCGGTAAGGCTATGACTGTGTCAATAAGTTATCTGAATCCTGTTGAACTTCTCGAACGTACCTAGTAATATTTTTTTTCGTTATCAGTACGGATTTTGAAGAACAACCCAATAAAACAAACCATGCGTAGAAGGCAACCAAGCTATCTATGGTCATTAACTGAAAATAGTCACAGGTCGTGTATTATATTCAAATGTTAATATGTACATATAATGTTAATAATAATGCAAGTAATTGCCGAAATTTACGAATATGTTAAGGTTTACAAGTAAACAATCGCGTAAGTCTCTTCAGCAAGTCAGCTTGAGGAGTGCCTCTAATTGGATAAAATGATTCTTATTCCAAAGATATTTACAAAAATGCCTTAGGGATGAACATATCAATTTGGCGTGACTGTCAGAAATGCCCCAAGAACAAAAATCGACGTGTCTCGGCGAATTCAATTTTTTTTTAGGTTTTATAATTATAGGGGGGGGGGTCCAGTTTTAGTTGAAAGACCCATATATAATACTTGATAAGTTGCCTACAACTTGATAAATTATCAAAATAGTGAGTGATAAGAGACATAAGAGACCCGATTTATATTTTTTCAGAAGAGTCAGCCTGTTATTCCTTTTATTAAATCATTACTAATTATTCTTGGTACTTGAAATATTTTTAAGGGTCTCAAATTAACTGGGCCAGTAGTTGTTATTGAAGGACATCCTTCTCAGAAAAGTATCTTGAAGGAATACCAAGAATTATTTGGCGTAAAATTGCTTCTTACACACAGAATACTTGCTTGCCTTTTCAGCATCCCAGCACAATATGTGATTTGAGTCCCACGGTACCCATTCAGCATAAGTCGTACCCAAACCATGAGTGCTACTACTGTGGATGTAGAATGGCCTACTAAATAGAATATAGTAAAGGCGCGCACTCATTCTTGAAGTCGGCTTTCATTCATGTTCATGTATACAGAGAAAAACTTCAATGTGTGGGCTATTGCGGAAATTGCCCCCATTTCACAGGGCTTTTAGGCAGGTTAGAGGTTTTGTTCTCGGAAGCCTTACAGATAAAAAATAGCCAAGGAATTATTGTGCAAATACTCTATTCAATACCGATTTCAAAGTAATTTAATGGTTTGGTTGCAATGAGAACGCTGTATTTAAAATAAATTAAGTACAAGCTTCAATCATTAAATATTGTATCTCCAAAACATACAAATGCAAAAAAATATGCATAAAATTGCATTTTAAAATGTTTATGCAGGCAATTAAATGAATATGTTACCAAATTTCTGGAAGTGATTTTTACAAACTTTAAGAAACAAGTTTATATGATTAAATTATCTGCTAAATCCCCTTTCGCAAAAAAATGTCTCAGAAATAGTTTAACATAAGAAAAATGCCATTTGGTGGGTACAAAATATTTTAATTGCGAGGGAAGTTCTGGTAAATCGTTTCCTCGACAAATCTGGGTTGTAATATTTTAAGAAAAATATCAGTTATGACGGAATTTTGGTTAAATAAAAAATTTACTCTTTTTCCAATATGCCTTAAACCTAATTTGTACACTGCTTTAGATCGTCTTAATCACCAAACCCATAGCTTCTGAATTTCAAAAAATGTTTCATATGACTTCCGTAGGTAAACATTCTTTTCGTAAACTAGACGAAAATATGATGTAAAAGTTATAAATTTATATAAATATGCATCGCACGTTTCGCACACTTGGAGACATTCTTCCTAATATGACACATAAAAGTTGGAAACCAATTTTTTACAGTAGCTTATATATCCTAAATCACATCCTGCAAGATTACCGCGATAAAGCAGCACAAAATTACCATATCTTCTTCAATTATAACAAGGTTTACCTACTCGTTAATAACAATACTCGAGCCAATTAAGCAGAAATTCGATAAATAATTCATAGAATCTGCAGTCGCATGAATGAAAATTAATATATATTATGAAATTAACAAGTCGTCTGATCTATATAACCATGGGCGTCACCTCCAAAATCTCTAGGGAGGGCGAAATAATTTTTTGTTAGGATGAAATCAAATCGTTTGCACACAAGCAAATTTCAACTTTTTACAAGAACATATGACATTTGTTATTAATCAAAGTTGTTATCAACGTCAACGAAAATTAGAACATACTCAAGTTATTAATTAGGTATGGGAATTTAATCGTAGATTATAGAAAATTTTTTATAGAGTTCAGTAACTGAAAAAATAAATAGCAACATCACTAGCTGAAGTTTAGTATTTTATAATTTGGTTCGAAATCAAAATTTAAAGAAGTCTCAACCTTAACCCTACTTTTTAAAACTCAGCATAAAAACCAGCATTAAATTAGGTACCAACCTTGAAAGTGTTCCCCTTTGTAAATTTGACTTAATATGTCACTATTCCTAATTAAAAAATGAAGTTATAATGTTATATACAGTGTGGACAAAAAGTCTGGAACACCTGAAATATCTCGCAAAATACATTTTTTTCGAAAAATCGCTCGAAGGGGTCAAAAGGTATTTTAAATTTGCCGTCTTTTGACATACTTGAATTCTATGTACAGTGGCGTACGTTAAAGGGGTCAAATTAAGCGCCTTTTTTTTTAATGGCAACCTATATTTTTTGTTCAATATAACGAAAGAGCACATTTTTCTGAGTATTGTAGTATAAAAATTTTAATATGTTGCATAAAGAAAGTGTCGAGAAAAATGCAAATAAAGTTTTAATTGTGAAAATTGATTTATATTTTATATTTAACCTAGAAGGCGTTGAAAAAAATTGATTTAATGTCACTTACTTTTATTCTGTCTGTCAGTAAATTTGATACTTCGGTTTCTCTAATCTAATCTAAAAAAAAAGAATCAATAAAAATGTCACTTTCGGAAAAAGATCGAATAGAAATTCTTATGATGTATGGTTATGGAGATAGGAGAAGAACTACAGTGGAAGTTTGTGCCCTCTTTAATGAAGCTCATCCAGATCGCCCGCCTATAGTACGTTCTACAGTTACTAAAATTTTAGGTAAATACAGAGTACTTGGACATGTACGTGACAAACCCAGAACTGGCCGCCAAACAATCAATGCTGACACACAACTTGACATTTTACTAAGAGTTGAAGAAAATCCACATTCTAGTTCCCGGCAGATTGGTTTGGACATGAATTTAAGTCATGCTACAATACTTAATATTTTACATAAACATAAATTTCACCCTTATAAAGTTACATTGTCTCAAGAATTATCAGAAGATTATTTTGATCGAAGGGTACAATTCTGCGAGGAAATGCAATTACGTTGCCACAATAATAACATGTTTGTAAAAAATATTATTTTTTCGGATGAAGCCACATTTTGCCTTAATGGTACTGTTAATAGACAGAACTGTAGGTATTGGGCTTCACAGAATCCCCGATGGATGCAGGAGTTACATACTCAGTATCCAAGAAAAGTAAATGTATGGGCAGGCATAGTCAGAGACAGAATATTGGGCCCTTATTTTTTTGATGAGAACATGACTGGAGAAAGATAATTGCAATTTTTACAACAAGATTTGATTCCAACACTGACAGCTTTATACCCAAATATAAATGACCCAGCCATACCTGACAACAGACTTTGGTATCAACAAGACGGGGCGCCTCCTCATTATGCTCTTGCTGTTCGCAATTATTTGAGTAATGTCTTTCCTGAACGATGGGTGGGGCGACGTGGACATATAGAATGGCCGCCTCGTTCCCCGGACCTCACACCCCTCGACTTCTTCTTATGGGGTTATTTAAAAACCAAAGTTTACAGCAGTAAACCGGAAAACATAGAAGACCTGAAGGAACGGATTCAGCAAGAAATACACAACATCGAACCGGAAATGCTTGACAGAGTGCAAAAAGAATTTATTTTTAGACTAGGACATTGTCAAATAGTTAATGGGCAACAGTTCGAACATCTTATTAATTAATGATTTTTTTTCTTGTTTCGTTTTATTAAAAAAAAATATTTTCACAATTAAAACTTTATTTGCATTTTTCTCGACACTTTCTTTATGCAACATATTAAAATTTTTATACTACAATACTCAGAAAAATGTGCTCTTTCGTTATATTGAACAAAAAATATAGGTTGCCATTAAAAAAAAAGGCGCTTAATTTGACCCCTTTAACGTACGCCACTGTACATAGAATTCAAGTATGTCAAAAGACGGCAAATTTAAAATACCTTTTGACCCCTTCGAGCGATTTTTCGAAAAAAATGTATTTTGCGAGATATTTCAAGTGTTCCAGACTTTTTGTCCACACTGTATAAGTATATATAATAAGTTATAATAAGCAAATAGTTTGTAAAATTTTATTTGTGCGACTCAAAAGCCAGGGGCGGCAGTCGTCTCCCCCTGCCCCCTGGCGACGCCAATGTATAAAACACGGCCTACACAGAACCGCGTTTATTGTATAAAAATGTATCCCATTCAAAAATAAAACCGGATGATTAAGAAACCGAGCCGCAACCGGCTCTTATACCATGCACAAAAACTAGTTCGTATTAACTGAGGCATTTTTAAAAGTTATAAACGTTGGGCATTTTGTGGTCGCTCAACGTTGGAAAGGAAAAAAGGAAACTCACGCTCGAATTACACAAAAATCTAGATATTTTTGCAAAAAAGCGACTGGGCAACAATGGACACGTAACGCCATGAACCCGGAGTGGAGTGTAAGGAGACGCTCGCCTTTGGTATTTCTTAAATAAATGTTGATTATGGGGTATGCTTGCCGGCGGAAACTGGAATTTTAAATGACTTGTAAAATATATTCAACAAATGTTTAAAGAATTTATATTATTCGCACTAAACAGTAAATGTATTAATAGTGAAATTGAAGTTTTATCAATGTAATTCTATCTGAATTACTTCATTTCTAAAGAAGAAATTTAGTGACCATCTGTAGCTGGTAACATTCTAAAGATGTGACAAGAAACTATAGAATAGAATCTTGATAGACAAGCTGGTATAAGCACATTAAGAACAAATTTATTTAATTTCAGAATTCTAATCTTAAAACTCAAAATATATCTATATATTGTTTGTCAGAACAGATCAAGGTGCTTATTTTGCCTACTGATCTTTAAATTAAAATAAAAGGAGCCATCGTTCGGGATCTAATTAAAAGATTAATTTATCATGTCATTGTGTTTTCTTAAAAATAAATGTTTATACTTAATTCAACAAAACAATCCGAATCTAATATTCCAATCCAATATTTTCTGTAGGTATCTTCTTCAGTTTCACGATTCACGGAACATTGGTCAAGAACTACAAGAGTAAAGGATAGCCTGTACCTAACTAATACTGGATATGTTTTTGACTCATGAACTCCCCCCCCTCCAAGGCTATTACCCTTTTCTGTTAAGTAATTAGTGACATCACATCATGACATCCACATATATCATATGAATCGTATGCCCCTAAGTAAAATACCTACGCACATAATTGGAAATCACATAATACAGGTAGAACAAAGACTTTGGTCCAATGACTGGTCTCCTCATTCAACACCTTTCACATAAACATCATAAAGACACAATTCTGCCTCTTTCGTTCATCTTCACAGTCAAGAAATAAAATAATTTGTGACTGATGCTAACGATTTTAGTTGGCATCATTTTGACACTGCCAAATATAATAATGTATAGTTATGTATAGTTCTGTATAGGTTATTTGATTTGTGATTGATGGAGGAAATACAACTAAAATCAGTCATATAGCATGGACTGGTTTAATATTTTGTGCTTTTTTTATCTACTTCCATCTAAATATGATGCCGACTGACCATCAATATTATATCGTATTTCTATTATATTTCTGTCCAAAACTATTAAAGTGATAATCTCTGGGAATCGGAGCTTCCGAAAAGTAGTGCCTACCAAAGTTTTAAGATGAAAAACAAAAAATTATTTCTTTTTCCATAGTACCTACTTATATCATAAAAAAAGTATTTGGTATGGAAAAGTCAATCATTTAGCTATTGTAATGTCATAGTAATATCAATTGTAATAATATGGAAGCGACACGTTTTAATATTAATTATTTAATAATAAAAGTTAGCTCAATCTTCATTAAAATTAGGTATTTGACATAGTGATCAATTAAATTATAAATTTATTATAACATGCAATGTGTCTTATTTGTTATTTGTCTTGATTGCGTAACATTTAGAAAAGTAAAATGTTTATTGTCTTTTTAAAAACAAAGAATATGTTGTTGTAGAAAATAACTTCTTCATATTATGCCCTTTAGATATTCACTCTTGGTTTATATGTGAACAGGTCAGCCAGATAAAATTGTTTTTTTTTGTTCAACTGTTTGTGGATATAAATTAATTAACATATTAAATTAAATTATCGAAAGCATTAATAATGCCTACATAATATTTTGTAAATATACTCAGTATTATCAGCATCAAAGGATCAGTTTCCTGATATTAATTATATTGCACTAATTAACTGCTTTAATTTATTAAAAAAAATTCTCCATGGCATTTGCTATTTGTTGGACTTTAAATGCAGTATAGAGGAAAAAGCACAAGTTGTTGTGTTCAAGAGAAAAACAGGCTTCAAAATGAGACTAAAATTGGGTTTTTAGTAGTGGTGAGAAACACACCGTAGTGCCCTCTTTGGGTCTTTGCCACTACTGGCTGACAATTATTTTCAAATTGACAGACAGATAACGGGGCACATTGTTCGTAGAGTAGTTGTTTTCGGCATCTCCTTCAAGTAAAATTTGGTTTTTTAAGTTTGACTTTCTCCACGCAGTTCCCTTATTTCTAAGGATTTCAAATTCAACTTTTAAGTTCAATATACGGTCTTCAAATGAACTATCGCTGAATACCTATATTTTTACTCTGGATTACTCACAGATAATATTCGATCCTTCCGGTCCAGTTTATTCTAGAACATTCTAGCTGACGACAATCCTAAAGCATTCGAGAACATTCAAGATGAGAAAAACCTTAGAAACATCCGAGAACATTCAACCTCGTATAATTCTTATTTTTTTTTTCAAAGGTAGGATGAGGGGTGAAGAGTGAGGGTGAGGACGAAGAATATGTGTGAGAATTCTACGATGCTCCAGGACATTGTAGAACTTTCTTTAAAATTCTGGAACATTCTAGATAAAGCAGGAACATTTTTATTGAACATTCGCTAACGACACACATATTCGAAGTCGACCACTTTCAACCCCTATATCTCCCATACCACCATAGCTACCGACATGTAACCACCATAGTGAACGATGGGAGACTTGGAACTACTACCACATACAAACACTAGTAGTCTGCGCAGGGTAGTTATTTTTCGGCGTTTTTAATTAAATAATTCACGGTGGTGGAGTAGTAAATTTGACACTCAAACGTGAATGTCTTATTTATTGGCGATTCAAATTACCGATGAGGGCGCTACAAATTGTAAACAAATATGGAAGAAGACGAGTAAAAATTTTGCTTTTCATGTCACATCATCTAGCAATTCATCTAACATTCAGTTGCCATAAATATAGTTACTTCATGTGTTAGTTAGGGTGAAATAAAGGATAAAGAGTGGTAAAAGTAGTCAAACGTCCTATAAGTGCTTCATTGCGAATTATATGAATTTTTTGGGTTGAAACAGGTATCCTAGTTTTTGTTTACTTACATTTTAGGCTAAAATAAGTGTGATAAACTGTATGGTGATACCATATTAGTGCTTGTTTTTTGTTAAATAATGTTTAAATTAAAATATATTCTGCTTTTATAAGACTAATCATAGAAAAGTATAGACAAACGGCAACAAAGTGGTTATGTTGTGTAAATAAACGTATTCTCTGTTATTAAATTGTTACATGCCTTTTGGAGAAATGAATGAGAAACAGTTTCTTATACTAGGGCCAAACTTCTACCTATTTTCAATCTTAACACTTCTATTGACACATTTTGTGGAATGATAACTATATATAAACGCGGCAGTTTGTGTTGTGCCGATTTCTTTCGAATGCCATTTTAAAATGTAAAAATAAAGATGTACAAATACTAACCACGTCGTTTTTAACTTTGTAATACCAAAAAATCACAAGCACCACTAAGTTATTACGTTAAACAAACCCAAATACGTGTTAATCATCATTATATCAGCAATAAGCCTCCAAAAATTACCTTTTAAGTAGGTTCAAATATTTTCATGCAGAGGGCGCATTCATTTTTGGAATCGCCAATATTGTTTACAGATTATTCGAAGCTTATCGAATTGAATGTGCGTATTATATTGTCAAATGTGGTTCCTGCATGATATGTTACAAAAAAAAATGTTATTGTTATTCTGTGTTCATTGGAAGAACTCATTCAGAATTAAGTGCTGATTAAAAAACAAATAATTATATGTGTGCCTTTTTATCTGAGCCATTATAGTAATGGTCAAAGAGCTTCCGAGATATAAAGTTAAATTTGTTTTGGTGTAGAGTTCACTGAGGTTTAAAATTGAAATAAGAATAGCAGCTGATTGCAGCAATATCACTTTAACTAATTAATAATGACGTGCATTTAATATGCGCCGTTTAACATCACAGTGCTTAAATATTAATTATATCATAAAGTTTGCAAAATATGTAATGAACTCTTCAATGGGGACACCGTAATGTTTAAATATGTTGAACACCATATGACAAGCATATCAGGTTAAACATGTTTCTAATAAAATATCCATCTCATTGAATTCATTATAATTCCTTCACTACACAGGGTGCCCCAGTTTTATGGTGGAAAAATTCGGGAACATGTAGAACCAGTAAAAATAATGGGAGTTTGCTATATAAACTTATTTGCAAATGTGTACCGTTTCTGAGACACAGGGTGTTGAAGTTAAGAGCTGCCACAGTGGAAAGATATGGCAGGAGGAGTGGCAATTGGGGATGAAGGGAGCGTGGACTAAGGCCCTGATCCTGAATCTAAGACCGTGAATTGCCAGGAAGCATGGGTAAATGGGTTACCATCTAACCCAGGTACTTACTGGTCACGGTTCCTTTAGGATATATACCTATGGTATTGGAAAAGTAGGAGACCCCAGCTGTGTATACTGTGGGACAGAAGACATGGCTGAACATACTATGTTCTGATGCCTTTGATGGAAAAGGGAAAGGCAGGAAGCGGAGGCCAAAGTAGGGCAGCCTATCTGGACTGAAACAATAATAAACATAATGCTTCAAAGCCCAGGTGGTTGGAAGGCAATAGAGGAGGCGGTGGGAAAGATTATGACCAAGAAGGAGCAGGACGAGAGGGAAGAGAGAGGTTAGAGCCATTGGGCTAGTCACTGAAGTATGTTCACAAGAACAGTTCCGGTGACTGGTTCCTGAGTTGAAGGAAGGGGTTTTAGTCGGAGTAGTGTCCGACACTACCAGGAGCCACAGACATCAAGATCCTGGTGCCAAGCGGTTTCCCCTCTCACAAAAAAAAATTCTTAGTGGTGAGACACCACGCAGCAGTACCCTTTTTTGGTTTTTGCTACTGTCCATCTGACAATTATTGTCAAGTTGACAGACAAATAGCGATCCGAAATTATACGGAACACCCTGTATACCCTAGTTCAATTCCAAGTTGTTTATTAGTTTGTTATTTCGAAAGTCAGAGCATACGTTGCTGTGGATGCTTTCCATATATAGCAGGGTTAAAGAAGTCCAACAAGAACGGCCTTGGAGAACTGTAAACAGAGCCTGTTCCCTGCATTCACGGAATATTTCTGATAAAGGAGTCTTCCTATCTCGCCACGTCCAATTCCAACTTTTTGCCGGTACATTCACGGAAACAACTGAAGTTTGTGAAAAAATTGGACTGATTATCCCCCTAATCGCGCGACAATTATAAATAACGCTAACACGATTTATTGGCCCGCAAACGCGTATATGGTGAGAGAGTTTTTGCCATCGTTATATGGGTTCCGACAAACGTGACAGTATGCGGTAAAACCACGACAAAATAAACAATGCGAGTTCGCGGTGTGGTCCAGCGATGTATGTAGGAACAAAGTTACCTGCGTACTCCATCGTCTTCACTTGTTTTAGTCGTTGCTGTAATACACCTACATCAACATATTGGGTGCTATCGTGGGTGGTAAAGACATGTACCCGAAGTTGGAAGAAAATGGAGGAAATTTCACATCGCCACTTTTTGGCCAATCAGGTGCGCCAAATTTAGGTCGTTGCCATGCCAACGAAAACATTTCAGTGGATATTTTTTGACTTTAGGATATAAAAGTAAAATTATAGTGAAATCTTTGGCAGCTACTTTTTCTAACCAATCAACCACTTTCATTTTGAATCATTACCAAGGCAACAAACAAAATTCCGGAAATATTCATCTTTCTACAAGTTCCCACAAAATTACACTGGAAATTTTTGTCATGGTAAATGTCACAATAATGACGCGGAAATATTAGAGTAGCTTTCGAATTTAATACTATTTGTAGACGCAAAAAAACATATTTGTTGCCCAAAGTAATGTGTTAATGTTAATATTTATTTATTTTTATTTTTTGTTTGAATTTTTTTCATTTGCGATGAAAATGTTCAATATTTCTAAAATTTTAATAGCTTCGAAATTTTCTTACCGAATCCCCCTTGTGATTGAATTAATAAAGTAAATTTTTCCTTGGTCACGAATATTTTCAGAAAATTATCCCTCGTCTAAAGACTTTCCAGATATAATTTGACTTCTAGTGGTATTACAAATGACAATTTTTTATTTTATAAGAAACTACTTCAAAATCGTTTTATTTAAATAAAATAATTATTGAAAATTTCATTTTAGGCATTAGTATGCAATGTTATTTTGAATTCAGCAATAGCTAAATTACCTTAGTTATAGAGGGGGCAGAAGCAGGACCCAAGAGTAGAGGACCCTTGGTAGAAAAGAAAGTGGGGCGACAACAACGCCTGTAAAATATGTATTGTGTGTAAAATGTGTTCCTTCTTTTTGAATTTCCTTATTTAGCTTGAGGACCGTGAAGAAAATTATTTATAGTATATTTTTAATATTATTTATTAGCTTATTTAACTGTTTACATCTTCCTTTATATAGGAATTAAGCCAAAAAGTTAACTAGAGATAACTTATGAATGAAATTATCAAATATTATGGTTCAATAAAGTTTTGTATTTCCTCGTTACCTATTATCCTAGGTATGCAAAGGAGTAACCTTATTATTTTTAAGATTTGTCGTAAACAACTACTTTGCGTACAACAGACACTGACTGGTTAACTAAATAGTTAATCTCTTAGTTAACTTTTTGGCTTAATTCCTGTATAGAGAAAGATGTAAAGAAAATTATTGTTTATGTAATACACGTAATAAAACCTAGTTTACACTTAATAATACAATAATTTTACTAAAAGAACATAAAAACATTCATCAATTATTTCTTTGAATATAATGGCCCTGTACATGAAACATTCGGAATCAGAGATAACAGAATAATTGATGACTTCCATACGACGTTAAGGTCAGTGACAGGCAGTAAGTACATTGCACGGTGTTTATTTTTAACTACTGAAGTTAAGGGTCTTTCTTATCGTTGTTAAGTACTAAAAAATCAGTGATTTGGCAGCGCTAAGGCATATCAAAGATAAGAATATTGCGTTTAACGTTTCAGTATGTCATACTGGAAACTGAAATTAATAGTGTGCTCTGAAAAAATTTAGAGGAGGAGTAATTAAAGGAGGAGGAGGAGGAGGAAGAGGAGGAGGAGGAAGAGGAGGAGGAGGAGGAGGATTTAATTAGAGTATCAATTAGAATTTAAATAGACACGTCATAGTTTTTTTAGCATTGAAAATGCTTATAGGATCGCGAAAATATATGGGTATGTTTCGATGAAAAGTGTAAACCGATGAGCATGTCACACCGACATGGTTAGGTAGTGGGGGACCGAGTAGAGTGGCGGCGTGGGCGCATAGTTTGTCATTCCTATTCGTATATTGCAAATTGCAAGTCTGAGAATCTGAGCTCTCATGTGAATGTGATATACAAGGTGGCAAAGTCTGTAAGTCGCAAATGGTAAGTTCTCAAATTAACTTTTGCAAGCTTTCTATAGTTCCAAATTTCCTTAATTCATTTTCAATGCACTACGATGGTTGCAAGAACTGCGAAATCTGTGAATTTTTTAATATTTTGAGAACAGTACCATGTTTTGGATAAATATTATATTTTGGTAATGCTTTCACTGAAGTTTAAAAGTTTGGTTATATTCTCGTTCCTTTACCTACTTAAAAAATGAATTTCGGCCCCCAGTAATCAGTAACTCAGGAGTTTGGGGAATGAATGCTGGCAATGCTAGCGTCTCTGAGTGCCAGAGCCAACTGGAAAGACAATTGGATAATTAAAAATAGCGAGAATAATTAAACATGGTACGCATGACTCTTTGTTATGTTGTAAAGGAAAATGTATTCACTGTATATGATTGGAATGGAAGAAGAAAGTGAGGGAAGCATAGATAAAACTCACACAGGGGTTTCATTGGAAACACACCATTTCTATAACATTATAAAACATAAAACATGTAGGTACTTTCCTTTTGATTTAGTATAGATAGTAAATAATGTATTGCAGATACATTAATGTAACATGCTAAGCCTCAACCGCAGTACGTATCGGTTACGGGCCTTTTCAAAATGTACAGCTATTATAAAAGACCCACCAACCAACATAAATAATGGATGTGAAAGTACTAATATTCTGTATACATTTGCGACCAGAAAAGTTCTTTACCAGTTGGAAATATACCAGGGACCTCAGCATACCACTCTTTATGTTTTCTTCCCAGCTATGCTATGTAATTGGGTATTATTGTTCTTAGTAGTGTAATTACATGCCAGGCACTAAAACTGACCATTTTATTATTTTTTCGAAAGCGATGGAAATAGAAGCAGTTCTAACTAGGTAATTGTTTGGAGTCTGTAAATATCTCAATTCGTACCCGCTTTTATAATTGAATTGACGGAATTCTGTTGATTAAGTTCTCGCCTTTAAGAAGTCTGCTCCCATTTTGGTTTTATATTATGTTGACGGTGTCGTTTTTACTTTTTTAAACGAGGATTTGACAACCATTTTTTCTGCAGAATCTCTTTTTTAAAATTCTAGTTATATTGTACTTTTAAAGCATTGGTTTTATAGTTATAAAGTATTTTATTTATTTTTTTTTTGTCTCAGATTCTGATAAACCTGACATAGTGTGCAACGGATCGAGTAGATATATTTCAACTGGCTCTGGATCACGCGATTGATACGCATTATCAACCTGTCACTGCAATTAATTTAAATTAATAAAGCTGAGAAATGGGTTCCATTAGCACAAAGTCCATCAGTTTCTCTTATTTTCTGCCTGCACGATTTATATAGGTATTTACGTCTTATAGTGCTCGGAGAATGATAATTCTGCTTAGTTAACTACTTAGTCAATTTAATATGCAAAAAGAACAATTAAATATGCGTTGAAAGAGAGAACATGGAGACAGGAAGATGTCTAGATGATGGTCTACTATTTACCACGTTACAGAGTAAGAGCGAACATGAGTGAACTAGAAAGAACGAACATTCGTTTTCAAATATCGTTTGGTGAGTACTCGGTAGCGAGCTACAAAGTGTTCACTTGCTCGTGGTCACAGATAGCAAAGTCTACATATTAGAATATATGTAGACTTTGCAGATAGGATGGATGGCAGTACATCAAGCTGGGTATTCACAAAAAAGTAAACGTGAATAAAAGTTTAATTGCACTCATATGTTTCTTCGCGTTCCCCAAAAATGTTAACAAAGCTTGTTTTGATACCAGAACGAATATGTTCTTGTTCGCAATGGGGTGTTTTCCTATTTTTTTTACATCGGCAATGGAAAGTAGTTGGAAAAAGAAGAGATACGTATTTCTGGAATTTTAATATTGGGTTCATTTAAGTCCATAAATTATTTTTTTATTGTGCGCGATATCTATGTGACGTCACTAAGCGAAAATTCAAAATTTGCGCCATTTTTCAATGATTTCTAGGATATTTTCATTTGTGTGGTTGGTATCACTGCGTGACAACTTTACTTTTGTTTATGTTTGAATTGTTTGGTTAGGGTAAACATCATGGTAAACATGAGACATTGTTTTTAGTTTATATTTTTACCTGTGAATTGTTGTCTCTGCCTGTGACTGATTACAAGTGTATTTATTAGTAATAGATAAACATCGTAATTTGTAAAGGTAATTTTTGAATATATTTAATCGACTTTGCAGTAATACTGTTAAGTTAAATACTAACCTTACATTTTTCATCCCTTTTATTTCTGAAAGGATCTATAGGATCTTTATCATAAAAGGATCTATAACCGGTACATTGTCAGACTTGGCTTCTACAAAACCTTGCTCCATGTTTAATAAAAGTTTACTTCACAAGAAAACAACAATACAACACGTCAAGTTGTCAAGCCAAACACAAACAGGAAATTTCAAATCAAATGTCAATTATCGAAATGTTGATGAAACGACTGTTTGTAACGACTGTCGTTTGTGTCGTTACAAACTGAAACTAGCCACATATTATCAGTGTGGCCTCTTTATAGATACCTACATATTCCCTAGTTTTCGCTTAGTGACGTCACGAATATAGAATAAAATTTCAAAATTGAATTAAAAAGTTTCTACCGATTCAATCTTAATAATTTTTATCCTAATAAATATAAAAAATATATACCGGGTGTCAACGGATCTATTAGACAAGCCATAACGTCTAGAGTATTGGATGTATCAAAATGAGATTTGGTATAGGTAAATGGTAGAGGAAGAGGAAAGTTTTTGCATATTTTTCACGTTTAGGTTACTTCCGGTTTCACCGGAAATAGCTTCAATTTTGAATTTTTAAATGGAACACCCTGTATCTTTTTACATATTTGAATTTCTGAGACAATTTTGGACTAGAAAATGACATTAAAACTTTTAAAGTATAATACTCGTGTACGAATTTATTAAAAACTTCACTGAAGTAAATGTATTTTATGAGCTTATTTTTAATCCAATCACAATGAATTTAGTATCGTTGGATTCGCAAAAAAAATCCCTTTTTGAAAAGTGCTTTTCTAAAAAGTGTTGCCATTTGAAAAAAAATAGTTAGATATAAAAAAGTAATTTTGCCAACTTGTCTCATTCCTATCTATCATACTAATCACTAAAAGTTTGCGATTACATTTTTCTGACATCATCTAAGGCCTTCAGATTAGTTTGCGCTCAATCATGGCCACCTGGATGCAATATTAAAAATGGCTCTAAAAAAATCAAGTAGGCGAAAAAACTTTTTAAAATGTCATTTTCTAGTCCAAAATTGTTTCAGAAATTCAAATATGTAAAAATATACAGGGTGTTCCATTTAAAAATTCAAAATTGAAGCCATTTCCGGTGAAACCGGAAGTAACCTAAACGTGAAAAATATGCAAAAACTTTCTTCTTCCTCTACCATTTACCTATACCAAATCTCATTTTGATACATCCAATACTCTAGAAGTTATGGCTTGTCTAATAAATCCGTTGACACCCGGTATATATATATATTTTATAAAAATACAGGTTTCCACTTTCATTTCTATTGAAGGAAAATACCCCACCAGCGTATACAGCTAGCATTTTAGTCAAATTGTTTACATATTGGATATTAATATGATAATCTTTTTTTAGTTAACACATCTTAAGATGTTTGGTGTTTGATTTAAAGTACAGACAGTGTTGAGATATAGGATAGTTTTAAAAAGTATATACCTAAGGTCTGTATTTCGTTGAGTATATCATTATTCTCAGATTTCAACTGATATAGGTCACAAGATACGCACTGACATCAACGTATTTCTTATCTTGGAATGTCTCTCATCAGAAGCCTCTTCCATCAGAAAAGCTCTTCCAATCATATTGGTTTCTGAGGTGCGGTTTATAAATTTTATTACATTTGTTTTAAAACTATTGTCCTGAAATAGTCGTCAAATTGTTTTTGCACTAATCAAAATCATGTGTAATTTTACGGTTTTTGTTTTTCGCATTTATTTGCTCCTATGAATTTCTAAGAACTGAGATTCTTCTGAAATCGAAACGACAATGTGTAAGCGATAAAAATGTTGAATACTTAACAATTCTAATAAGCCTAGTTCATAAATTAACCCATGAATATGGAGTTTTCGTGGGCGAAATGTCAAAAAACTATAAATAAGTTTAGGTTTAGGTTTAGGTTTAGGTGTTCGGCATTCTTAGGAAAATTATATATCCAAATTTTGACTGAGTTTTGGAATGTTATTTAAACATTGATCCTTTTAATAAAAAATATACAGGGTTCTTCACCGCGGCTTTCTTCTTCTAAAGCCCCTATAATATTATTTATACCATTACTGATGAACACAATATTTTCAAATGTACAGATACAAAGGTGAAGCAAAATTTAAGTACCTATTCGTCCAAATATTCGGGTCGCCGATTCTTTCTTACGTTTTCTTCACATGTTGGTTCATATTTCCATTAGTTAATTACCGCTGGTACTTGCTCCCTCATTAAATTCTTCAATGTCAAGTTTTCGTTTAAGAAATTTGTCCATCTTAAGTTGTAAAAATAAAACTAAAATAAAAACCTTAAAAACAAGCGAAATAGCCTTTGCTACAAGATAATAAATTGCCTGATTTATAAAGTGGATGTGAAAGTCTCGGATGTGAATTATATAAGAACTTAGCTTTAGAATTGGAAACCCGTACATAAAAACGAAATCTCTTAAAATTGACATTCCACAGTCAACTATAAAAAGTAGATTCCCTAGACCCCACATTATTTTGTTAGGAAAAAAATATTATTTTATACTTTAATACCTATATATAACAGTTTTCTAGAGTCACATTCAAGGATCACAGGCGCCAGTCTTGACCGCTGTAACAAATAAATTAATGAAAAATGCTTATTATTGCTACATACATTTCGTACCAGATAAATTTATCTACCGGAAATTCTGCAGTAAATAAATATAAATATTTTTAAACTAAAAAAATATTTCTCGGAGATCGGTTTAGTCATTCATAAATACTAACTTCACAGAACCCGCATTTGATCAGTGGCGGCTTCTCCTTAAGGCCGCATGGCCGCGCGCCCCTCCTCCAAAATACCAAAGAAATCCTTATTATTATGATTATTGTAAATTAAATGCAAATGTTAAAACATGTTTATTGTGGTACAAAACTATTATTGGGAAGGCCTCGAGCGCGTGAGCTATCGTACTCATAAGGCCACAATCCACCGTACTGGATCACCACAGCACACTACACAGTGAGCAAAGCATCACAGCTTCGTGGCCGCACTTTGAGTCGCGGCTCAGGTAACTATGGCAACCGACCCGATCTCCTTTTCGACTAAACTCGTTAGATACTTTCCGTATGCTTATATTATGCAGATTTGGCCGCAATTATTTCGTGGCCCTACGCGAACATTATTAAACATTATAACATATTTGTAACACATTACATATTTTTAATATTATTAAATTACTTAAATTTTTGTGAAAAGACAATTTTATATATTACTTAACACGAATACTGTTAGTAGTATAATTAGAGCTAATTTTGCAAATCTTTCACTGGAAGATAAAGTATAAATAAAAGAATTGGGCGTTGCCTGCCCAATAAATAATTTCGATGAAAAAGTTATGGAAAAATTTATTTCTATGAAAGACCATAGAGCTGATTTCAATTTTAGAAAGTGAGTGTACCCGTGTATAAATAACTGTATGAAGTTTTGTTTATCCACGTAATAATTTAATGTGTCATTTGAGAACTATAAATTGAATAACTAAAATACTTTTGAGTTTGTGATTGTGCCATATCGTTTTTAATTAACGGATATCTAAAAACTAAAAATAGTTATGTTCCTGCTTCCTGAATTCTCGTTTTCAGCTTTTTGAAGGTAACGTCGTAGATGTAAATTTTTAATATCTAAATATGAATTACCTATTTAAATATTGTTTTAAACAATTTTTGTCGAGATTTCTGTCAATCTCAATTTCTGTCTGTTTTTTTTCGAATTTCTAATTTATAATTTTAAGGGGTTTGACCTTGAAATATGCTAAATTTTCGCGCATTTTTTTATTTCTGCGCCCCCCATATCCAAATCTCACCGGCCGCCACTGCATTTGATCCGACTGGTTTACTAAACACATGATCGTTTGTAATACTGACGATAACAAGTGTGTATACAGGGTGTTAACTTAAAATATGCTCTTTAAATGTGCTGCTATTTTCTCAAAATTATATTTAA
Source organism: Pogonocherus hispidulus (assembly GCA_963924545.1). Taxonomy (NCBI): domain Eukaryota; kingdom Metazoa; phylum Arthropoda; class Insecta; order Coleoptera; family Cerambycidae; genus Pogonocherus; species Pogonocherus hispidulus. The sequence goes on from OZ004699.1 coordinate 9,169,462, forward strand.
CGACAGCCTAGTTCTGAGACTGAGCACAATGATTGACGCCCGGAGCCACGGAACAACGTGGAAGTTTTGACAAACCCTCCACTTTGTGGTTAGGTAGGTGGTTTTTTCTTGCCTATTGTTTACGCGCTCTTAATTTAAAAGGGTAATAAGTATCAAGAGTTGCCTACCGATAGTTCCCTTAAATCGTTAAAGGTTTTTGGTTCTGATAAGAACTGAATAGGTAGCACACCAAAAGGAAAAAGATTATTAGTTAGTTAGTCACAAGCACGTGAATAGGTACCATTATTAGAATTAGACACCATATTATTAAATATAGAAAAGTGGGTGAAGTGCCAATGCCAGTGAAGAATTTTTTATATTAATATACCCATTTTTCTATATTTAATAATATGGTGTCTAATCCATACGTCGCTGATTCATATCCGGCTCGAAGGACCAAATGTTTTGGCTAATTATGCGGACTGTATTTTCTGGTGGTTATTTAAATTAAACACAGTTGAAAAATGGATATATTAATATAAAAAATTCTTACCTCTATCCTGCTCAATTGTTTTAAGTCCTGGAACCTAGTAAGGGATGGGAAAAGGATCTGGGTTCCAGAATATTGAAATACTGGATAGGCACTTCATCCACTTTTCTATATTTAATAATATGGTGTCTAATTCTAATAATGGTACCTATTCACGTGCTTGTGACTAACTAACTAATAATCTTTTTCCTTTTGGTGTGCTACCTATTCAGTTCTTATCAGAACCAAAAACCTTTAACGATTTAAGGGAACTATCGATAGGCAACTCTTGATACTTATTACCCTTTTAAATTTAAATTAAGAGCGCGTAAACACCTATAGTATTGAGAAGGACCTCCAACTTAACATCCTGTCCAAGGGATGGAACAGGAATTCAGTAAATTCTCTTACGCACACGCCGCTAAAAAATGTGGGTAAGCATCTAAGGATTTGGTGTTATAATTTGTAATAGACTTGAAGGCTATATTAGCTGAAGCGAAAGTGGTACTATTAAAATCCATAACAGTGATAGTAATTCCTTATCCACCGGACGTAGCGGTTGTCTGCTTCAGTGAACTTGACATACTGCCCTATGAATATCTTTTTAGTCTGTACCCGTGATTTTACAGCACAACCGTTCATTAGAATTCAGATTTCTATTATACTATGATCCCGCACCACTCACAGTATTCCGATTTTTATATAAATGCATAGGTATAATATATAATTAAGGCGATACAAATTATTTTAGAATATAATATAACATGCTTATTAAATTTCTGCCATCAAAAAATGATTATAAAAGTAAAGTGATTGGGAACATACCGAGCCGGACTGGAAGAAAATTTTTCAAATATTTCATATTCATTGCATGAGAAGTACAGTATCTCTTATAGTTTTTCTATAAGATAGCAAAGATCCTGTGATGGTTTCGAGTTTAGAGGACTTGAAATATACAATAGAGGTCATCCTTTATAGTAGTTTATGGTATATTTATCCGTGTAATCATCCTTTCGCTGTTAGATTCGTGGAGACGGCGGATTGTATTAGTAAGACGCCAGTTTAGTCATTATTTGCCCTCAGGGGATTGTAATTAGTGGGTGGTTTCTGAATCTGCACGTAATAAGGCACTCTTATTCAGAAATTCGATACTGCAAAGATACATAGCAATGGAGATGTAATGTTTTTTACAAATGATCTCTTGGGAGAAGTAAGGTTGAAAAATTCATGAAAAATTTAAAGTAAATATGAATCATTTACTTAGCACGAGTACTTGTATAGTAATAATTGTTCTAAACGATTCTGCCAAAGAATCTACGATTTGATCTATGATGACAATGAATGATTTTCTAAATAATATCAGAATAAGCTTCCATATTTTTCAGAGCTCTTGTGCTTTTGTGAGGTAATTATAGTGATATGATAGTTAATTATTTTATATAAAATATAGGTACTCACCAAGGTTCTCAGTGAACGTTTTATTTCATATTTTTTGGGGTCTTAAACGCTTTTATGTCACTGATAGTTCCTAATACTAAGAGGCAATACTTATTCAATTATAATGATAAAATTATATCTTTGGTTCATTTCACATTATTAGGATCTCTTGAACAGAAATTCTTAGAAATATCTATATTATTAAGTTATATCTTGATATAATAAAAGCTGCAAGTTTCTGAGAACATCCCTCACATATATACCTACTAGGTGTATTGACAGAAGTATACATATGCATAGTCACCATATAAGTGACCTTTAACACCAAACGACATAATATAGGTAGCTGTTTCAACCTATAATGTCTCTAATGTGAGTGTCTGTCTTTTTGATAAAGTTTTGGGTATAAAGGAGGACGATTGCTAAAAATCTCAAACTTCAACCAACAACGCATGTTGAGCATGCGTTGCTGTAACCAAACAATCTCATAAGATGCAAACTACTTATATCATCATTCTAATATTTAAATTTTTAAGTCGATAGGGAAGAATAAAAATCTTATTAACTGCCAAAAATAATTGAAAATAATAAATAATCTATTTTATCAAAACTTCTGTAAGTACAATCATATCGTATATTTTTTTTTATTTTATAAGTCTATTCACATGTATTATCTTTTCAGATTTGAATTTATTTGATACAATTCACTTTACATGTTTCATTGTACTGTGTATTGTGAAATTCATTGTACGATTTCAGAACAATTCTCTACACAGTGACCACCCTGTACATATTTAAATTCCACCAACTCATCATGGACAATAAGAGAACAATCTGTTATGTAACATCTTATTGGGATCGTGATATGCTCTTTAAGAACACACGGTGCGAATTCTATTTCGCGCCTAGAATGCAGATTATTTGCTTCATAGTTACAAAGCTCCACAAGCCTTTACCATTACGTACCAGTTTTTTTCGAACTGAACTGTTCTGTCTCTTTATCGTATGAGAAAATAAAAATGTAGAGTTAGAATTATTAGAATATACAGGGTGCATCAGTTTAGGTACAGTGAAAGTATGTAATTTTGATAACGCTATAAACCAATTCGCGATTCAAATTACCGATGAGGGCGCTGCAAATTGTAAACAAATATGGAGAAGGACGAGTAAAAATTTTGCATTTCATCATCTAGCAATTTAGTATTTATCTGCCATAAATATAGCAACTTCATGTGCTAGTTAGGGTGAAATAAAGGATAAAAAGGGTGTTAAAAGCAGTCAAACGTCCCATAAGTGTTTCATTGCTAATTATATGAATTTTTTGGGTTGAAACAGGTGCCCCAGTTTTTGTTTACTTACGTTTTGGACTAAAATAAGTATGATAAACTGTATGGTGATACCACAGCTTACCATTTGGTAGGCTGTGGTAGGCTGTGGTGATACCATATTAGTGCTTGTTTTTTGTTAAATAATGTTTAAATTAAAATATATTCTGCTTTTATAAGACTAATAATAGAAAAGTATAGAGAAACTGCAACAAAGTGGTTATGTTGTGTAAATAAACGTGTTCCCACCCTATTATTTAATTGTTACATGCCTTTTGGAGAAACGAGTGAGAAACAGTTTCTTACACTAGGGCCAAATTTCTACCTATCTTCTATCTTAAAGACTTCTATATTGACACATTTTGTGGAATGACACCTATAAACACGGCAGTTTGTGTTGTGCTGATTTCTTTTGAATGCCATTTTAAAATGTAAAAATAAAGATATTCAATTACCTACTAACCACGTCGTTTTAACCTTTGTAATACCAAAAAATTACAAGCACCACTAAATTATTACGCTAAACAAACCCAAATACGTGTTATTTGTCATTATATCAGCAATAAGCCTCCAAAAATTACTTTTTAAGTAGGTTCAAATATTTTCATGCAGAGGGCGCATTCATTTTTGGAATCGCCAATTGCTTTTTAAATTTACAGAGACCCAGTAGGTATGTAGATCAACTTCCAGTGGTCATTCAGCTTTATTTCAGTGGAAAAGCAGAGGTGTCATAAGGAATGTTTAAAGATAATTGTATACCTTGAATTTACATAAACCTGAAACAGTTTAAAAGAACCTCTGGACACCTAATTTAGAGGCATTTACATTCTGAATGGTTTTTAAACATTTATTACCAATCTTAAAGCGTTGCAAGTGCAAATCCTTTGAAGAAAGATAGTTGAAACCGAATAACTCCGAAGAATCCATAATAACTGGTAAAAAGTGGTAATCCACCGGTAATTTTCAATAATTTATTGCGACTGCAACCTTGCAGCGCAATAAGATAAAATGCCGGGGGATTTGACTATTAGATGATAAAAACACGATCGGAATCGTATACTAAAGCAAATTGTCATTGTATATGCTGGTCAGAGCGGTGTGTACAGCGCTACCTGCCTCCTTATTTAGTTAAAGTACAGAATTACACAGGATTTTATTATCTCGAATGGTATTCTAATAATTTATTATCACCTACCACGTTCGGTTTATTGTTACAAATAGTTCACGTTTTCCCGAGACAAGCTGGCCACTTACCATTTATTGTTTCTCTTAATCTATTTATAGCATCTTTGACTTCATTAGGTAATATTAAAGTTCATTATTAACTTCAGTCAACATTGTATGTTTAGAAGATTGGGTTTCTAATGGAGTCATGATAGCTGTAATTTCAATATTCTGTTACTGTTTTTACAACTATTTACTGCGATGTTAGGTGTACTTTTCCCAATAGATCTCTCTCTTATTCGAAAAAAAGACTGATATAATATCATTATGTAGGTAAGTATGTACTTGTTATTTTTGTATGAGTATTTGGCTTTTAATAACAGAAATACTTATTTATTAAAATCGAATTGTTTTTCAAGATTTCGTGTTAACTTCAACTAAACTGAGTACTGATTAGTATGATACTGATATACAGTGTCGGCTAGTCATAATGGGCACAAGGGCACGTGCCCTATGCGTAAGCACATAAGACTTGTGAATGTTGTGATATTTTATAAACTTTTATAATTATTATAATTTGGTGGATTTTTTGATTAATTTTTTATCATGAATATTGAATTTTTGGTGCATACATATCCGTCTAGCGTCTAGACCGCTTCACGCTTCACCGTCTGTGTAATCCGTGTGTCCACTGGGCTGGGCACGGCCGCTGTGTGCCTGTTCTTTTTTCTTTTCTATTTGCATGCGCAGGAAAAGGATACACAGCTTCTATTTTTCCAGCGCGTCTTTTCTAATGCGGTCTGTTACGTCATTGAATGGGCGCTGCCCCGTCGACCAGACGGTACAGAGTACAGAGTACAGATACTTTTCAATCAGTTACAGGGGAGGCAGTTAGACTCTAACAGTATTATCTAGATGATAATACTGTTAGAAATAATTTAGACTCGTTTACAGCTGCTATACAATGTCTAAGAAATAATACAGAAGAATTAATAAATAATCCTGACATTTTAACAGAACATTCCGAGGAACATTCTGTGGATAATTTAAGAAAAAATAGAAAAGTTACTGTAGGAGACTCAAAGGTAATGCAGTGCAAAGAAATATGTGACATCATATTAATGAACGTACTTGAGAGATTTCAATTTACTGATTTTTTAACTATAGCCAATTTGTTTGAAAAGGAGAAATTTAACAACTATAGAATAGTTTTTCATCTGGAACATATTAAAACAGTGTGTGCCTTATTTCCAAAGATCAACATTACAAAATTAAAAAAATGAGCTGTATATAATGTATTCTAGAGATGATTTCATACAACATAGTGGTGCTTTATTACAAATGTTAAATAAAAATAATTTACTTACGACGTTTTCGGAATCGGTTGAACTATTAACTATATTGTGCACAATTCCTATGACTACAGTCGAAAGTGAACGTGTGAAGTGAAATATGGAAAATCATTTTTCCATATTTCTGTCAATCGCATCAAAAAAGGGGATATTTGCCTAACGAAACCTATTTCTTCAAGCAAATATTTTTGCTCTACGAATTTCTAATTTTTAATTTTAAGGTGTTTGACCTTGAAAAATGCAAAATTTTCGCCTGCGGCGCATTTTTTTCCCCTGTGCCCCCCATTCCCAAACTTCACCAGCCGCCACTGCTGATTCACCAGCCGCCACTGCTGATATAACTATAAAAGTATTATTCAATATTTTGCTTGTACCATTCCCTTAAATTACCTTTGTTGGTATTCCTGAAAGACGGAAAATGCAGCAAACGTCTAACTTGCATAAAGCGTTGAACTTGTTCGTGATGAAATTTGAATAAATAAGTTTAAGTCGTAAACAAGTCGAGATGCTACTGGGAAACATATTTTTCTTGTAGAGTAAACATGATTTAATGTTATCTTTTTTTACTAGGTTGGTGTGACTTGATACTTGACAACATTTCTCAGTATCAAGGACGTACAGCCTACAGATGCTTTCGCAGGAAACTGAAGTTTGCAGGATTTCAACTTATGACGGTCCATAGTCCGTCTGCCACTCTATGTGACTTCTTTTGTAGATAGTCCTTAAATAAAAGTTGATCCAAATGAAAGGCAATGTCATGGGCATCTTTTTTATTGTATTTTTTCTTATTTTCTTTTTATTGATAGCAGTGCGCTATGCACTTTGAAATGTATCATATTTTTATTGGCTGTCAAAACAACTGAAAAATTTAGGTTCAGTATGTCAGATTATCCATTCTGCCTTATCTAGTAGCTTTAGTTAGGGTAACGACTAAAGCAATATCATCAACAGGATTCTGCCTGAATTCGTTCATCCAGACTAATCCATCCATATATATTAAAATGCGTCGATTCTGTCTCGCTCTAAATTCCGTCGCCGAATGCACAAAGTTTCAAAGCTATCTCCTCTGAGGGGCGATCGCGGAACGATCCCCGCGGGCCACCGAAGGTCGCCCTAGGCCTTTCTCCAATGCGTAGGGGTATTTTCGTCCCGTTTCCTACGCGTTTTCCCAATTTAAACGCCTTTTCAAAAAATTTCTGCAAAATTTTCGTCGATCGCCGTTCGGCGAGAGAGATGCGGTAGCACCGGCGTTTGTCCTCGCGCCTAATGGTCCCGTCACGCATGCCGAAATCCCGACTTTTCGCGGGACTCCCTAGACCCTTTTTCTAATTTTACGGCTTTCATGTGAAAGTTCCGTCCTTTCTCTAATCCTTTGAGATTTTTTTTCGAGACCGTACGTCGAGTCCTTCTACGTCTATTTGGTCTTCGAAAATCTCGAGTCGCGTCCGTCTCAACTTCTTTCTCATTTTATCTGGCGATGTGAGATTGCACTAACGAGACAAGCACCCCCCACGAAAACTGTCAAATTAATTAAACTTCAGATAGGTTATTAGAGAGTTTTTGAACCCCTTAAAATTTACGTTATCGTTATGGTTATGGTTATTCTGAGCATGCGCAGTACCTGAAATGATACTATTTTTGGCACTGCGCATGCGCAGAATAACGATAACGATAACGACGTGCTAGAATTTAAGGGGTTCAGAAACTCTCTATTTTCCTACGAGAAATATTGCTAACGGAATCAATATTACTGATTGCCAAACACTTTTGATCACCAAAATACTGAAGCGAAATGCTTTTTCAATTAGAAAATCGGTAAAAATTATTTTTTCACGTTGACATGTACAGTTTACATACTTAAACTTAAAGGGCAATAATTTGACAACAGGCGCCGCAGCGCAATGGGAAAGTAGCAGGGTTCAAAACCTCATAATGCTAATTTCGTGAGTTCGCGTCACGCTGGAGGCAAATTTTTTTTTTACTTTTTAATTCCAATTATTTATTAGTATTAGTGTTTAGTTATTCTGTTTCATTATCCGTAGCTTCTATTCTTTCTGCACGTAAAGTTTGGAATTAATTCGTTAATTTTGGCTGTCTGTTAAATTCATCATTTTAGCTTACAAAAGTAATAAATATCTACAATATTTTTGGTCCCATTGATAAAATTGATAATAATGTGTTTACTGAAAAATAAATTCTACTTTCAGCACTTCAAAAATTATGATGTTTTACCATCAAGAATAGATACCCTTACAATTCATCAAAAAATTAAGAAAAATCGTTTAGTATATGTAATTACATCATCATTCCAGATACAAAATTTCTTTAATATATATTTTTCTTAAAAATAATATTCTTTTTTCTTCTATTTTGTCACCCGAAAGGTCACCCCAGGCCGCAGGCCTGGACCCCCGGTAGGGCTAGAAATGGGAACGAAAATCGCGAGAGCGATTTTCTCCCATTTCTAGTACGTAAAATATTAAGTACTAATTTTAACTAAACCATTTTTATTTTGTTCCATGTTGGTATTGGAAATATATTATCCAAGTACTAAAATTGCACTGCCTACCCACATTTAAAAATAGAACACTACATGGCAGTTTCGCCTTTTGGTTTCGATTTCTTAAAAACATTCATGTGTGTGCACTGTGCAGACCGTACAACGGAAGTGTTAGCACAGCTTGTTTAATATTCAAGCCAGAAGATAAAACATTTTACACAAACGTAAGCACACTTCACCAACTAAATATAGGACTCCATTCATGGGTAAATTCTTTCTGTTTTGTTCACCTTTTACCTTTTACACAACTGTCTCCAAAATAAAAACTAAATCTGGTTAAATATGTTGAACTACTATTACGATAATATTAAAATGTGTACCTTAAACTTCCCATCGATCACCAGGGATCACCTAATATAGTGACGAAGAAATACTTTTCTATAAGTCCTCATACACCCTTCGTACCAAGAGCTCTACTGGACTGAAACCCTAGTTTTAAATTATTATCTCATATTAATCAGTCTCTTTGGCACATTTGATCAAAAATGACATGCAGTATTCAATCCAGTCCAAAAAGATCATAGAGAAAGCAACAACTTTTGCTGTTTGCAACTTCTTTCCTTGAGAAGTTGCAAACAGCTGTGAGGCAAATAGATCTAAAATAACCCTAAGATCATCACCAAGGTGGTACAAGATATGATAACATATCGTACCATAACATACTATGACTGAATGGCATGGTGGACCGATGCATACAAAGTTTTTCTTGACGATGCAGGTACCAGTAATGGTTTAAACCACTATCTAACTTCAACAATATCTTTAAAATTAAAATTCCAAGTAGGAAATAGTGGAAGTAATGGACAAACTTACAGCTTCGATCCAGAAAAAGGAGTTGCAGCTAGAAAAACCGTAATGAGATACCTATACTCAAGAATCTGTATCAAGTGAAGTAGAAAGGATACAACTGAATAGGATTCTAAATTCTAAATTGTGGTTGTGGCAACAATTGTGGTTGTGGTATCTTTGTTGGTGGATTTAGTCATTCTTCGACTACTAGTTCTAAAATCGTAACCGTAAACTACGTAGAATCACGTCTGAGCAATCGTCACGTTTTTTCTGAGCAATCGTCATTTTCTAATTTGTAATTTCAAACACTGGAAAAACTGAAAACTCATAATCATCAAGATCAGAGTTATATACCTAGGTACTTATAAACTGCATGAATTTATTTATACATTTGTTTTGCATCTTTGGATCTAAAATATGATTAATTTTATCTGTTAAATAATGGTTATGTACAATTTTCATATTCTTTTGAATATATAACAATATTTGCGAAAGCTAAAATACCTTTCTTGGGTATTCTGAAGGTATAAAATATATCAGAAAACAAATTTCTGCGCCAAAAGCAACAATTAGGGATATGTTTTATAAACTCATGATTTTATTATTTGATATTTCATATAAATAAAATTTTTATGCTGGAAATATTTTTATGTTTTGCTCTTATTTATCTGTTAAACAAAATTTATGTAAAATTCATAGATATTAATTTGTACAATAAACTATATGTGTGAAATACGAGTACAAGGCATACACCACCTCTGCTGCAGGCATGTTTTGTTACAAATCACTTACAACTAAGGGCCAGGATATCTGGTAGAATCATACTTCAGTTTTTTCTGAGAAATATCCTTCGCCTGACTTTACACATTTGCACTTTCAACTATGTGGGTGGTACTGGTGTCCCACTTCATGTTTACGACAGAGATTAAGTGTAAAGGACAAATCATAATGTAATTTTTTAAAACGATTATGGTTATATTAAAGAAACAGAGAAAGAATTTAAAGTTTACTTTAAGTAAAAGTTCAATCTTTAGTTGAAATAATCAAATGAAACATTCTTATCTACCACATCAGGAAGAGAGACTAGCGATGAGGATAAACAATCAAAGACAACATATGAAACTGATTAAACTTTCATACACCCATTACTGAAAACCTTGGATACTAAGACAACAACCTCTTGACCTTCGCGTAATAGGTTACAGTGGCCAAACAACGCAGGGCTTATTAATATAAATAATTTGCATATATTTAAATAAAATAGTTGTACCATTTAAATAATTCATAATGACATGTTCTTACAACTTCCGGTGTATAGTCTGGAATAATTCAATAACTACTGTAACTAATATTAGTAATTAAAGCTCCAGAATTTCCATTTCAGTTAAATTGTAAGTATTGCTTTTTAGACCTTGAAATTATATTTTCGAAGCGCTGTGGATATTGGCGAGTTTTTTAGCAAATACCTGGAATTATAATTTTCACCGCGTACCGTGAGTCTTTTATATTTAGCAATAGTTAGAATTTAGTTTAAATAAAATGAATATATATTTTTATAATATGAATATATCAATTTATATAAAAGAAAATCTCAAAATGTTGAGCTATTTTCATGGGATCGTAAATAAAAATATGGTAATCATAATATTATTTCATTATTATATTATACTAATGAATATATTATATAATATATTATAATAATAATGACTCCCAACATTATTCATTAAGCATCGTTGATTGTATCGTCTTTACTATTACAGGTAAACAAACTCGTCAAGGTATCCGATTTTTACAAGTCTAATTAGTACGAAACCAACAATGTGTGCAGTTTTCTAGAGGGCCTAGTAGAAACCACTAGGTAAGGGGCAAGCCGTCGTAGCTGCTTTGCATTCATTTTATCCATATAAAGGCTAAGCAACGTTGTCCGCGGTTAATACCTGGATGGGTGACCGTGTAGACTCTAAATGCTTGCCCCTACGTCGGTGAATACATAAGCTATACAAATTTAGGCGAGGTTCGTGTAGAAGAGGTACCCCTCCAGATAGACTATCTAGAAGACTGTCCCTGCAAGCATGCAAGCCGTCGTAGCGGCTTTGCATTCATTTTATCCATATAAAGCCTAAGCAACGTAATCCGCGGTTAGAACCTGGATGGGTGACCGTGTAGGGAACACCAGAAATGCATGCCCGTACGTCGGTGAATACATAAGCTATACAAACTTAGACGCGGTTCGTGTAGAAGAGGTACCCCTCTGGATAGACTATCTAGAAGACTATCCCTCGGATAGGATGTGCAACCGGAGGTGTATTGTTTATGAGATGATAGGCAAGTCAAATATCCCTACCCCCACTATAAAAGTGAGGGTTCCACAAAATTTTAAGGTTGGAGGTTGCTCGTCTTCTAGCGACAAAATGGGCCGATGTTAAATACTTAATACAAAAAAAAACATTAGGTAAACATCACAATATATTTTTCAAAATGTAGGTACCTATAGGTACCCAAGTTAATTCAAGAAAGTTGTTGAACTGTCTGTTCGCAAAGATAATAATAATAATAATAATATCTCTACCCCTCATTCTAATCACAAGGATTAACCCGAAAGTCTGAGACTTGTATGGGAGAGGGGCGGCATATTACTATTTTGCGGCCCGCATTTGCACCTCAGGAACGACTTACGTTGGTAGGTCCTAACCACCATTCAGTGCTGGAATGAGGGAAACCTGGAAACCCTCATTAGTTGGAGGGACAAGTCAAACATCAACTGATTTTAATCTCTCACATTAACACCAAGTTGGCATTCTTCCCATCCTAGGCCATCGGAAGGATGGTTGCCAAGCCATCCCTGCGAATAAGCCTTGATCTACGAGTAAACAATTTAATTAAAAATTGTTTGGTGGAATGGGAATTAGAACCACGACCTCTGGGTTGAGCGATCGAGACGCTAAGCCCTGAGCCACCGGCTCGTAGATAATTTATTATTCAGAAGTACCGGAAATATATGTTTGGACACCCGGAATATTTGACACCTTTGTCAGTCAAAGCACATATTCTATTTCGTTTGCCATACCTCCAATTTCCGCCACTGCGCGACCGTCTTGGCCGAATTTACGAAAAATGCTACCCGTTGGGCATCCACTCTCGCGGAATCCGCATAATTATCTGCCTGCCTCTGCCGGCCTGCGCTCTGCGCTGCGAGCTCCTATGATTAGTGAAATCTGCTAACAGCTGATTGTGTTATCTGTGTCTGGAGAATGCCGGTGGTGGGAGCGCCGTTTCCCACGAGCCGTGACAAGGACGACGACTTGTAGAATGTTCATCGGGGCGGACGGAACACGGAACGACTCGGGATGAGCGTCCTGCTCGCGCACAGCAGTAGCGACGCTGCCACATTTCCGAAATTCCCAGATTTCCAGACTTTTATAGTGCCTGAATGGAATAGATACTTTTTATAAAAAAGTCAAATTATTGTCCAATATGGAAGTTCATGTCAATGGGGTGTTTTCCAATTTCTTTTTACATCGGCAATGGAAAGTAGTTTGGAAAAGAAGAGATACGTATTTCTGGAATTTTAATATTGGTTTCATTTAAGTCCATAAATTATTTTTTTATTGTGCGCGATATCTATGCGACGTCACTAGGATAAAATTCAAAATTTGCGCCATTTTTTACTGATTTCTAGGATATTATCATTTGTGTGGTTGGTGTCACTGCGTGACAACTTTACTTTTGTTTATGTTTGAATTGAATTGTTTGGTTAGGGTAAACATCATGGTAAACATGAGACATTGTTTTTAGTTTATATTTTTACCTGTGAATTGTTGTCTCTGCCTGTGACTGATTACAAGTGTATTTATTAGTAATAGAAAAACATCGTAATTTGTAAAGGTAATTTTTGAACTTTCCAGTAATACTGTTAAGTTAAATACTAACCTTACATTTTTCATCCCTTTTATTTCTGAAAGGATCTATAGGATCTTTATTATAAAAGGATCTATAACCGGTAAATTGTCGGACTTAGCCTCTACAAAACCTTGCTCAATGTTTAATAAAAGTTTTCTTCACAAGAAAACAACAATACAACACGTCAAGTTGTCAAGCCAAACACAAACCATATATATAATACTATTATATCGCGTATTTCCTATGTTAGCCCATAAGCGGTTTCTCCGAAAACATTAAAGGACAAAAGATATAGTGCTATACTGTTCCAGAGACCCTTTGTTCGATTTGCGCATGCGCAATCTCCATGGTTACGAAAGCTGACACACTGTTTATAGGCTGACAGACTTCCCAACTTTCAACTTTTTTTAAAAGAAGTCGGTAGACAGAGATGCAGTATTTATGCTGTATGCTTATTGGATGTCGCGAAATTCGTGCGCATGCGCATATTTGAGTAAGGTACTCTCGATAAGGATAGAGATTGTATGTCGGCGCCGTGTTGTTTTCGGAATTTTTGGGCCTCTACCCGCGATATAGTAGTATTATAATATATGACACAAACAGGCAATTTCAAATGTTAATTATCGAAATGTCAACTGTCATTTGTCGTCGTTACATACTGAAACTAGCCACATATTATCAGTGTGACCCATGATACAACTGTGTGACCTCTTTATAGATACAATTCCCCAGTATTCGCTTATTGACGTCGCGAATATAGAATAAAATTTCAAAATTGAATTAAAAACTTTCTACCGATTCGAACTTAATAATTTTTATCCTAATAAATATAAAAAAAATATATTTTATAAAAATACAGGTTTCCACTTTCATTTCGATTGAAGGAAAATACCCCATTGGTCACGTTGTCACGTAGTACCAAATTTTGTCCGTATGTCTGGAATATAGTGGGAGAAATTCGCATCATTCAGTTTCACTTAGTTGCGTCTCTTATTAAAATTTTCAGTCAACGATTGACCATAAATTGAAGCTTGTATTAATTAAGAACTCAATAGGTAACTGACAACCGAAAACAAGTGCCACTAACAATATGGTAGATACTAATTAATATGTCAATCGAAAAGGCTATCGATATATTATATCATAGACTAACGTACGCCTCTTTTGTTACTTACCTGATTATTCTTAACAAAATGTGTAATCATTGTTACCTTATCTAGACGTATGTGATTTTTATTTTACAATTTTTCAAAACTTAAAAATTTCTGTTTTCAATTAACTTGAACCAATCTGTTAGTTATCGCCTGACGAAGCATAACATCAATTGTTGTATTAATAACCAGAAATTCTGATCTTTACTGCTTTTCCTAGACTTAAGTGAGATTTTCCTGCATTCGGCTACCCGCATCCCATTGATTTACACTTGCAATTAAAGCTATAATTAATTCTCTCACAATCAGCCAGATGACTTTAAGGCCAAAACAGTAATAATAGAAATAACGCACATTTTTCTAAATTTACGAGTCTATAATGATAGCAGGTGGACAGAGCTGATTTTCAATTTAAGAGATTGATAAGACAAGACACATGAGATTGATACCTGCGACGTACCTCATCGATATCAATTGCTTATTGATCACTCCATATTCTGCGACTTGTTATCTAAATCACAAAAATAGCCGCGAGTGGAGAATCGTATAAACAAATTTAAATATCTATTTCTGTAAATATCCAATATGACATCGAATAATGCCCCACTAAAGTACACCTGTATACCTTTCACATAAATCTATACCTTCAGTTAAATTGTGCCGCCAACGGTTTCTTGTTGTCATTGCTCCATATGGAAATCGAAACTGAAGCTAGATATTCTGTAGGTGAATATACGACACTATAGCAAATGATCTAGAACAGCTATGACGAACTAATAAATATAATTCTGGTAAGTCTTTTGGAATAGGTAAAGATCCCAAGTCAGTATTGGTATAACTCTTCCTTTGTGTCTTTCTATGTCTTACAGATAACTATAAAACAGAGAAGGTACTGTAGTATTTATGTTTGAAGGACTACTCTCAATAAAAATGTAAGGGATGTTACCAAAATAAACATATTTCCATTTTATATCCTTAAGTGTGAATGAATCTACATTGATTCTGACGGCTAGTACTCAGTGTGCTCATTACATTTCAAGGATTCTTTCCATTTACAGGATTCCCAATCCAAGGATTTCCATTCTTTTCTGCCAGAAGTCCTGCCTGGGTGAACAGGGTTCTACTGTTGTAAGGAGACTCCTATGGAGATGCCGATGTAATGTAATGCCAGTCGAGGCATATTGTGCGTGGAGTAGTTGTTTTCGGCATCTCCTTTAAATAAAGGGTTCTACTGTCTCTCATACTATTAGATACTACATAGTATTTTTTAAGGAATTTACTCTTCTCTTTCTTTGTAAGTATTTTCCTTTCAACATGATCACATTCCTTACGTTTTTGAAGTTAATTGTGTAATGAACTTAACTGAGGAGAACTAATTGAAATTTTTTTAGACGTGATTGTCGGCTTTAAAAAATTATATACCTATAACGACTACAGCAATACAGCACCAATACATCCTTACGCTTGGTAATCGGATGTAATGGAAACAAAACAATTTAGCGGCCAGTCTTTGGCATTTTGAATTACAGCGCTACAACCGTCCCGTTACTTCAAAACCGTCCTCAGCTGATCGGAATATCGAAGACTAGGCAGACCAGCTGTGGCATGTCAGCGCTCAGGCGTTCCTTGTCTCTCCCATGCTCATTCAAGACTAACATGTTTCGTCTTTATCATCGGCTGTTATTTGTGAACGTTATATTATGAATGAACGGATTCCAAGAAGTGGGTACAGCACCTCCAAGACCAAATTTATAGCTCGGAGACCAAATCAGCTGCGATATAATTTATTCTGATGATAAGAGAGTAAATAATCTGTTATCTCAGTTCCCAGTATTTGGAAAATGCCTTTATTTATAGTCATTCCGCATTATCTGTTTCTGTTTTAATAAATGTTTTACCGACACTGATACATAATACAACTTCTATTTTTTTAACTTTTCATGAAGCTTTAGCTGGAGGTAGTTAAATTTATTTGTTGTAAGTGTATTTTGTTGTATGCATTTGATTATTGAATCAAATGCATGCACATGTTCACATGTGAAGCAAAAAATTGAGTTTTGGTTTATGGTTACAATGATATTTTAAGTATCTGTTTCAGTTTTTAAAAATTTGTATTTGAAAAAACTAGTTAGCATAACAAAAGTGGTGCAAACAATGTCAGCGATGTGGTATAGATCTGTGGTTATCTTGACAGACTTTAAAAGGATGTGACCCTGATTTTATTAGTAGGTACCGGTCCTTGCTTCGAATGCTCCTTGCTTGAGGAAATCATAGTAATCAATTCATTTAGTCAGTCCGATAAGATAAGTAATAGACTAAAGGCGTTAGTTACTGGATAAATTTCCTGAATATTATAAACCTATCTTTTGAAATGTTAGCTGTCAAGTATTGTAGGTACAATAAGATACCTAGTTATTAGTTCCCGAGATGGCCCTAGTTAATGAATATGCCAATTAAAAGAGTATAGAATCTTAAAGCAGGCAAGAACTTATATATCTACTAGGTACTTAGTCGTATGGATACCTTAAACAAAAATCTAAGTATATATCTAAATAGTTTAATATTATAAAACATCAATAAACAACATGCAAAAGGCAAACAATGTTTCTGGACAACAGAAAAAGTACCTGAACTGAAAAGCAGAAGTAAAATTTCTAGGACTAAAATTTCTGGCAACGATATAAAATGTTCATATGTGCTGACTATGTACTTATTTTAACGGATATTTGCCAGAGCTCTGAGGATACTGGAAAGTAAAGTAATAAGCTACTTGTACCTGCAAGGACGAAACAATAATCTACAATTAATAATTGATCTATAATAGTATACTTTTATTACGAAATACATAACTTCAAAATAGATTAGGAACAACTGTATTGTACCGAATACTTACTACTTACTATACAGAATGATACTTACCTAGTATCTATTACTAGGTAAGGATACCGGATAACAACATAAAAAAAAATACAAAAATAAAATTAACGTTACCTACTATAATATCAAAGTGTTTACTATAAAATAAATCGATTTGGTCTTGAATGTCCTTGAAATTTGATAAAGGAGAAAATTTCAACACATCAAGTTTTTAAATAAAAAATATTAGATGCACCATACTGCAGGTACATGAAAGAGGTACAGGATACAAATTTGAATATCTATTTTAAAGCTATTTAACAGCTCTGACTGAGCGCCAAGTCATTCACAAACAAAAAACAAAAGAGATCTAAGGATTGATCCTCGAGGGACACCTCTGATGTCCCTCACCTCCTGTTGAAACACCTACATTCAGCACTGAATCTTCTGCCAGATAGATAGGAATTAAAATAGTTATAATTATATTGGCTAGATATATCTTAAGACCTAAAACGAGAATGTTTATACTAGTATAAGTATAACACATATTTTCAGAGGAAGTGTTGCTCAGTTTCAATTAAAAGAAATTCTTCTGTCGCCAAAACCTCAACCTTGTGTGGCAATGCAATGAACCGTTTATTTATTTTGTTTATACATGAATTTAGAGGCTGTTCTAATACGTCGTGTTACAACCAATTTCAGCATAATTAAGTATTATGTGTTGTACTTGAACTTCACATGAGGAGGTGACGTAATTTCCACAAAAAATGAGTTCGTTCAACTGCGACACACACATATTCCCAAATAATATATTAAGCGTTTTAAGGCTAATTTTCAGCTTTCTATACAATAGTAATAATAATAATACATTACTCTAACATATTACTATAGTATATAATGGTAGGTAATACAATATTTTGACAAACATTGAGCACTCGATGACAAACATTGTCTTGAATTGGTGATCGAGGAGGATTACATCAGATTTATTGGCTTGAATCTGCCTGAGAGTGGCAAATGAGTAGTTCCAATAAATTCGGCACTTCTCATTCCTCACAATGGACTCAATATCCCCCGCAGCATATGGCAGCACCGACTGGCATTGCATTACTTCGGCATCTCCATAGAAGTTGATCTTGTTCCTTTTCTATCTATCAAAAAAAGTTGTCAAGGTTTCTTACAAAATCTGTCATCTGTCTTTCCATAAAACGTTAAATATCTCCGTAACGGTACAGTTAATGATAATTGCAAGTGTGGAAGTCCTTATGCGTAATTTTCTCTTTATCAAGAAAAATTCTTATCTACAAAGCATTTGGTGATGTTTCTTCACAAAAGTTTTCGGTAACATCTTCCATTGTTCTAATAGGTACACAACAATGATTTTTCAAAAATTACATCATATTATAAGTTGAAAACAATTTCGGACCGCCGTTTCTTTTGATATGCAAAGTAACATTCTTCTCAGTGGGGATGACACACATACATCGCAGTTATGGCTTTCAGTCGGCCTGGAGCGTGTATCCTGAGCCCCTTGACCTTAGATATAGGACGGTCACTCAGTTCAAAAAGGACCAATTCTGCTTAAACGTCCACTGCTTTAAATAATTGATTTACCAGACATCCTTCGAAGTAAGATGAATCGTTGATGTATTACTATATTAAATCAAAATTGAAGATTTAAAAATAGTGTTAAATGAAGTCAATCAATCAAAGGATTTTACTATACTTTTAAAGTATTTAGGTAGGAAATGTCATGATATAAAATAAAACACTGCATGATGCACTTGTGAAACCGTATCATCAAGCTTCATGAGGCCTCATCAAACATGAAATTTGGAATTAATTTTAGATGTTTCTGAGGATGGTTTATGAAGACCTACGTCACAAAACATATAAGAGAAAGATGGTTCTGTAGTGAAACAAATTTGAACAGGAGATCGTGGAAGTCCTACACCTATCAAAAATAAGCCAAATCTTAGTTAATACACTACTTCATAGTAGCTTTACGTATCCCATTCATATCTACAGTCAACGATATGCATGCTATGCCTATGCCGGATTGATATGAGTAACAGACTTTGTTATTTTAAGATTTTACTAGATGTTAGTTTTCATTATTTGTAAACTATTTAATAATTTGTTATCATATACTGTGAACCTTAGATCAAGTAAAAACTGATTATAAAGATTAGAAATCATGCCCATCAAACTTATTTATTGGTTAAGAGGGCGACTTGCCAATGTTCTAAACTCATCACACAAGTCAGTTTCTAAGTATGTGAAAACGTAGCAGTACCTATGCAATTATGTATCTCTGAGCACTGAGATGAACTTGCCCGAACTGTCTAGTGTTGTATATTTCATCAGAGCACTGAAGCGCACCACGGATGTCACGAAACTGATACGTCTGAATCGCCTTTAAGCGACCGTCCTAAAGGCTTTTCGGTGAAGAGAGAAGACTACACAGAGAGCATAACTGGCACTGCATTCTTGCGATGCTATCGCCCTCTCTAATATATCGTCTGGCCGAAAGCAAACTCGCAGAAATGAACAAAGGGATCTGCATCTCTGCAACTCTTATTTAGCCTCTGAAATTGAAAGTAGATTAGTTTTTTGTGGAGCCGTGGCTTTAATTCGCCGACAACGCGCATTAACGCCAGGAAAGGGATTTTTTAACCGTTCAGTAATAAATCTTCTTCACTCTGAAGCTGACTGATCGTTGCGATGCAGTTAAAGATGCATAAAGAGTCTCTCATCTTTATTTTTAATATTGTAAATGTTAATATTCGTGTATGGGGACGAAGTTAGGAGTTTTCGTTCAAGGTCAAAAGACGGCGGTGTCGCGATCGAGTGGCGCAATACCTACATACAGTTTTATTCAGAACTTATCCATAATAAAATTTGGGGATGTTCAACATACATGTAGAAATGTGGTAGTGCAAAAAAAATTTTTTTGGCGGCTTCTGAAAATTATTTAAAAATTTTTCATTGCACGCCGCTGGATACTGGTCCACTGTAATGGAGTGACCTTGGGACTGACAATGCAAACTGGCTAGCACGAAAAAAACTTCGGAAGTTCTAAGAGTATACCGACACCCGGCGCAAAAAAGATTTCCAGCGTTTTTACTTTAAAATAAACTTAAAGATAGATAGATGTGACCAAAGTGACATGTCTTTAAAATGAATAAAATTTTGTTACACTAATTTACACTAACACTAGAAACATGAAATTTATAAAAAATTTGCACATACCTTGTTACAAAAGCTGTTCGAAATAATATTCCTCGACTTGTACACATTTTGGGCACGCCTTATCCAATTTTGCCGCACTAAACCGAATGTTCCTCCTGGTTGCTGATCTTGTAAACGCAAATTATTAAGTAAATTGGGGATTTTCAGCATTTTGCTGCAACAACCACTCACAAAACCTAACTAGTAGTTGATAATCCACTGGTAACAGTGCATTAACTCAGCATTACTGTACACATGAGCCATTTTGAAAATTTTACAGTTTAACACTCCTACGATAAATAAAACACCGGCACACAGAGAGTACACACATAGACCGATGACTGAATAGATAATAGAGATATTATCCCCACTCCAAGTCTATTCGCCTAGGCGTTCTAGGTACAAAAAACGCGTTTACTTTTTTTACCACATTCTTAGGAATGTGGTATATCAGATTGTCGTTGAAGTACAGTTGCCCATCTACGTAGTCCTTTATAATGGTATAACTTTAAACATTGTTTACGGGAAATCCTTTTATTATAAATTTTTTTGGTGATATCGATTTCTTATTTAAGGATGCACATATCCTCAAAGTTTTAGAGATAAGTTCTGAATAACCCTGTATAGTGGAGGAGATGAAACCTATACCATCTTGTAGAACATGTTTTGGGGCATATGCGGTGTGGTCTACAACTTTTTTTTAGTAGGGATTTTTTTTAATGGCCTCACAATTTGAAAACATGTGTTTCTGAGTACATACATTGCCGTTAAAAACAACGGCTAGACTTTAGCCATTTAGCACGGAAACGGCTATGTTTAGTTAACTAAATTATGTGGAACCTAACTAACTGGAAACATTATGACATCAAATTAAATAGATACTGGAAATTCAACTGCAAAATGTTTGTTTGTTACCATATTTAAAATCCTCTTAACCCTGAAAAATAAACGGTTCATGAAATCCGTACAATTTATTCACAATAAAATCAGCCAGGACCCCATGTAGTTTACTAATGATAGGGGTCGCGCCTTCGCATTCAAATCATTTATTAGCGGATTCATTCAGGCAATTGACAACACAGTAGAACCGTGAGTTCGAGCTTGAAAATTGTGGTTTCAAACACTTGGTAGTTACTTATACTATTACAGACACGACACCCGTGATGCTTCACGTCATTAGTTTCGATATAAGGGTTAACTACAGGGTGTTAAAAATTTGTTTAAAGTTATCTGGGGAAATAAATGTATATTATATATTTAGTTTTTAATAGTTACCACAATGAAATTTAGTGTAGTGAAAAGAGCAAAATACAGAGTAAAAAATATTGTAAAGCACACTACACTTTTATTCGTTTTACGGATGTAATCCATGCGTTTAAACGTTTTTTCGAAAATCGCAGAGAAAGAAATTTTAAATAATGTGTACACATTTATATAGTCTATAACACCAAAACACTATATTTCACCCAACGCGCGTTTAGCCGACCAAGTTCGCATCATTTGGAGATGACTAAAACTGATATACAGGGTGTTAGTTAAACATGCGGCAAAAATTCAAGAGGTTATTCCTTGGACTATTCTAAGGATATTTTATCCTTTGATGATTTTTGAAAAAGAGCTTTGTTGCGAAGATATAGGGCGAAAAAAATTTTCAACAAATAACAATTTATTACTAAAAATTACATGTAACAATTCTGAACCTACAAGAATTGTTCAAAATAGCTACCTCCAGCTCGGATGCAACCATCCAATCTTCTCCTCATAGACTTCCGAACTCTTTCAAAAACACCAGGGTCGCTTCTTATTGAGTTACACCCAGCAATTATCCGATCTCTTAAATCGTCCACATCTTCCACTGGCCTAGTATAAACTAATGACTTTAGATGGCCCCATAGGAAATAATCCAGGGGGTTTAAGCCCGGGGATCGAGCAGGCCATACGTGAGGTCCACCTCGACCAATCCAGCGATCTCCGAATGTTGCTGTTAAAAACTCTCGAGCAACTACACTAAAATGAGGTGGTGCACCATCATGCATAAACCACATTGCCTATCTTGTAGCCAATGGTACATCCTCCAAAAACTGAGGTAGCGTTTGTTCCAAAAAGTTGCGGTATACTAAGCCGGCAAGTCTTCCTGGTAGAACTACCGGTCCAATTAGCCAGTCACCCACAATTTCAACCCAAACGTTTAACGAGAACTGATGTTGAAACCGATCTCCACAAATCTCATGTGGATTTTCGTCAGCCCACACATGGTTATTGTGGATATTCCTGATTGCATTTCGCGAGAAACTGGCTTCATAGGTAAAAATAATCAGCGTAAGTAGTTGAGGGATTTCAACCAATGTGTGCAAAAGCTATTGACAAAATGCAATACGTGGAGCAAAATCCGCAGGAAGAAGTGCTTGAACGCGTTGAATGTGGTATGGGTACAGCAAATTATCTCTCAGAATTTTCCAAACAGTCCAATTACTTACATTCAAAGTATTTGCAATTCTTCGCGTAGAAGTACCTAGATCTTTTTCTATCATGTCCAGCACATTCTCTTCTGCGTCTACCGTTCTTACAGTCCTTGGCCTTGGCTAACAAACTACAAAAATACAACATACAAAAACATACAAAATAATCACTCACGGGAAGTTGGTAAGAAAAAACAACTCCTTTTTCTAACATGTCTCGTACTTGATACGTCCAGTGTAGTACGCCATACTTTTATTTCACCTACATTAATAATGTAAAAAATACCAAAATTGGATTTGTTGAAAATTTTTTTCGCCCTATATCTTCGCAACAAAGCGCTTTTTCAAAAATCATCAAAGGATAAAATATCCTTAGAATAGTCCAAGGAATAACCTCTTGAATTTTTGCCGCATGTTTAACTAACACCCTGTATATCAGTTTTAGTCATCTCCAAATGATGCCAACTTGGTCGGCTAAACGCGCGTTGGGTGAAATATAGTGTTTTGGTGTTATGTGGAAAACTACGTCAGTGTTATCTTCACACCAAAGATTCCAACCCCCTTTCAAGACATGTATACGCTTATAACGTACATATTAATTAAAAAATCAACATGTGCATAATGTTGTTGTTGTTATTGGAAAGCGGCGCGGTTACCCGCAGCACTCAGACCTTTCGACTCATTGTGCCTGCCGCTAGTCGAGAGCTATTGGAAAAGACCCGTGCTATGCGCATAGGCCAACACCCGTTCTAGTGGAAGCTCTGTAATATCCTGGGGCAGGAGAAATACTGCACCCAGATGTTTGTGTCTCTTGACCATGAGGCAGTGACAGCGATAGAGGATGTGAATGGAGTCCTCGTCATCCTGCCCGCTAAACCTGCACCTTCTAGTGTCACTAAGGCCGATAGTGTTAAGGTGCTTGTTGAGATGTCCGTGACCTGCCCTGTGACAATCCTTATGCTGTTTCGACTTAGCGGAAGTATTGATCGAGTTGCGTTCGACCAAGACCCTTCAATTAAGAGCCTGGCTTCTGGCTTGTCGCAGCCCTGTCTAGTTCGACCATTCTTCCTCTGATCTTTTCTTGATCCAGTTTTCAATAGACCTTGTTACATAACTAAGCGGAAGCCCGAGTATTGATTCGACATGTGCGTAATACTCGTTGCACAAATAAATATTTCTAAATGTAAAATAATATTACCCTGGCAATATAAATTTACACCTTGTATACATTTTCAAGGCTAGAACGTTATAAAAATATTGCTCCCTTTCTTGGCATTCTGAGCAGTTATCCTGCATCTTTATTACCAGCAGGCGCATTAACTATACAGAACATTATAATATACTAGTGTTGTTAAACTAATTCTTATTCACCCTGGATTTTAGTTCAAAATGACTATTTCATTCATAAAATTGTTATCATAATGTTTATTTGTCTATCATTCTTCAATATCTTCCAGCTCGGTCTATGAATAGGCATCTAAATCGACCCTAACAGGTTGTATACTGCGTTTCAGGCATCTAAAAATACACCTACGCAATTTTTCTGATTTGCTGTCATTAACTTCTTTAAGATTTAAGGGATCCTAATGAGCTCAAAAGTACAGTGTATAAAAAATACTTAGTTGATTATAATCTATTCGTAATATTTTTTTGTTATTATGTTCAGGTGTTATTTCGATTTTTTTACTTATAATATTTTATTTATTGAATAAGAAAAGTAGTGAACTTATTATCTACCTCATTTGAGGTTTCTCTATGTTGAGATTTATTAGATATCAATGTTGAAAACGACTGAAAATCACTTGAATAATATCTTCAAGTACTTTAAAAATTCTTTAGGTTTTCTTTTGACTGGAAGTTACTAGTAATAGTAGCGTATTATTGCTTCTAAATTTTACATAAATAACAATGAACAAATAGGAATGTGTGCAGGGTTTTATACTTATATATATATATTATTTATACGTTGCGTACAAATATGATATTAGTTAAACTCGAGTGACTAGCAGTGTATGGTGGTTTCTTTTGAGTTTAAGACAATCACAAGTAATTATAACTTCCTGTTTAACATTTTCTCTATTCCCAAGACTGAGATATTGTAAAATTTAAGACCACACTGAGCTAACGTAACATAACATCGAATGGGACGAGGTTGGAAGCATATTTATGTCAGTAAACTGAGGGCCGGCGCATCCCCGATTCTTGGAAGTCACCCTTAGATGGCTGGGAACTCGTCGGTGCCGCCGACCAGGCTCTAACTAGATAAGATGCCGAAAGCGCCAAACAGAAGATACTAGGAAGGAGGAGTATAAATAAATAAACGCTATTCTAAATTCCCGTTTTTAAAATTACCACATTCTTGCTGGGCCAGTGGCTTTCGGAAGGGAACTATATCCACAAGCCTCATTAGTGCTGGAAATTCATATGGTCAGCCATTTTTTCTTCAAAATGTTTAACCCTGTTCATTATTTTATACACTGAAATCAATGTAGATAATTTGTTTGGGTTTTCTTGAGAAAACCCAATGAGATGGGATTTTTCATCTCTAAATACAAAGTATATTTTTATTAAACATTTGCGGCGAATCAATTAAACATAATGATATATACAAGGTGCCCATTATCTATCCTCTTACATGGCTAACTTTGTTGATAGTGGAGATAGAGAATTGTTTAAATTAGCAAAATTGGGCAGAATTACAAGAGGAATTCAGTGCCCCCTTCCTCCTTCAGATTTAATTGTAATTTTCAACTTTTCGAGATATTTTGGAAAATCTGAAAAAATCGGCAAAATTTTTAAACTCGAATATCTCGAAAACTATAAAAGATACAAATAATATAAAAATACTGTGTAATAGTGTTTTTTACGTGGAATTCAGCGGTGATATTGGAAATTTTACGGGCGTCTTAGTTTTTGAGAAAAAAAAATAAAGTTATGTTTTTTAAATGGCAACCATAGTTGGCTATGTTATCAATAAAAAGATTATTTTTTTCTGATTTCAAAAATATAATATTTAATATACCTTTCTCTTTTCTTTTGTTTACTGTAATGAACAAATAAATTATTAACATAGTAAGCTATGAAAAACAAACATAGATCAGTAACCAACAATAAAATATAAATGTCAGATCACACTAAAGTCACATTATAAACGTCAAAATTAAACGTTTGTCTTAAAATAGTTATTGTGAAATGTACAGAAACGAAGAAACATATGATTTATTAAATATTATATTTTTGAAATCAGAAAAAAATAAGCTTTTTGTTGATACCATAGCCAACTATGGTTGCCATTTAAAAAAATATAACTTTATTTTTTTTTCTGAAAAACTCTCAATATCACCGCTTAATGCCACGTAAAAAACACTATCACACAGTATTTTTATTTTATTTGTATCTTTTATAGTTTTCGAGATATCCGAGTATAAAAATTTTGTCGATTTTCAGTTTTTTCAAAATATCTCGAAAAGTTGAAAATTAAAATTAAATTTGAAGGAGGCGCTGAATTCCTCTTGTAATTCTGCCCAATTTTGCTAATTTAACCAATTCTCTATCTTCACTATTAACAAAGTTAGCCATGTAAGGAGATAAATAATAGGCACCCTGTATATAAATATTGTAATTTGAATATTGACATTAATTTTTTTAATAAATTGGTGTCAAGAAGGATAAAGGATAATATATAATATAAAATAATACATTTAGGTAATTATATACATATTATCTTCCATCCTCTTGAAAATTGATTGATGAAGAAGTGAGATCATAATACGGGGTGTCCCATCGAAAAGTATCACATTTCGCCGTCTTATATCTCGAAAACTAAAAGAGATATCGGGACGCGGTTTGGACAGAACGACTTTAAATTTTTGTAAGTTTTTTTTGGCACTGTTGCCAAATCTCCAAATATATTGGCAAATTTTTTATTGAATACGCTCCTCTTTGGAGTAAAATTACTTGCTTATATTAAGTGGAACACCCTGTAAATTTTGCCATAATCAGAAAGCCTAATCACTTTACTTTTCAAAAAGGTATACATAGTTTACATTATCTTGAGAATTGGAGCCACAAAATTCAGTTTAATGGGAGCACCTCTTACTTGAACAGTATGTGAAGCTGGTCTTCGTTTTCACAGTAGCCATGAAAAAGAAAAGTACAATAATAAACTGTATTGTCAGTTATGTCAAATACTTGAAGTATAGATATAAAAATGTTCACATTAGAAGGATCACACACTTTTGATCATTTACTACTAAGGATGCACAAATGTATATCGAAGTAAATGGTGGGCAGTTAAAACCAATTGTTTTCTAACTTATTCAAGTAGTTTTTATTTACAGTTATTTTGATTATTTTATCTGTTATTTTCATTACTGTCATTGTGCTTTCTTGTTATTGTTAACAAAACTCGTTCCTACCGATTATTAAACAATTATTCTTTTCTCCCTATCTTTTTTCATTTATAAAGCAAATGCAGTCAAGTTCCACATTAAGTTTGATCAGAGATTTTAAAATTTTAAAATACGAGTATATAGGGTATTTTATTTAAAATAAGTGTAAAAAAACTTAAAAATAACTTTACAAAGAAGAAGGTACCTATTTTTTTCATTCGTAATAACCCAAATAAGAGTACTTATAACAAATTTAATTTTATGGCTCCAATTCTCAAAATAATGTAAACAATGCATACCTTTTTGAAAAGTAGAGTGATTAGGCTTTCTGATTATGGCAAAATACACAGGGTGTTCCATTTTATATAAGCAAGTAATTTTACTCCAAAGAGGAGCGTATTCCATAAAAAAATTACTAATATATTTGGAGATTTGGCAACAGTGCCAAAAAAAACTTACAAAAATCCTAAGTCGTTCCGTCCAAACCGCATCCCGATATCTCTTTTAGTTTTCGAGATATAAGGCGACGAAATGTGATACTTTTCGATGGAACACCCAGTATAATTACATTATTTATATTTAAACAGAACATCCTCTAAATAAATAGGTGTATACATGTAAATATCAATACTATACTGCAAATTAGAATAAAAATCAAATTGTAAATCAAGAGGTTAAAAATAGTACCTATACTAAATACAGATAATGACTAGATATACATGACATACATTATATGAGGGTTCACAACATTTGGAAACCTTTTGGCACGTTGACACTAAACACTAGAAACAACATAAACACTAAAACTAAACATTTTTGCTTATAAATAAGATACAGATACAATGTAGATATTGAAACATACAACGGTACCTAGGAAATCAATAACGAATCCAAAATTCTGAATATTAAAATGAATATGTAAGTTGTCTACCATTATTCAAAATCATGTCAGAAAGTAAGTAATGTAAAACAAAATGAAAAATAGAGTAATGACAAAAATAAATTTACAAGTTGTACTGAAATAATAAGTACATCGTTTAATAAGGTGCAAAAGGTACTGTGGAAGATGTATCTCGAGATAGATGTTCTCTAAGTTTACGTACGATACGCCACTGGGATCAGTGGGACTGCTTGTACACCATATTGACAGTTTAATTATGCACCCAGTTTTTGTACGTTTTCCCATAATTTACCAAGTGATATTTGACAAATTTGGGTGGCCCGCTCTGTGGTGAATAGTAGCTACAGGGATGTTTACGTGTTTGTGCCGCCGAAGATGACGTTAACGTATACAAAGCGTTAAATTTATAATAGCGCCACCGGAAAATGAGGTTCTGAGTGATTTATTCCAAAAAATCGGCGTCTAGAAAATACAAAATGACACTTGAAGTGACTGAAAATAATATGAATACCGGAAGACTTAGAGAAGCGGAGGACAAATTGGAAAAGTATTCCTATCGAGAAAACTGAACCATTTTTACTTAATAATGATTTGGGAAATGTCTTTAGTCTCTGAAAGTTTGTTGTTCATGTTCACTTCCGTGAATGATAGATATAGGCAAAGCTCCTGTCGCTGAACGTTTCGCCCCCCCAGAACCTGCTTGTTTATGAGGCTATATATAGTTTAATTTCAATTAGAAAATTCTATTTTCGCGTTGTTCTCAATCCACAAATCTCAACATCATCGGTAATTAGAGAATATAAAATTTAACTAAAAGTTTTGTAGTATATTTCATATCATAAGGAATTAATCTACAAAAAATTCTTAAAAGAGATAGGTAGTATAAACCAATGCAGATTAGAAAAAATGATATAACATTTAGAATAAATTCCTTGTGGTTAATTAATTATTAAATAATAATTTCTAATAATTAAGGATGTGACAACATATTCCTTAAACCTACTCTATACTCTATCGAGTGGTATTGTTAAAATCGAGTTTAGCTCATCCAATTAAATCCACAGATCCATATATATTAAAACGCGTCGATTCTATCTCGCTCTAAATTCCGTCGCCGAATCCACGAAGTTTCAAAGCTATCTCCTCCCAGGGCGGATCGCGGAGCGATCCTCGCGGTCGACCGGAGGTCGCCCCTGGCCTTTCTCCAATGCATAGGGATATTTTCGTCCCGTTTCCTACGCGTTTTCCCAATTTAAACGCCTTTGTAAAAAATCTCTGCAAAATGTTCGTCGATCGCCGTTCGGCGAGAGAGATGAGGCTAGCGCCGGCGTTTGTCCTCGCGCCTAATGGTCCCGTCACCTTCGCCCCTCTTCTAATTTTTACGGTTTCGAGAAGGGCTTCACGCGAAAGTCCAGTCCTCTCTCTAATCCTTTGAGATTTTTTTTCGAGACCGTACGTCGATTCCATCTACGTCTATTTCGTCTTCGAAAATCTCGAGTCACATCTCAACTTCTTTCTCATTTTATCTGCCGATGTGAGATTGCACTAACGAGACAAGAACCTCCCACGGAAACTGTCAAATTAATTAAACTTCAGATAGGTTATTTTCATTATTTTCCTATGAGAAATATTGCTAACGGAATCGATAGTACCGACTGCCAAACACTTCTGATTACCAAAATATTGAAGCTAAATGGTTTTCCAATTTGACAACAGGCGCTGTAGCGGAATGGGAAAGTCGTAGGATTCAAAACGTCGTAATGCTGATTTCGCGAGTTCGAGTCACGCTGGAGGCACTTTTTTTTTTTACTTTTTAATTCTAATTATTTATTAGTATTAGTGTTTAGTTATTCTGTTTCACTATCCGTAGCTTTTATTCTTTCTGCACGTAAAATTTGGAATTAATTCGTTAATTTTGGCTGTCTGTTAAATTCATCATTTTAGCTTACAAAAGTAATAAATATCTACAATATTTTTGGTCCCATTGATAAAATTGATAATAATGTGTTTACTGAAAAATAAATTCTACTTTCAGCACTTAAAAAATTAAGATGTTTTACCATCAAGAATAGAGTACCCTTACAATTCATCAAAATATTAAGAAAAATCTCTTTAATACCTATAAATTCTTTAATACATATACACACATAAATTTCTTTTATATGTGTTTTCTTAAAAATAATATTATTCTAGATGGTTTTGTCACTCGAAGGGTGACCCCAGGCCGCAGGCCTGGACCCCCGGTCCAGGCCTATCGATTTTCTCCCATTTCTAGTATCTTGTTAAACACTCATTATCCTCTCTTTACATTTTATATAAATTACGTAAGTCTAATTCAATATTGACCTAATCCAAGCCTAATTAAATGTACTTAAAGCACTATTTGTTCCAATCATTTTCAGGAACGTTCTGAATATCGATTCAACTAGTTATTTTATCGGTTTCAAGCACGTACTGGCCAACATTTTCAGCAAGGTTGGCCATTACTATTTGTTCTGCTAGTGACTAGTGGTCACCGATTCCCTAATTGTTCGTTCTTTCGGCGTAAGTAGATCCCATGTCAAAATGGAAATTTATTATTGCCCACAGGCCATACTATGCGGGCCAACTCGGGCTTTTATCGGGAGACGTAGGGGGCCACCTTTGGGTTGTGTTCAACGCTGGTCGCATAAATGATAACTTCAAAGATAACTTGAATTAGCATGGTTAATTAGAATGAATATTTATTTGCAAGTCGGTTTTGGGGATAAACTAACCTGCCTATTATACAGTTACACTGATTTTAGGCACCATTTTTTACAAGCTTAACAAATAAAAGGTGTTTCCTTAAGAGTCCTTAAATATACCTACCATCTTCCTTATTTTATTTATGAGATACAGACTGTTAAAGTAGTTGGTCTAATCTTCAAAAAACTTGTGGTGTTTTTAACGTTTAAATTGTGATTATAATTTACAATGTTTCGTTATGGAATAGAGAATCGTTCAGAAATTCGAGATAAAATTCAACACATGATTCTGGTGGACAAGTTTCTATATAATGTCAATTTTAAACTCATCTCTTAAACGTCAAAAAATATTCACTTGTAATACCACTAGAGGTCAAATTACACTCGGAAATTTTTTAAAGCTCACGAATATTTTGAAAATTATCGAGTCGTTAGACGAGGGATAATGTTCTGTAAAATTTTCAACAATATCCTACACCGCCAATTGTACTGGAATGATTACACCTATTAGGTCGAAACAGTTGTGTCGTTTGGCGCTAGAGTAGTCGTATTGGCCACAGTAAATACATTTCTTTCTTATTGACGGCAGTAGATAACCACCTAGCCTTAATTGCCATTTTCAAGCTGTAAATTAAAAATTACAATGAACTCTTTTCTCGGAGCTGTATACAAAGGAAACATGGCGGGGTGCTAAAAATATTATCTTATTGTGTGGTAATAATAACACTAACGAGGTGAGTCACGATTTAATCGTCTATAAACAAGCGTACCAACATAACGCTCAGACCCTGCTGCTTCGGAAATTTCATACGCGAGTCGACTCCTTTTAATTAAGAAAGTAATTGCTTAATTGGGTATATATTTAGATGTTTGACTCAATTTTCAAGAATTTTAATTGAGGCATTAAACAATAAAAAGAAGAAAATATGTCGTAATAACACTATCGTCTCGAAGTATACTTCTTAAACATGCCGCTCAGAGGTTTGCACTTTCAGAAAGAGGACCAATGTGACGTAACTGGTTATTTGGTGATATTGGTTCAACCGAAATTTTGAGAAACTTTTTTAGAATGCATAGCTGTCCAGAGTCAATGAAAAATAAGGATCGGAATACTATCATGTTCAATAAATAAACATGGAATCTTAAAAGATTGTCACTAATCTGGAAGGTGGAAGGTTGCTTTCATACGAGGATCACTGAATATGACAACAATTAAGAATAGAGAAACGTCTTTGATTAACCATTCACTTTGGAAGAGCAGCCCTGGAGTTTCACGTAATTCATCTTCCACCGGCCGTGAAAGATTACGACTTATTCTTGAAAGTAATATATAGAAATAGCTCCGGATGGTCTTTTGTTAGCTCTTGGGCTCTGAAGTAACAAGGAGCTCAGTGCGTATTTATCACATTTGCTTAATAATCCTAATAATTTCAATTACTCTCTACTGCATGGTTCTTCTATAACAAAAATATATTACCATCTTAAAGTGATGAACTCCCGTTGTTTGGTATTTATTTTCACAATAGACTAAAAGTTGAGAGTCATCGAATTTTATATAAGAATACATTCACAGGGAGGAACAGGTACCTCTTATAAGGGCCGAAAGGTCGATTATTTATTTTTTTGTGTTCTGACATTATAATGTATGCTGTAAAGAAATTCCTTATTTTTTATAATACATGTTTTGGCGAGGGCGGCTATATTTACAAAGGAAATTTATGGGATACTAGTACCTAAGTCATTTTTTATTTTATATATATTAAAACACTTTTTATTTTGTTTTTCTATCACTCTTCAATTATTAAGTTTTAACGTTCACTTGCAGTTTCAGTATTTAACATGCCATTTTCAAAAAAAATCGTATTAAATGAACATACAACGATGGGTGTTAGTAGTGGTGGATTGAGGAAGACAATCCTAGTTACTTATTTGAAGGAGATGCCGAAAACAACTACTTCACGGATAATCTCCTTCAAATACAAAGATGGAGTTATATAGAGAATAATTTCGGAAAAAAGAACTTCACCTCAGTAATTCAGGAAAAGTCGATTCCTACAAGCGGATACAGGATTGTCTTTCCGTATGACTGGAAGCGTATGGAACTTGGAAGATACTCAAATATCTCACATATATATATTTTGCACATAACATACTACATATCATAGGCGTTCACACATACCTCTATTATATCCGAAAGGATGTTCATTTTATTTCAGAACTGAAGGAACATTTCGAGAAGTTGTTTAAAATTTTTTTTAAACAACAATAAACCATATTCAACAATTATCTGTGCTGAAGCACAGGTTAAATATGTATAAAATTTTTACCTAGAAGGAAATATAAGAATATGTAAATAAAAACATTTATTTAATAATCCCAAAAAGGATTGTCGCCCACGCCAGCGGAAACCTTTTAGAATTACTATGAGGAGAGGCAAGGCATTCATTCATCTCTACAACTACTCCTCGATCGTGTGTGCTCGCCCACGTACATCAAAATTCGCAATTTATCTGGCGATTGCTAACCTTGTTAAGGATGGAAATTCTCACGAGTGTACTCGCCTTGAACTTAGGAATCATTTCTGAAAAGGACAGCCGAGCTGTTATTAAAACTGGATATTGTTATTTATTAAGATATTCTCTATCAAGATAATAAAATGTACCGTCTATGAAGAGAATTTGCTAAAAATCAAGTTTTCCTTGATATTCCATATATGTATATACAGCATAGAAGTAATTATGACAGCAATTCTACCAGAGGAACTAAGCTATGTTCTTATAGAAAACAAGTATTTAGACTAAAAGCAGAGCAAAGTACTTCAAGTACCTTTCGATGAAATCACTTATAGTAGCTCGCTGTAACAGCGCTGTAGACGCGCCATAACTTGTCTTTTATAATGTTATTATTAATGCCTAACAGAAGCGCTAATACCACGCGTTCAAAATGTTACTTTTCGATAGTACTGCTGTGCTATTTTCAGCCTACATCACCTTTTGGTAGATTTACTGAAATTTTATCGAAAACTATTATTTCGTGATCCATTAACAAACCTATCTACTTTTCAATTGAAAATTTAGTCATTTTCATAGTAGCTTTTCATGAAAAATGATTTTATACGCTCTATATAGAGCACCAAATAAAAATTTGTTCAATTTGCAAACAAAGACACAATATATTGGCACATGACAGTTAAATAAAGACAAATAACAAAATACTCTAAAAATGACACCTAATTCGTTATTTATGGGGGAACACAGCGCGGTGTCGCCTCACCGCGCCCCGCTATAGCGTATCCGTATGTGTCAGGTGTCACATCTGCCACCTATAGATATTAATACCTCGGCTACCACCCATGCACAGTTCTTTTTCTCTGTTTAATACAAGCTTGACTTAGTATCGACCCGTGTCCTTGTCCCAAAATTAAACAAATTTTTATTTGGGGCTCTGTATACAGTGTGATATAGATTCACGATATACCCCTCTTTCCTCCCTTATTTTTTACGAGAGTCGGTTATAGCCTTTTATAAATTTAATAAAGTTTGATTTGAAAAAAATGTCCTGGAGCTGATGGCCAGGACAGAAAAAACTGTTGCTGAATATATCGAGCAACCACCGCGTGAAATTATAAATAAGTAATTTCAAGAAGGTACATTTTCAAGCCTATAGATAACTCCAATACAGGCAAGGTCAATGCCAAATCACTTGCAAACTCATTTGAAGTTGTTTTTATAAGCGCGTTTTCTTGGAACTACAACACCTTTTATCTGAAAATCAAATCATGCCGGCAGTATAACCAAAGGTCTTTTATGGTAAAAATAACATCATCAGTATATTAAATTACCTAATCTGAGCTTTTGACAAATTGGTTAATAAATTATTATTATAAAAAATCTTGATTGGTAGTTGAATTTCACTCAAAGGATTGGTGTAAGAGATCCACATAACTGTAGCATAGAACTTTTCTCCACTAGGAATAAGTAATATTTAATGTGTCGCCTATTTTATTTTCGTATGGTATTCTTACTGATATAAGTGTGGTATTTACGGACGATACTAGATTATTGATATGTCTTTATATTAGCTATTAGGTAACCTTGAAATAGTCCGAAAACTAGGACGAAACATAGGATATTTGTCCATATATTCTGGCTGAAAGCCTTCTAAAAATAAAAACAATAAAAGGAGAAAAAAGGATTTTCTTTGTTTTTTATTTAAGAAGTAATTTGTAAACCTGAGATGGTACCTCTCAAACACAATTTTGCCTTGGGGCAATCGTGCGTTTGTGTGTGATCGGCATAGAAAAGGCGCCTTTTTATCCTGGCTGACCTTGCCTTGTTTTGAATCCCACTAATTCGGCGATTAGTTTATGCTTAGGATCAAAAATATTCTATCGCAGGACAATACTATATTTTACAGACAATATCGTTAACCTCTGTTGTATAATAGCAGTAGAAGGTGATTGGTGGTCTTTCTGGGTGGCAAATTGTTGTTTTGAGTTGATTACAAATAGTATTTTATACATTTGGATAAACTGTGGAAAATTTATATGAGAATAGTATAAATCTGATATAAAGTAAGTTTTATGCTCCTCTCAAACTGTTTCTTTTTTCCATATTTAAGCCATTTTTCCCAACTATGATCATACCATACGAATTTGTTTAAGCGGGTGTCATTCTTCATTTCTTTCGTTTACGTATTCATAAATAATGGAGAAAAAGCTCTGTTGAACATGAAATAGTTTCTCGGAGTCATCAAAAGACCAAGAAGTCGATTTGCAATAATGTTAATAGATATTTTCTTGATTTATTCGCCATTTTATCTCTATAAAAAAACCATGAAACTACAAAACAAAACGCGCGAACGGGACTTTCACTTGAAACTTTTCCGCTTTGATAGAGAACACAAAATATGTAGACAGTAGACACAAAATAAATATAGGAGATATGCATTATACATGGTTCAAAAGCAGTTTTTATGGAGTTTTCAAAGATGTGAAAATCCAATATGGCGCCCTTAAGATAAACAAAAGTAGTGAGTATGCCAACGCAAAATTTAGTGGGCATACATTTTTTATAGGCTAATTTTGAAGTCCTTGCTGACTGCTATCCCTGTTCTGAAAATTTAATGAATGTATCTTTTACAATAAATGAGTTATGGACGTTTGCAGAAAATTTAAATTCTTGTTTTCACCCTGTATCTACCTAAAGGAAAGAATTCTTGGAAATGTAACTTTGGATTCTTCTTGCACGTAAAATTGTACAAGTTTTTCCCAATTTAACCAACTCTATATCTCTAGTGGGTTCTGAGATGCCCGCAATTTCTTGGCGGCATTTTAAAATCGAAATGAATAAATAAAATAGGGTGCTTAAAGAATAAAGAATATCGCCCATTGATAAAGAAGACCAAGAATACCATGATAAAGAAGAATAAGTCAGAAATTGCTATCAAAAATCAGTTTCAAATATTAAAATCATATAGAACTTCCCTCTATAAAAACATTTTACGTAGTAGTACGTGAAGTGGAGTACCTGCATGTGCGAAATTACTTATTTGTTCTCGTAAAACATGTACCTGTACGTAAAAAAAACAAGTACATATTTGGTTCAAGGTGAGAAGACGTTGACTTGGCTGAAATGAATACGCGATTAGATCATTCAAGTTCCTAAATTCATGGACACTTACCTGATTTCAAAGCAGGACGATCAAGCAAAATTGAACCGGTTAGAATCATCAAATTTGAATAAAATAATTGAAAAACATATTCAATAGTGAGGAAGGATCAAATGCTTATACATACCGGTATGTTATACTTATACAGAACATGATGTCTACATTTTCTTTATTTGAAGGAAATGAAGAAACAACTACTCCACGGGTAATGTTCCCCGATGGGGCACATTGGTGTGTTTCTCACCACTACTTACATTTTCTTTGTTTAACAGTTCCTATATCAGAAATATATACCAAATTTTATTATTGGTTATTTAAAATTGTTACGCAATAAATACTTCCTGTATAAACCTAAGTAAATATAAATAATACATATTTATCTTATCATTATTTAGAAGCGATAAATCGGACTTAGTTATTTTATTCTTCTCTGTAGTTTATTGAAACTGTTCTAGACAACTGTTCTACACTTCTTGCAACGTTGGCCGAATACCGACACAAGAATACGAGAAACTCCCAACGTGGAAATTTGGCGAATCCCCACGTTGTCGTTGAGTGGGAATCTTTCACTTGGCTGTCATCGTATACATAAGAACACCTTCGGTTTTACATCGTATGTGTTTTATATGATCTCAGTATGATTTGTTTAGTTTCTGTGGACTCAATAATATAGAAGATAACCTATATATTACCTGTATTACCTTAGAAGCCTGTGAAAATGATTTTTCTTTGCTGAGTACTCGATAAATAAAGAGGCACAATGGAATATGAATATGGGCATATTTTTTGTTGGAACACTATTTTATAAAACTTCTAATTTGCTGAAGTTACAGTAACATATTCAAAATTTGATTAAATATAAAATTGATTTTACAAAGGGTTTCATATAATTCGAACAAAACTTTTCAACTAATCAAAATTAACTCATCAAATGAAAACAAGTTCAAGTGACATCGAGTTTACTACTTCCTGGTATAAAATCGAACGAGGATGTTTGGGCACCTCCAACATGGACATTTTAAATATAGGTTATACGGCTCATTTCAAATGTCCCTCTACTTTGTATCCAACATTAACCTGAGAATAAATTCTTCAACTTAACGTGTTTAACTTGATTTTGAAAGAAAAATGGTTTTTGCTTAACGTAAATTGTGCGCGATCTTAAGCGTTTGTTTTTTCTTCTAGTGAATGTGCCAATATCCATTGACCGTAGTCACGACCTGGGATGGTTTGGGGCCGAGCGGGATTATCGCTCTTTACCCTCCCTATCGCTGTAGGCCCGAACTGCCTCGTAGAGGTGGACCCCATCCTTCACCAACCCCGATCACAAAAAGTGATAGGAGTCTCCTCCTGGGCTAGCTCTACCCTGCAGGCTGGTTAAAATCTTCTGGCGCTTTTCTGTCTTGCCTTCTTTCTCACTAATGAATATGTGTGTACTATTTTTTAAAAAACATAAACGAAAACGAGATATAGTAAATTTAATGAAAGAATGGTGACAGTATCAGAGTAGTCTTCTCATTTTCAACATATTTTTGAAAGTTTATTTTTTAACCAAATGTTTTTTGTTAAAATTTGATTAAATAGAATGATAAAATGTTAGGTACCTACAGAAAGTTGTTATTTTGCTTATGTTGCCCATTCCTAAAGCATTCAATATACAAAATGGTTATTTTGGTTTTCTTTTAACAAAGCAATGATGCAGAGACAAAGGTGTATTGTTGTAATATCCCCGTAAGTAACGTATTGTTTGTGCATTCTATTTTCTTATCGAATTAGTACAGAAGTAGGACATTTCTATTAGTCTTCTATACACTCTCGATGTTAAAATATTTGTATGTCAGATATTTAAGATGGAGTCTTTGTCTGTAAGCATTTACGAATTTTAAATAAATCGTGCCGGTAATAACTTAAATAGGAGATTTAAATTCAAGCAAAGTAGGATCATTATAAATTCTGCAGGGATCGGGGGTATAGAACTTTGACATTGAAACATAGTTGATGGTACTATTCACCTAATTAAGCCATAGGAAAATAGGATATAATATGTAGGCTTTTTTAACATTACAGAAAAACTGTAAGTCAAATATATTTCTCGTTATATTTATACTTATATCATCCCGTAGCTTTCTTTGCTAATCCTAGTTCTTAGAATTATTGGAATTAAATATACAGTGTGATACAGATTCATTGTACATCCTCTTTCGCCCCTTATTTTTTGGATATAATTTTCAAATTTGGAATGGCGGGAGTTAAAGATCACTTTTTGGCGTAAAAATTACCTTTTTGTTCAAACTTGAAAATTGTATCTAAATAAGGGGTGAAAGAGGGTTGTGCGCCATGAATCTGTATCACACTATAGATATACTACATGTAGGGACATGCGCCTATGGCTTTTTAGTTATATTTGTAAAGAATAAGTATTAATTATTATATAACTAGTGTAATGGATCTAAACATAATTTAACCGAATTTTATATATCATTCGGACACATGGAAATATTCAGGTTATAATTAAAATTAAAAACACCAGCTTTGTGCCTCCGGTCATAAATGTATTTAATTTTATTTAGCCTCTATCGAGATACTACTGAATTCCATTGGACTTGTGAAACATATTTAAAACTGATACGCAATCCAGTAAGGTAAATTTGTCAAACAATCTGTTTCTAAATAACAAATCGTTATCTAACTTGAAGACTATTTTACCATAATTGTTGAATTATATTACCTCAGCTTATCTTATCAAGCTTCATTATTGGTACCTATTATAGAAATAGCTATTTATTTTATATTGTTTTCCATAGAAGTAAGGTATTAGAGTATATAAATAATTATTAATTTGTATCATGTAATACAAATTTATTACATTTATTATATTGCAGTAGTTATTTCAAGTTTCTTTAATAGCCTTATTATCATATTATTAATGTTATTATTGTTTTTTTTAAGTAATTCTTATCATTCACCCATTAAACCATGGAGTAAATGTTTACTGGACCCGATATTCATGTGCTTTCTTTCTGCTATGATGTCTACCGAAGGACGAGCTTGTGTTGATCCACCAAGGATTCGAATAATCAGTACCAAACTTAATAGTATGGAGAAAAGTCTGTGAAGTTCGAAGAACAGGCCTCTAACTTTTCCTTAAGTTTCCATTTAGAACAACGTTATTCTCAGCAGGTACTACTTATTAGTTTATTAGGTCTAGAGCAGACTTATTAGTTGTATTTGCCTAAAGGTGCTTCTCATTTCCCACAACGGTTCACTATCTCCTGAAGAATAAAAAAGTAACTTTATTTAAAATAACAACAAACAGAAACTTAATTTTTCTACTGATTAGGATTAGTGATCTAATAAGACTTATTAGATCTTATTTTCCCAATTAATGGTGCTTGGCTAACAATATCCGAAGAATTGTTGTTAATTAAAATTTTCTGTTTCCTCGATTTAAACATTAAAGAAATCGGTGCATCCTGCACTTAAACGGCTATTAAATGCATTGTTCACGATGTAAAGCTAAAAAGTGCATACATATTTATAATCCTTTTGTATTAATGATATAAAATTTAAAATTTAAAGCGATACACGATATAAACCCAGTCCAATACAATTCAAGTTCATTGACTGCGATTATTAAAGTTTTTCCCTGGCATGAGAGACTTGTAGTTCATTTAATTTTTAAAGGCTCCAATCTAAATTTATTTACTTGATCACGAAGTGTGAAAAACACCACAAGTAAGCACATTATTCGGGAGGAATGTTCGGAATTACGTAATCCTAGACATAATTGGATGTTCCAGTTCAGCGATGCCCGGAAAAAAGAAAATAATGAGTCGACGCTACGCACTCATTCATATCCTCTCTGTTTTTGTGGTTTACTTCAGCGATTTAATTTTTAAAAGTCCAATTTCGTTATAAGTTCACTTCAAGTTACATTATAAAGTATACATGGTGTCCCACGACGAACTGCGGCGATCGATCTCTCAAAAAGTAGCAGTTGAAAATTTTCGATTAAGTCAATATTCACCTGTTAATATTTCAAAAACAGTTGAAGCTAGGTATAGGACATGGTATATGAAGCAGACTTAGAATTCGATACATAATTCAAAAATGAAATAAAAAATAGGTATTTTCATTTGAAAAAATAAAGTTGAAGGTTGTAACTTATTTTTGGGCTACCTGTGTACAGGGTATTCGCGTATATTTTGACCCCTACCTACAGGTGTTATTAAGAAAGTTAGGAAAAAAGTTTAAATACAAAAGTTGTTTGGTTTTTCACGTATTATCTTTTGGCTAGGTCTAAAAAAAATTGAATGTCGTAAATTTGAGGAAACCAATTAAACATAACATTTTCAAATGGGACACCCTGTATAATTTTACGCGCTTGGGTAAACATTTTTTTCCTGATTTCAAAAAATATATATTTTTGACATTTGCACTGACAGTTTTCGAAATCTTTAATATTTAATGTTTGCAATAAATCATAAAAAATATATTAAAAAATGAAAATATTAGAAATTGTTTAAATAACTAAGGAGGTTACATCGAAAATCATTAAATATTTTTTATTACTGTTGGTTTCTACTGATAAATATTTTTAGTATTTTTTTATTGTACTCGCTGTCGAATATTTCGAAAACTGTCAGTGCAAATGTCAACAAAATATATATTTTTGAAATCAGGAAAAAAATGTTTACCCAAGCGTGTAAAATTATACAGGGTGTCCCATTTAAAAATATTATGTTCAATTGGTTTCCTCAAATTTACGACATTCAATTTTTTTTTCGACCTAGCCAAAAGATAATACGTGAAAAATCAAACAACTTTTGTATTTAAACTTTTTTCCTAACTTTCTTAATAACCCCTGTAGGTGGGGGTCAAAATATACGCGAAGACCCTATACATTAATTTAGCAACAAAAAACCGCATTAAAAAATAAAAATCGACGGGTCCGAGCGTTTTCCAAAAAATACGCCGCTGAATTTTAAATGAATTTAGACATTACTTCTGGTACTCACTGTATAATAGAATATATTCAACTACGACACTGTACAATGTACACATTTACTAAGTTATCCATATATTTCCAATATTTTGATTTTACGTAATATATTCGATAATAGATTATTTTTATAAATTATGACATGACATACTGTAACAGTCTTGATAAGATGGCGGATAAAATAAGGCGGGATTCTCCAATAATTCAGCAGCTATCTTCTGAATTTGTAAAGCTTAATCTAAATATCCATATCCGTCTAAGCTTGAAATATCAATGACCTTTAAAGAGAGCTGTAAGTAAATAAATGATTTTCTATTAAGAATGAATTAGTCAAAGCAGTACACGATTAAAAAGTGTATTGACTCTAATCACTAAATCACTTCCTGATGCCATTTTGTAAATACAAGGGTTTGTAAACTAAATCAAAATTTGTAAATCAATTTCTATCTTGTTACATCTACTAGTTGATTTGAAATAATTTGGCTTTTGTATTTTAGAAGATACATAAAATAAACACTCATAATCCTAGTAACAGTGACAGTAAAAGTAACCGTAACAGTAGCAGCTTCAGTATTAGTAGTAGTAGCAAAAGCGATGGCAATGACAATGGTAATGACAATAATTATTATGTCTTAGTTATTAACAATATATACTTTTATACAGGGTGTTTCATAATATATGCGCAGGACTTCAGGATGTTATAGCTCGTAAACGTTAACTCCATAATTGCAAAATTAAAAAAAATTTAAAAATGATACAAAAGTTGTATTTTCAAAGTTCTTCCCCAAATCGTAAAGGTAAAATTGACCATGTTTTCAAAAAATTTACCATGTTTTTCAACATAAAAGTTGATTTTTCTCGAAAACGATCGACTTTAGAGCTTGTGAGCAAGAGTACCTTTTTTGTGTAGAAAACATTGGCGGTTCAAATGGACGTCTCAAAGTCGTACTTTTTCCAGTAGCGTAGAAGTTGGGGAGAAAAACACCTACTACCCCCTTCAAAACCTTCACCAATTATGACTTAAAAAAAAATTCCGCACAAAACATAGTTTATTATGAGTAGAAAATGCTTACAAAATCTGTTTTCTGTACGATAAACGGTTCCGGAGATATTCGCAAAAAACGAATTTTTTTTTTCAATTTCAACACCCTGTATCTCTAAAATGGTGCATTTTAGAGGTGTAAGTTAATAGAAACTTTTTTTCATATTTTTGGACGAGCTATAACATTCTGCGCATATATTATGAAACACCCTGTATAAATAACAATAAAATATCTGCATCAAATTGGCTAATGTCAATGGTAAATTATCTAAATCATTCTTCCGTGGTTTTTGTAGAAAATTAATTTACTTTTTTAGTTCAACTGAAACCTCTTCATTCTGGTCATTTGATAATACTCATATTTTGGTTTACTATACTTTATATCTAAGCTAACCAAAATTTGATAAATATACACCTAAACTTAGCTTTATTAATAGTGCAAAATTTATCTAATTATACCTTCGCTCTTCGAGGAACTTCCCTCTGTGTAACAGATCCAATTCATCACGTTTAATGTCTTTCAAGTCAATCCCGAAGGAAAAAATTGCAAATAAAGGGCAGTACCTGAGGATCGTTTCTTGCCACATTCTTTTAAAGTACCATGAGATTGGGTTCGATTCTGTTTCCGAGAAATTTAATTTCTGTGAAATGTTTTTGACCACACTACAGAGTAAGAGCAGATTCCTAACAAAGGCATTTGATTCTGAAGAAGATATTAGCGATCCCAAAAATGAGGG
This sequence comes from Pogonocherus hispidulus, assembly GCA_963924545.1. Classification (NCBI taxonomy): domain Eukaryota; kingdom Metazoa; phylum Arthropoda; class Insecta; order Coleoptera; family Cerambycidae; genus Pogonocherus; species Pogonocherus hispidulus. The sequence goes on from OZ004699.1 coordinate 9,212,663, forward strand.
AGGCAATAATTGGAGGCTTATTGCTGATATAACAAGAATTATTTGGGTTTGTTTAACGTAATAATTTAGTTGTGCTTGTGACTTTTTGGTATTGCAATGTTAAACACCGACGTGGTTAGTATTTACACATCTTTATTCTTACATTTTTAAATAGCATTCAAAACAAACCAGCATAACACAAACTGCCGTGTTTATGGATGTCATTCCACAAAATGTGTTAACAGAAGTGTTGAAGATAGAAGTTTGGCCCTAGTATAAGTAACAGTTTCTTATTTCTCTAAAAGGTATATTTAGAAAATTATTGGTAAATATTGAACCAAAAATAAAAATGTTGGTAAGTTCAACATATTATAGATATATTGAAAGATGGATAAACCTCATTTAAAATGTATATTTTCTATTGCATTTAAACTGTTATTTCTTTTTGGAATAATGAATTTACCTATTTTCTGGTCTCGTTTTCTTTTTATTCTAGCTTTAAAACTGGAGCATACTGTGCCAGTAATAAATCAAATAAATAAAAGGAAATCCATGGCACCTCAGACAAACTAATTTATAATGAAAAAATATACTCTGTTATTTTTTTAAATATTCCAAACCCAATTATAATCTAACGGCCCTTAAATTATGAAAAATAGATTCAAAATATGCATATCCTTTGTGGTGGATGCGTGTTGTCCTTCCTTGAACCTGCTCTCCAGACATGGTTCCGGTAAACTACAATGGAAATTCGTTAAACTTTTGCTCTTGCCCTCATGCCCAGACTGACGTGATTGATCCCTAGTTGCTAATTTGAAATGTAAAATGACTTGTTTTTTTTGCAAATAGGGTGCAGGGACATAAGTCCACCACCTATAGGGCTTTAACAATCTGAGAAAAATAACTAAATAAGTACCGGCAAATACATAAATAGATAATGAATAGAAATCTAATAATAATAATTATTATTATTAGATTGTGTACATATCCGATCACAAAAAGCAGTCATGCTTGATACTTGCTATAGGACTAATACGACCAAGAGTAACAGTAGTTTACTTGTTCAGAGTTGGTTTTTTAAACCAGCTTTAAACTAAATATCAGCGAAAAAATGTAATGTATCATGTTTAATAGTTAATCTGCTTTTTTTCCAGTACTTTATTTTCTTTTATTAGACAAAGTTTTTATGTTAGACAAAACTACTTTCCAATAAACTAAAGTTTGATTTTTTCTTTTGACTCAAGAATTTATTCTCTAATACGTATTTTCAGATGTGGTAAAAATCCAACTAAATGAAAAATATTTAAGGTAAAGTAAAATATTAACTAATATGATTATAAGGGAACAAAGGATGTACGCTATATTTGGAATTATAGGTATTAGCTTTAGATATCCTATAAGTGTATTTTGTAAACACCCTCTCTTGTCTTTATTTGCTACCTTGATAGGTAGCCATAATTGTGTAAAGTAGGTAATTACTTATATTTACTGATCTATAGTCAGGTATAAACACCTAGGTCTTTTGGAGAACGTCTTTTCTTGCACGTTCTACAAGTACCTAAATGTGAATTCTGAGTTTAATTTACATTGTACATTCTCTGCCTTATTGATAAACTAAATAATTTTCTTTTATAGTATATTTTTAATATTATTTATTGGCTTATTTAACTGTTTACATCCGTCTATATAGGAATTAAGCCAAAAAATTTACTAAGAGATAAATTATTAATGAAATTATCAAATATTATGGTTCAATAAAGTTTTATATTTCCTCATTACCTATAATCCTAGGAATGCAAAGGAATAACCTTATTATTTTTAAGATATGTCGCAAACAACTACTTTGCGTGCAGTATGCACCGCCCAGCATTGAATAACAACGGCATATCTTGACATGACCTCAATTTGGTCTTTAAATACATTTTTTCGCAACTTTTCAGTGACAGTTGAGTCTTGCTTATGTAGTTGATTTTTAATATTTATTATTATATGATCGACGGTTACAAATCTTAGGGTACCAAAACGAATCAATACTAGGTATATTAGATGGTAAGTAAATAAGGATATAATCGAAAATCATCTCCTGCTGTAGTGTTGTATTGTTTAACAGCAAATATGAATCGATAAAATGTGTTGAAATAGATTATAAGCAAAAAATTAGCAGTATACGTTTACGAGTGTTAATCAGCTTTTCCTGTTCATTAAGCATTTCAAACATTGGCTGTATTTTTCCCTAACAGTTTTACTTTCTATTTTATCATTCAAGTTTTAAATTCAGGAGTACGTATTTTCTTCAAAGCCACATTGAAATGTTCATTCGTTTTCTTACTTTCAACAATTTTTTCTTCCATACTCTCATTCATACATTTAACTTTAATATTTTCCATTAATTGTGCATCAGATGAAACACTTTTTAGAAATATATATAGTACTAATAAATAAATAATAATGTGCTTTATAACAGTGCTTCTTAGGGTACAGCCCTTTGAACAAAATACTTAAGAATTTATAATGAAAAAACAGAAAGTGAAATTGTTAGGAAAAATACAACAAACGTTTCAGAGGGTCCTGAATAAATCCTGGCTGGACCAAATGCACTACCAGAACAGAATGATAAGCCAATTCAGCCTTCTCATCCTGGAATTGTTGCTATAAAAAATTCTTATCTGCTACATACCTAATTCCCAGCATAAACATTGTATGTGCAATTATTCACCCTTATTGAACTGTATAGTTAGATTATCCTTTTTATATTTTGATTTATTTATTAATAGATCTCACGACACTTTTACCGCCTTTGTTTAGCTCGGATGTATAAAGCGCCCACAGTTTTCATAAAGTAACAACTATACAAAGTATATGTTGATGGTTTGGTAGTTTATTTGGTCTCTTTGGCTGGACTTGTGGAAGCGTTAGAATAAAACTCGAGAGTACACTCGATGACACAACTTAAAATCCGTGAACAATTTGCATCGAAGGAGACTATCGATATATTAGCAAAAGTATTGGGACAATTAACTACATTTTTTGCCTAACCACCATTTAGTGCAAGAATGTCGATCTGTAACATTGACACCTGGTTGGTATTCTTCCCATCCTGGATTATATGCAGAACTGACTTCCAATCCATCTCACCATAAACCGCATGATTTATTGCACGTGTACATATCCTTTTGTAGAAAATAGGATAAAAAGCATTACTCAATTTAAAAATGACTTTTATCCTAATGAACGCGTTAGGTAACATACCATACACATATTTTGCCGAGGGGTTTTAATTTAAATTGCAGCTGTCTGTTGTTCTCATGTATACACATGCAAGAAATCAGATGGTATAACGCGTTACAATTAAGAGTCATTCAATCTGCGTGCAAACGAATCTGTACCTCTGGAATCAATTCTACTAATACTCTAAGTACTGAGCTACCGACAGACGAAAAATGTAAATACTCCATTAAGTGAGTTCAGTGGCGTAGAAATTTTATTTAAAAGTAAGCGACAATAACGTCATTAGAAACGTTAACCTAAGAATATCAAAGGTGTTTAAAAACAATGTACCAAAATATTAGAAAATTCTTTGTTTTTTAAAATGTCTCTATTTTTGTTAGAAAGTGAAAAGTTATTTTGAAACAACAATGTTTTCCGGTGCTGCAGGAAAATCTTTACGATACTTGTATTGAAGCGTTGACTGAAGGATTTATAAGCTGTCCCACTTTTATTAAGAGTAAAAGTTACTTTTAAATTAAAGTAAAAGTACTTTTCTATTTATAGAAAAGCATATATTGGGCGCAGGAGACCTAATGTTACAGTTTTGCTGAAATATACAGATAATTACAGATAAAATATTAAATGTTCAGTCCTAACTTATGTTAAGCATTGTAGAACGGTGTCAAAACCGCATTTAATGCTCCTTCAAATAGAAGAGACCGTCCCTCTCCGATTGTATTATTTGACGTACCGCCGCTCTACAGCCAACTCCTTAATGGCCGGCGACTGGAATTCCAAACGCCCGCAGGTCAAGGTTTGCACCTTCGGAGAGGTAGTTTACCTACGTTAAAATTTTACGCCCTATTTTTAACCTCAGAGATGTGGCGCTTACATTTTTCCGAACACCCATTTTGCGGCTAATCAGTTTAAAAATATTCAGTATGTACGTTTCAAAATACACATCAACTATTGTCCTTCAGAAACTGCGTTACGACATTCTTAAAGAAAAATAATTTTAAATAATAAACATATTATAAAACCCATGCCCTTTTATCAACAGTTTCTTTTAATAGAATGTACTTTAAGCATGGACTACCTAATCAGGATTCGGTCCTTGAAAAATATGGTATTTCTTATCACTGACGTAGTTTTCCACATAATACCAAAACACTATACTGCACTCAACAGGCGTTTCGCTAACCAAGTTGGCATCATCTGGAGATGATTAAAACTGAGTTTTAATCAGTTTGAATTATCTCTAGATGATGCCAACTTGATTGGCGAAACGCCTGTTGAGTGCAGTATAGTGTTTTGGTGTAATGTGGAAAACTACGTCAGTGATATCTTCACACCAAAGGTTCCAACACTCTTCAAGGTGTTATTTCTTATTTATTTTTGAGATATTCCCATTTTAACTTATTGTAATTTAATAATTTAAACAAAAATGTCTTCAGGTACCTATATTGCCCATCAAGAAAGTTATGAATCATTAACATGAATTAAAGTGTTCCAAGATTTTTCTAAAGAATGAGGTATGAGCTTTGGCTTCATATTACTGAAAACTGGTACTTATTACTTATTTATACAACATACAGGTATTTCCATGTAACCAGTTCATTTAAGGTTCTTAAACTTAAATTTCAAAATATAATTTTGAAATTTTAGTACACGGGGTTTGTAATCATTAATTTCTTCCAGTTATATTAGAAGTGACACCCACTATCTTATTTTAAATGGACTTCTAATTGTATTGAAAATACCCAAGATATGAACGGTGCACCAATTTTCTAGAAGCTACTATGTAAACTTGAATTATCTCTACAAACGATTTAGAACATCAATCTAATCCAATCTATTTAATTATTTTTTTAATTAATAATATATTATCCTGAAGATGACTTTATATAAGCCAAAACTAGTTGGACAAAACAAGTTAGCAATAGAGAATTGTCCGTTTGGTACACCCTGTATATTAAAATACCTGTAAGATGATTATATTGATTACTGACATTTCATACACGCCAAATTCACACAGTATTCCGAGAATTTCGAGGAAGATAACCTTACTATAAATGCGATCAGCTGCTCATTTATTTTTTCGTGTCATTTCGTAACTGGTTTAATAAATATGAAATTGCTGCAAGCGCATAAATAGGTTCGTCCTGTTCACTGGGAAAAATCTCGATCGAACTGGAAGTGCATTCCTTATTGGGATCTCCGTTGCACGTCAAGGCAATTAACGTGAAAAACAAAGTGTCGCTACCCGAGGAATTCATTAAGCGATTTGTTTTTACTCTTTATTTTCATACTTTTCTTAGTTGCATGTTTAATAGATCTTAACTTTTCGCATTAGTGGTGCTAACAGAAACATGTAATTAAAGAATATAAAAATCGACGTGGAGCTGAAAAGAGGCTTACCCTGAAAAAAAATTAAAGAGTTTTGTAGCTTGGCAGTTTACCACAATTTCATACCCTGAACAACATTAAGCCTGTGTCCTGATGACGATAAAGTCCTTTATCGATAAAATGCCATGTAATAATAAATATAAGCAACACATATTATCTGCTTTCCAAAGACCAAATCTACAGTGTTTGTAAAAATCAGGAAGAATATATGGATGGAAAAAGAGTAAGACTGAAGTAATGTATGACCGAACTCACTCATGGTAGAACAAATGAAGATCCTTCTTCTCCCTTTTGCAAATGCAAAAATGTATAAGGAGCACCACTTGGATGTTGAAAGCTAGACTTCAGCACAACGCGATTCACTGCATTTGCAACTGCAACTTTAGCAGTTGCAAATGCAGTGAATTGCGTAGCTGCAGTAAATGAAAACTATATTCCTGAAATTGTGAACGCCTTCTAGGAAGAAATTGAGGCGCCGTTGACAAATTAAAAGTGATGAGGAATTAGAAATGGGTACTGAACAAGACAATAATACAACTGTACATGGATATATACATGGATGGATATACCTATCTATGGATGTATGCAATGATTAAATTAACAAATCTGGTCTGTTCCAACCACCCAAACAAAAGAAAATGGCACATATTATGATAACAAGAACATTAGAATCAGAGTCAAGTAACCCTAAAGAAAATAATCAAGTGGGGTTAAGTCTTAAGTTAAAACAAAATGGTGCACCACTCACTCTTCTACAATTTTAAGATTAATATGTTACAAATAACTTGAATCATGAATTATTATTAATTAATTTGTTGCCAAGCAAGGAATATCTTATTGGATGCATCACTTTTATTAGATCTTATTTTGGATATACTTTCTTGTCTATTACGGGGAAACTTATTGACCCGTATCATATCTAATATGTTATAGTCAGTTATTTATGTTAAATACCTTACTATATTCATTTACTTTATATGAACATGCATTCAAATAAACTAGTAGCTTTGTATTTTGGAAGAGAAATTGAAAATAATGTTTTTCATACCAAGATTTTAACGCAGTAGATTCAAAATTAGCCATAGGTGAAACTACAGAAATATTATAAACATTACAAAACATGAAATGTTTTTCATTTAAAGGCGTTTTTCAGACGTTTTTCATTTCATTTCATTTTATTTAGTAGACGATGTGATCTACCAATTTTTAACTTATTAACTTGATCAAGATATATCCACTCCTTTGATTCGTTTTAGGATCTACTAAGTAATTTATAAGTGCTGAGTTATTATCAGAACTAATATGAGTAGTTACCAACTATATTTAAAAAACTGGTTCAGTGAACCTTAAAAAAAATAAATTTCAGTGGAAAACCACCCGAATTTCAGTCGTTTACTTGTTTGCAGATACCACACCATTTCCAAGTAAAGTTTGTTTTCAGTTGTAAAGAATAATAAACTTTTGAAAAGAATTATTAAGACAAGACTAACAAGAGAACGCAAATATACAAAGCTAGTACGAGTTAGAGCTCTTTTGTTGGCGAGTGCTTCTATTGGTATTGCCTATTAAAAGGACCATTGAAGGTGGGCCACCCTTTTGACATTCCTCAGTTCATTTTCCAACAGTAAATAGGAATGTAAATCAACCTGTTAAAAATTCTGGTTATTTACATTGTAGTTAGGAAGCTTTTCTTTCATGTGGCGCCTCTATCAACAAAGAAATACATTCAGTAAGAAAAATTACCTTAGCTTAGAGTGTGGAATGTAATAAACTATTGTGGTAAGTTTCTTTCTCGATTTAAGTTCGAAAAACCTGTTAAGCTGTAGCTACATATCTAAATCTAAATAATATCTAAAATATTAATGCTGAATATAAATATTGTGTTACCTATATTTAAATTTAAGTATATCCAGTGCTTTCGAAAAGTAACGAATAAATTCATTATTTTAGAAATTGAGAAGTTTTCGAAAAAATCCCCTGACACGTCGATTTTGTTTTTAAAAAAGGCACTTTTTGACATACGACCCATATTTGTGACGTCATCGACAATTTTTTTAAATAGCAACCCCCAATTTTGACCACGCCATTTGAAAGAGCGTATCATTCTACATACGCATCATGAAAAATTATGGTGTTACATAACAAAAATTTCAAGAAACTAATGTTTGAAGATTTTAAAATTTAATTTTCACAATACTGATAATGATAATGATTATGTAAAAAATCGACTAAATTAAATGTTCAAATTGTGCACCGTTGGCTGCCTGACAGTAGCCAAGACGATTAAAAAATTCTTTTTGGACATTATCTATAACTTCAGGAGGTATACGATGTATCTCGTGACGAATTCTTGGTTTTATATCTTCTAAATTAACCGGTCTAGTAACGTATACTTTGCTTTTTAAGTATCCCCACAAGAAATAATCTAGGGGTGTCAAATCAGGCGATCTGGCTGGCCACTCAATCGGTCCCCTTCTCCCTATCCAACGACTCGGGAACAGCTAATCTAAATAAACACGGACAGATGCTGCATAATGGGGAGGTGCACCATCTTGTTGAAAGAACATGTCATTTCTTGGAAGATCACGTCCCTCTATATCTGGATATAAAGTTATTAGTGCAGGAATGAGGTCGTCTCGAAGAAAATCCAAATATTTTTGCAAAAGTTAGACTATGCCGCACCACACATTTACTTTCTTTGGGACTTTGAGTGTGATACTCCATCATCCTTCGGGGATTCTCGGTAGCCGACATGGCCGTTCAAAACAAACGTAGCCTCGTCAGAAAAAAATGTTTTTTACGAAATTATTATCATTATTGCATAGCTCTTGCATTTGCGCTCGCAGAATTGATTTCGCCGATCAAAGTCGTCTTCAGATAGCTCATGAACAGGGCATACCTTATAAGGATGATACTTTGTTTTTTTCATAATTTTGTGAACTGTGGACGCTGCCATATTGAAATAGAAGCCAATTGGTTAAGTGTTGAGTGATGATTTTCTTGTATTGCCAACAAAACATTAACCTCATCATCTATTGATTTTGTCGGTCGACCAGATTTAGGAAGATCACGAACATGTCCAAAGTTACGGTATTTAGACTCAATATTGCTTACCATGCTTTGGCTAATGGGATGTCGATCAGAATGAGTTTCATTGAACAATTCAACTACTTCTCTTTGGGTGTGCATCCTGTCTCCAAATCCGATCATGCAAAGAATTTCAATTCGTTCTCGTTCAGTTAATGTAACCATTTTTTTTATAAAATGACAAAGTTACTACTCAATAAACACTTCAAACGCAGTGCTTTTGCCAAAGAAAAGATGCTAAAGAAATAACTCAAAAAACAGAAAAAACTATTTAATAAAGCACGATTTCCAGTTTTTATCTGACAGCAATAAAAAACATTCTCGGTCGCTAAGACTACTGTCAGGCAACCATGATTTTTCATGATGGGTATGTAGAATGATACGCTCTTTCAAATGGCGTGGTCAAAATTGGGGGTTGGTCAAAATTGCTATTTAAAAAAATTGTCGATTACGTCATATCTCGAACAACGATGACGTCAGAAATATGGGTCGTATGTCAAAAAGTGCCTTTTTTAAAAACAAAATCGACGTGTCAGGGGATTTTTTCGAAAACTTCTCAATTTCTAAAATAATGAATTTATTCGTTACTTTTCGAAAGCACTGTATATTGTGTAGTGAAAAGAAATAATCACCCATATCAATAATAATCACAATAACATGAAGTTAACTAATGACAACTAACCGTATTCTTAAATCAATCTAAGTAGTTCATATTAATAATTAAATATTTATAGACAAATAACTAACAGCATGCTAAATAAGAAGTTAATGTGACAACATCTCATTCTATACATAGAGCTAATTTCACTGCAATAAATCTAACCTGCATTCTGCCTGCATTTACAAACATTTACGCAAAGTGACAAGACTGACAAGTGTCTTGTGTCAAGATTGTTTTGTATTAAAAAGCAATCAAGGGCGGATTTAGCTTTTCAACATAGGGGAGTATCTCAAAGAATCATATTTTTAAAAAATGTTGTGAAATTAGAAATTATCTGTGTATTTAGATAGGTACGTTTTTCTTTGGACAAACATGAAATAGCAAATAGAAGTGTTTAATAAAATATCCTTAAGTGAAGTACGTTTATATTTTTTTTAACTAATTACGTTTTTGCTTTTTGCTAATGTAAAATTTGAATTCATGGTAAATCCGCCCTTGATAAGCATTAACTTTGCCTTTTATAATAGGGAGATTCGTAGCCCACGTTAACTCGGGGGTTACGGGAGATTTAGAACACCTCAAATTTTTACCTTATCGTTATCGCAATCGTTATACTGAGCACGCGCAGTGCCAAAAATGATACTCTTTTTGGAACTGCACATGCTCAGAAGAACGATAACGACATGCTAAAATTTAAGGGGTTCAAAAACTCCCTAATGAATTCGATAAGTAACCATGCTATAATAAAATTTTATAATAATTATTGAGGTTACTGACATATAAATACGGAAAAGTTCGCATTAAATTATTTAATATTTCAGAAAAACGTTCTTGATCTGTTAATTGGGAGGGAAAAGAAAAACTGCTGGCATTTTTGTCAAACTTTTAGGTTAACTTTAACTTATTGTAAAACATACCCAAACTGATAACTAGTGATTTAGCATCATTGTAGCGTTAACATGCATTTAAATGGCATTATTAATGCAGTTTTCACTAATTACATTCTAGTTACGTCTTAGAACATTCTAAGTTTTATTATTAATAAGGCTGAATATCTTTAATAACATATATGTAGTAAAAAATCTCCGTTGCATAAACATTCTTTTTCTAAAATCAGTAACAGCGGAAAAATGGAAAAATTTCAGGCAAAGAACGCATCCTGTATATATTTTTTTTTAATCCAAGGATCAAAACCTGTTTTCTTCCTGTCTTTGCGTAATCTCAAGATATATGATGTATTTTGCCAACTTAAAGGGAACCCTAATATCAAAATACGTACTACATAGTTTTATAAGGACCTGTATGTTCGCAGTGTGTGATCTCACCACCCAAACACTGACCTTGCCAACGAAGCCCACCCTTACCACTGACAAAGAGAGTAGTCGGTCTCAAGTTCTCATTTCAGAACCCAAACCGCCGTTATTCCTGTACAAATTAAAGATAAAATACGTGGAGAAACCGATTTGAAAACCTGTCCCATACAATGTTCTTATATAAGAGCACTTTGCCGACCATTACGGGTTTTGATTGATGGTTTTTCTGATGGAATTAAATAAATAGCTTTATTATTGGGATATTTGCCGAGTTTGCATTTTAATTTTGCAAAAGAACTTAGATTGATGCACTTCGAAGGAGAATTATGGGAGGGAATTTCATTTTCATAGATTTATTGTCTTTGTTCGACTCCCCTTAAATGTTGCGGGCTGCTTTTGATGAGCTGTTAGTATATCACCGTAAAAAAAATATTACTAGGTTTTATGAAGAACTACTTATACTTAAATAGCAATTTTATAATACAAGTGGTTGTCAAAAAGAGAAGTATAAAAGTTTAGAGCACTCACGATTTTAGTAATAAATTAACTTGCATTAATATATAAAAAAAGTGATTTATATTATAGACCAGTATCGCCAGAAAAAATATAATCTATTAATTAAGTATATCCAAACATAAATATTAATTTAAACATTTTAATTTGAGTAACTATTTAAGTAAAAAGCTATTCTAGAAAAATTTTTATTGTCATGAAATCAATGCCCTCTACGATCTTTGTTCAGTACGTCTCCAGTTGAAATTGAGTACGAAATTCATCGGTGGCGCCTAAATTCTTGGAAAAATAATTTCCTGCCATGTTAGGGATGCAGAACTGACTCGGCGGCCCTTTAAATTTCGATAAAATATATTATAGATCTCCAGTGGTGAAGGATACCTTAGTATGGGAAAGATCCTTTGGAATGCAGTTTCATTCTACTTTTAAGGGTGGGACAGCAAGAATACTGAGAAATCACGGAGTCAGAGAGTGATGGTCCTATTTCCTTTCAATTTTTTTACTGGAATAGAAACCTGCATACGAAATTCGGTTTATATACATTTCGTCTGCATATAAACCTTTTTATAATTTGTATAACATTCCTTATATAAAAAATCTAATTATATATATCATCTGAGGCAATTATGAGACATTATTAAAACACAGATACTATTAATTTTTTTAATATTCGAATACTGAAGATAAATTACATTTTAACACTATGTAAATGAAGGAAACATTTTTAGAAACAAACGAAGCGGCTAAAGACTCATTGGGTCCGGAAGTGTCGGAAGTATTTGTTAACTTTCTTTGTGTCGTATTTATGACTGTCTTATGGCATATTCTGCCAAGACTAATAAATCCCAATTTTCTGAGAAGCACTCGACGCAAGGAACCTTTCATGCAAAGAAAATTGACTGACACACTGAAGAAGGACAACCTACACTGAGAAATGTATTTTATCAGGGCAGTAATTTCAAGATATTTTATAGTATAGGTATTTAGATATATTTTATATTAAACTATGAACTACTATTAAATATATGAGTCCTTTGTTCTACTTACATTTATCTTAAAGAATATTTTAAAGTGACCAGTAAAGGCAATTACATTTCGAATACTGATATATTTATAATAAGAAATCATAGATACGAACTAATTACAATTAGTTAATTACAATCAGTACAATCAGTATGACAGTTTGATATCGATTCTACAGAACTGATCTTTGTGAGACATCTTGTCTTGTTTATTTACTTTAAAACATATTGTTGGTATCTTACTATTATAGATTTCTCTTTTGGTAAATTAACTTATTATTATTATTATTATTAATATTGATGTACTTATAAAATGTTCAATATTTTGACCACTGATCTATTTATTTTCTCCATATTAAATAATGAAACTACTTCCAATGAAATTTGTTACCGAATGACTGAGAACTTGAAACTTGAAAACAGACATATATCAATTCGTTGCCTCCTGATCGGGAATTTTTTGTGACCTTAGCAGGCAAGTCTCCTCCTTTCCCCTTGTCACCAATGATCTCTCATGATATGATTGCAAAAGGCTTCGGAAGTTTTTCCTCAGTGTAAGATTCCAAACGTAAACCTTACTACATTCTACAGGTTGAAAAAGTCGACGGCAGGTCTTATCGAGTATCCTTGAAACCGGGGTGGCATGTTATTGTCATAAGATTTCCAAACATGTTTTACACTTGTAATTTTAATAACGTTTCTGCAAGATTAGATTACACGGATTTTGTTACTTCGCTGTGGTCGGTAAATACAGATTTTAACGAAAATAAATACTCAATAAATTATCGTATCGTCCTTAAACAAAATAGCGTTATCTAAAAGATTAGGGTCTTTAATATTATCCGTTAAGATATTTTTGTGATGCTTGTCATAAAATTGAACTAAATTTGTTTTTATTATAAGTGAGGTGTATATAATATATTACGTAAGAAAAACATCTGTCCTGGAATATTCAATACATTTTATAATAATTTATAAGTTCTTCATAAATATACCTACTGTATTTTAAATTTTCAAATTTTCGACGAATCGTAGTAATCACAAGGGGACAGATATATGAGTTTTGTTTATTTTCTCACAAATTGTATAAAAAAAAGTTTTTTTTCTCAAATCGGCCCACAAAGTATGAGACTTTTGTGAGCGGGGACGGCATATTATTATTTCGAGAGTCGCATTTGCACCTCAAGAAAGACTTACGCTGGTAGGCTCTAACCACTATTTTTCACTTTGGTAAGTCTCTAATCAGTCAACATGTTAAATAAACTATCAAACTATCAATATCGTGGCATTATCAAATGCCACGTCCTTTACTTTTTTTAAGTAGATCCTTATCCTAGAAGGATAAAATTATATACTCTATTCTTATCTGAACCTTATCTTTTTAACTTTAGAAAACTCTCCAGATTTCAAGACACAAAAAAATGTTATTTTGCGTCTTAATATTTATGACGTGAAAGTATATCAAACAGAATTATAAGGGCAAAAGGATCACAGAGAGAAGGGGTCAAACCGGATGTCCAATCGCTGGAAAAAATACTCTAACACCACTGGTGGAAGCGCCGAGTTAAAAATGATGATTTGTATTCATCAATTAATACAATGGGGTGTTTTCCTTTTTTTTTACATCGGCAATGGAAAGTAGTTGGAAAAAGAAGAGATACGTATTTACTGGAATTTTAATATTGGGTTCATTTAAGTCCATAAATTATTTTTTTATTGTGCGCGATATCTATGTGACGTCACTAAGCAAAAATTCAAAATTTGCGTAATTTTTTAGTGATTTCTAGGATATTTTCATTTGTGTGGTTGGTGTCACTGCGTGACAACTTTACTTTTGTTTATGTTTGAATTGTTTGGTTAGGGTAAACATGAGACATAGTCTTTAGTTTATATTTTTACCTGTGAATTGTTGTCTCTGCCTGTGACTGATTACAAGTGTATTTATTAGTAATATAAAAACATCGTAATTTGTAAAGGTAATTTTTTAATATATTTAATCGACTTTGCAGTAATACTGTTAAGTTAAATACTAACTTTACATTTTTCATCCCTTTTATTTCTGAAAGGATCTATAGGATCTTTATCATAAAAGGATCTATAACCGGTAAATTGTTGGACTTAGCTTCTACAAAACCTTGCTCCATATTTAATGTTTAATTAAAGTTTACTTCACAAGAAAACAACAATACAACACGTCAAGATGCCAAGCCAAACACAAACAGGAAATTTCAAATGTCAATTGAAGGGTATCGGGAGAAAACCAGGAATGTCCATCCGGAAGTTTTCAGAGAAAAGAAAACTATAAACTTCAGCACGATATAATTTGACAGTTTGGAGTAATAAAGTGGCCATAAACGGTAATATCTATTGCTACATTTGTTAATGTTACAAAATTATAACAAATTTGTGGAAAAATACAAAACTTATTATCGAAAAATATGTAAAACTAATCCGACATGCGTCGTTTATGGGTGAAAACCGGGAATGTCCACAAGATCATTTATATCTGTAAAGACAGACACTATTAATAAGAATCGGCATTAACAATATTTTTAAATCATACGTGTTTACTTGGTCTTGCTCAATCTACTGCGAACCTCTGGAATTTTTCTCACTTTGAGTAGGTTTTTTAGCTGTAACCCAAAACAAAAGTTTTTTTTTATCTCACCTACGCCCTGCAAAGTACTTTTAGTGGTAATTTTTCTGGAAGTACCCTCTTCCAGAAAAAGAAGAAGAAGAAGCCAAATTCATGAGATTGTAATCGAATAGTTTTCATTACTTCGTACAGGGTTTTCCAACGAAATGACTCACCCCCCTATATCTTTTTTATTTGTGGTGCTAATAAAAAAAGTTTTATACAAAAGTTTTATCATTTTTTGCGAGCTTTCCAGATATGTAGTTGAATAGCCAAAATGAGTGCAGCTTCAAGAAATATCAACCTAGGTCCAATTTTTTTAAATGGAATACCCTGTATATTTTTTGATTACTGCATTCTAAGGATTTTTCTGATTTCAAAAATATATATGTATATATAATCGTGTATAATAATGTATATAATCGCTGCAACGGTTGTCATTTTATGGAGCTTTTTATAACACGTTTTGGAAGCAATTACTCAGTAAAGGAGGATTTTTTTTAAATAATCAGTTCATTTTTCAGTACTATTTTTGTAGTTTACAAAATATCTTGGGTGTAATACGTCTTTAAGGCAGGTGTAATTTCAAGGAATAATCCTTGCCTGGGAATACTAACAACATTTCGTTACCAATTAAAGCAGTTATGCACAAGTTCTTTGCAAGGCACATATTCTGTGCCCGTTCTAGCTATAAGGTTGTTATGTTGAGGTACTTATCTCGAAATCTCAGCTCCGAAACAAAAGGGCGCCGTCGGAAAGAACAATACGCGAATCTAGACCTACTTCGTCTTCTCGTTCTCGAGATGCCCAGTGATTGTGTGCATTTTACGAGGTAACCTGAGAATTCGGACTAGTATCGGACTACAATCGCCCTAACGGCCGACCAAAATAAACCAAAATGCCTATGCGGGTAATCACGCTCTGCGCGTGGGAGGGCATTTGGGACCTGATGAGAACCGAAAACTGCGAAATTGTTCTCGCTTCATTAATGCGGGGCTGTTTATTCAGGCTTTCATAGAATAATAATTATCAGCTAGTGGGGCCATCAACAACCAATTGTCCCCATGCCATTCAGCACTTGTATGGTGGCGAGATGACTGTGGCATTTTGATATTTTAGAGTCAATAGGGGTATTATTTCGGGTAGGATAATAGCATTTATGAAGGTTAAAATCATAAAATAAACTAATACTAATATTTCATTATATATCCTCAATATTACTTTAGAATGTTCCCATGATAATAGAGATATTAGAAGATATGGCAACTACTATTGTAATACTAATTTACTTCGTATCTATAAAAACATAAAAACACCTAAAGACAGTACCTAGGTATATTTTCAATAAACTGTTTACTATAAATTTATTACAGTAAAGTACTTTTTATCAGATACTAGCGTTTGATTCATACTTAGTGTTTTAATAAATTCAGAAAGTTGCTTCTTGAGCTTCTTGCTGAATTTCAAATTTCTACCACGGGCAAAATTCATCAAAAGAATATAAAAGACTAATGATTAAAATATATATAAGGTGTGTAACCTATACGTAAGTCTGAAACAAATTTAGATACATAGTTTTTTGTAACGACCGCCGTATGGACATTTAAATGACTTGAAATCATGATGAAACGATGAAAATCATTTTACATTCTATTGAAAAAGGCCTAATGAGTCGAAATACTAGTATATAGAGTGTTTTCTATATATTTCTTGGAACATCTAAATGAGATCAATGTTTTTTTCAAAACAATTATTTTACATTCTCTTGAAATTACCTGTTGATTTGGATATTTTTCTTTGGACTTCATTCTGAAAATGTAGAGACTTAGATCCTTAGTTATTATTGTCTGTAAACTACTCGCATATTCAGGTCAAAATGTTTATCTTTTATTACGTTTTTCTTTTTTTAAGATCTTAGACCATGATTACAGATCCAGAGGCGATGAAAGCACTAAAGCAGTGCTTCAGCACTTATATGTGCTTAGTGTGGGAAGGAGCTGCAAAAGCTAAACCAACATGTTTCATAATTCAAAGGTGATAACGGAATCACTTCAAATCTGGGCATTCGGAACCCTATTAGTATACGAGTGTTTTAAGAAAAGCCTTTGCGGCCTTTGAATAGCAACCAGATATTCGCAATATATCACCACTGCTACTGACACTGCGTAAACAAACTAACAGTGTTTCTGTTCAGGGCCGCCAAAATGAGGTAAAGGCGGTATAAGTTTCCGGAACTCGAATTGGTTTGAAAATAGGGCCGTATATAATTTTACTTGGCTGTTCTTGGGATTACATGTGTTCAAAATGCATCTCTATCTATATCTATGTAATATCTCTATCCCTCATTCTCATCTTGATGAGCACGGAACTCAGAGACTTGTGTGGGAGGAGGGGCGGTATATTATTATATTGCGGCCCGCGAGTGCGCCCAGGAACGACTTACGATGTCACCGACTTGATAAATTACTTCAGTTTTGATGCAGCCGATGGAATAATTTTGTATCATCTACGTGTATGAAAAGTATGGGTTGCTGTTTATGTAAATTTAAAAATAGGGTAATATTATTCTTCAGAAAATAAACAGTGACTAACTAAAATTATACCACTTTGGACAAGGTAGTACAAAGAAAAAAATGGACTTCCTTTCTTGGAACTAAAGAGGATTATAGCATTCCGTGTATCTCGAACCCTATTTACTGCAGATTCTCGTTCTGGTTCATGGCAAGGACGAATTTCGAATTAAATGGGAAGTTTACTAACTCAAGTTTTTTTATTTTTATGCCGAGATCGAGGATATCGAAGGAATAACTTGCTATGCAAAATAATAATTGGTTCAGTACAGCTGCTTTGATATTGCCCGAAATTAAATAAATACAAATTCCAATTGTTCAACTCAATCAGGGTAACATATTTTCTCATATGTTGTGCCTTACCACGTAATATACATGCGTTAATTAAATAAATTTAAAGAGGGTCAAGTTGCGTAATCAGGGGACCAAAATAATGCACTAAAAAAATCAAGGCCTGATTAGGCCTAGAAATATTTAAAAAAAACCGAAATTTTGGAAATTCTTTTTATTTTTTGGCAGCCTTGTTTGAGTAGATATTAAGAAATGAAGCACTTTCTCAGAGGAACTTTCTGTCCTTTATTAGCCAGGATATTCAAACCTAGTCAATAAGTTAGCCTTAATTTTTTTAGGGCATTATGTTGGTCCCCTGATTAGGCAAATTTCCCCCATTTAAGCTTTCTAGTATCTCTTACAATTTCCAACATCCCAATGGTGAGAAGCAAATTTGTAACAACCTGTATTATATATTCCAAAAGGTTTTTTAAATACCATCTATTTCATTCCATTTTAAATGACGCGATGTACCAAGATGATCGATTGACCTCTCAAAACATATATAGATACGTCTTGAATATTCATATCTAATAATAATACATATGTAAATTATTCTTTTGTAGCATTAATTGCACTTCCTCCAATTTCATTTACCTATTCAACTAGCTGTTACACCCGTTCAAGCATTTACCTCTTTAATGGCCAATTTTATTCTAAAAATTAGTTATGTACTGGCTTATCTGATGTCGGCGTATATGGGGTTAATAAAATCATATTCGGGGAGGTCGAACTGGAACAAGTTACACAAAAAATTTACCGGATGTCTGACGTCACCGACTTCGTGTTCAGCATACATTAATAATACACAGACAGTCACTGCCTCGAAGGGTTTCGCGGCCATTTGGCATTTATGGTGAACTATTATGGCTCGGAAGCAAAGGAAAGAATAATAATTGTTTTCCCCCAATTTATACATATCATAATAGAACAATAGGCGTTTTTTAATCAACTTACAACAGCTTAAAATTTTAGATGTTAGCTATTTTAAGCTATTCGATTGGGAATTGTTACATTCTGTTGTTAGATGATTTCAGCAAAAAATACTTAAAACAGCTAACACTGTTCTGTTGAATGGTAAGGTGTTATGGTAAGTATTCCTATCTTTCTCTATAACCTAAAATTTATAATAAATGCCAAAGAAATAACTGCTAACGAGAGTCAGGATATAATCAATCACTTAAATACAGGTAGGTTAGATAACAAGAACAGTTTTTATTAACTTGTGCATTTTACACATACATATAATTAATTTTTCAGTGTGACAATAGAAGTATGTGGACAATAAAATCAAAAAAACATAACCTCAATCACTTTTTATTGGGATTACAGCTAACATCAAATAACATCCTTACCACTACTAAAAAAACATGATAAAATTTTAAGCTGTTGTATGCTGATTAAAAAACGCCTAAAGTATTGTAATAGTTATTTACATTACAAGCTGCGAAAGCTTAGTTTTAGGTGCGAGGTGTATTTAAATGGCCGAGGCGAAGCGAAGCGAAGCCGAGGCTATTTGAATATCTCCGAGCACCTGAAAGGGCTTTTGCAGCGTGTAATGTATTAAACTTTTCATTCTCCCCTCGATTTTATATAAAATAGGCGGTGTATTGCCATAAAATTTCCATTCTAAATAAAAATTTGACATTACTTAATAATTTGACGTTTTATTTTTTCGTCGTCCAGGGCGCGAAAGTTGTTCATGCCTAGCAACCGACCTAGCATGTTTTACTTTCGCTTTCGCTCGACTCTTTAAAATAGAAAATTATACTTTCGCAGGGGGGAGAATGAAAAATAATTGACACTTTGTGCCAATATGCCAAAAAGTATTTTTGACAGTGTTAACTTCGTCAGTGTAACAAATTAAACTATAATAATAATAATAATAATTTATTTAATCCATAAAATCATTTACGTGACATTGAATGAGTCAAAAATATGTTATAAAAAATAATTTACAAATAATATATAACAGATACAATACAAATATATAGCATGCATATACAACAATAAGAACTTAGGAAAAGCGTAGAAATAACTCAAAAAGTATACAGACTTTGAATTACTATGGTAACAATTTTTATTAAAAAACACTTAAGGGTCCATTCACTGTAGACTTGACAGACATAAATTCGGGGTCAGGTAGCCGATGGGTGAATACTTACATATTTCCACTACCGAATTATTTAGATTTCGGAGGTGCACGTAAAGCCGAAGTAAAAAGGCACATGGGAATGAAGTTAGGCCTCATTGCAAGGGTACCGGATTTGTCCTATAATTGCAACAAAATTGCTTTTTAATGTTATAAATTATATATCACCGGAAAGATCAAAAAATAAACTAGATCCCTATAGTAGCAAATTTTTGTTTAATACATGTACCTATTTTAGAGAAAATAATTTTTGAAAATACGCTATTTTAGTACAAGATTGTTTGCCTGGAATTTGAAAAATAAAAAGAAATACCAAAAATTACTACTATAGGGATTTAGATTAAAGTCTTATCTTTCAATACTTTTTTACTAAAAGTCGCTATCTTTTATACTTTTTTTATAATTAGACATGAGACGAACGCCGATTTTGGGCTTATTTCGGACTAGTGAACGGACTCTTAAGTTTGGTTTTAAAACCATGAAAATTTACTTCCGTCCTAATATTATCAAGTAAGTGTTGAAAACATTTGATACCCATCCATATAAGATGGTGCTATCTCAAATACGGAAGTGGCGGAGTAATGCAATGCCAGTCGGGGCACATAATCCACGGAATGGTTGTTTTCCGCATCTCCTTCAAATAAATAAATGTATTAGTCTATTTTATCGACGTTGGAGACACACTGTCTCCGTAGGCAAAAGTTATTTTGCTTCACCTAAAAATTCGAACTTATCCCTATACTAATAGTCGGAACAACCGATACTCTAGATTGGTATACAATACGAAGCGTTTCCAGATTTTTTACGAGAGTTCATTATAATCTCAAGGCTAATGACCTGAATTGTATTAGATTAAAATAGTTAGAGCTTAATTACTTCACATTTAACGACATAACTTGACGCTAGTTTTTAGCGACAAGATTATAAGCACAAAGCCACACGTGGTGCAGATTTTTCCTAGGATATAAGGATGCCATTAATATAGCGCTTCTTATTGTTGGTCTATTTTCAAACAGAATTTCCTATCTGGTTAGTTTTATATACAGGGATATAAATATTTTAGTTTAAACTAGATCGTAACCTTATTTCTTTTTACGAATAGTGTAGGAACTAAAATTAAACAATTCCGTCGTTAATAGAATATAAAATCTAGAGAAAAGACTTTTATATCTCTATAAAAACCTTCTACAGGTTTATACAATTTGTTTCTACTACACTTTTTCACTTTACTTCATCTCTTTTATACTATATATTTTTTAATGAAAATTGTTGTATTCACATTGATTGTATAGGGTGTAAAATAAAATATTATCAAATTCAAAATATTAATTTAATATATCTCATATAGTTTAACATTTTTAAATACGATAAAAATAAACAAATAAGAAATAATGAATATATCCATCCCAAATAGTACATTTGATACTATTTTCGAATTAGTTAGTTTTCCATTGATATATTAAAATCATCTAGAACAATGTAATATAATACAACTTAAGAACGATCATCACATAACATTTATCAATACTAATAATAATAATACTAATAATAATAATAATAATAATAATAATAATAATAATAATAATAATAATAATAATCATTTAGCAATACGCATACATAAAATATTTAAACAGAGTAAAAATCCAGTATTCAAATTATGTTAAAAACTGCTCAATAGGAAGCAAAATCTAATAAAGACCTCAGATATAAAAAATAAGTAACTGATTAGGTAATAGTAAAAGTTTTCAGACAATATGACTTGATAAAAGCAACTTCAATCAAATCGATTTCTTCAAACAGTGATGCAGGGTATATAAACACAGACCAAAATATTTAATGTCTGAAAGGAATCAATTCATTTGAAAAAAAAGTCTGCTTGGCCGGATAATGAACTTGGAATTCCCGTTTCAAGACTCAGTGTCTTGACCTCTGCACCAAGAAATAGTTGAAACATTTAATGAAATACAACATTCAAGTGCTCCAGATATATCTGTATCAATAATACCTCAATAAGATCACATGACAGAAATTCCTTCTGAAAAATAGTCTTTTAGTTTTTGTATTTCAGTGAGAGACATCGTCCAGACGATAGTCAAGTGATGTAATACTTATTTCCCCCTCATTTTTCGAAAGTTAAGTAAGTTGCAAAGATTTTCCTTGTTATTTAATAAAAATAGCAAGTGTTTTTAATAATACACACATACATTCAATTTTTTGTAATCTGCTTGTGAGCTTACAGGAAAAATGTATGGTTAAGCTCTTTTATGTTAATGGAAACTGTCAAAAATAAGCCAAAGTTCAAAATTAACAACCAATGTATGGCCTCCTCTGACTCGTAAAACTTCTGCACAACGACGGGGCATACATTCAATTAAAATTCAAATAACTTTAGGAGCCAGCTACTCCCACTCCTCCAGGAGGATATCCTCAACGTGTTCAAAGTTCCGGATTGGCTGACAGTCCTTCAATCACTTCCCAAGTGTGTCTCAGACGTGCTGGATTGCATTGAGGCCTGGACTGCGAGCGAGCCAATCTATAACCTTAATATTGTGGGCATTGGGGTAATTTTGCACTATTGTGGTGGTGTGTGGGCGGGCATTGTCTTGTTTCAGAATGAATTCTAGACCTACGTTCTCGGCAAATGGTACCACTGTGGTTCTAAAACTTCATCTATATACCTACGTGCCGTCATAGACCCCTGACCAATTACCACCAGCTCAGTGCGTCCATTCAAAGTTATTCCAGCCTTAAACCTTGATCCTCCGGAACCTTTTCTTCCACAGTGTAGTCTTAAAATAACGTTTACCTAGGCGTCTCCAGACTTGAACTCGTCCATCAATGTGATTCAAAGATAATCTGTGAACAGCACTTTGCTCCACTACTCCAAGTTCCAATTAACATGTTCTCCAGCAAACAATTTTCTTGCTCTACGATGCTCAGGGGTTAAGGGGGGTATCAAGTGTCAGTCAGCTCAATCAGCTGACAGAAAATTGGTCAGAGTGTGAAATGCGCCTTTCATTGTTGAAACCGTTCAGTCAAATTTATCTAAGCTAATTAAAGCGGTAAATACCCTACATAATTTTTGTTTTATTGTTATATTATTACTAAATATAAACATATTCATCATTTAGAGTTAAGATAACCACAGTAGATGTATAAGTGTGCAGTGTTAGTTTATTACAAGTACAAAAACTAATACCTATATAAGTATTATTACAATAATGTACGTATCAGATTATTTAAATTCTGTTTTCTATCACTTCCAATTCTTTAGTTATTAAAATCTGTTATCTGCCATTCTCCAAAAATGTGCACAGGTTTTAAAAGGAATTTAAAGTAGAATTTTAGCATAAAATTTTAGCATATAGATCACATGTTTTACCTAATTCATGATTTATGATTTTAATAACAACGGTGCCAAATTCTCACGTTTGTTTATATAAAATGGCTGCTCAATTGGAGATAAGGTGCCTAAAATAAACATTCGCATATTTTCTTAGTAATAGATTAAGTGCAAAGTTCCCTTATTGATAAGAAAAGTGATCTTCATTTATGCTTTTTAAAATTGGAGCTAGTCTTGAAAACATTAAAATTTTCACAGAAATCACTAATGCAGAGAACACTTAATTATATATTACGATAATAGTTGATGTAATAATTATAGGTTTTATAAAAGAAAATGCAGAAACATACAATGTGGGAAACTATGGGATGATGGAAAAAGTGATTACTATAGTATCTTTATAATATAATCTACGTTAAGCAAAGATAATTCTCTAGTATTTAACAGTTAGTTGTCGTCACTCCCAAAAACAAAATGAAAAAATGAACAACTGACACATTTCAGATATACATTCAAAATGATGATATTATTATGTTGTTATTAGATGATAATGACGACAGCCTTGGTAAGGATTCCCAGTGGTCGAGGTTAAATTGAATATTGTCCTCTTTGATGGAAGAGAGCGAGACTGGCCCTGATAGAGAAGCCAAAGGAATAGGGCGAGAAGGTAACATAAGTCTTTGTGTTTATTGAATTTTACAGAAACTATTGCAGAAAGCATTTCATAAAAGTCTGGAAGATCAAATCGAAATTGAAGAAGTAGAAACACCGCTCAAGTTTGGTTTAAGAGAAATAAAATCGACAGTTGATCAAAAGATTCAAGAGTTCAAAGCAGCAGACATCAGGTGAATAAATACCTTTTCTTATGGAAGGGGAAATACCTCGTCACAGAAGGAGAAAATGGCGGAGCGCTTGAAAAGAGGAGGAAAATTAACACTGAATGGTATATGGCAGGGGTGGCCAAGCTCCTTGATAGTCCGAGCCATTTTTACTAATATTTATACTACGCCGAGCCATAAGTACTATGAAACAAATTTAGTTAACTTACCAAAAATTCCAGATTACAAATTATATCCGTAGCAAAAGTGATACAAATTGTTTCCTCCAGAGTACAATGTCAACTGTCCGTTGCAATGAAAGTTTACAAATTCAAAATCGGTTTGGAGTCGGTCGATTACGGACGATTACGCCACTGTTGAGGTTCGTTCGTGTAGTTTTCGATGAGTCATATTATTCTTAACTTGGACGGAAATGAAATTTGTTACAACGTTGCACTTAGTCTTTCATATTTATCGTCAGTAATTTCAAAGACATTTTCAAACACATACGGAACGATAATAATTTTTTAAAATATAATAGCACAAAAATGAAAAGGGACCTCGGGTACATTTATCGTGAGCCACAAGTAATCCTTCAAGAGCCGCAGGTTGGCCACCCCTGGTATATGGTAATCCTGTTGGTGGTAAAAACCATGAAGGGGCTGTAGACCATTCAAGGAAAGGTGGCATTCAGAATAGCTATGCGTATAGAAGTGTTTCAGGAAATTTAACCAGCATAAAAAATTGTATGGCAGAAATTGCTATAACTTGAGTGCTTTTACATCATCACACAAAAGCAGGCGAGACACTTATTTGGAATAATAAAACTTTAGACTAGTGTTTAAATAAATTTTAGATTATCTGAAGGAGATGCTGAAAGCATCAAACTGAAAAGAAGGTTGCTATCTATCTGTCAATTTGACACTGATCAGACGGATTGTAGCAAAGACCCAAAGACGACACTACGGTGTGTTTCTCACCACTACTAAATGTTAGATTTGTTTACACTAATTCTGCGAATTGATCTAAATCGAAATTCTTATACTCAAAAAAAGATACTACGAAAATATTCGAAATAACTATCTGCAAAGTGACAGCTAAAAGAATTAGATAGAATGGCTAATTGTCAAGTCATGTCAATTGTCAATTCTTTTAATTTTACTTTTTTGTGCCCGATATACAATTTTACATGTATATCAAGTTAGCAAACCACTTTTTGCAGTCTGCTAAAAGTGGTTTGCTAACTTGATATACGTTAGTTTTACCGCTATTTACAGGAGATCTAAGAAAGTCAACAGCAACAAAGTTGAAATGTTTTTTAGACAACTGGCACCTAAGTATAGATAACATATGACCTAGTAATATGAACATTAAGTTAAGAATAAATATATCATCTTATCTAACTTGTTATATTTAATCTTTTACGAAACATTATGGGTATTTAAATTTTAAATAGATTAGGAATGTGTGATGTGTTGTTCCCTTTAAATGATGTTACTTGTACAACTTGCTTCTTTGTCTATGTATTTTTTTATCTGAAATGTTAATTAGGATAAAGGGAAAGCAACTTTGTTATTAATTTCGTTATTTATTATTTGGTTTGATTTATTTAACTATTTAAAATATAATTATTTTCTAAATAAATAATTATTACGAAAACTGTTACTAGAGGTACGTTTCTAGAAAAGCAAACTATTAGAAAAATCCATAAAATTTTAATTTAGAGCAATAAACTTATGGTTAACAGCATCAAACCTAGGGAAGTACTATTGTGCACCTCAAAATACATTCGATATAATATGAAACTATTATACTACTACCAATAATGTATTCAAATTATAGGCATACTCGTATATAAGTATATATAAGCAAGGCAAAATACTAGTACTATATTCTAGTTGGACCCATTTCTCCAGAGCTGTTCTGGCAGCACTATAAGCGACTCCGCAAGCTGGCTTCTGTCCCATGAAAGCTATTTCAGATCCCTTTCTACCAAGTTCATCTGCCCGCTCAATTCCTTCAATGCTTTTATGACCTGGGACCCAACACAGACTCGCCGTATTGGTACTTGCTAGTTCTACCAGCAATAGCAAACAGTCCCAAACAAGCCTCGAACTGATCTTGTTTGAGCTCAGAGCCTGTATTGCGGCCTGACTATCAGAGAATATGTAGATGAGTTTACGTGTGTACATTCTCCGTCAAACATGCCATTATTGCTAAAATTTCTGCTTGGAATACCATGGGATAAGTCCCCAGACTATAGCTTGTACGCCATCTAGGTCTCGGCCCAAATACTCCAGCTTCTGTTTCTCTGTCTGTTTTGGAGTCATCTATAAATCATACAAGGCTCCAAGCCTCCAGAGAATTTATCTTCAACTCACAGTCACTGAGATCCTGTATTTGAACCTCGAATGGACTAGATGTCATCTCTAAGATAGGCTCTGACATCAATGTGTTTCTTATCTTGGAGAACTACCTTCCTTTCCTTGGGAATTACCTATCCAATCGTTATTGTTCCTGATTCGGTATGCTGCTATCCTTGCTTCTCTTTCCAACATCACGTGAAGTGGTAGATGTAGCAGGACTTCTAGCGGAGTTGTTGGTGCCGAAGGCATGGCCCCAGTTATACCTACACAGGCCAACCTCTCAATCTTATTCAGCTTTTCCATTACAGTGGCCTTATGCTACCACACCAGACCACCATAACGCATCCTAGGTCTCACTATTGAGGTATACATCCAAAGTAACATCCTCGGTTTAGGTTCCCAAAAGTATTAGTAGTTATTCTTTTGTTTTCACGATGAATTCTATCTGCTTATTGTTAAAAAATTTTTGTATTATTATTCAAAGTTTTCCAATAGGGTGATTGTACTAAGGAACCTTTGAAAAGATGGATTCTGCCACCCTTGTTAAGTAATAATTGATTTATTATCAATAAAGACATATTATTATCATTCTAGGATAACAGGCATTTAAACTTTCATATCAGAATCGCGATTATTGCTGAAAGCGATAATCCGCCGAGTAGTATGTATTACGTTAGTCACACGGACTTTAAAAATGGCGACGTTTGATTATGATTATTGAGTGGCTCAAGCCTTTTAAATGAAACATGAGAATATTTACGATACCAATGTGTGTTTATTAAGCTATATCTTACTTAGCAAATATTTGTTGGTTAATAACTTATCGCCAGCCTGGATGTAGAAGGAATTCGAAATATGCGTGCGCTTGTAATAAAAATACAATTCCTTATAAAAATTACCACATCAGACATTTTTTACATTTGCGGAAATACTCCAACTAACGTTTAGTTCGGAAACTTATAATTCTTCTATTGTATGTGCCAGAATATAACATTAAAACAAATGAGAGGCAGGCCGTGATGGCAACTTGAAGCTGTGTTATCGATATGAGAACCAAGCAAAGTTTGCTGTGGTTAGTACTTGGATCGGCAACCATGCAGTGAAGATCAGGGGTACCTGCCTGTATCTTCTAGTGGCCTGTACGTCGCTGAATTCACAGAAGCTATGAAAATTTAGGCGAGATTTGTGTAGAAAGACGTACTATCCCTTGGATAGGATGTAAATCCGGAGATCCCTTGTCTTAAAATGATAGGCAAGTAAAAGATTCCTACCTCCCTACAAAAGTGGGGGTTCGGCAAAATTTCTAGGTTGGGGGTTGCTCCTCTCCCGGCGTCAGTGATTGGCCTTAGTCGCCTTAGTCGCGGAAATAGGCCGACGTATTAGGAAGAGTATTGGTTTTACCATGGAGTATTAGGGATCCTAGCAGTACTTAGGTTTACTAAAATAATTCAAAAACTACTTTTTGGATGCGGAAAAAAGTAAATCAAAAACAAAATAAGAATACAATACAATAACGGGATGTAGAAACAAGTTCTACTACTTGACAGATGGGATTTATATAACACATAACTACGAATAGTACGAATCTACTTTATATCCACCATCTGTAAACGCCTTATCTAAATAAAGACTAAAACAAATTGTGTTTTGGGTTAATTTGGCCATGTTTTGGCTCAATTGGTTTTGGTCCTCATACAAATAAGACGTTTACAGATGGTGGATATAAAGTAGATTCGTACTATTCGTAGTCATGTGTTAAAATAAGGACAGTTTAAATATATTATATGTTAGAATACTTATAGTTATGTTATAATATAAAACTAGTTATAACTATTGTTTTTATTGATAATTAATTCATATTCCAAGGTAATCATTCCTCTCGTGCTCTACAGGATTCTATTTCGGACAATTTTTCGGAATTCTAAACGTTATGACGATTTTATACACTATACTCTATTACCACTTCGAGTGTCTTTCATCATAAAAAGTGACTAATTTGAGACAAGTTTAGGATACACGAACATAAGACAAGAACAAAGTTCTGTTTTTATGGCCCTTTTTACATACCTAATTTCTAAAATAGCCAGATTTCTTAGAAAATTGTACAAAAAAGCGATAAAAAATAGATCATGGGATCTCATTATGATTTGGGTGTTTTAAACGAATGTTCCCATTCATCCATCACACCATTCTGCTATATCATGGACAAACTATAAATAGAACCGAAATAGTTTTCTTCGTGCCTTTTAAATTCGTAAAAAATGTAATCCATTACGTCGCTGTGGTCCTTTGATCCATATGTTGAAGTTCAAATGTTAATATATGTATGCAATTGCAGTAAATGTTGGTGGCGCAACAATTGGTTTATGAAGGTAGATACCTACTAACTTCTTTTAATTATTTACATGTTACTTAATTGGCATTTTCAAGATAAACTATAAAGTAAAGTTCTTCTGTGTAGGTACCCACCATAAAGGAAAACTCAACTAATTTATGGTATAAAGAGCTGATTATTAAAAGTATTTTCCACTTTTCTATAATAAAAAAAATATTTATAATATATTTAATAAGAAAACTAATATAATAAATAATATTTTGTTGCAGCCCGACATTGTATTTGACTGAAAAGTTATGATATCAACGAATAACACAGATACGGTATCTCGAGTTTACATTGACATGCATGTTGTAAAAAACGGTGCGAAAGCAAAAAATGCACTTTGAATTATGAAAACTGCAGATGACAGGTGAATGGTCTGTGTAACCCTAGTCGTAAAACTGAAGCCACAGGCAAACAATACAATATGGAATAGTCTCCTATGCTAGACATAGATTAAATGTGTTATGAAATGTTATTTCTTGAGTCTGCGGTTTAGCAATAGTAATGTGTTATATTTTGCAGAAACGATTACAGCGTAGCCGTTTGTTACTCTCTTCTTGTTCGAACTATTGTGAGTAAATCCATACGCAATAGCCATTAAAAATATTTTATTTTTGTTGTACAACTAGGTTTGTAAGGGTGTATCAAATAAAATGCCTCCCTACATAATTTGACATCAAGAAGTTCTTTGAGAACGTTTTGTCCATCCCATAACAACATAAGATTTAGCAACAATTTTATCAGAATATAAGCTTTGCTACAAGTAAAGATATAGTGCAATGTAGTTTGGCCACCTTCCTACTGGTAGGGGAAATTATCTGGTATGGTCTCTCATGACACAATTATGGTTTGGAACTACAACCTGGAAAAGTTTTAATCCATGAAAACTCATGAAAGTCTGTTGAATATAAGTGATATTTGTCTAGATATAACTGTAAAGTAAAGACTGAGGTATCTAAGCGGAAAAGCTTCATCATCTCTATGAAGGGATTTATCCACTGCATTTGCCAGGGAGCATATGGTACTTAAATTGTACAAGTGGAGATGTCACTGATTATTTAAAAGAAATATGCGATAACGTGAAGTAACACCAGTTATTAAGATTTCTAACGAGATAAGTCTTGGTATTAACTTACTGTGAACAAATTGACACTTGATTTGGATCGCTTATTTATATGGATAATCCATTCATAAGGTTCTTTAGGAACAAATAAACAATTCTGATGACGAAAGTACATTATTTATAAAAAAAGGGCTTTATTGTGATAGTATGTACTAGAGAAATAAAAGTAATAGAAATATAAATTAATATTAACACCACATTCAGATACTTTACTTCTCTTTTCTTAGGGGACTCTTTAAACTTTAAAGAGTTGACGCGATAACCGATTGGAATTAGATTTTCAATTTTCCAGTTGCAACGTGTTCCAGAATGAAGTTAACTAGCCACAGAAATATTTGCCTTAATTCGTTTTACTACCTGAGCGATTCTCCTACCCTTTTCCTTCTTCTAGAAATCATGCGGTATTTTTTTTCAATGATTCTGAGAATCTTACAGTTCATTTTAAGGGTGCTAGTTAACTAAAAAAATACGCATTCAGCTCTGCTGCACCATTCGTCTGAATAATTTTCAGGATATTCCTAAAGCTGACAGATATAACACAGATGTAATTTAAAGAAAAGTTTCAGCTTAAAATTGCACATTTATTTGTAATTTAACTCACCTACATCTTTAATAGTTTACGATACCCTGTAATATATATTAAAAAAGTTCTCACTATATACACCTAATGTTCCAGAATTTTCCGCAGTTTTTTTCTATACTTGCGACCTATAAAACAATTTCATCGAAGAAATATATTCTGTACTTTTATAGTTGTAAAATCTGGGATTAAGTAATATACAAATTGTAGATATAAAAGATTAATAATGTAATAATTAATAATAGATAACACAGAGTGACCTGGATTTACTGGAATTTTTATGCAACAATAAATTTAAAAAAAATATTATTTTTCGTACTTGGATATACCTACTTATACCTATAGACAGAATATAGACATTTACTAACTAGATAACTTTTCATTGAGTAGCTAGGAAAATAATTATGTAAATAAATTTTATATTTGTGTATAAATAATATCAAATTATTTAATTTTAAATAAGTCAGACAGAGAGAACGCTTAAAATCACTGACAATATACCTAGGTATCTATCTGATGTTACCGCTTTGGATTTTCCATGACATCTGTTGTAATCCTTAGGACTCATTTAAAGTTCATTGAGTCCTTCTCTTGGTATTGTAAAAGTACCTAATTGTCAACGATAAAGAAATAAAGAAATAAAAAATCAAACAGATGGCAAATATTATATATTCACAGTATGTATTCAGCTTTTGTCTTGATTTAGACAACAAGTAAACGAGAAGAATATACGTTTTCTTCAAACATCTTCAATAACCGAGGATTAAATAAGATTTAGAATATATTATATTCGTACACCATGTGATTTTCGGAACCTGAAATTGTTGAAGGCAATTCCTGGCGTAGCAGGAATTTCATCGATACCCCATTATAATAACCTTTAGTATATCTATGTAATAACTCAAAATATCATGATATGTATATCATGGTATAATATAGTATAACTCAAATATCATGAATCTTAACTGTCCAAAAGGTATCTAATGCCATTTATATTTCAACAACCCCAATTTCCACTGAAATATTCCAAACGCTCGTCTCAATGCGCGCACGTCAAAGCTTAATTAACACAATCAATTTTAAATAAATCATCATTGCCTTGGTCTGCCCTCGGCTCTGGGATCTGTTCTCACCCCTAAACCATTTATAAGCGTCGATCCAATGGCCGATAATTATAAAGAAATGACTTTTTCGGCGATTAGAAAGGAATAAATTACTTACTCAGATAATCCAGGTAGGTATACCTTCTATATCTATAGAAATCACTTTCTCATCCTCTAAAATTCTAGTTAGATTCCCATCATGATTAGTTAAGTGCTGGTCGATAAAATTATGATCTTTTTTTTGGCTTGCACACATTTGACGTTCAACGTACGTTTGACGTACATTTATACAGGGTGTTAACTCTAATTTTGACCCCCCCCCCTTAGTTCCTTATTTGTGAAGATAATTGAAAATGAGCTCTTTTAAAAAATTTATAACTCGTCAAGGTAATCAAAGATATACACGAGAAATATTTAATTGAACTCTTCGGAGGCAGCTAATCTTGTATTTTTTTTGTATATTTTAACTGTCAAAATAATAGCATGGTTTTCTGACTTAATTGTTGATTTTTCTTAATGTGTCTAGGTTTAGTAAAGTTTATTCTTATGTTAATAAAAATAGTATATTCTGTTGCTGAATATATGAAGGCGAACATTATTTGTTGAGCCCAGAAGCTTACACACACAGCCGAGGCCGTGTAAACTGGGCGAAACACATACAGAGCTTTGTACTTCGAGTGACATACTATTTTTTCTTCAAGAGTAAAAATTAAAACTGTATTTCTTCAGACGTTTGACTCTCTTTTTTAATCTGTTGTTACATGGTTACACTTTTACTTTTTGGTACTAGTAAAAAAAGCATATTTCTTTACTACTAAAACAATACGCCTTTTCTATAATACGTCTTACATAATATAATGTAATTATTACATTATATTATTGTGTATTATTAAGCTAATTGTATCTAATGTATTAAGGGTCCATTCACTGTAGATTTGACAGGCATGAATGGGGGGTCGGATTGAGAGGATGGGTAGCCGATGGGTGGAGACTTATTTATTCCCACTGCCGAATTATTAAGATTTCGGAGGTGCACATAAAGCCGAAGTAAAAGGGCACATGGAAATAAAGTTAGCCCATATTGCAACGATACCGGATTTGTCTTATAATTGCATCAAAATTTCTTTTTAGTGTTATAAATTATATATCACCGGAAAGATCAAAAGATACACTAGATCCCTATAGTAGCAAATTTTTGTTTAATACATGTATTTTAGAGAAAATAATTTTTGAAAATACGCTATTTTAGTACAAGATTGTTTGCCTGCAATTTTAAAATTAAAAAGGAAATACCAAAAATTACTACTATAGGGACTTAGATTAAAGTCTTATCTTTCAATACTTTTTTACTAAAATTCGCTATCTTTTATAGTTTTTTTTATAATTAGACACGAGACGAACGCCGATTTAGGGCTTATTTCGACCTAGTGAATGGACTCTTAAAAATCAACGTTACCTAAAGTTCCCTTAAATTTGATTATGAAACCGGCCCTAAGTGATTTATTTGCTTGAAGTATTCCAAATGATGGATTATTTGTGCCAAATGATTTAATTTATTATTATAGCAACTACGGTAGTTTGACTTCCTAGCTAAATTTCAGTTGAAACGAGAAAATCGTCTTGTAAGCCACAATTATGGGCCATATGTCAAGAACATATGCGATGTTTACGAGTATTTACAAAATTAATTTACTTAAGAATGTACACCTAATTTTTTAAAACGTTTTAGTACCTCTTCAAATGGTACACTGAAAGAAAAATCGAAATTTGTTACAGATATTAAAATACATACTTACTGATGGCTCATTGGCTGTTGGTCACATTATATAATTATTATATTTAAAGTACTTAAATAATTTATCCAGTTTCCTATAAAATTCGATTTTCTATAAATTAATGTTAAAATCTGTTCAATATTAAGCCGTATCAATAGATTTCAGTATTATTGAGTAACTATAAATACCTACTTGTCTCATTTTGGAAAACTAAAGTTTATATATCAATAGTAAACTAGATTAAATCCGTTTGAGAAAACTAAACGTTTATTTCAGCAGATAAAATATTTTTCTCCTTGGGAAGTAAATTTATTAGATAATATTAAATATTTAATATTGCCATGGAACTAAATGCCATGTTAATACCAATTAGATCTTAAATTCGTCAAATACAAATAAATAATTTAATCGGTGCTAAGACATTTCATGTATCTCAATTAAACCCTTTCCTCAGTGTACGTTCCATTAAGAATTCACTTAAAATAATTTTAATACGAATTGTTACAACAATTATCACTCGGTGGCAAGTAGGAAATATACCTGTGTTGTACTACCTGCCCAGTTTGTATAACAGTATATAAGCCAAGCTTGAACTACGTAACTAGGTAGGAACCTACATTGTGCATTTCCATGTTACGGAATTGACTTGAATTAAATACGAGTATATACCTTAGGTTTCCCAAAAAATAATTATGAAACTGTGAGGTAGACACGATTTTTCAGAAAAGTATATATCTATATAAAAATAAGTTTATATGTAAAAGGAAATGAATTGTGATATAATGAAAGGAAATACAATATATTTTATCAGAGATGTCTGTGAGGCCAAATGCAAAACAATTTTATAATGTATACGGTATTGTCTGAAGTTATTTATTAATTTATTATTTTATCTAGACATTCTTTCTGTTTCATTTGAGTCGTGGGCAATGAAATAAATGATGAATGAAATGAATCTTCATCTTTTTTTGGTATTCTGAAGAATATCCAAAAGCAATATGATAAATAGGATGTACGATATTTGAGGACAAAATAATCCTTTAGAATTCTGTTGATTGCATCAGTCCATACCACAGGAACTAGGTATCATTGGGCCTCTTGTGCATCCTTAATATCTCGCCTATTTTACTAGATACGAAGTGAGGTTGTTTAAATTTAATTTTTCCCAAAATATACTCAATTAGTTGATGGGATGGCAGGAAAATCACAGACCATATACCGAAACCAGTGGTGCACCCATGGGGGTTTTAATTTGGTTTTAGTTCGTTGCTGTTGTCAAATAAGGTTGCTTTTAAATGGTTTTAAACAAGCATTTCCTCTCTTTTTAATGCGTTTGCCACTGGACCATGTATTTTAAAAATGTCTTATACCTAGCTGCTTGTTTTATCATATGTTCTTAAATTTTTAGTAGGTGTTCAGATCTGTAATACTAGTAATAATATCTAGGGATGTCTAATCGAATGAATTTGCGTAAGGGTCTGTAATTCTTTATCTCATTTCCTTAGAATGTTCCTTAAGAAGTGCCATCATGTTCTGACACTGGGAACTAAACATATCAGTGTTCTCAAAATAATCAAGTTGCCTTAAAAACGAACAAATGAGTGCTTCCAATGTAGTGAACCACTGAAACAGGATAATGGAACAATGAACAAATAAGAGATTTCGTGGATAGACCAATGCAGCCAGAATGGGCTGATACTGTTAAGTGCACTAGCAGAGCTAAATCCATCAACCCAGTATCAATGGATACCTCATTGGAATCATTGACTTAACAAATATAACAGACGCTGTTCGCATGTATAAGGTTATAGAGATATAGAGAGGCTATTGGATGATGAAAGCTTTTGATAGCATTTCCACCTTAATCCTGGGATTACTTTATAACTTTCTATAACCTTTTAGTAGTTTATTAATATAGTAGTAGTATAATTGTAGTAGTACTATATTAGTAGTGCTGGTGGTTATCAGTAACTACTCCCCACGTCCGTGGGGTGAATAACTACTGAGTCCGGGAATCGTGTGCCCTGAAAAGACGTAATGAGCCTAGAATGACCGTCTTCTGTATTTTCCGGCTGGAAAATCTGCCGAATCTCGGCATGCCGGTATGATCTTCAATTCCGAAGGCAGTGTATTATTATTATTATTATTATTATTATTATTATTATTATTATTATTATTATTATTATTATTATTATTATTATTATTATTATTATTATTATTATTATTATTATTATTATTATTATTATTATTATTATTATTATATTTCTTGAACGTGATACCCTGGATGGTATAAATTATCTCACTTGGATGTCACGTAATGACTACCATATTTAGGCAGGAATGTAATTTAGGCAGGAAATATTCGACTAATATATGTCAATTTGTTGGAGGAGAACCTATGGATTGTTCATATATTAAGTTATTATTTAACTAATTAAGGATATTATGTTCCTTATTAATTAGTAAAAATATCTATTGATGTATAATTTTCCAGAATCAGAGATTAGCTTTCAATTAGTACATTGTTGTCAATTTATTGTAAGAATAAAACCATATTCTTCTGCTATTGGCTCAAATAGAATCACAATTTTTTGTGAATGCTGTTGAATTCTTCAAGAATCTATAAATATGATATCCAAACAGTACGTCAATTTACTAAAGTAGCACTAATTTGTCTTATTTCATTTTATTTTAATTGAGAACCCCTTAAGGATCTCATTAAAACAGCTTTTATTAATTATTACGTACTCCAGCGATATTCATTGTGTTATATTTTCCCTGTTGTCAATTTGAGCAATTAACCAAATTAACAGTCAACAGTTCTTACCCTTATCTACCCTTACCATGGCAAGATTATGGGGGATACGATTACTCTTATTGGATGTAATGCATAAATGTCAATAATCAAACATTTTATTTTGAAATGTATTTGGAATGTATGTAAATTTAAAACTTCCCGATTATTTTGAGGCAGGGGTAAGTTTACATGATTTTCTTCTTATTTTCAGGATTTATTAGAATACCTAAAAGCAGCAGCAACTATGTATTGCATTTCCACAGACACAAAGTTAACGACAGCTTTACTCTACTTGGTCTAACTCTTTACGCCTACAAAATTACGACCTATAATAGAGTTCGTTCGCCCCCATAGAGAATAAAATTCTTTTCGCAACTAAAAATAATCACAATTAAGTTATCCTTAACGGGCTTCCGTTCACACGAGAAGTTGCAGCAATAAGCAACAGCCGCGAAATTAAATAGCTTTAGCTTAGTTGGCGACTCAAGATGGATCCACACATGTGGAATGCGTCATCCAGACCTGTTGCTGGAATCATGGTCGTACGTCTTCCTGTCATGACGGGTTGCAAATATTATTTCTATTTATATGCGTCGCACGCCAAAGAAAGACATGAAAAAACGGGACTGCAAATTATGCCGCATACAAAATTTAGAAGGTGATTTCTTGAGTAATTCAAAAACATCTACAACGATTACACAAGGGGTGAACAGGCTCCATACATTTCGTAGGGATTTGCAAACAAAGGCAGAACAACACCAGGATTATAATTAAGTTTTTGGAACTGCTTATCAGATAAAACCCTATTGTCTAAAAACTCAAAGATTCATCTTCATCCGTATTGCTCCGAATTCAAATCAGATGAGAGGGTGGCGCGATATACAGTGAGGACACGTGGGTTGAAACAAATTCATTTAAAATTTAAGGTAATTGTTTTGTTTTTTGTATTGAAAAAAACATTGATCTCATTTAGATGTTCCAAGAAGTATATAGAAAACACTAGTATTTCGGCTTGTTAGACCTTTTTCAATAGAGTAAATGTCTATTACTAAACATTTCCAAGCGCATTTCTGTTATTTATTTGTTTACGAGCACCTACCTCCGATTGATCCTACCATCTGGTAAAGCCCGAGTTTTTATTACCTTTTCTAAGAAGGGCGAGAGTGTAAAATCTATCTGATCATTCGTAGTACACGGATTTATAATTAAAGATTTTTTAATTTCTAATTGCTCTAACAGATCTAAGCGCTTTCCTTTCTTTTCACGATGCAGTACCTTTACATTTTTCTGATCTATAAAATGATTGTTTTCTATACAATGCGTCGAAAATCTTGAATCTTTAGCGTTATTTAATATGGATTTTTTATGTTCATTTACTCTAGTTTCAATACTTCTACCGGTTTGACCCACATACACGGCATTACAATCCGCGCAGTTAATTTGGTATACCCGATTGTTTTAATTTATTAACCCTTTCTTTATTGTTTATCAAAATCCTTCCAATAGTAGGCTTGTTGATACTAATTGTTTTACAACCATTTCGTTTTATTCTGCGAGCTATTTTTTCGCTATAACATGGGACGTGATTAATATAACTATAGGTGGCTGCTTTTTCCCGAATATTGTAAAACTCCCGACGAATTAATTTCCTCCTTTTGTTTTTTAGCATGCAATTTGTTTGATTGTTCTTAAATCTTTTTCAAAATCTGCTTTTTCCAGCGGAAACATTAAAAGCCTATGTATTAAACTATGGAAAACCGACTTTTTTATTTGCCAGGACTGCTGCGAACTTGCTGGTATAATTGCGTCGGAAGTTGTTGGTTTTCTATAAACCGAGAATTTTAATTCTAGGACACGTCGATTTTTATTTTTGGCTGCGATTTTTCTGGTGGTACACAGGGTGGCCCAAAAATAAGTTACGACAATCAACTTCATTTTTTCAAATGAAGTTGATTGCTTATTTTTTATTTCATTTTTGAATTCTGCTAAACTTCAATTGAAAATAATTTTTCTTTATGTAACCGCTCCTGATCGAATATCACTGCGTACGACTATGCGAACCATATGATCCACAGATCCATATGATTTCGGTCTGTCTCCGTACTCATTCTCCACTACCACCCCATAGTGCCGGGGATGCAGGCGTTCAAGTCACCCCACCACCTAGCAGCGGCCCTTTAAATTTTAAATGGACAACTCGGCCCGCACAACGTCAAGACACCCGTGACTTGGCTCACTAGATTCCCGTTCGGCGGACAGTCTAATTGGGTATGCCGTCGTATTAACAGCCCGTGAAGAATTCCGAATCAGTGGCGCACACTGGGGAAATAACCTGCAATCATCAAAGCTTCTGTTTATGATGAACTGGCGACAGAGGCATTATCAGGATATCGATAACAATTCACATAAAATATGTCGTTTTGTTTAATATACAATACCTGATTGGTACTATGTTTCAAATACGTTAATTTTTTCATGGAAATATGGATTACGTGTGCACAATGGGGTATTTTCCTTCAATCGAAATGAAAGTGGAAACCTGTATTTTTATAAAATATATATTTTTTATATTTATTAGGATAAAAATTATTAAGATTGAATCGGTAGAAAATTTTTAATTCAATTTTGAAATTTTATTCTATATTCGTGACGTCACTAAGCGAAAACTAGGGAATATGTATCTATAAAAAGGCCACACTGATAATATGTGGCTAGATTCAGTTTGTAACGACGACAAACGACAGTAGACATTTCGATAATTGACATTTGAAATTTCCTGTTTGTGTTTGGCTTGACAACTTGACGTGTTGTATTGTTGTTTTCTTGTGAAGTAAACTTTTATTAAACATGGAGCAAGGTTTTGTAGAGGCTAGGTCCGACAATTTACTGATTATAGATCCTTTTATGATAAAGATCCTATAGATCCTTTCAGAAATAAAAGGGATGAAAAATGTAAGGTTAGAATTTAACTTAACAGTATTGCTGTAAAGTCGATTAAATATATTCAAAAATTACCTTTACAAATTAGGTACGATGTTTTTCTATTACTAATAAATACACTTGTAATCAGTCACAGGCAGAGACAACAATTCACAGGTAAAAATATAAACTAAAAACAATGTCTCATGTTTACCATGATGTTTACCCTAACCAAACAATTCAATTCAAACATAAACAAAAGTAAAGTTGTCACGCAGTGACACCAACCACACAATTGAAAATATCCCAGAAATCGCTAATAATGGCGCAAATTTTGAATTTTCGATTAGTGACGTCACATAGATATCGCGCACAATAAAAAAATAATTTGTGGACTTAAATGAACCCAATATTAAAATTCCAGAAATACGTATCTCTTCTTTTTCCAACTACTTTCCATTTCCGATGTAAAAAAAAAATAAGAAAACACACCATTGTTTGAAACTAGACCCAAACAATTTCTGAAGTCGAAGAATCCATTTTAATCTAAATAGTACAGTTGGCACTTACTTGGTTATACAGTGTTCCACCCTTATTTTTTGAGATACTACTTTCAAATTTGACATGGCAGAAGTACTTATAAAGGTTACTTTTTGACTAAAAAATTACCCTTTTGTCACTTCCTGTTTTACCGGAAGTAATACCAACGCTGCATTTTGATATAGAACATACTGTATATTATTATACTGTTGGAATATACGTCATTTTCTGAATCCAACGATATAACATAAGTGAGATTTTAGCTGTCAAATTACTTTTTGGGCTCTATTTAACTTTTGAATTTAGAGTGCTTTAATTCTCTCAACTGTAATTTCAGTTCTGTTGATCCCACAGATAAAATAAGAATATAGGTAGATGGCTTATTAATTGTACTTTGTAATGGTACCTTAGTACCATTATGGTACTATTTAAGAAAAACTACTTTCAGCTCTATAACCAATTTGAAGAATTTTAATGCCTTGGAATTAAGAAATTGAATGTCTTTGACGCCAACTCTATTTTTCTGTGGTTGCTAGGATCCATTAGAATTAGTGGGGGATGGTCAAATCCCTCTAAATGCAAAAGTAAGAAGAGTTTAAAAAATAATTTGACAGCTGAAATGTCACATATCCTTGAAATCAGAAAATCACATACATTCCAATAATATAATAATATACATAGTGTTCCGTATAAAATTAGAGAGTTGGTATTAATTCTGGTACAACCGGAAGTGACAAAAAGGTAACTTTGCGTGAAAAAGTGTAATTACATAGTTAAAGTTACCTACTATTAAATTAATTAAATATAATTTAACAAAAAAATAGATGGTAAATAATGCTTGTAAAGGTTTTACATGTAGATTGAAAAAAACTCATAAAATTAAAAATACAATCACTCTACTACACAGAGTGATACACTACTACACTAGAACGAAACGGGTGTAAAACGATTAGTGTCAACAAGCGTACTATTGGGAGGATTTTGATAAACAAAGAAAGGGTTAATAAATTAAAACAATCGGGGATTTACCAAATTAACTGCGCGGATTGTAATGCCGTGAATGTGGGTCAAACCGGTAGAAGTATTGAAACTAGAGTTAAAAAAACATAAAAAATCCATACTAAATAAAATAACGCAAAAAATTCAGGATTTTCGACGCATTGTATAAGAAAGGAAAGCGCTTATATCTGTTAGAGCTATTAGAAATTAAAAAATCTTTAATTATAAATCCTTGTACTACGAATGATCAGATAGATTTTGCACTTTCGCCCTTCTTAGAAAAGGTACTAAAAACTCGGGCTTCACCAGATGGTATGATCAATCGGGGGTAGGTGCTCGTAAACAAATAAATACCGAAAACGCGCTTGGAAACATTTAGTAATATACATTTACTCTATTGAAAAAGGCCTAATAAGCCGAAATACTAGTATATAGAGTGTTTTCTATATATCTCTTGGAACATCTAAATGAGATCAATGTTTTTTTCAAAACAATTATTTTCACGATGTTTCATAAAGAACCATCCGCTGCGAGTATCCACTTTAGTAAAACTAGTTAAAAACACTCATCGTGCGAAAAAACATAAATTCCAACTCCTAAAGGCCGAATAGGATTTCACTATTCAATAAAACAATGTTTAAATGGAACTCAGACTTCAAACAACCACACTATTCACAAAACCCTCTGTAGGTACCTGCATGCTGCATGAGAACGAACCAACCCCAGAATTCCACGAAGTCGGCCCCTTATGTGAATACTATTTATTTATTTTAGTTGAAGGACTTGAATACACACACAGTTTTTAATTAGAGTAGTGAAACCTTCTTACAACCCTCCACTGCACTGTATTTGTGTCAAGTTGGTGTATATTGCCATCGTCAGAACATGTTGTCTTACTATACAATCACAAATTTAAGTGACTGTCATGTTTCCATTGATACAATATCTAAGATCCTGGAGAAGTTGTTGGCTGTTAAAATTTATTTCTTCGATAAAAAACAATAAAAGAGGATTTTCAGCCAGGATTTTCAGAGGATAAAAGAGGAGGAAGAGTTAAGCAGAAAATCTCTGCTCTTTTTTCTTCTCTAAGTTCTATGCTTAACTCTTCAAACTACAAGTACCCACATTGCATTCTTTTAAACAATAAAAAAAGATGAAAAATAAAACCATCAAAATATGAAATTGATATTAGCTATTGGGTAACCTTGATAAAGTCCGAAAATTCGGACGAAACATAGGATATTTGTCCATGTCCATCTGGCTGAAAGTCTTCTTTTATTGTTTTTTGTTGAAGAAACAGTTATTAAGTATTATGATAGAAATATAAATAACTAATTATTTATTTGTTTATTTAGTAT
The DNA here is from genome assembly GCA_963924545.1 of Pogonocherus hispidulus. NCBI lineage: Eukaryota > Metazoa > Arthropoda > Insecta > Coleoptera > Cerambycidae > Pogonocherus > Pogonocherus hispidulus. The sequence goes on from OZ004699.1 coordinate 9,254,639, forward strand.
ATTTTCATTATCAACAGTTACAAATTACTACACAAATATTCAAGTAGTAGTAGAAGTAAAAATATTCTCTCTTCTAGTAGGTATAATAGGTACTCGAGATTGCAGTTTTAACTTTTTGATTCTTTATTTTTCGATAAGACCACCTACTTTTCTATATGATCAAAGGATTTGTTAATTTACTGGGGGATTTTTATTATCTACACTCTCTAGGCTCCCAAAAATTAAATGAAAGTTGAGTTGTTTATTGTCTCTGCCTACATTTTTAGGTACCTATTTTAATTTTACTTTTCTAGTTTTATGATATGAATATTTGGCCTGACTGGCATTAGTTTTATAAAAATATTGTTATTCCTCAGTTTCTATACATTTTCCTAGAAACGTTGCTCCTACCAGGTAAATCTTTAAAAGAAGCCGAACGATGGGTATCTTAATGGTTAGAAATGGGAAGAACTACTTCCAAGACAAGAAATTTAACAGTCTCTTTGATCCTGGACAATGAATAAGAGTTACATTAGTTCCGAAATTTGAGAATGATGTGGAAAAATAACTCATTTGTATTCATTTCTGTTTTCAACCCAAGTTTAGGTAAATACATACCGATCTTCTACAGCAACACTTAACATAAGTATGGGAGGAGAATAGAAATGTTAATTTGACGTGAAATTGTTAAACATCTTTAGAAAACCTAAGATAAAATTAATCGTGAGATAAAATGATTAACAGAGAAATATTATTAAATAGATACTCGAAATCACAACTGAATGTTGTTTTTTTTTTTTTTGATATTTCAAGTATTTAAATATTAAATAATAAAAATGGTTTTCGATTATTTACACTCTAGTTTTAAAAACTCTAAAAGAGTATAACAACAAAATTAGACAAAGAATTTGTTATTAGTTTTTATTTTTTTATTAAAATAAGTGTTTGTGATATATTTGAAGTTTTTAAATATTATGTAGATTAGTTTATTAAATATTCGATAAAAACAATGCTTACTTACATACAACTGAATATATATCGTAACCCAGCCATCAATTTCAAAATGTTAAAAGCATATTAATAATAGAATAGTATTTGCATTGCTTTAATTACCTAAAATACATTATTTAAACTAACAAGACTAGACTATAACACTAACAAGTCTATTATTTTTCGACAAAAATGGTAATTGATCGTGCAGTGGCGCGCCCAGAAGAAAATCTTATGGGGGCCAGTGCTTCACATAATTGGGGATTCATATAATAAATAGCAAATCAGACAGTGACTAGTGAAAAAGATAGAGACGTTGAGGAGATAGAAAATGCATCGCCCGTAGTGTTTTTTTTTGCCTGGAGTGTGGTCTAGGAGCGACAAATTAACTGTAATTCCATTAATAAATTATTACTCCTTAAATTATTATGGCTTTGTATCCTTTACTCCTTTACCATATTGTATACTATCGGTATATACAAAATACATAATTCTAAAAAGCATTTTTCAAAGGAGACTTAATGATATGATCCATTATAATATTTTAAGTCTACACATTTTAACTTTAAATTAAATATTATTTCAGAATTACTATACAATGTTTATTGTTAGAGACATTTCAAAGTCGTTCTTGGCAATCAGTCTTTTGTAACTACACGTGGTTACAAGTACTTTCTTATTCTTAAGACCTTCGGGGGTGGGGCATGGCCCCTTGCCCCCGCCCCACTTGGAGCGCCACTGTGACCATGAAAACCTTACTAAACCACCAAAACTTATGAATGCTCAAAAGGTTAAAACGTGACAAACGGAACACAAAGAGCTTAGCTTTTAAGTAATATTAAACTTTTTTTCTAGACATTGTCCTGATTTTGGAAATTATCATATTTTATATATTTTGTATAATATAGGTACAAATATACATATATTTCGATTAGAGAGGTAGTTAATTAATTAAAATAATGAGAAAAAAGGTTTATTATGTTTATGCGGTGCCTTTGCTAGGAATTAGGTAGATTTTTCAATTGGGTTGTTAAAGAAAATAATTATGATGCAGAGAATATATATTTGGCTTTTTAAATTTTTTGTAGAATAAATTATGTAAGTGATAGACAATATAATATACAGTGAGGACATAAAGTCCGTCCCCCCCCCTGTCTAATTTTTGAACCACTGGGTAGATTGTGATGAAATTTGGAACGATGATATATGACTAAATTCTGCATTTTTTGACACATCAATGAGAGCTCTGAATGTCAAAATTCCAGCTGGGGGCGCAATAGGAACATTTTTTTAAATGGAAATGGGGGTCGAGTAATAACTCATTTTGAAGCTATTTTTATGCTCAAAACATCCCCCAATTTTGAGAACATTTGGTTCAGTAATTTCCAAATACAGTAATATCGATTTCTGTTATATCATTTTTTCACATACATATTATAAATTATTGTAAATTATTCAAATCAAAACAAAAATTAAAAGTAAACAAATAACAATAAACCATCCCTAACCTAAAATAACCTAAATTCAAAAATTATGAAATAATTTAAATTAAACGTAGAAGCAGAAATAAATTTAGAAAGGACGTGTTACTTCAAAAGATGTTGAAAATGACCACCATGAACCTCCTGACAAATAAATGTTCCATGGGTAAGTTCTATTATAAAGATTATGCGTGGTAAAAAGATTATGTTATAAACTGATATTACTGGTGTTTATTTGGAAATTACTGAACCAAGTGTTCTCAAAATTGGTGGATGTTTTGAGCATAAAAATAGCTTAAAATGAGTTATTACTCGACTCCCATTTCCATTTAAAAAAATGTTCCTGTCACTTTGACATTCAGAGCTGTCATTGATGTGTCAAAAAAATGCAGAATTTAGTCATATATCATCGTTCCAAATTTCATCACAATCTACCCAGTGGTTCAAAAATTAGAGAGGGGGGGGGACGGACTTTATGTCCTCACTGTATAATTTTATTACAGCTCCAGGACTGTCTATACCTAGTTAGGATTCTGCAGGTTCAGATTTCAGGCGAATACACTGAAATACAAGTGGTAATTTAACTTGAAAATATTTTCGTTACAAACCTTTCAGTAAAAATTGGCATCTGATTCTCTTAAACAGCTGATGGAAGCATCATCTGAGCACTCATTTTGTTCTTGATCCTGAATGGATGGTGGTCCAAAATAATGGAATTATTTACCGGTTAACAAACGATCAACGGAGATATGACAACGTCGCGCCAAGTGCTGAGAACAGGTTGTACAGGCAATAGACGAAAGCTCGTTGATGAACGTCACGCAGTGGTAGGGGCCCCCCACCATCAAAATCTCATCCTGTTGAACGTCTGTTTCGACTCTGGCAATTCTGGCATTGCTCACTTCACATCTGAAGTAACAACAACCTTAGAGCCTTAACGACACCGACACCACCAATAACAAGTAGAAATAAGTAAACATTACAAAAACTAATGAGGAACTTGTGATATTTTTAAAGATTTTATTTAGTGTGATAAGTGTTTGTAACGTGTGACTGAGAGAAGTATCGCAACGGAGGAATATGGACTTGTACTGTTGCGAACATCCTGAAAATGAAACTAAAGCTTATGATGACCCCACTTTATTGCAGGACAGAGTACTTAAGAATCTGCTTAAAACGGAGGATAGATATGTGTTACCCTACTCGGCCTCTTTCGTCGTCCAGAAGGAAGTCACTACGGAGATGAGGAAAATTGTCGCCGAATGGATGATGGAGGTAAGCTACAAAAAAATTTTGATAATTTACGACTGGCCAAAATGGTTAGAGCGGAATTTCTTTGGGTTGCGTAGCGTAAAGTTTTGATGAAACGGACTACGTGATAAAACGTGGCGCCGGGTTAGAACACATGTTTGACAATAAAATGCCGGCTGTGACTGGCAAAAATCCGCTTAAATGCTTTTAGATACTAAAAATGGATCACAAAATGTTACAATTCCTTACAAAATCGATAATCGTAGGTATAATATCACTTATTTGGGCAAAAGACTGCTCAAAAACAGACTCATTAAGTCATTTTAAAGAGACTTCTACACTACGTATTCCGGTTCAAATGTACCTACCAAAACCTTCCTGATTGCATAAATAAAATTGGAGATTCAGACCAATATTTGTCTGAAACTGTTCCAGTTTCACATTATTTAAAATTTAAATCGCCTCCGTATTATTCAATAATAGATATTACGGATTCCACGTAATCCTACCTTGTTCCCAAGTTGCTGGAAAATAAAAATGCTGACGGTTAATATCTAGAATGATAAGCACACTAGCTCAGGTCTAGATAATAACACGTATGCACAAAACGGCTCTTTTCCAGGCTAAAACGGTCAATTTGCACTATTAGCTCAGGCGGGGGCCTCCAAGTGTGTTAGGTTTGGGTGTTTTAAATGTCTGGTATTGGGGTCAATATCCTTGACTGAACAGCTGAGTGCAAAATTTTCGTCAGGAGGTACCGGTGGATTCGTTCAGGCGGGCAGTTAGCAACAAAATGTATTCCTCAAAAGTTTTGTTGGAGCACTGGCCTTTTGTTAACCTTGAGCGGTTTCCGGAAAAGGAGGTGACTTTTAAAAATTACGTGTTAGGATGCGCAGGCAGCCCTTTAAATTTTAAAGGGGCGGATATGGAACGTATAGTTGTGGTTCACTTGGCACCTACAACGTAAATTTACTGTATCGTCATTATAAACATGAATAATATTATTCTATATAATGGTTTTTAAATTTTAAAGCAATTAAATTGTATTTATTTGTATAAAAGTGTTAAAGCAATATGGAATCATGTTTCATTTTTCTTTTTAAATAGATTTTTAAATATAATAGGTACAATTAGTTTGTTCTCGACCTCGGTCCTTAAATATAAAAAAAAATTTCCGAACAAATTTACTATCAATATTTTTTTGCAGTTTTTGATTATGTACCTACTTACAATTGTAATTACCCAAATTACACCACCTAAATATTACAAGTAAATTTGTATTATCTGCAAAACCTCTGAAGATGGCCGGACCCAAGAACAAAATAATTGTGTTAAATCCAACGGCCAAGAAAAGAAAAGTTTAATAGGTAATAGGAATTAAGTTTAATAAAAGTTTAATATAATAGGAAGAACAGATTTATGAATTTTTAAATTGAAATAAATTATTATGTAGTGAAGGAAAATTTTACTGTCAGGTGCTTACTATTTTCTTTTAAAGTGCTAGTTCTATTCACTACACTAGTTATAATACTATAATACGTATACCTATATGGGATACCTAATAAAAAAAAAATAATAAATTATTAAAAATATCACCATCAGTATATAATTACATAAATAATATTATTTAGGAAGTGTTATTTATTTAGTACTTACCTAGTTTAGAAAATATAATAATCCAAGAGAAATCCTAACTAGTATACAGGTTCCCAAATAAATTTGGAAATAAAGACAAGACATTAGTACTGATAGTTGAAAATAAAGATAAATAACGTAATACTGAAAAAATACTTCTAATTCCATAGTGACTTAACACAGCTGAGATCGACAGCCACAGCCTACCCCTGTGGCTACACCACTGACCTCTGTCACCTGTGTCATTCCTACCACCCACATCGGGCCACCTATACGCCGTTCTTTTTCTCTGTTTAATACACACTTTACTTACTATGGATCCATCCTTGTCTCCAAATTGAATATGTTTTTATTTGGGGATCCGTATACTAGGTATTTTACTCGATAAAAATACAGACAAGACAGACTCCTAGCATTTGAAATGAAAATTAATTTTGCATATACGAATATATGAGGTTGGCGATTCCTAACGTACCAACACTACGTACATTTTACAGTTTATATTAGTTAAGAAAATATCCACGGAACGAGTAGTTAATCTTTATTTCTTTAAAATGTAGTTCTACGACAAATTTAATTAACAAAAATATCGGAAAATGCAACATCTCAGTTTTAACTGCTTTGGTTATATATAGCACAAGTGGTGCCAACATTATCTCCAGTCATTATAAGAACCTAATATGTTTCCAAACAAAAGATAAGCGTGCATGTTTTGTTCTTAGCCTTGAATCGGATCTTGTATTTTTTTTGCATCGCTGGAGTGGACCAGAAATGCTTCAATTGAAACCATCCAAACAATTAAATTAACGTAACAGAATTAGGGCGTATGCATTTGATATATTTTGTCTTCCATAGTATAGTTTTCGAAATGGAATTAACCAATCTTCCATTTCAGTTATAAGAAAATTAACAAAATTAATAGAAACAAAGAATTATCAAAAGAGTGTTACTTAAGCTTTTGAGCAAAATCTGGTGTAAAAACGTACAAAGTAAATTTCGTAATTAGTCTTAGGGCCGGTCTTTCCATCTCTTTATAAAGTTGCTTTTAACTAAAAGAAACTTAAAGCAGTGACTATAGAAAGTTCTATAGTCACTGCTTAAAGTTAACAAAAGTGAATTTATCTGGCAGTTAAAAAATTGCGTCTTTCCAACACAATTTAACTGCTCTTTTGTAAAGACTGTTTAATGATATTGGCAATACTGATTAAATAAGAAAGTCTATATAATAAAAGTGAGACAGATAAAATGCGTCAATCATAATCAACAAAATATGTCAATTATGACAACATTACCTAGCTAAATATAACATACTGTGGCTATAACCAACTAAGTATAACTTTTTTTAAGTTCTAGTCGTTTCTGGGATCTCTAGTTTAATTTTCAGAAGCGTAAAAATGTCTTCCCAGGATGATACAGTAAAAAGACTTGGAACCAAATTGCCCAAGAAATAGAGGCCCTCACTAGTACAAATCGTAGCAGTTCATATCGCAACATGTCATAAAATCTAACAAATACGTAGATATCATTTCTTTTTTATTATTAACCTGATGCCGTAAATGTTGCTCGATTTTTTCTAGAACATTTAACACCGTTATTTTTGATACACTAAATCTCCTCATAAATTCTTCATCATCCCAGATGTTTAAATTGTCTATATGAGGCCTTACAATATATATTTTTCGTTCGCGATTTGCAATATTTACCATGTTTATAATTTCATGATCTAATAATATTTCTTTTTCAAAATCAATAATGTTGTCCATTATAAAAATATAATTTTTGATGTTTTATTAATCAAATTGTTTACCAACACTCAAATTTGTAAAATTTCTGAGGTTAGAAATCTCTTTGTAACTACTTATAGGCCAGTAAAAGTGACCGATAAGTTAAAGAGCAGATAGAGAACTTTAAAGACAGGATTTAATTTAAAACACAGTGAAAAGACCAATTTTGTAGTTACAAGGAAGATAAATTTAAAAAGATGTTTATAAGGAGATGGAAAGACCGGCCCTTAGAATGATTATTTTATTATTTTGGAAATATATACATTGTTTATACTCTTTACTGTTTAAATAAATGTTCAAGATTTAACAAATTGTTCTTTCAGTGTAGAAATACATAATGCATTGCCTTCTTTTCTTTTCAGGTGTGTGAGGAGCAAAAGTGCCAAGAAGAAGTTTTTTCCTTAGCAATGAACTATATGGACAGATTTTTAATGTGTTGTTCTATAAACAAAAGTCAACTACAATTGTTAGGGACCGCGTGCATGTTACTAGCATCAAAATTAAGGGAGTCTAGGCCCCTAGCTGGGGAGACTCTAGTGTATTATACGGACCATAGTGTTACGAAACAACAACTGTGGGTAAGTTCCTACTACTATTCCTCTTAAGTACCTAATTTTATTCATACATGACCTGTCTCATTTTGAAACCTGTAACATCGAGATCCCTAGTTTTTTTTAAATGAAGGAAATAGACATAGCCACAGTTTATTACTGGGAATAATCTGGTATAATTTTTTCATGAGATACATTAACATTTTTATTTAAAATAAATATTTATTATACAGCGGCTAAATTATGGAAAAAATTCAATAAAGCTGTAATCATTTATTTTTTGTAAAAACGCTGAGACAGGTCGATTTTATTTTATTTTTGGCAGTTTTTCGCGTGCATCTAATTTTCTACAGGGTGTAAAAATGTGCACGAAACATTTTTTTATAATGGAACACCTTGTATATTTCTACAGATTTGGATAGAACGTTGTCTCACGAAACAGTAATACAGATATTGATGGGTCTATTTTTAATAATAACGGAGATATAACCAAGAGTGCTGAATGAACAGATGGCTAGGGAAAAAGTAGATTTTTTTGCTGTTTTTGTAGAGATGCCAATCAGTGTCAGTTTGCTACATTTCGTCCTGCTATACAACTACTACCTACAACTTAGTCTAAGTAAGGATACTCTTTGAACAGTTCACTTGTGCTTATCCTTATAAAGCACAACTTCTGCAGGAACTAAATGAAGATTATCCCGATCACCGCATGCAGGTTTGTGAAATTAAGCAGGATTTATGTAACCGTAATCCACGTTTTCTTCACCACATTCTTTTTTCGGATGAAGCTACGTTTTGCCTCATGGCACAGTGAATCGACAAAATTGCAGGTATTGGAGTAAAGAAAATCCTCACTGGTATGATTGAAGCACATACTCAACACCCTCAGGTGTGTGAAAGTGTAGGCAGGGATGGTTGTCGACAGAATCATTGGCCCGTTATTCTTCGACGAAACCGTGACAGGGCAAGGATATTTGGATTTTCTAAGAAATGAATTATGCCTGTCCTTATACACATTTTTTCAAATGTAAATAATCCTCAAGGACTGAATGATCTATCTGGTTTCAATACGATGGTGCACCTTCGCACTTTTCACGTTCTGTTCGCGAGTATTTAGACACTGTTTGGAGATGAATTGGTAGACGAGGACCGATAAAATGGCCACCTCGAATTCCAGATCTTACACCCCTTGATTTTTTCTTGTAGGGTTCTTCGTTTGTTCTAAATGTAATAAACTTTTTCCCTATAGCCTTATGTTCATTCAGCACTCTCCGTTATTATTAAAGATAAACCCATCAATATCTATATTACTGTATTCGTGAGACAACGTTCTGTCCACATCTGTAGAAATATACAGGATGTTCTATTACAAAAAAAATATTTCGTGCACCTTTTTAGAATCATCCTGTAGAAAATCAGATGCAAACGAAAAATGCCTAAAAGCAAAATAAAATCGACCTGTCTCGGAGTTTCTACAAAAAATAAAATATTACAGTTTTATCGAATTTGTTCCATAATTTAGCGGCTCACTGTATATATTTGATCAGATATATTGCAATTATTTGAACAAGCTGTATGTCACGAGAATTTTATTTGAGAAAAACCAACAGGATGCACCGTGCAGGTATTTTATGTCTGTCAATTCCTGCGAATCCACCGGTGAAACGACTATTGCATAATTTCATTTGAATATGTTGATTCATACAGTACGAATGTTATTTACCATTTTGACCAACTAAATTTGAAATGTATTTCCTGTCAATTAAAATCCCAATATATTTTTCACTCTTATTTAAAGAAAAAGAAGGTAATACTGCTAATTTGTAAAGTGGAAAACTAATAATATTGTAGTAGAGGTAGTTTACAAATGTACAACTAATCTATCTGGTGAAGTACTTGAAATTCAATGAGGTTTTCGTTCTTGCCTTTGAGATCTTCTCAAACTTAAATTAATATTATAATATTTTTGTCGTTTTAATATCATAATATTTTTGTCGTTTCTCTCCTAAATCTCCTCGTGCCTAAATTGATTGCTGACATTTAGGACGATTTTAATTGATTTATAGAATCATCTATAGGTACCTATCATATGATAAGATAAGGAAACCAATTCTAAATATTGCATATTATTGTTTTTGTTTAACTTTTTCATGTCCTAACTCTACAGCCTTCATTGAAAAATAGAGCATATGTCGTCAAATCCTCCACTAAATAAAGAAACAGAAAATATAAACACGACTGCAACATTAAATGATAATGAGAACACAACTAAAACACATGCCTCACTGTGGATTATAGTTAAAATTGAGCAAAAAATAAGTTGAAATTCTGAAGCTGAACCTGCGAAATTGAGTCAAATATTTTTATTTACTGAAGGTTTTCTAAAACTGGTATACTATCTTTTATGCTATCAGATCTACTATCAGATTGGCTATCAGTCAATCTCAGATGCCCAATTGTATTTCTGAATCTTCAAGGATTAAGGAGTTAGAGGCTAGTTCAAAATACACAAGATCCTGTATATTCTTAGTATGTAGTTGTTCTACAACGCTTTTGAAAACTTGTGGCAATAATCAGCAATTTAGGGGAGCGGAAACAGCTATTATGTCCGGAAAGTTGAACATTTTATCAGTGTGTGGGCTTGTCTAGCCACGGGAACGATATCAAACCTCAACCTTCCGTAGAAATACTAATTGAAATTGATTGACTCAAAATAAATTATCCCTGTGATACTGCTATCGTAGATGTTGAAACGTGAAATTATTTTTAAAAACGTATCACTTTACAAAAACTGAATGTTGCATTTTCCCATTTATTTTAATTCTGTATCTGTTATTCTTATAACAGAAACTTTGGTTTTTTAATAAACTAAAATAGCTTACAATCTTTGATACTCTCTTGTACAACTGGTCCACAAAACGTATCCGCTAACTCTACCTTTAATCAATTTGATAACAGGACAAGTATATCAATAACAGGTATAAGTAAATTAAATTATTGAACATCTATTACATTTTTTCATTAAAAATTGCCAATGCTGAGTAACAAAATTTTAAATTGACTACTAAATTTTTATTTTGTATAAAACCACATGTGTACGTATTAAATTTTGTTTTTTGAAGTGACTCCATAATGTTTATATATCGCCGTCCATAATCTCGTACTGATAACTTTAATAATCGCATTACAAACTTCCTGTGACATCGACATGAATGAGTCTCTCAACGCTCCCGAGGCTTGTTTGGGTTAAATTGATACGGCGACATAAAAAATATTTTTTTCTGGAATTTCAAGCCCCTTTTTAGTTCCGGTGAATGCAGCTTTTATAGGTATAGAACGAGAAAATGGCATTTCCTGAAAACAGAGAAAAGCTCAGTTAATAATAACCATTCATATTTATAATAATGTTCTGATTCAGCTACGATTTCGAAAAAATATCTGTCTCTCGCGAAGGTAAAACCAAGTCATAAGCCAACTGTTAATATCAACTGTTGTATGTTAATTTTTAATTACACCAAGCAAAATAATATCAAATCAAATGAACAAGTATGTTGTATAAAATGTATAGTAAATACCCTTCAGGAGGATGTTACCCTCATAAAAATAAGAAAAAGTTTTCATATTACCAGGGTTTCCTGATGCTTCTTTAACAAAGTACATGGTGTTGAGATGTATACAGGGTTATTCAGAACTTATCTCTAAAGCTTTGAGGATAAGCATCCTTAAATAAGAAATCGATATCACCAAAAAAATTTATAACAAAAGTCTTAGGATTTCCCGTAAAGAATGTTTAAAGTTATACCATTATAAAGCACTACGTAGATGGGCAACTGTACTTCAAAGACAATCTTATGTAGCACGTTCCTAAGAATGTGGTAAAGAAAAGTAAACACGTTTTTGTACCTAGAACGCCTGGGCGAATAGAGTTGGAGTGGGGATAATATCTCTATTGTCTATTCAGTCATCAGTCTATGTGTGTACTCTCTGTGTGCCGGTGTTTTATTTATCGTAGGAGTGTTCAACTGTAAAATTTTCAAAATGGCTCATGTGTACAGTAATGCTGAGTTAATGGACTGTTACCAGTGGATTATCAATTACGAGTTAGGTTTTGTAAGTGGTTGTTGCAGCAAAATGCTGAAAATCCCCAATTTACTTAATAATTTGCGTTTACAAGATCAGCAACCAGGAGGAACATTCGGTTTAGTGCGGCAAAATTGGATAAGGGCGTGCCCAAAAGTGTGTATTCGAGGAATATTATTTCGAACAGCTTTTGTAACAAGGTATGTGCAAATTTTTTATAAATTTCATGTTTCTAATACCTAGTAATCAAGTAACGCAATTCTTCAAAATTAGTGTAACAAAATTTTATTCATTTTAAAGACACGTCACTTTGGTCACATCTTTAAGTTTATTTTAAAGTAAAAACGCTGCAAATCTTTTTTGCGCCGGGTGTCGGTATACTCTCAGAACTTCTGAAGTTTTTTTCATGCTAGCCAGTTTGCATTGTCAGTCCCAAGGTCACTCCATTACAGTGGACCAGTATCCAGCAGCGTGCAATGAACATTTTTAAATAGTTTTCAGAACCCGCCAAAAAAAATTTTTTTGCACTACCACATTTGTACATGTATGTTGAACATTCCCAAATTTTATTATGGATAAGTTCTGAATAACACTGTATATTAGTTAATACCGGCTATGTTTTATATCTTATTGAACACAACCGATATTCAATCATTTTTTCTGACCCTGCACTGTTAGTAACATAATCTATCCTACCAACAGGAAAGGGTCAGAAAAATGTTTCACTGAAACAAAATAGACAACAAAAATAATAGACTAGCTTGTATAATGTAGGGTATATAAGCACAATTGAAACCGTATAAAAACTAAAAGCCGGCAAAAACAGTCGGTATCCCTTTATTGTACATGGGCGGAGGTAGAAATGTGCTATTAAGAAAATGTTATAGAGATCGTTTTATGAGAATTGTATTCATTTTTATTATTTTGTGTTTTTAGATACCTATATTATTTGCAGTAAATGTAGCCAATAACATACTTTATTATTGTTAAGTATTGTTTATGTTTATTACTGTTATTTCTATTGTTTATTTAACAAAACTAAACTACACTTGGTAATTGGTATTTACGCGCTGCACGGGAAACAAAAAAATGATTACAATCCAGCAGACCAGTCTGTTTATTCTCTTTTCACCAGCGCGCAGTTGTAGATGGTTCATCGGGCCGATTAGATGTCCAGTGTAGGACTCACATGTACAGCTTTAGTTACTATTCGAATCACGATACCATTGCTAAATACATAGGACGAAATATCAAGATAAGTGCGCACGGTCCTGTGCCATAACACTGGCCAGTTCCAATTGTCCTTATATACACTATACCCACCCCAGTACTTACGCTCAGATTAAGTATATTTCTTTTCTGATGTTGAACTTTACAGTTGAAAACATATCTGTAAAAATGCATAATGGTTAATGCTTTAATTGACATGTTTACATATTATTATTATTTGTGGCAAAATATCTGCAATTAAGATAACCAATATATGCCAAGAGAGAATGTACTTATGAATGAATCGCTGTGCAGATAATGTCCATTCTAATAGAGCCGCAAGACAGCTGATTTCTGACCTTTGTGTCGCTTTATCTATCCTAAGGTTATTTCAAAACAATCTGAATTGTTATGTTATGTCACCCATCCAGCTAAAATAATAAAAATATCGCAATTGCATTCCTTACAATGACAACAATCATTTCGAAATCAGAGTCTACCTACTTTCAAGTTTAAAAATCAGCTGTTTTTAAATCTACCTGCGCTATTTGTGTGTCAGCTTTTTGCTTCCTTATAAAATTTATCTTTGTTTTTATCCTACTTATCGAACGTTGAACCAAACATTAAGTAACTTTTCGCAAATAATTATTTAAAAATATTTAAATTGGGTTAGTGTAAAGTATTGATAGAGAGCAACTGGATCTTGTTCGCAAAATGGCCACTATAATCAGACTACTTACTACTTAGACTAAGAAATTTAGATGTGAAGAGGCTGATAGCACAGATAATTTTTGACTGAAAAAACTACAACAGTTAGAACAGGTTAAATTAGGTGCGGTTAGGTATTAAAACGAAATGAAAGTCGATACACCTTTCTTCATATTTATTCTGGAATGGTTTGCTTTTTGAAAGATGTTCTTAGATTCTTCTTTAATAGTTATTTTTTCAACGTCTTCTATTTTGTCTTCTACATGAATTTTTGGCGGGTATAAAGAAAGTTGTATTTCTTTACTCAAAAGTTTCAATTCTTCTTTGGAGAATTCCTGTTTCTTTTAGTTGCGACATTTGTAGGTTTGTTTGGATTTTTTTTGTTCTTTGATGTCTCTGACTGTTGTAGTTTCATCAAGGATTTTAATTTTTTACTTTCCTAATAACCAGGTATAGTTTTCTTTTAAAATATTTCCACACTATTTTCAAAAAATTGTTTTAACCATTTTTTAGTCTGGAAATACTTTGAATGAAAACTATACCTGGTTATTAATGTCAAGAAAGAAACTAAATACAAAAAATTGCATAAAAAACTAAAATCCTTGACGAAACTACATCATTCAGAGGCATCAAAGAACAAGAAAAATCTCAACAAAACCACAAATGCCTAATAAAACGAAACAAGAATTTTTCAAAGAAGAATTGGAACTTTTAAGCAAAGGACTACTTACAACATTCTTTATACCCACCAAAAATTCCTGTAAAAGAAATAATAGAAGACTGAAAATTGTATTCAGTTCAGTATTCAGTATGCATCTGAAAGAGAAAAAAAAACTATTAAATACGAATCTAAGAAAATCCTTCAAAAGCAAACCATTCAAGATTTCATTTGTTTTCACTGTTATTGTCTGTTATTGTCTGATGTCGGTTAGGTATATTATATTCCCCATAAAAAATATCGGAGTATTGAAAATCAGTAATTTGAAAATCCTTATTAACCCCAAAGGTATTAACTAGGTTAACGCCATTACTAGAGAAGACACTAAATAATATCATTATGTGAGTAGTAGTTAAAAGATAAATTATTTGGTGTCAGACCCTATGTACCTGTTGCCTCTCTTAAAGGTACCTGTTAAATTCCTTCGCATTAGCAGGTAGGATAAGCGTCGTCCTTCTCAGAATGAGGAAACGGGATCCTTTTATTCAATGGGTGTCTTTCTGGAAATTCCCTAGGGGTTGTTGGGTACTTTATCACCGCCTTTTTCGCTTTGTGACTTTAATACATCTGACAATGGCCAGATTATACATCACTATGCTATAGTGGCGCCCTGTTCTTTTATCTCCGTTATAAACAAGTGTTAATTTATGTCTGTGGTGGTGCGGGGTGCTCTGAGATTTTCTCACATTTAAGGTGTCATTTCTCAAGAAAAATACTTTTTCTGCTTTAATGTTTTTCTTAAGACACTATGCTATATTCCATTGACACCTAAATATAACTATTTCAAAGGTTTTTTCTTTGAAATGAATGAATGTGGTTGACACGTTCATTTTAGAAAATATTTGGAATTTTTTCTTTCTACGCTAGACATTTATCCGAAAACAATTTAATTCATATAATTGACTACATACAGTACAGTTAATTGTACTATAATGCTTGTTAACGCACGTTGTACGCTGAAGATCTCTTGCCAAAAGCAGCCCTCACTCAGTTCTAAAAAAAACATGAAGATTTGCTTGACATCCAGCGTTGAAGACGTTGAAAACGTCCTTTTGAAGTCATCAATGATTTCCATAAGAGAAGTTCGACTCCAAGATTAGATGAGGGATCCGATGGAGAGCTAAAGACGGTGAAAAATGGAGGAATGCGAGGGACAAAGAGTTGGAACGGGTTTTCATCGGTGTTAATAACTAATTAATGCCATTGGCACTATGCCCAACGACACGAAGAGTCAAAGAGAGTCGTTTTACCTAATCGGACCACTCAAGTAACTTTTATAGTACTCGGAATTGCCGTCGCGATATATGGCGGTTTAATAAAAAAACGGCACTCGTATAGAATGGCAAATAATATGGCTGTAGCCGCCGTCTTATTCAGCTAATTTGATTTGTACAATCTTGCTGGTATTTAATCCTGCGAACGGGTTGGACTGATAACAGGGCAATCCTTTTTCGAAATGATTCCGTGGCGCCATGTAGATGACCACTATATTAAATAAATATACAATAACTTTAATTTATCAGCATCTCCTGCAGATTGCACGCTGTTTCAAAACTTCCGTAAATATTGCAACCAAATGAATATATAATGTTAAAGTTCTTGAAATATCTGAACTATAATATATTGTTATGTTTAATAACTGACAAAACTAATGATCGGTTTGTCTCCAGTCCTCTCCAGTGTAATCAAAACAAAGATTAGGGACAGCTGGAAGTGTAACAGAGACTATTATAAGTTTTAATCACAGTCTTGTCTGTGGATTGAATTGAGGCAGCGTCTAACGCTGATTGTTATGATCGCGTGTCGTATTACTTGTATTACTTGTCTGTTTTACTTAAAATTAATAAAAAGTCTGAATTTGTTTTCTTGTGTTTTAACAAATCAGAAGTGGGATTCTTATCTTCACCTGTAACTGAACAGTTTTGTGATTTTTCTCGAAGTTAAGAAAATAAAATAAAATGCCAAAAACTATAGAGAAAAAAAAACGCCCTAGTACGACAAGTAGTGGTAGTAGTAGTTCCGCAAAGAGCTCTAGATTGAGTTCTAGGAAGAGTTCAAGTTTCAGAGCTAGTTTAAAAATTAAAAGTGCTAATAAAGTGTTACGCAGAAAAATATTAAAACTGAATAGAAAACTGAGTGCAAAATCAGGATGTTTAAAATTAATAAAATTTGTGAATTTGTTTTCTTGTGTTTTAACAATAATCTCTTTTACACGAAATCATATAAATTGTACTATAAAATTAAACATAATGGTTTATATATTACATAGGGAGCTTTATTATTTAATCAATTGGACCGCTATTGATAGTGGTATCATCGATGTACCTCTGAACACTAGAATTGACTCACCCTATACATTCCGAGCTAAGAGAACGCCGCGACCTTCAACCCTCCGATACCTTCTAGCTATTCCATCTTCAGCACAGACTCATCTTCTGTAATCGATGCTGAAAAAACGCGAATTCCTTTCAGGTCTTAAATTCTCGGTTTCTATTATTAACTCCTTTCGCTATAATTAATCGATTTAGTATAACATACAGTCATTTTATCTTCGGAAATAGTTTGAAAACGTTACAAACGTCTTTATCGTAAAATGAACGATGTTAATACATTTATAGTTTCTTCAGGAACTTACCATTAACTAGCCGTTTAATAATATTAGGTAGGTACTGATTTTTTAGTGCCGTGCTGAATATCATTAATAGTATGATTTCTAAGTCTGTAATTTCCAAATTTCATATAACAGTTTCCATTTTTTCACACTTTAGGAAGCACCCACATTATTTGTATCTGAATAACTGGAATCCATTAAATACAGTCAATATACTTTGAGAACGGCTAAATATTATAAAAATAAAGATATCTACAATTATTAATTATTTCTTAATATTGGCTGTTATTATTTATTTGTATCATTATCTAGATATTCTTCCTTCTCTTTAGTATTTTGTCAAACTTCTGAAGTGTGACAAAATAACCAGCGAAAGGAAGAAATTTCCTAAATCTCACATATAATATAAATGTAGTTTTCTCCTTTGCAGCATTGGGAACTTCTAGTCTTAAGTAAGTTAAAATGGGACGTAGCTGCAGTAACCCCTCAGGACTTCCTCAAACACCTCCTGAACAGGCTGCCGTTGGAGAAAAAATGGAACATCAATTACGACATGGTTCTAAACCATGCGAAGACCCTTATCACCCTATGTGCCAGAGGTACGTAGTCCAAAATGTATAACATTGTTTTTTTGCGGTCTTTTTGGCCTTCGGTCTGGCTGAAGAGCGTATTTAATGGAACCTCGCTGTTCTACAAATAAATAGAGGAATGGAGATCATCAGAGATTGGTTTGTTTTGAATATATAATTGATTACAAAAATTAAATACCTAGAAAAATGTATATAAGTAAAATTATCGCTCAACATGTTTTTGTAAAAGCAGTAGAAGACAAAAATAGTAAAAGATGAACAGCAGAATAGCGAAAAAGCAGTATACAATACGTAATAAGTTAATTATTCGTTTGCGGCCTTTCGTAAATATCTTCTATTCCGTTTTAAATCCTTTAGTTTTCTTACTACTACTTGTCCATCTTTCATTCTTAATGGGCCTTTTCCACATCTTTTTTTTTATTTGCTTATTATAAAATATATACTTAGTTATGCCTAAAAAGTATTTTTTTAAATTTTTTTCTTCGCCAAATATATTTTGAAAAAATTATTAAAATTACCATATATTTCAAATAACGCGCCATGACGCCATACTCCACTTCGTTGTTGTCTGTTGGCTGCTCTGCATTTTGTGTTCTGTCAAATGAAGTGTGCTTAACCTAACTTTCGTCTTGTGTTTTGATTAATTTGATTTAAAATTAATAAAATTGAAGAGGGATATCTTCAGACAACCTTCCAAGAGTTGACAGTGAAGTGGTTAACGATTTCTACGTCACAAATATGAACTTTCTAAATGCTGAAGTGCGCAATGTTAAGACAAGGAGGTTAGCTTTTATAACCTAAGTTATCAAACATCATTTAGTTGATTCTAGCATAAATTGTGCAGTATTGTCACGTTTAGCGAAAAATACCTAAAAATTATATTGCTCAAGTGATAAATTGTAAAATAATCATGTTGATTTGCTTTAGTAATAATTTATGGAGAATATTTCACCTAAAAATACATATTTTCATTTCAAAATTACCATTTCACCTAAAAATACATAATATTTTCATTTCAAAATTACCAAAATGTAAATTTAATCGTTGCCAAGAAAAAAGTAAAATTGTATGTGGCAACGGGGAGCCGTTCTCTAACTTGTCTACATTTTATTGGCTACTGGAGTGTGATGTCAGCGAACCGCGCAGTTTGAAATGATTCATGAAGACCGGTCACTTTGTACTTGGATAACTTCGCTTAATTACAATTCTTTAATAAATTGGGTTGATTCTACCTTTACTTATGTACCAGTACAACGTTTGATATTAAGAAAAAAGTCAAATTCAATTTAGCGGAAAAGGCCCATTATTAGTCAGTGTTCGTAGAAATTTCAATACACATTTTCATATATTTTTCTCTTTCATCGTAATTTTTGTTCTACTTTTTTAATTCTAATTGTATTTTACTCAAAATAGCTGCAAAACATAAACTTAGACTTTAAATAACCGAAATTGGTGACAACTCTAAAACATGTATGCATTTGGTTTATCACTGACTGGATTAATATGGACATTTGTTGTCTAATTAAAATTGAAATATTGTAATAATATATTGTAACAAAAGTGAGAAGTTGTGTAGAGAATAATGTCATGAGTGTCAAAGGTGAATGGAAAATTCAATTACCTCATCAATTTATATGTTAACGGTAACGTTTAATATGAAACTGACAATTTTCTAATACATTAATAGACACATGTCATGAATGAAGATAAAAAGTCCATTGCAAACTTGGAATTATTAGTTCACTCGCTGTCGCTTATATCCAACTTTTAAAATCGTGTTGCAATACCAGCTTTTTCACGCTTGTCCCATAATGTACACTGAAATTAACCTTTCCATGATTATGCCATTACTTCCAGCTTTTCTAATGAAACGGATTTACTTTCTTCACTTGTGACACAAGCATCTACTTCCCATCGTAAATTCATAGAGGGAAATGTAATTTTCATATGAGGAGTAGCAAAATGTGCCTTAACTAAATGTTTTCTTTTGTCTATTTTCTATAAATTACAGAAAAATAATTCTATTTCATGATATACCTAAATTAAAACTGATTATTAAGATTTTCTTAACCTTCCAGTACTGGCGTACTGTTCCATTACAACAACAAATTTGTTGTTGTTTATCTACCACGAAATTTGTAGAATAACTCTTTTTTAATAGATACTATTTGCGCAAATCTACAAATCAATAATTCAGGAAATCTTCAAAATATGAAGTTCAACAATCTTTCAAAGAGATGGTGAGAAGCTAGCAAAAAATATGGTACGAAAATACGATGATGTCTTGTATATAAATAAGACTGTATTATTCAAAAGTATAAGACCTAACCGCTCCTCTAACGAGATCTGGCGGTTCCACACAAAGACGGCCAACTAGTGATTCTCATTCAAGGTCCGCAACCTAACCGTGGCCCCCGGACTTTCGGTTTCGTTGGTTCAGTTTCCCACAACAATGCGTAGCTCTGTCTGACAGTTGTCTGCTGGAGTGCTAGCTCGATTTTTCAGCACGACAAAATAACCGACTGCGGCACAAAGCTCCACTTTGCTTCCAGGAATTCAGAGTGGTTTTATAGTTTTCTTTTCTTATCTATGTTTTATAGTTTATACACTGGACGAAGCACGGGACGCTAAAAAGTCAGTTCGAGTATACCTATCTATAATTTTTTTAATTATAACGCACAAAAAAGTACTTACTGAATAAATTGGTAATTCCAGCTAGGTACCTATCTCTGAAGTTATCCTTGAGCAGCTGGAGCGTGAAAACTGAAAAAAATTGTGCGTAAAAAATTCAGTGAACCATCTAGGTATACTAGATTAAGAATTAAAATTAAACGAAGAAAATTTTCACTTCTATTGGCAATGTACTTTAAAGGGACTGTCTTGATTGTACAGTGATGCACATTTGAAATGGATTGGTACAAACTTTGGTTGTCTTTATTACCTCTTATCTATCAGTGTCTATATATAAGAGTGTGTAGGTAATTGCACTTGTATTTAATCTACAATTTAGTATTTAATATTAATTCAATATATACTACAAACATCCATTCAATTTTCATTCAATTCTTTATCATTGAAACCGAGAAGATTCAATCAGATAACTGTCTGAAACACTCCTTGAAGGGTATTGGCACCTTTGGTGTGAAGATAACACTGACGTAGTTTTCCACATAACACCAAAACACTATACTGCACTCGACGCGTGTTTCGCTAACGAAGTTGAAAGATTAGATTTAAAAAATCAACTCCGATGCTTCGCTGAACGTCTTACAGGCTAGTTTTTTTAAACAGTTTTTGATAACAAATGTCATTATTTATTATCTCGTAGCAGTTTAGAGTTTGTAGTTATGTTAAAAACCTATATTTTAAGTAGGATACGGCATGAAATACTTTGCGTTATCAAAACTCATGCAAACAAGGTTAGGGATAGAGGGTAGAGGGACAATTTCTTTACTTGTAGATTCGAAACTTACACAACTAAGTAATTCACATTAATTTTGCTTTCAATTTAAAATCCAATACATTTCAACGTGATATATCTGTAAACTGTGCATTCCGCAGTTTTCAACATCTACCAGTACTGAGGAAAAGTACTCCGTCATTAAAATATGTGATGGTCGGTTGGGAACTGCAGAACGCCAGACCAATAAACCTCAAAGGTAAAACACTACACCCACCCCACCACATTCCAGACTTTATGAATTCCTCTATGCCAATTACATTCTGCAATCTGGCTCTCATTCAATCTCACGAATATCGTTGTGTGGTTTACGGCAAACAATACTAATAACCCACATATCATAACCTGCCCTCGTCTCAAAACAAAAACGAAAAAAGCTCACACAATGCGCATTCGATACCGCGAGTATTGTGTTACCACTCCGAATGAGCATTATGCAGTGTTCTTTTGTAAGGAGCAATAAAATTCTAGATCGATAGAAATATAGTTTGACGCTCTTGGATTTTCAATTTTCTATTGATTGTTTTCATACACTCGTAACAGCAACATGTCGATGGAACAAAACTATTCTCAAAACTTTTAAAGACAGCTACGAATAGCTATACCTAGTTATTATTTTCCTCCATTAGGAAAATTTAAATAATGATCATGAGACGACAGTGAATAAAGTATTTGGAAAAGGTTTTGAAATTATGTTAAGGTATTGAATAAAGTATTTGAAACAGGGAAACAAGGAGGCTCTGAATTAGTTTCAGAAATGTGTTGAGACCTGCCCTGCGGCCACAAGAGATGTTGTCCGAACCGAATGAAACGATCGAATTCATTCACGCACAACTTTGTTAAATTGTTGCCAATAAAAGGTCTGAGAGAAATATTCCCGTCTTGTTTATTATTGGTATACGCGAAACATTCAGTTGGCCTCGTGTTGGGATACAAGGTTACCGGGTGACGTCAGAGGTCGACGACCGTCGTCTCGGGGTCTCGCAAACTAATTTTGGTTATTATAGAATTGGCTCAAATTAAGTAAGAAAGTCGGACATTCAGGATGCCGCATCCATCCTGCGAAAGAAAAACCGTATTAGAGTGGTGACACAGTAGTCAGTTCTCAAAGATAGCCTACGAGGTCAAACCAGGAAATATAGAATATTGTTACTAAAATATATTGTCCATTTTTAATAATCAAACACGTTTTTTCATGTTAGGGTTATGTCTCAAGCCATATTTATAGTTAAACATGTTATAGTTTGCAAGCTGAGTTATAGCATAATCGGCTAACGTCAGTAAACTCTAATCAGGTCCATAATCTAGTCAAAACTAAACCTATTAATTTGTGTATAGAGCGCAAAATGCTTGAGTACCTCGATTTATTGTATAATCCTTATTCAATAGAGGCAAACACTCCTTATACAAAAGAGGTTAGGGCAAAATTAAGTCAAAACCGAAAATTAAATAAATCAAAACAAATTTTATGTCGGTTTCAGCGCTGGACTGATGAGACTCTCAACTGAGCTTCCTTGAGAAATATTTTGCTTATGATAAGTTTTTCTCCTCGTTGAAAAGGATCAAATAAATTTTATAATCAGTACCGATGAGAGCAATATACCAGTGCACCATATCTGTGGTCAATTTCTGCAGTTTGTTGTCTAAAAATGAAAAACTTCACTTTCAAGAATTTGTAATAATTTTATAAGCACAATACATCTTTGACATTGATATACTTCACTTTTTATCAAAATATGTTCTCTATTCTACTCTTCTAAACCTCGATTGCACTAAATATTTCGCTGGCATATCGGTTATCGCTTAAATTATAAGAGATTTCAGTTCCAAACCCGTCCGTAATTTGGTGGGCCTAACATATTCGCGGTGAAGCACGGCAGAAATTACTTTTAAATTATCAGTCGAGGAGGCCGTCAAAAATAAAAGACAACAACGAGATGAAAGTGTTCTCTGCCGACGTAGGGATCGGCTCTGAGGCCCTTCAGGCCACCATACATGGCCACGTTCGCATTGGCGCACAATGGTGGTCGATTTTGATGAATTTATTTCACCGCCAGACAAGAAAATACACAAATTTCTTTCAATTGAAACATTCATCATTCGACTTTTAACACCATAATGATGATTTTCTATATTAGCAATGTAACGCAACTATTTTAAGGTAAGAAAATCAAATAATAAACTAACAGTATGTCCCTTTGCAGGCTTATAATGTAAGAATATGTATTTTCATGCTCTTCTAAGTTTGATATTATTTTCATTTCGCCATATCTTCTCTTTTGATCCCTTTTCTCTAATCCCACCACATCAAAATTTTTCTCTCTTAATCTTATTTTGACTCATTGTTGCTACGCTCCAATCAGTTTAATTTCCTTGTTCCAATCTTACATATCGTGTTTCTTTTGTAACTGTAATCGTTTGCCAAAATTGCCATTTCTATGTATAATTAAAATTAAACTAAACGTTTGATAACTTGATTTAATTCCACACTTAAATCAATTGACATAATATTCGCAATGAAGGTGACTGATGGATTATGGGCATCCAGCATACTGCCTTGATCTAATTGCAAGTAATAAATATGGAACAACAAATGCTATTTGAAAACATAATATGATGATTCACAGCAAATGTACACATACCGATTTTAAAATATTGGGATAAACAGCATTAATTTTAAAGTAAATCATAACCATAGGGTAATAGGTACGTCTATGATCATAACTTATGGTAGCAATTATTGGGATTGGCTTTAGTAAGACGAAAGCAGAGAAACATTTTGTCCTGGATTGGCTCTTGGTCATCCCATATTGGATGTCAAAAAATTTACTAAATTGTTCTTCTTTACCTTCAAAGGGAAACATTGAACATATAACTTTTATCTATTCGGATCCAAGCAAGTCTTTTTGCTTTAACAAATTACATTGATCAGTTTTACTTGTTGCAATACATAAAAGGAATAAACCCAAGAATTTAATCGTTCATAGACCATCCTAAGCTGATTTTATTAACAACTGATAACGATAAGTGTATTATATCGAGAGAGAGATGGCCATGGACCTTGAACATGTACCGTCTTTGGATCGTGAGAAATGCTGCAGCGCCAGGGTGCATTCCGATACCGTGCCGAGACAGTCGCAAGTTTTTATAGGTCCATTTAAATAAAAGGAAATAGCGTTGCCCTTACCCTTTCCAATACTCCAATCGATTAAAATAAGCGAGCCCTGTAACATAAGTCATAAAAGACAATTAATTCATCCAGATTATTTTGGCGCTGATTATAGTCGTTATTTTATGTTTGTGTTTTGATGTCATTTCATAATTTAGTGTAATGAAACATTGTTTTAAGTTCATCATTTTTACTGATACAGTTAGTTACAGTGTAAATGAAAAGGTTTTCAAAATATGTCAATCATTTATCTGTCAAACGCTTGAACAATTTAACAAGGTTGGCATTCATTGAGTGTATAGGTATAATAATGAAGAAAGATACTAGATTTATGATTTTTTACTGGTACTGATAGTGCCCTACTGCCCCATTATACCTTGTAGAATTTAAATTAACGCACAAAGATTGAGTTAAGAGAGAGAGCTTTAGTGGCTTAAAAGTGTCCCACCTCTTCAATATATACTGTATAGATTGGCAAATACACGTCAATTCAGACACAATTCTCGACTAATTAAATATCAAATTGTGTTTTAACGTTTTTTCAATTATTTCTTCAAAAATTCACCAAGTGAGAATGTTACCTGATATAGTAGACGCTAAAATCGAACCGTACAGATCCTAAAAATCTCAAAATGTCATTTGATCCGGGACCACTACGAACATCACTCCTGCTGGAGTAGACTTTTCTCTTTATGTACCTCTTACATTTTATGAAAATAGGGACATGTACAAGTGATAAAATACTGATAAAGCCATGTAATAATAATGTGCACTGTAAGCGAATATAATTTACAACGGACGTGAGTAATATTTCCAATTTGTAATCGATACCATTTAATTCGAAAGTTATTTTGTCCTGCTGAGAATGAAGCGACTGTACAGCCTCCCCGTGGTCCAATAACTCAGGCCATCCTGATCCTATCGCTAGTCTAAAACGTCTCACACCGTGAACCGAGTAATTTAAAAATGAGAAATGCTAACATTAACGAGGATGGACAGAACTGGATTTACACATTTTTACCCAAACGACATCTACGTTTGACTTGTTTATAAAATCGTTAATGGTATTACAAGTGTATGAAGCTTACACATAGATTATTTCAGAAATATAAGAGGCACCATCAAAACAACAACTTTATCTAATCAGGCCTTTGAGAAACGGCTTGTCTTACGTAGATATTGGATGAACTAAAATTCACAGAAAGCATCCAGACTATGGCATATCGTAAGAGTTATCTTACATTTAGGGACCAGATATCGCTGGTACCAGTACTTATCTGTTAAAAAACTCATTAGGTATCAAAACGCCGCGTTTGTATGCATTTTAGAATTTTTAGAGTAAGTGTGGATCGTTTAGAAACATATATTGTTTTATTTCTCTGATATACCGATTACGACGATGTATTTTCAAAAAGCCTAGACTGAGGAATTCAATAATACCACAGATAAAATAACTATACCTAGTGAAAATCCTGTTTTTTGCTTTGACTTTTTGAAAATGGCGGTTTATATCTATTTTGAATTATTATTAAAAACAAATATTGTCAAATCAACATATTTTATACGAAGGCGTAGAAGGGCCACAATAAAAATAAATTTTAAAACTTAAAATTCTGAGTTTTATCTCAGAATTCTGACTTTTATCTCAGAATTCAAACTTTTTTCTCAGAATTCTGACTTTTATCTCAGAATTCTGACATTTATCTCAGAATTCTGACTTTTATCTCAGAATTGTGACTTTTATCTCAGAATTCTGACTTATCAACTCAGAATTGTGAGATAAAAGACCGAATTGTGTAGAAATGGTTGGTAAAGTGCATTTTGCTGTTAGTTTTCGATTTGTGACTGTCTCCAATTGTCAGACGGATAGTAGCACAGACACAGTAGCACAAGAGGGCACTACGGTATTTCTTAACACTACTAATTATTATTAATATGCTTTTATCGAATTTTTTACAATTTTTAGAGAAAGGACACCTTACGAGTATGTCTTATATTTCTTTAAGCTAAAACCCAAATAATCATTTCTAATGCGTGAAAATGTATAAAGAAGAAATCTCTTGTATCTGTCAATTTTTTTTAAATGCTAAATATCTCCGAAACGGCTAGCTTTCAGTTTATGGTATGCTATAGCATTCGACTTTATATAGTTTAACGCTATTTAATAAAATGTACAAATATACAACACATTCCATTAAAAAAATATATTTTTGCAACTATTAAACACACTGTGCATCCCACAAGAACAGGCTGTTTTGGGAGGTAGTGGACTCGATGAACAATATTGCAACATGATTATCTCAACTTTTTTTGTTACGTTGGTATTCAAAATGTGCATTAAACTAGTGGGTAACTTTAGTTTTGGGATGTAATCATGGCCAGATACGATCACTTTTATTGGCTCAAAGTTCAAAAAGTATTATTAGGGATTTTTTTAGAGAAAAACGGATGACGGATTCTTATTTAGGATAACTTAAAACATACCTGTACCGATTTTTTATTGTTAGTTTGTAATAGTGTATATAGTAATAGTGTATAATTTGTATCAGTGTCAAAAATAATATTTTTTTTTCTTGGACACCTTGTACTTTAGAACACAGAAAATTGGTACAGGTAGGTTTTAAGTTATCCTACATAAGATTCCGTCATTCCTTCATAAGAATCTTCTAAATAAGAATCCGTCATCAGTTTTTCTCCAAGGATAATCCCTAATAGGTAAATTTTTGAAATTTGAGCCAATAGAAGTGGTCGTAGCTGGTTATGATTACAGTCCAAAAATAAAGTTACCTACTCGTTGATTGCACATTTTGAATACACAACATAACAAAAAAAAATATATAAAAATCCGCCAAAAATTAAAAAAGTTACAAGGGTGATAAGTCCTTAACGTGGACACACTGTACATATATTTATTCGAGCGAGCGGTTCTGTCAAAATCGATAGTTTTTAATTAAAAGAGCGAGATTTTTTTACGTTGAAATAAATCAATCAATGCATTACTACATTAAGTTTACTTAATGCAGTTTACCAACCATTTCTATACAATATAAGTCAGAATTCTGAGTTATAAGTCAGAATTCTGAGATAAAAGTCAGAATTCTGAGAAAAAAGTCAGAATTCTGAGATAAAAGTAAGAATTCTGAGTTAGGTATAAGTCGGAATTCTGAGATAAAAGTCAGAATTCTGAGAAAAAAGTCAGAATTCTGAGATAAAAGTAAGAATTCTGAGTTAGGTATAAGTCGGAATTCTGAGATAAAAGTCAGAATTCTGAGATACAAGTCAGAATTTTGAGATAAAAGTCACAATTCTGAGATAAAAGTCAGAACCCTGAGTTGTAAGTCAGAATTCTGAGATAAAAGTCAGAATTCTGAGTTATAAGTGGGAATTCTGAGATAAAAGTCAGAACCCTGAGTTGTAAGTCAGAATTCTGAGATAAAACTCAGAATTTTAAGATTTAAAATTTTTATTTTTATTGTGGCCCTTCTACGCCTTCGTAATTTTATAATCCAAGGATATCAAACAATTTTTGAACATGAACATGAAGAGTGTACGGCTTGTTTGGAAAAATTAAAAGTTAGTAAATGGCAAAACTTGAATCCTCTATTTATCAAGTAACTGTAGTCTAAGGCGACGGCGAAGAGAGTATACTAACCCGACTTTTTGTTGCAGAGTTCGTGTTCTCGAGGTACCACCCAAGCATAATCGCCTGTGCAAGCATCGCCTCTTCGCTGTGCGGGGTGGGGTGGGTGTGCAAGAGTGGGCGGTCGCCAGAGGACCTGCTCCACAAGCTGACTGAAATAACTTGCATCGAAAAGGTAAGCATCTCCTCTCGTCCTGCACGACAAGTGTACGAATTCCGGATCAAGTGTCAGACGACACACATGTGTCGGTACCACAGAAATATTTAGAGGGGTCTGTGTCGGTATGTGGTACGTCCTGAAACAAAAAACAGACGTCTCTATCGTTTTTTGTGCGTCAGACTTCTTGGTTCAGCACCGACTCGTCTATAATGCGAAAGAATAAAAAATAATTTCTGTAGTTTCTATACAACAAAATTTAAATTTAACTAAACACACACAGTTGCAAGTTATGATTCGAAATTTATAGCTCTTAACTGTTAACGCTGCTATGATTAGTCTCCTTGTTCTAGGATTCACACAATAATTCAATTTTATTAGAGTTTCAATTTTCGGAAATAAGTTCAGGTGCGAATTTCTCTTGCATGATTTTTCAAGTAAATATTATTTTTGCTTCTTACTCTGAACTCTATTTCTCTCTGAACTATATGCTATTCCTATTCTATAAACGATATAAATACAAAACATGAGTTCCAAACGGGAAAAGTTATGCACTATGTCCATTGACCCACCTTATGCTGCTAAAAACATATTTAGTTAACATTTTACTAATGTAAAAGCATCTTTAATCAGTAATTATCTGTAACAGTTTTAAATAGTGTTAATATGAATACCAGAACTGTGAAGCTAGTCACTTCCAACTCGAGATTAATGTGAAGTCAGATTTTTAATGTTGTCAATTTTAAATATGATTTACGTATGTATACACAAAGAAAACATATCTATACAACAACTGTCTGCATAAACATGCAGCTATACAGGGTGTTCATTTCAAAACTTCCTAACCTCATTTTCATCTGTTCATCGATTGAGAAGGGACAACTTCTCAATCGAAAATTGACGAGTAATACCTCATTTTAAAAGTATTTTTAATCCCTACATGTCTGTGTTTTTTTTTTCTTTTAATTGATCGATCCGTTGTCCATATATGCCCCAGCTAAAAGGGGCCACGTCAAGTTTTGAATGACTAGCTGTCCCCCTCGATGAAATGTTGCACGTGTTTCGGGATTTTTCAAAGAAATACACAGAATCGAAAAAATGAGAGTGGGAAGTTTTGAAATGGCTACCCTATATAAAAAATAGACAAAAATGATACACCACTTCTTAAGATCTAGGAATGTACCTAAATTCGGATGTTTCTTGCCAGGCATGTACAACAAGAAACTGTAAATTTCAAATTTGCAATCAAATATGAAGTAACATATTATGAATGAATTAAACAATGACGTCTAAGACAAACCTTTTAATAAAAATTACTTGTTTTTGTGAATATATCAAGACTTGATGTACCTTAACCTGAGTAGGTACCTCTATGTTGTTTACTAAATTTACCTATTTCAATACCATTATCAAAAGCTACATCCGGTATCGATAGCCAGCCCTTGCTTAATAAATCGGCTGATTCTTCAACATAATCCTTAATTTATTATCATAACGCTATAAAATATACAGTATAATTACCGAATGTCATAGGAAATATTGGTATAATCGGGTAGATATTTTCACAGTACCTACTTTAGTAGTTCTGCAGTAGCTTTTAAGTAAATATATAAATTTGATTTGATTAATTCCATTCAGACGATATTATTTACATACCTACAGGTCATTACCCAGGGTTTTGACGTAAAAATGACATTGAATATTATATCTTTAAGTTCAATTTAACTTAATTTTTATGCCTTCAGTTTATCTGCTTCTCTCAGTAATTTTATTTTGTATCACAGAATATATAATTATTATCTGTCAATTCTCATACAATTCTTCAATGTCTTGGTAAGTTAAGAAAGTTCGCATGTAGGTACCGGGATAATGCAGATTTATACTGTATTTCCCAACGAAAAGTGTCCACCTTGAATAACTTAGAAAAGGTGTTTATATAACTTATAAATCTGTGCCTCTAGAAATATACATCGAAATTTTTTGTTGAGCCACCCAGTATTGTCAATACCCAACCCACATGCGAACTTTTTCTCTACACTGAAAGAAATTTCAAGTAACTGCAAATAGAAATCGGATATCCCCAACAAAATATCTGCATTAAATAGGTTCCAAATAGACAGCATAGTTACTACAGCATAAACGGTTTTGTTGAATCTGTCTACTTACCATTAAAAAAACTTTTTGTTAACTTTTTATTATTACTATAAATCGATATTTTTTGCTGTCAGTAACGAAGGCCCATTTTATGCTTAATAAGTGTTTTTTTGGGGATAGCAGATACTTCTCTAATGCAGTATTAATATTTTCTTGCCACAAAAAAACTTTTTTTTACTACTAGTAAATTATTTTTGAGCCATTATACAGTATATTTTAGTAACAATTATAATTACTGGTTCATTACAGTAAGTACTTGTATTTGTCCTAATAACTTCACTTTATTAGCATAGAGTGATATACTGTGGTTCTAGGAAAATGACACTATTGTTATTAGAATATGTATTTAGTATTAGTTTAGTATATAGGAAAAGAAAAATAATGTTTCCAGATGCATACAGGATATATCAAGATAAAACATGTTATATATATATAGGACCTGTATGGTGTTAAGCTTAACACACCCACATACATAATTTTGGTCGACTATCTTATACCTACATAAAATTAATAGTTTTCCAGCAAAGTATCTACCAAACTTAATCTCTAATAGTTTTCAAAGCATAGACATTTCTTACATAGGTAGTGTCCTTATTCCTATACCAATTTTCTTGTAAAGTACCATAATAACTGATGTAAGGTCATGTAATACACTGCCAAATAACTGAAGCACCTTTGTTTTATTTACGCATATCTACTTTGGTGAAGTTATAGTGTTTTAGATAATAAATACATCCTTTTAAAATTATTTATTTATCTTTCGTAATCTATACAAGAATTTTTTATTTTTTTTTCTTTGTATAGGTTTATAGGTTAGGTTGTTGAAATAGTTACCATCTTGGTTTCGTTCATGTATTGTTATACTTAGAGTAAGGTCCCGTATATATAATATGGTTGTCCCAGGTAGAGACATATTATAGTTATTACGACTGTGATGTTATATTTCTATTGTGGCGTCTCCCCTGAAGACAATCAGTGTGTGCACGTACAAGTATCTCCTAGATACTTCTGTGTTTTGTTTTGTTAACTTTGTTTATACATCCATTCTGTTATGTATTGTGATATACATTTCTTTGTGTACTTGTGTGAATAAAGTTATTATTATTATTATTATTATTTGAAAGATCGTCTTAGCAAAACATTTTATTTGATCCATTTCCTTCAGTGTATATCATTTAAAAATCAAACATTAATCTTAGTAATATTTAGTTATGTTAATTACAATATGTTTTATTATTTAGACTTGTAAAAGGTGACAAAATGTATCTACTATGAAACTTTTACATAACTAAAAAAACTGGGGGTTTCATTTTTGGCAATTGATGTTTTGTCACCTCTCAGGTCTAAATAAAAAATTCACAGATTTCCCAATTCTTGCAACCATCGGAGTGGCTTTAAAATGAATTAAGGAAATTTGGAACTATAGAAAACTTGCGAAAGTTACCTTCTAATTTGAGAGCTTACCATTTGCGACTTACAGACTTTGCCACCTTGTATATCACATTCACATGAGAACTCAGATTCTCAGACTTGCAATTTGCAATATACGAATACGAATGCCAAACTAAGCGCCCAGGCCGCCCGCTCTACTCGGTCTCCCACAACCTAACCATGTCGGTGTGACATGCTCATCGCGTTACACTTTTCATCGATACATACTCATCGAACATACCCATACCTATACGAGAACCTTCGCGATCCTATAAGCATTGTCATTGCTAAAATGCATTGTAATTACAATAACTGCATTATTGTGTCTATTACCTAAGTTAACAAGTCTATTAAATGGTGCATGTTGTTTCAGGAGTATGTCGAGCAATGCCTAGTCCAAATTGAAAATATGATCCGGGAATCTACCGTTGTGGGGTACGACTTACGAAATGGAGAAACGACACTCATCGACAGTGAACTGAGGCCAGGTGAATTCACTCCACCTCCAACGAAAAAAACGGAGCACGAGGCAGCTCTTACTCCCACAGATGTGCATGACCTGCATTTCTGAATCGTTACAAGTGCTAGTGATATATTTAGAGCTTCCATAATGACTTTATATATAAATAATTATACAGAGTGTTAAATTGTGTACCTTATATACTTTTTTGTTGAGAAAAAGATAAAATGTTTATCTGTGCTTTATAAGGAAGCAGATAGTCAGTCAAATTAGAGAGTAGGCCCAGAATTAATTTGAAATCAAACGATCTCTCTCAAAGAGGCAGAATTTTCTTAGCAAACAATACTTTGGAATGCTTAGGCACATTTTTAGAGATCGATTGATTGGCAGAATGATGTTGGGTTATGCATTTACATTGGCTAATATATTAGCCTAGAGGAGAGTGGTATAGAGAAGAATTGATTGCAGTGACATGAAACTTCGGGGGAAGGCAATAAAATACGCTTTAAGTGATAAACTATATAGTTTAAAATTCTTGTATTTTTGTATTGATTGACCATGCACAGTAGTCTCGAAATCATAACTTGAAAGAGTACAAAACAAGTCTTGTAAAATAATCATAATATATTTCCATACGCTTGTAATTATTTACATCGAATTTATTGTTCAGATCAAAAATGTAAAATTTGTTACTCCGTTCAGGTTAGATTTGTTAGTAGTTACTGGGTTTCTTGCAGATAATTTAGAAGCACTAATAGTCATCTGTAAATACACAATATTTTCTGTTCCTATTTTTTTGGAAACCTGTTCCAATACATTAGGTTAAAGCCATAGATTTTAAATTACCTATTGATAGATTCTGCTGCACAAATTTCATTGTGATGAAATTGAAAAAAAAGTTAAAACTAGCTGCTGAATCTCATTTGGAAGATAAACATTAATAAAGTAATCTTATGAGGTTTGTGAGACAGAAAATTTATAAATCTGTAAAGACTGCGCGAGCTGTATAGAGCAATGACTTAATTGTAATGACTACTTTAAATCGTACAAAATCTTTAAGTTTTCCTGACACACCTAACTGTTACAATAGTCCTAAAAGGAATCAATGCAATTTCTACAACAAGTATTTAACTTAATGATAATAATAAATATATGCTTTTTATTTATCCACATTTATTGTTTTGTTTATTAATTATAGTTTTCTAGTTCGAGTCTATATGTGATTTCTTGTATTTGCATTAATTTTTGTGATTCTGCAATTGTATATTATAATCTATAAGTGATCAAAAGTGATTTAAAATTTACGCAAAAAAATATCATGTAAGGCCATATACGTACCTAAATGCTTGGGCATAATTTATATACCGATATATTATATGAAAATATCTAGTTGCTTAAATGGCAATTATGTAAATAGTTTTATATACTGTACATAGTTTTATACAAACACAAACCATTCATCCAACCACAAATCACTGCCATTTTTAACATGAAATATATTTTAATTTGCTCAGTTCTTACAATAGTTCAAGTTTATATACCTCAATTCCAGTTTCATCAACATTATCCATAGATATATATGTATATTGTACAGATCTAATTTTAATCATATTATATATGCTTTTATTTGTATATAAACATATCCTCTAAGAGAATTTTTATAATACATAAAACGTTTTCTAAAACACGACTATTATTTATAATCCCTTTTTTCTTCGCATTTCTATTGTTAAAATCACTTCAAAAATGCTATTGACTACGTGACCGAAAAAATTTCCAGAAAAATTCGGAAATTTTTTCGATGATCGGAAAAATTTGAAATTTATTTTAAAATGTAATTGACTACATTCGGCTATAACGAAGTCACTATTTTCCGATGATAATATTAGCCAGCTTTAGGTTAATTTGTTTATTTTTATGATGTGACCGTTAGCATCCAATAGAACAATAAAGATAAGTTATTTTATTGTTATAAGCCGTCTCTTTAGTTTAGAATAATTTCAGTCGAATTTAACTATTTCAGTGTCATGTATTTATTTTGAGTGTCACCCTGTATATAAAAACACATTTAAGTTCTCCGGTAGAGTTTAAATATTTCGTAGTTGCAGTTAGCAATAAACAATACATATATTCATTTATTAAATAAGCCTATCTACCGACATTCCAGACCGCTGTTTTTATAGTTTCACCGACTTTTTGTCATCGCCGCTAAATGTGTAAAACGCCGAGTTCTAGGTACCTACTTTAAAATTATGTTTAATGTATTGGAGATTTAAAATATTTTATTTAAATAACAATTAAAAATACTTATGCAATCGATATGTACTATTGGCTGTACTTTTGAGATAGCACATTTAATAGTGCTATCTCAATCTATTTCTTGATTACATTAGTTCTATTATCCTTATTAAGATCTTTATATCTTCGCTTTTCTCATCTTCCCAAGAACTGCAGAATATGTGGAGCCGTTTTCTTTCCCATAATTTGAATTTCCTCTCCTCCTTCCTCTCTGTCACTGCCTGAAAAATCTTGTAAATCCTTTTTACTAAAATTTCTAAAAGTCCTAAAATTTATAATTTGAAATATTTCGGAGCGACGTTTTACAAATAGACGAATAATCATATTTTTGATGTCAACAACATTGTCTATCACAAATCACAAGTAATTTTGAAACCTGCCAGAGTGGCCGTTATCTCAGTTTCTCATTTTGAAAATATATATAAATATAGAACGAAGACTGTTGGCAATCACGTTTGCAAGTTTTTTTGTTCAGTAAAATGTTTTAATACAATGCAAGTGCTTGTTTGAAAATATCTACGTATACCGGCGCATTCGCCAAATATGTCAAAACAGGCCAGCTAACCCAAAGGAACTAAATGAATTACCGCTTGGCTACTATCACCACATGCCGTCAAGTATATCATCACAAAGAGTTTCAAAATAATATTAGGATAATATTAAGGTACAAAAAGTTCTTCTTTGACGTGACGTTTGATTTGAAACGGATATAGTTCTGAGAAATCATGGCTAGGTACCTATATGACTCTTTTTTAATACGTTGTTATGGTTTACACTTTTACTTTTTGTATCTACTAAGTAGTAAAAAAATGAGAATATTTCTTTAGTATCTCGCCACTACAAACATTTAAAGAATACCTATTTGCATTGCCTGTTTCATATGATGCAATTTATAGGAACTTTAACTAAAGTAGGTATATATTTTTAGGTAGGTACCTATATCCTACCTACCATACTGTTCATGCAAGCTCAATCTTTCAATCAGAATATACCTATAGGTACTGTAAAATTAAATTTTAGACAATCATCCGTTGTTTTTTTTTAACTAAATAAATTCAAATTGGTGCGTAATATTGAAAAAGTTTACACGAGTGCATTATGACGTATTGACATCTGCTTAATGCCACAGAAATAAAAATTATTTGTTAGGTACTAACTATAGAAATTATAAAAAATATAGAATGCCAAAATCCATTATACTTACTTATAATTCATCCAAAAATAGCCACTCTGCCCTTTGCAGAACATGAGAAAACGTAACTTTAGGGAATTTTCACATCACACCATGAGTCAAGGATTTTTAACTTATTAAAACTCTTTGACCATGAGTTACAACCCAGTAAATTCGCTTCGACTATGTATTGGTAGGATAGGATTTTAGGACTTGTCTTGAGGATTGTAATTAAGTCTATGATTGTAACCTTTGACTAGAAGATTGTAACCATAGATTAATAACATTGGAACAGTCATTTATAATAAACATATATTAATTAGATGACCAAATATGCAAATTTAGAGTATTCAGGGTTGCATGTACTTGACATTGAATAGAGTCCTATATAAAGAACATTGAACAAATATAAAACCCATCTATTAATGAATTTGTTAGTAGGATTTTTATAAAAGCACAAGCTTATACAACCAAAATTGCACTTTATTTATATTTATAGTTGCTTGGATTTGACATTGTAAACAGAAATTTAAATGACTAAATAAGCAACTTGAGAGTATATTCATGGTTGCCTGTATTTAACATTGAATTACAGAAATAATATTTATTTCTTCAATAAAAAAACAACAAAAGAGGCCTTTACCCATTAGAACCGTGGTGAACTGTTCTAATAGTCCAAACTCTAAGTGCGTATTTCACATATCATATCCTTTTAAAAATTTTTGGCAGAGAATTCTTTTATTTTATGGCATAACTGATAACTGATCCAGTCCGGAACCGTTCTGTGTCAATTCAATATACCCAGTACATCTTACACTTAAAAGGAAAACCATTTATGTAGAAAATCTCTTATAAAATCTCTGTTATAAAACGTCACTTCCCTTGGCGTTCGTTATTTGACATTTGACAGGTTTGACGGTGTTTGGTTTTGGTTGTTAACTTCAAAAATGTCAGAACAATGACATTCGTGCGACATTGATATTTTCATTTTCTTTTTAGTTTACCATTACCAAAGAAAATAAGTTTATTTTCTTTGTCATTACTTTACATATTTCATTATTGATTTAAATTGCAAGCTCTATAAACGAAATGAGAAGTAGGAGCAACTCTGGAGTTCGGTTGGACTACTACCAACGACTCGTTCATAAAGTCATTATGGAACACCAGAACCCTGTTACGGGTTTGTTTCCTGCCAGTCCGGAGAATAACCATGCTTGGATTAGAGATAATGTATATTGCATATTATCTGTATGGGGTCTTTCTATGGCTTATAAGAAAATGGCTGATCAGGATGAAGACCGTGCTAAAACGTATGAGTTAGAACAGTCCTGTGTCAAGTTAATGCGTGGCTTACTCATGTGCATGATGCAGCAAAAAGAGAAAGTGGAGACGTTTAAGCAAACCCAGAATCCCTTAGACTCATTGCATGCAAAGTATTCTTCCATAACTGGTCAAATAGTGGTAGGTGATAATGAGTGGGGTCATTTGCAGATTGACGCAATATCCTTATATCTCCTAGTACTAGCACAGATGACTGCATCTGGATTACAAATTGTGTTTAATTTGGATGAAGTTGCGTTTATTCAAAATCTTATATTTTATATAGAATGTGCTTACTGCACTCCAGATTACGGTGTTTGGGAAAGGGGTGATAAAACTAACCATGGCCTGCCGGAATTAAATGCTAGTTCTATTGGAATGGCTAAAGCTGCATTAGAAGCCATGAATGAGTTAGATTTGTTTGGAGCTAGAGGAGGACCTTACAGTATAATTCATGTCTTAGCAGATGAAGCACAGAAGTGTCAAGCTGTGCTACAGGTAATTATATCTTAATTAGTTTTTAGTATAAGTACGTATATAAGTAGTCTTTCAAGATGTGATTCGATTAGAAATACATGGTTAAATATGCTCAATTTTTAGTCCATGTTGCCACGAGAATCCAGTTCCAAAGAAATTGATAGTGGATTGTTATCTGTAATAAGTTTTCCAGCTTTTGCTGTTGACGATCCAAGTCTTATAACGTACACCAGGGAGTGTATTATTAATAAATTGCAAGGACGATATGGTTGCAAGAGGTTTTTGAGAGACGGTTATCGAACCCCAAAAGAAGTAAGTAAAACTTGAAATAAATGTTCCACCTTTCTGTATATTATTCAAGGGTTGTGAAATTAAATTAGTATAAACATATGTTAAAACTAATCTTGCTATAATTTACAGGATCCTAGAAGACTGTACTACGAACCATGGGAACTAAGAATGTTTGAAAATATAGAGTGTGAATGGCCTTTGTTTTTCTGCTATCTTATATTAGACAACTGCTTCAAAGGAAATAAAGACATTGCCGCAGAATATACTCAACAACTGGAAGAGGTAAGATGTATTTATATATTTGAAGGAGATGCCGAAAAAGACTACTCCACAGGCAATGTGCCCCGACTGGCATAGCATTAGGTGCTCTGGCATCTCTATAGGAGTCGCCACATCTTTCATCGAGACTAACCACCAGACACTGACCGGTTTCGCGCTTATTATGCGCTCATCGGAGTGCCATAAGTTGTGGAATCGATGAACAATATTGCGACATGATTGCCTAAGGGGCATCACGAATGTTAGTAGTAGTGAGAAATACACCTTAGTGCCTTCTTGGGATGTATATTAGATTACAGTAGAATATGAATACATTCTTGTTATCTATTCTTCCATAGCTGTCTTTTACAGATTATGATCAGAACAGACGAAGGATTGAAACTAGTGCCAGAACTGTATTCGGTACCCGCAGAATTTGTCGCAGCTGAGTATAAGGAACCGGGAAGCCAACAAAGGATTCCATTAGGCCAATGTCCGTTTCTTTGGGCTCAGTCTTTGTATATTATTGGGAAATTATTACAGGAGGTATTTTTAAAAATATACAATATAACCAAATTAAATATAAACTATAAAAACTTTACTATATAAATTACTTTATTAGGGGTTTTTGGCTCCTGGGGAGTTGGATCCTTTAAATAGGAGATTGTGTTCAGAAAAGAAGCCGGATGTAGTGGTCCAGGTTGTAATTCTAGCAGAGGATAATGAAATAAGGAATAAATTGGCAGAGCATGATATAATTGTCCAAACTATAGAAGAAGTTGCACCAATAGAAGTTCAACCTGCGAGAGTCCTCTCTCACTTGTATACATATTTAGGTAAATAACTCGTCATTCTTAAATTATATACGACAGTCTCCCATAAATTTTGCCTAACTTTCTAACTTTCTTATTCATGAATCAATTTTAAAATTTTGAAAATGGGATTGTAGGCCGTTGAAAAAATGTTTTTAACATTCCAGATAAAAGAAAATCTTATACAGGGTTATTCAGAACTTATCCATAATAAAATTTGGGGATGTTCAACATACATGTACAAATGTGGTAGTGCAAAAAAAAATTTTTTGGCGGGGTCTTAAAACTATTTACAAATTTTTCATTGCACGCCGCTGGATACTGGTCCACTGTAATGGAGTGACCTTGGGACTGACAATGCAAACAGGCTAGCAAAAAAAAACTTCGGAAAATCTGAGAG
Source organism: Pogonocherus hispidulus (assembly GCA_963924545.1). NCBI lineage: Eukaryota > Metazoa > Arthropoda > Insecta > Coleoptera > Cerambycidae > Pogonocherus > Pogonocherus hispidulus. Next base: position 9,293,724 of record OZ004699.1, read on the forward strand.
TGTACCGACACCGGAGCAAAAAATATTTGCAGCGTTTTTACTTTAAAATAAACTTAAAGATAGATAGATCTAACCAAAGTGATGTCTTTAAAATGAATAAAATTTTGTTACATTAATTTTGAAGAATTGCGCTACTTGATTACTAGGTATTAGAAACATGAAATTTATAAAAAATTTGCACATACCTTGTTACAAAAGCTGTTCGAAATAATATTCCTGGACTTGTACACAATTTCGGGCATGCCTTATCCAATTTTGCCGCACTAAACCGAATGTTCCTCCTGGTTGCTGATCTTGTAAACGCAAATTATTAAGTAAATTGGGGATTTTCAGCATTTTGCTGCAACAACCACTCTCAAAACCTAACTTTTAAGTGATATCCACTGGTAACAGTCCATTAACTCAGCATTACTGTACACATGAGCCATTTTGAAAATTTTACAGTTTAACACTCCTAACATAAATAAAATACCAGCGAGAGCGACAAACAGACACAGACTGACGACTCATAGACAATACAGATGTTATCCTCACTCCAACATTATTCGGTCGGTTTTAAGCAGGCGTTCCAGACAAAAACGTGTTTATTTTTTTTATCACATTCTTAGGAATGTTGTAGAAAAGTATCAGATGTGTTGAAGTACAGTTGCCCAGCTACGTAGTACTTTATAATGGTATAACTTTAAACATTGTTTACGGGAAATCTTAATACTTTTATTAAAATTTTTTTGGTGATATCGATTTCATATTTAAGGGCATATATCCTCAAAGTTTTAGAGATGAGTTCTGAATAACCCTGTATACTTTCATATATTTGAAAAAACATTTTCTCATGAGTATAGTTATATGGGGTTTGATGGATCTGTAATAAAGATACATGATTTGGAGTATTAATGTAATCTAGGATATATTTGTAGGACGAAACAAGAAGCTGGGTTTGTCAGGCCGAAAATCACGGGATGTGGGGATCCTCTCAACTAGTAAGCTGTATTCCTTAGGAGACAAAATATTTGCATTCACCCCACAGGTAACTTCAAAGTAGATACAATTTTCCGTACTCCACTATATATTGTATATTATTCAGTTTACGGATATGTCACACAATTACATAGCCTCCGACTACGAGCTAATGATAGATATTTGCAAGAGCGAAATAAACTTTTTGAAGTCCAGCTGGCAGAATATGCTAGGGAGGCCTCTGGTGACCATAGCCTGTCGGACATTGAACCTAGGTATTTGTTTTTTGCCAGTGAAATGCTTTACAAGTATGATCCTTTTGAGTAACAGTTTTTATTTACCAATTAACTATTTGGTTTTTACATTTTAACTGGTTAATACTTTCTTTTTTAAAACAATTATTTGCAAACAATCGAATGTACACATTGTGGAAAGGTTGTAAGATACAGGTTGTGGCTAACCTATAAGTGGTATAGGTTAACTGAAATTATGGTGTTATCTATACAGGATGTTACTAAATGACCGTCAGTTAAAGCTGGGAAACTATTTAGTGATCATCCTGATGTTTGGTTTGTGGGTTTAAAAATAAAATATTTTCAATTCTGATTAAAGATGTTAAATTTCTGTCCTAAAAACTAAAAATAATAAAAAAAAAGACATACCAAAACAATTATCTTTGTAGTTTCAACTGGTTAGAACTAGTTTTTAAATGTTTATATATTGATATTATATATAACCAAAATTATTTTATATTGATTTGAAATAAATACATCATTCTGGTACTCTGAGAATGTCTAAAAAAAAATAAAGGCACATTTTCATGACATTAAAATGATTTATTTAGTTTATTTGCAAAGCAATAAACTTTTACTTGTCTTAATTATTGGTCAATATGTTAAACTTGCTAATATCCATTGGATAGTAGTAACTGACAAACCCAAGTTAGTGATGGATCATGGGTTCGTGGGTACAATATAAATAATAAGGTTCTGTCTTCACATTGGAAGACTTCTACTTTTTTCATTCCCAAAAACACTGTAGCCACTATGATACTGATTTTGAATTTATTGTTATAAGGGAATGAATTGTTATGAAAAAGTTCCATGAGTACAGAAAATTAAAAAGAAATTATTATTAATATGACTTTAGAGAACACTTTGCTTAAAAATGGTTGGCAAACTTTATCAAAACAATGGGAAGTAGAAGTAGATAATGAAAAAAAAAAAACCAAAAAAGACACTATAGAGAAAGTCTGGTGTTCACCTAAAAGTAATTAAAATCTAGTAAAAATCTTTGCTTTGACAATTTTTAAATAAAATAACAAAAATCAAAATTTCAATAATCTGATGGGTTAGAAATTTTGAAAATTGTTAAGAATCATTGAATATTATTTGTCAATCGATAACGGTGTTTAATAAAACAACAGCAAATACAGGTATATACCTGTATACTATAATTATTATTTCTTGGTGTTATTTTTTTTCTATGAAGCAAACTTTGTAAATTACATTGACCACATTCAGCAGAATGGATTGGTTGAAAACATGTTGCAGCAGCAGCTTTAGAAGCTGTCTCTTAGAGATTCTATCAGTTGAAGACGGCCATTGTAATTTGTACAAGTATCTAGTTTAATACACTAAATCATGATATTATTTTTAAAAATAGTTCAAATATTAACGTATTTAATTCGATATTGAATTACTTGTCTGTATATTTCTGCCTTCTTCACCCATGATCTACTAACTATGCTTCTCCTAGGTATTGTTTGTGACTCGTTTGCCAGACCATGAATTAATTTGTATATATTCTGTTCACTAGTGCTTGTCGAATCCTTTTGCTAAGAGGTGGTTTTTTTGTTGGTGTGTGTTGCATGTTTGTCCCTCCGGGTGGTTAGAATTTTGACATGGAAGAATACTACACGAGCTATGACATCGCCCTTATGGCAGATAAAGTTGTCGCCCACTTGGCGTTCCTAACAATGAGCTGGCGCAACATGCTTGGTAGGCCTACCATTTCGCTTGTCGCTGCCAAAAATCACCTAGGTAATAATTTATTTCGGAAATGTTTTACTACTACATAACTATACAGTAAGGACATAAAGTCCGTCCCCCCCCTCCCCCCCTCTAACTTTTGAACCACTAGGTAGATTGTGATGAAATTTGGAACTTCAGGAAATTCAGCATTTTTTGACACATCAATGACAGCTCTGAATGTCAAAATGACAGCTGGGCGCGCAATAGGAAAATTTTTTTAAATGGAAATGGCGGTCGAGTGGGGACTCATTTTGAAGCTATTTTTATGCTCAAAACATCCCCTAAATTTGAGAACATTTGGTTCAGTAATTTCCAAATAAAAACCAGTAATATCAGTTTAGAACATAATCTTTTTACCACATAATCTTTATAATAGGACTTACCCATGGAACATTTATTTGTCAGGAGGTTCATGGAGGTCATTTTCAACATCTTTTGAGGTAACACGTGTTCTCTAAATTTGTTTCTGCCTCTAAATTTTTTTTTTTTTAGGTTTAGTTTAAATTATTTCATAATTTTTTAATTTAGGTTATTTTAGGTTAGGGATGGTTTATTGTTATTTGTTTACTTTTAATTTTTGTTCTGCTTTGAATAATTTACAATAATTTGTAATATGTATGCAAAAAAATGATATAACAGAAATCGATATTACTGGTTTTTATTTGGAAATTACTGAACCAAATCTTCTCAAAATTGGGGGATGGTTTGAGCATAAAAATAGCTTCAAAATGAGTCCCCACTCGACCCCCATTTCCATTTAAAAAAATGTTCCTATTGCGCGCCCAACTGTCACTTTGACATTCAGAGCTGTCATTGATGTGTCAAAAAATGCAAAATTTAGTCATATATTATCGTTCCAAATTTCATCACAATCTACCCAGTGGTTCAAAAATTAGAGGGCGGGGGGGACGTACTTTATGTCCTCACTGTATATATTTATTTATTTTAAATATTACTAAGCAGTGGTAGTAGTTGTAGTTTTACTTAGATTTTAACATATTTAGATAGGCACAAATTATAGCGGATTCGGCTGGCTGGCATTTTTGCATTTAGTGCGAACTGAAAATAGCTCCATCCTTTGTTGTTGAAGTTCATAATAAAGGATAGAGATATTGCCAGTGAGCACTTGGGCAGTCAGTTAAATTCGTTGTTAGTTACAATTTAGTTGGGAGTTTTCTGTTTAATTCTCGGTGAAAACAATCTTAATCTTTTATTTATATACATAGGTATTATACATATTTTTTTTAATAGGATAAAATATTACTTTCAATTTTCTATACTATATCACTTTATTTATTGTAGAAAACTTTACTGACACAAGAACACGTATTCAGATTATTGAAAATAATCTCTATAATTTTAATAATAATCTCTAGTCTCTATAATTTTGTTTTCTCAAGTGGAGGAATGACAGTGTAGGTTCAATTAATTTTTTTTCATGTAATTCAAATTAGAATCCAGTTAATATGAGTAATAAAGTTAGTAGAAGAATACACCCCCTCCAACATAATCGTATCTAAAATGTGAAGGAATATCAAAATGAATTAATTTAACATTTCTGATTAGGTTTTACTTCCAGTAACATAAAAAAAAATGAAACAGGACAATTTTTTTTCATGGTTTTTAAATTTCATTAGGTATACTGTTTGTAATTTTTTAATTGAATTAACAATTTATTGCTATTCCAAAAGCAGTTGCTTTTTAGGATCAGAAGTTTTAAATATATTTAATGCAAGATACATAATTATTTGTATATTATGCTTTACCAGCACTTTTTGACTAGAGACTTATCAATAGATGCCAACTCACAATTAGTGCAGTTTTCAATATTACTTGAATCTCTATATTGAAAAAATCTGATGAATACTTTCCGTGTGATTATAGAAGATGGAAAATTACCCCTAGCTATGATTACAACAATGAAAAAACTCAAATCAGGATATATAAATGGAACTCGAGTAACGCTAGGAAACCTGAACGATTTTCTCAGTACAAGTTGCATAACTAATTTAAGTTTTTTGGGTTGTCATGAAGACGGCCTTCCAGATAGTAAGTTGTATCGAAAAATAAATCTCAAATTTTTAAATTTTATTACATTTCATCAGAATTAAATCCACAAGTTCACTCCTACCTGGAAGAACACTTGGTTAAATCCTTGTCTCATAAATCTACTTTGCTGCTGACTTCTGGAATTCGACCAAGGACCAGAAATTTGAAAAGAAGAATGTCAGTTCGTGGAGCTGTTAAGAAAACCAGGTCCATCAATGTTGACTGTGAGTACATATTTTACCTAGATACATATTAATACTGTTTGAGGATGCAACAGTTTTGCTTTTTCTAAAAATAATATGTTTCGCTTTAAAACTCTTACCTTGGTTTTATTACATTTATTAGCAGATGATATTTTCATGCATCCACAACAATTGAGTAAGTATTATTTTATATTTTACATCTTATAGTAATGCTAGTAGTAATAATGTTGACCGTGACATGTTATCGATATATCAATAACAATGAAATTGTCAAAAAATTATGTAACCCTATTTCATATATATTTTTTTGATTAAGCGCATTGAAATGTTTATAAGCGGTCGGTTTTGTCTTGGTTGAGCAATGACGTCACAGACCAATGCGCTTTAATATGCTTAAGAGCGCTCAAAGAGAACGCTAGTTATACGTATTCAGCATGGAGTGTACATAAACGCCACATAGCCCTCTCGACATAAATGCTATTACATTGCAAGGACCCTATTAGGGTTCTCGATTACATTGTAATAATCACACAGAACATACGAACATACCTACAATTATTTGCAATGCTATACCAAATGCCGACGAAGATTGAAGTGAAATTGAAAAACACATGTCTAGTGGAGGTCTTAAATTATTCTCGGTTTCGTCGCTTATAAGAAGATTTGCAGAGCGAAAATTCATCATAATGTATTAAAGAAAAACTGCAAAACATATATAACCTCAAATCCAGCACATAAATTGTCAAATTTGTCAACTAAAGCATTGGGTTTCTTTCACGTTTAAATACGACGTCATTATACAATACGCTAATAAACAACTTCATAATACGCTTAATCAAAAAAATACACCTTTAGTTCATCTTTGTTCTATTAAGGTTTGACTTTTCTCTTGTAGTTTATTTTAAAATTTTGGGGTCTAGCATTCCGACTAACATCAAGTAGGTTCAGTCTGTGGGTAATGTTGGAATATTTTTAGTTATTAGTAATTAATGTATGTAAGATAGATTTTTGACGAATATATTCAAAGAGCTACATGCAATGCAAAAGAAGCTAATGCAGGTGAACCTAAATTGAAAAAAAACACTGGATTCGACATTATCATGTTGCTCAATTACATATATAACCTAAATACTGAACTCGATATCACGTCTCCAACCCTTAGTTACATATGAAACATCTATATCCAGTTGTTTTGTATCCTGCTCTTTGTGACTTTGTTTACTGTTTACTGTAGATTACCAATTGAAATATAAGATTTTTTCTAATTTATTAAATGCATCGGAGAATAGAATATTCATTCCCTTAGAATATAGATTACTAACTGAATGCAGTATTAAATATTGAGATATGCCATCATATTTTTGCGTCACAAAATTTTCTGTCCTATAGCGGATACATTGGGAATGGAAAGCAATGCCAGCTTGGAGAGAAGGGGATCCCTTTTCTTTTCATCCACTTTGGTGGACACAGTTGACAATGCAGGATTTTCAAAGGATTTGAGGACTCCGTCTCCTGAACACAGAGTTATAGTAGAGAAGAAAAGAGATATTCCTCGATATCGAACACAATCTGACACACAGTATGCAGATACAGAGGTAAATAGATATCTGTGAAAAACTACTTCGTTTCAAATAGCAGAACATAAATCATGTTATGCTTCCACACTTTCTGTGATTTTTACAGGTGGAGGAACTTTTTGCAATGCTTCGAGAATCAGAATCTCTTGATGAACAAGGGGATATTTTGCAGTATCTGGTAGACTCTAAAGGTCTTGACTTTAACACGGGCATGCTAGAGTATGGCAAAGTAGTTACAGTGAAGGACTTATTGAAAGGTCTATATGAAAAAGCCTGCCAACAGAAAATGTGGGGCTTGGTCAGACACACTGCCGGCATGCTTGGAAAAAGGTTAGTTAGTATACATATAAACACAAACAAAACATGAACAAACAAACATAAGAAATATGAAATATATCCAGAAGCTAAATGTTTCTTAAATTTTTATAAATAAGGGAATAAATTTCAAACAAAACATGGTGTGCTGGTGTTATTTTTTGACACCAGCACATTACAACTGTGAAACATCCAGAATAATCGAACAACACACAACATACATTAAATTCTCAGTGTATAAAATATACAAAATCACTAATAGTAACGGTTCCTTTATATAAGATGCCTGTATTATGCCTTTTTGTTGTTAAAGGGTGGAGGACCTTGCAAAATCTGTAACCGATCTTCTTGTGCGTCAAAAACAAATAACCGTGGGCATGCCTCCCAATAACGAACACACTATCACCGCCCCTTTACCTGAAAGCGACTTGCGCCTTCTTATCCATGAAGCATATGGTGAAGACGACAGCACTGCAATGTTGACTCAGGAGCTGCTTGTATATCTTGCCATGTTTATCCGGACTGAGCCACAACTCTTCTTAGAGATGTTACGGTTAAGAGTAGGGCTCATTATTCAGGTCATGGCCACGGAATTGTCAAGAACATTGATTTGTGATGGGGATGAGGCCTCGGAGCATTTACTCAATTTGAGTCCATTTGAGATGAAGAATTTGTTACATCATATTATCAGTGGAAAAGAGTTCGCAATCAGCAGTGGTAAGTTTTTCCAAAAAAATGTAAATTAATATTTTAACCTTTTCATTTCAGTTGGTAGAGGTAACTTCTCAATAGTCAGCAATAAATCAGGTCGTATAAGCAAGGTAAGTAAATAATTACTGTTAAATAGAAAAATTATGCATATCCCTCATTTTAGAAGAGTCACATCAGTTTGGCAGATTCTGGTTCAGATGACATGATTGAACCAGACCGGCAAGGACAGTGGTTGAGAAGAAGGAGATTGGATGGGGCGTTAAACAGGGTACCACGAGACTTTTATCCAAGAGTTTGGAGCATTCTTGAGAGGGTAAGGTTATAGGTTGTGGTTACATATTGTTATTATACAGCTTGATTCCTAGACACGGAAACTACCATTTTATTTCAATAAAATTAAAAGTTTTACATTTAGATGTCAGATACACAGTGTTATTCAGACCTTATCCATAATAAAATTTGGGGATGTTCAACATACATGTGGAAATGTGGTACCTAGTGCAAAAAAAAATTTTTTTGGCGGCTTCTGAAAACTATTTAAAAATTTTTCATTGCACGCCGCTGAATACTGGTTAGCACGAAAAAAACTTCGGAAGTTCTGAGAGAATACCGACACCCGGTACAAAAAAGATTTGCAGCGTTTTTACTTTAAAATAAACTTAAAGATAGATAGATGTGACCAAACTGACGTGTCTTTAAAATGAATAAAATTTTGTTACACTAATTTTGAAGAATTGCGCTACTTGATTACTAGGTATTAGAAACATGAAATTTATAAAAAATTTGCACATACCTTGTTACAAAAGCTGTTCGAAATAATATTCCTCGACTTGTACACACTTTTGGGCACACCTTATCCAATTTTGCCGCACTAAACCGAATGTTCCTCCTGGTTGCTGATCTTGTAAACGCAAATTATTAAGTAAATTGGGGATTTTCAGCATTTTGCTGCAACAACCACTCACAAAACCTAACTCGTAATTGATAATCCACTGGTAACAGTCCATTAACTCAGCATTACTGTACACATGAGCCATTTTGAAAATTTTATAGTTTAACACTCCTACGATAAATAAAACACCGGCACTGACAGAGGACACAGATAGACTGATGACTGAATAGATAATAGAGATATTATCCCCACTCCAACTCTATTCGCTCGGTCTTTCCAGGTACAAAAATGTGTTTACTTTTTTTTTAAATTTTTTTGTTGATATCGATTTCTTATTTAAGGATGCACATATCCTCAAAGTTTTAGAGATAAGTTCTGAATATAAGTCCCTGTATACGACATTGAAAAAATGTTTTTTCTCAAATGGAACACTTATTATTATCATCTATTGGGATAGAGCATTCCTTTTAATTATGTTTATCAATTATATCTGATATTGTCTATTTAATGATATGTCCAAACTGATTAAGTCAAATATTTGTTTTATTTTTCAGTGCCAAGGTATCGATATTGCAGGAAAAGTTTTACCCCAAACACTTACACAGGAAATGACTCCTGGTGAATTGAAATTTGCTTTGGCTGTGGAAACAGTCTTAAATACAATACCTCAACCAGAATACAGACAGTTAATTGTTGAAGCCCTGATGGTCCTTACATTAGTTTCCGAGTACAATGTTGTGCCATCTCTAGGAGGTGTTATACAAGTGGAGTATCTAGTACATACCGCCAACGAGTTGTTCTTGGATGATCAAGTAAATATTTTGCCACTTTGCACATTTGTGATTATTATCGACTATAACTAAATTTAAACTTTACAGAAATAATTCATTAAATATGATCTATTCTCATTTTAGATGAAATGTGATGGGGATGCTACTCTTTGCTGTGCTAAACCAAAGGAGTTGAGGGAAACATCAAGGATTGGGGGATTGTTATGTGGTGGTGCTGCCTATATTTGTCAACATTTTTACGATAGTGCCCCCAGTGGATGCTATGGTACCATGACATACATGACTAGGGCAGTTGCTGTTACTTTAGAGTGTTTGCCTAAGCATGGAGAGTTAGATTGTACTATAAGCTAAATATTTTAATACATTTTCCTGCAATTGTTTTTTTCTGTGTGCCATAAATTATTCTTTGTAGTTTATAGACTTCAGAAATATTAAATATTAATAAACAATATATATAAATCATATTAACTACTGAGTTTTACTGCATTTAATTTTGTTCCTCCGGGTAAGTGTCATATAGTAGGAAGGTAAGTATCTATTCTAGTGGGAAAAAGATATACTTTTCAAATTTCTTCTGGTTATTTTTTCCTTACCTCACATGGGTAAATAAAATCATCATATTGGACATCTATATTTTATTTAATGTACAAAATTTAAGAATATAGATGTTTCAGAACTGAAAATGATATATAGATTTAACTAAATAATATAATAAATTGCATGTATGTGGTTAATAGCCTAGAAATGAACGAAACAAATGGAATGACAAATCAGTCAGGCGACAAAACATATTCGAATTTTAAATGAGAAAGGTCGTGAAGCAGACACAAAAAATCATTTAAAACTGTTCTGACACTGGATTTTGTAACCTGACTACACTTCTATAAAAAATACTTACAACAACATAGATATACAATCTCAAATCTTACAATAAAAGTAAATTTTATATTAAATAGGCATTTTTAAGTTTCCAAAAAATATTATACAAATCCGCACTTCCTCATTTGGTGCTGTGTAAGAGACTAGATTACATAAATAAATAAAGTGTTATTTCCGATTCTTCAGCGCATTCGCCAGCCATTCCATTGCCATATCTAAGCCTTCACCTTTAGTTGCCGATGTCTTGAAGATTTGGAAGGTCCTATTTTTTAGTGCTTCTAGACCTAAGGCTTGATGTACCTCTTTTAAGGACATACAGCCGGGTATATCCTGTTTATTTGCTAATACCACCAAAATGGCATCTGTTAGCTCTTCTTCCTAAGTGATCAAAAATAAAAAAAGAAAAAATTTAAAACTGACTTAGGTTTCCACAACACCAAACACTACTGCACTCGACCCGCATTATACCAACCAAGTTGACATCATCTGGGGATAAATAAAACTGATCATTAGTAGGGCTGGCACAGAAAGCTGGGATTCAGTGGCGTGTAAAACGAGTCAACAGGGACAGGCGCAAGCAGCGGTCTCAAAATGTTTTTCACGTTAGTATACTGTTGTAAATGTTGCAGTGCAGATGTCGCGTGATTAATTCCTATCTGTTGGTGTTTATGGTGGTGTATTGTAAACAATTTTATTTGTTGCTTTTTAATAAATAATAAAGTATATCATATGTGGGGAAGGCTGTCGAGTGCAGTATAGTATTTCGGTGTTTTGTGGAAAACTTGAGCCCAACTAAATGTTTCCATAGAATATTCAATAAATTATCTATTCATTCTTTCCATCAATCTATCAATTTTCTATATAATTATATACATGTGATAACATGAGGTATTAATAAGTTTACGTAAGTATTAGGTACAAGTACTAAGATATTTTTTCTTAGCTTACAGCCCTTACAGTGAGGAACACTGTAAACTGTTCCTCTCTAATACTGATGTTCATTGACAAAACCTTTGCTATCATAAATCCGTCTCAGTTGCATATAAACTGTCACGGTCAGGGACAACTTCAAACGCAGAATCATTCTGTGTACCTTTTAAGAAACTATAACTGGAGAGTAGCTCTCCAAAAGAAATATATTATCCTAGTAAGAGGAATCCCGCCTCAATTTTGAATTCTACACTATTACATAAGCATTTACAGATACGTATGCACTTTGTGATAAAAATCACGATGCTCAAATTAATTTAAAACTGTGCAAAGGACATTGTCTGTCTGTTAACCATAGAAAGAAAAAGATGATCGTTTTTACTATCAACTATCTTAAACACAGTATGAAGTTTTATATGGGAAAGCTGAGAAATTAAACCAAAGTGATTATGTAGATATACGCTGTAAAATTGTGAGACCCATGATAGTATACAGTCACTATCGGATTCTCAAAAACCTATCAGCTTAAGCTTAGCCATTTTACAAATAATCACCTGCCTAAAAAAAAACAACCAATCAGAACAAATCAAATAAAAGCAATGAAGATAATGTTGTGTTTACCGCCAATAAATTATAGGTATATTTATAGAAGAGGATTTATTTTTTAGTTTATTTAGTTTAATATTCTTTATCTATTCTGTAGTTTAATATTGATAATCGGTGTATTCGGCAGATGTGTATAACATTTCAGTTGTCAGCTAAGATAGATAGAAAGGAATTTAAAATATTCTTAGAAAAATATGCAAGAGAATAAAAGTTTTATTTATTGTTGCTTACCCTTAGCATATGAAAGAGTTCATCTTTTGATATGCCCATTCTTTCCTTATCTGCTGAATCCACAACGTATATGATAGCATCTGTATTGCTATAATAACATCTCCAATACGGCCTTAAAAATTAAATTAAATTAATGTTTTGTTATGAATATGACAATATTATCAATTACCTAATACTAGTCTGTCCGCCTAAATCCCATACTTGGAATTTAAGATTTTTATAAGTAACTTGTTCGACATTGAATCCTATCGTTGGTATAGTTGTTACAACTTCACCTACTTGTAATCTGTATAAAATAGTAGTTTTGCCAGCACCATCTAAACCTAGTATTAATATTCTCATTTCACGAGCACCTATTAAGCTCTTAAAATAACTAAATAAGACACCTAAAACATTAGAATTAACCTATAAATTAAATTCATTCATTCCAAATGGTTTAGCACACACCCATTATAAATGTTCGTTTCTATTTACTTTGTTGTAAATTTATTCAAACTAGAAAGTTAGTGCAACATTTTAATTTACACTTTCATAAATAAACAGAAATAAAAGCCGTTTTATAACCGCTTGACGTGTACTTGTCCGTCCCTAGTTGTCAAAAAGCAGGGAACCAACAAACAACTATAGAATAATTACCAACCAACCAGTGACCAGTGTCGCCAACAACAAATCAATTCCTGAAATTTCTACTGTAGCAGATATACCTACATACCGATTGCAATAAGTAGTTTCGAAAATAGATGAGTAAGTTACGAAGGTGTGGCGAGAGATGAGACAGTCTGTATATACTTATATATAGTTTAACGACTAACAATGAACCAATGTACCTACACTGTGTCCCAATAAATTCGATGATCACCATTGGTATCTTTGAAACTACAAGAGATAGAAAGTCGGTAAATCATTGCTAACTGCGCCCGTTTTTCAGATATTTAAAAAACCATAATTTGGTAATTTATAGGTAATTTAATAGGTTTGTACATTATTAGGTACCTATAATGCCCGTTTGCACCACCTCTCCTTAGGAAGTTTAGCTTAGCTTAATTTCAGCACAAGTATATTATACTTGTGATTTCAGTGTCTTCTGTGAGGTCTTCAGCCTTTATATCAAATGTACCTATAATCACAGTCTAATCTGCCACTTAAATTATCTAAGCTATACTTAAGAGTCCATTCACTAGGTCGAAATAAGCCCTAAATCGGCGTTCGTCTCGTGTCTAATTATAAAAAAACTATGAAAGATAGCGACTTTTAGTAAAAAAGTATTGAAAGATAAGACTTTAATCTAAGTGCCTATAGTAGTAATTTTTGGCATTTCTTTTTATTTTTAAAATTCCAGGCAAACAATCTTGTACTAAAATAGCGTATTTTCAAAAATTATTTTCTCTAAAATACATGTATTAAACAAAAATTTGCTACTATAGGGATCTAGTTTATCTTTTGATTTATCGAATTATCGATAATTACCTAATATATAGGTAATACCTAATACGACATAGTTACCTAATTATTTCATTAATGGTAGCTACCCATATGTTTAATTTTTTTATCTAAATATATCAATAAATATCTATGTAAAAACCTAGGTACTATAGTAGGTATTCTAGGATATATTTTTTAAAATTTAAGTAGGTAACCTAATGGTTTTTATCCTGTTCTTTTACTTAATTATCCATACGGGATTATTCACTACAGTGAAAATTCCCGTAGTTCTATTATAGAGTAATTTAATTTGACCAATGGTGTAATGCCAACTATACAAATAGATTTTTAATTACCTCTACCTTCTCATAAAAAATTATAATACCAACTGCAATGAATAAATTACTTATTATTCATTAGGTACTGTATATAATAAACGCAGTACTTATAGGAATTGTCATGTAAAGTAAAATGTGTGTACATAATCTAGCTAGCATATTTTTTGAGACCCAGTACCATCAGCCTCACCTCCTCTTCAGAGTTGAGTTTAACAATAATTTAAATCGTACCTTTCGTAAGAATATTATGTTCTTATTGTACAGAACCTGTTTATAAATTTCATTAGCGTGCTGCCAGATTTCCGAACAGCCAACTTCGATACCAACAAAAACAGTTTACCTGAACCATGGGCGTAGGCAAAAATTAATTTATGAGGTTTCAAAATTAGACGTAGATGGAAAGGTGATAAATCAAATACATTTTTAAAACTTGTTAGGATTTTTGTTGGACGTTATTGGACATTTTTGGACATTTATTAAAACCACTCTAAAACTAGTACCTACCTACTAGGAATTACTAAAATATAGCTAACTTTTGTTATTGTCAATTACAGCACCTAAAAGTAATATATTATTATCATTATTAATAAATAAATATTGGTGGCTGAAAATTTTATAAAAATATGAATTATTAATCAGTTGTTATATTCAAAAGATGATTCTCATTAATTACTTTTCCTGATATCGTAAATAATATCGGTAACTAAAGTATAACTTAACAGCTGAATTTGAACATAAAATATTACAGGGCTAAATTTCGTGGAACCAAAACAAATTTCAGGACTATTTATTTACTATTTTACTACTTACTAGTTACTTTGTTTATCTCCGCTCGGACCGTAGCTACTGGACCAATAGAGATTAAGGAAAAACGGTATATATAGTACACCCTGTAGACTCAAAAATAATTTTAAAGTGTGGTTCATTATAGACAAAACCACTTCTAAGAATGTTTTGCCTAAATCTCTATTGGTCTAGTAGCTACGGTCCGAGCGGAGATAGGTGGGCCACCCTGTATATATTGACCCTTGAATAACCATTAAATTTTAAAGTTCGACATCTAGATCTTTCTAATCTTCGATATAGATGAAACTCCATATAGTAGGTATAAGTAAATAAGGTACCTAATACAAACATTTACTTTAAGGGTCCATTCCCTGTAGATTTGACAGACATGAATGTTGGGTCGGATTGAGAGGATGGGTGGCCGATGGGTGGAGACTTATATATTCCAACTATCGAATTATTAAGATTTCGGAGGTGCACGTAAAGCCGAAGTAAAAAGGCACATGGAAATAAAGTTAGCCCTCATTGCAAGGGTACCGGATTTGTCTTATAATTGCAACAAAATTTCTTTTTAGTGTTATAAATTATATTTCACCGGAAAGATCAAAAGATAAACTAGATCCCTATAGTAGCAAATTTTTGTTGAATACATGTATTTTAGAGAAAATAATGTTTGAAAATACGCTATTTTAGTACAAGATTGTTTGCCTGGAATTTTAAAAATAAAAAGAAATACCAAAAATTACTACTATAGGGACTTAGATTAAACTCTTATCTTTCAATACTTTTTTAAAAAGTCGCTATCTTTTATAGTTTTTTTTATAATTAGATACGAGCCGAACGCCGATTTAGGGCTTATTTCGACCTAGTGAATGGACTCTTAAAAATGTTCTAAAAGTATTTTAAGATTTGAGGATAGTTACATTTATATAGGTATATCTGCAAAATTAGCATAAGAAATGATATCAATTGAAGAAAGTATTACCGCGACAAAACGATCAAATTGTTTGCACATATTCTTAATTGCCTCCATCTAAACCAATCAATTGATATTGACTTAGATGGTAGATACCTACATCATCCAAATAAATAAGTATAAAATGCTGCAATTTTTGAGTAGGTACCTAATGATACTTTTATTTTTTATATTTGCGATCCTAGAACAAATATTCTGATACTATTTCTTTTTCTTATGTTCCGTACATCTACAGGTTACTTCGTTAATATTCTATATACAGGTCCTCAAATAAAAATGCCTATGTTTAATTTTCGAAAAAAGACCCTGACCCTTGTCACCCGTGTCACGCTTTCCACCCATAGATATTGATACCTCGGCATACCCATGACCGTTCTTGTTCTCTATTTAATCGTTAAGTGACATGTCACTTAATGGTTTAATATACACTTTACTTACTATCGACCCGTCCTCTCTAGACCCGTCTCCAAATTGAATATATTTTTATTTATTGGGAATCCGTACAGTGCCAGAGTAATTAAACGAAAGCTAATACGTTTTGCAAGAGCAGTAATAGGGATTCTAATAAAATTTCTGTTTAAAATTATGTTTCCATTACACTGTATTTCATTAGGGGTTGGGTCTTTGATAACACCATGTTAATAATATCAGTAGAAAACGTAAAAACCAACAGTGTTCTCTACTGATTTTATTTTTTATTGTTTTTCGTCTTCTAACGCTGACGAATAATTTACAATTTTATTTAAAGCCTTTGTTCACGTTCCTGATTTAAAGCTTTTGTCTGTATGGCATCGCTAACAACTAACAATAATTAATAAACTAACAACTGAGTGAAAATAATACAATTTACAAAGAAACAATCAGGAACAACTTAAAATCAATTAAAATGGGGCGTTTTCCTATTTTTTTTTTACATCGGCAATGGAAAGTAGTTGGAAAAAGAAGAGATACGTATTTTTGGAATTTTAATATTGGGTTCATTTAAGTTCATAAATTATTTTTTTATTGTGCGCGATATCTATGTGACGTCACTAAGCGAAAATTCAAAATTTGCGCCATTTTTTAGTGATTTCTAGGATATTTTCATTTGTGTGATTGGTGTCACTACGTGACAACTTTACTTTTGTTTATGTTTGAATTGTTTGGTTAGGGTAAACATCATGGTAAACATGAGACATTGTTTTTAGTTTATATTTTTACCTGTGAATTGTTGTCTCTGCCTGTGACTGATTACAAATGTATTTATTAGTAATAGAAAAACAATTTGTAAAGGTAATTTTTGAATATATTTAATCGACTTTGCAGTAATACTGTTAAGTTAAATACTAACCTTACATTTTTCATCCCTTTTATTTCTGAAAGGACCTATAGGATTTTTATCATAAAAGGATCTATAACCGGTAAATTGTCGGACTTGGCCTCTACAAAACCTTGCTCCATATTTAATAAAAGTTTACTTCACAAGAAAACAACAATACAACACGTCAAGTTGTAAAGCCAAACACAAACAGGAAATTTCCAATGTTAATTATCGAAATGTCGACTGTTGTTTGTCCTCGTTACAAACTGAATCTAGCCACATATTATCAGTGTGGCCTCTTTATAGACAGTGTGGCGTCTTTATAAATACATATTCCCTAGTTTTCGCTTAGTGACGTCACGAATATATAATAAAATTTCAAAATTGAATTAAAAATTTTCTACCGATTCAATCTTAATAATTTTTATTCTAATAAATATAAAAAAAATATATATTTTATAAAAATACAGGTTTCCACTTTCATTTCGATTGAAGGAAAATACCCCATTGAAATTTATTGTCACTTATGGAGTTTGTTAGGTTCGATATACACATTTACTAAGTGTTTATAGTAAACAATTTAAAAGTTGTTTAATTTTTGGCTTTCCAGAGGAAATTTCTATTGTTAATTTAGTTATATACGCTAAATATAAATGTTAGCATAAAGCAATATAATTTATTTTTTATTACAGCCATTTTCATAATTTTGAGATTAAGTACTTAAATGCACTACCCATATTAAAGTTTATTTTTCTCAAAACCTGATTTTCTCCACTCTTCTGCTTGACCTATTTCGCCCTGCGCCCATGGCGGACACCTCTGTCCAGCAGGTCGTCGTGAGAGGCGCGCTTATGGCCAAGGTAATGTTTACAAGACGGCGGAGAAGAGTCAAGTGGTCAAAGTTTCGGTGAAAATTCGCAATAATTGAATGAGAACGGCTCACTAAATCACAGAAATCATTCATAATGTGATCCCGTGTCGGCCCAGTGAAGTGTTTAGTTGATTAGCGAATTTTTTGTGGTGAAATTGCGATGGAATGCGGTGGGCCAACAGGTGAGGTCGGCCCGTACCAGAAATACGACGAGGCCGTTGGTATGCCGTAGTGCGTGGCGACATGGCCCATCAAAATGGCTCTACGCCCTCAGGGTGGGAGCTGGCCCCTCTCAATGGGAGCAGCTCCGAGTCACCCGAGGGGCAGTGGACGGGGGTGGACCATTTGTCGGGACCCCTCAACCCCCTTTGCATTACAGATGCCAGTCATGAGATCCTG
The DNA here is from genome assembly GCA_963924545.1 of Pogonocherus hispidulus. NCBI lineage: Eukaryota > Metazoa > Arthropoda > Insecta > Coleoptera > Cerambycidae > Pogonocherus > Pogonocherus hispidulus. Next base: position 9,311,990 of record OZ004699.1, read on the forward strand.
AGGCCCAAACCGAGGAGGTAAGTTTTGGTAGATAATTGTTTTTAAATATGGAAATTTATTTGCTAAAATTCACGTGAAAAATATATTTTAAAAAGGTTTTGCAACTTTGCTCAAAGCACGTGGTGAAAACCAGTTTAGGATTTGCACTAAATTGCACATAAGATAACTAAATGTATACGTACAAAATATAAAATACCTACCTATATATTTATATAGCCCTGATATCCCCCCTTAATCCCCTCAATCAAAAAGTAATCGGTCATATTGTATACTCTATACAGGGTCGCCGCTAAGGTGTTGGCCGCCCGTGTGCAACTCAATATATTTGCCGCCCCCCCCCCCCCCCTTCCTATCTAGGTATCAATAATTAACAAAATGTATAAAAGTTGCATAGTTACTTTTTTTTACATATGTATCAATAGTAATTAGTAAATAGGTAAATACTCACTCAAAAAATTAAAGTAATATCCAACACAGCCAAACCTAGGAAGTCTCCACATTAAAGTACAAAAGTCCATTAAAATAAAATATAACTAAATAACATAAAAAGTAATTCAAAACGAACTTTTCGGGCTTTGGTTTCAGAAAACTTTTTGACAATGTTTTTAATATCCAATGTTATTTTCTTCCCTGCTTTTGATCAAAGATGATTCTAGTGCACCGCAAAGTTTTCTTTTCTCCTCAGTTTTTGCCTCTTTTTTCTGTCTATATTGAAAACAGGAAAGTCGTTTTCGTTGTTTTTCTTTCGAACATTTTAAAATAATCACAAATTAATAATCACAATTAAAACAGCGCGAATTTAACAAAATAAGGCAAAAAACACTTTACTTAATATTGTTTCTCTTGTTTGTCCAAACCGTAACCCGTACCCGTGAATAATAATATTTTTTAAAAATACTATTAGTATTTATTATAAATTATTGCTCTATTCGCGACGGTCGCGTAAACAAAATTATACATATCTATCAACTATCAACGTACTGTTTAAACCAAACAGCAAACCAGTTACCGGTAAATAGGGAACTAAAAATTATAAGAAAGATGAGAACATATTTCCTTTCCTTACGATCAAAACAAAACTACAGTTCGACGTATCCATCCCCCATCCTATAAAGAAAAACATTTAAAAAAGCCAAAAGCCGCGAGCCGCCTCAGATAAAAAAGTGAAATTTATTGCTACGTTTATTTACAAGAGCTGATAACGAACATTGCGCAGCGACGAAAAATAATTTGTCATATTAGCAAAACGGCAGTCTGAAAGCTAGATAGGTACTATACAATAATATTTCTGTTTGGATTAGGATGAAAGAAAGAACGAATTAATATATTACGGCTGTCGTTAACTTAATACAAGGAATAAAATAATGGGGTTTCAGCCAGTCAAAATAAGAATATATTTAATTTCTTTTTTAAAAAAACCAAGCTTTTGCTCAAATTTTTGAGCTTCATCAGGGCTTTAATGTTATCAGAGTGGTCTCTTTGGCCGCCCCTATTATTGGCCGCCCGTGTGCGGTGCACACTTTGCACACATGGTAGCGGCGGCCCTGACTCTATATATTGTTTAATTCATTTATTTAAAACCTTTAGCATTAAAGAGGAAAGGACTTAGAAATATCTAAAGTCATTGCATGTTTTTGTTGGGTATGTACTATCAACTGATATCTTCATATTTTCGCAAATATTTGAAGTACTTCCCTATAAATAAAAAATATGCTTATTTATACATTTATTGTAAATATCTACTTCAAATTGAAATATGTTTCTTCAGAATGATTGTTTTTTCATGCGAAGAAAGTGAGTCAAACATTGACTAACTTTTTCATAAACACTTACTTTATTATTATTAGTTTCTATTATTAACATACTCACCACTCTCAAAGCATCAACCAAATAGATCCTGTTATTTAGGCCCTTATTACTTCCAGGCGAGAAAATCATCCCGAGGAAAAATTTACCTACTCGGACGTTTTAATGCAGTCTTTTATAATACATACCTGTAAGGGTATTCCGATATTATAATGAAGAAAACTTTCCACTCTAGATTTTTCTAGCACTTGCATTTGATATAAGATTTTTTTATTAAATAGCAACCTTAAAATTCATATTATATTCTTTTGGCATTACACCATCTGTAAAATAATAAACAGCAGAAAACCAGGAGTATTCAAATTAAATATGAAGAATATATTTAGAAGTTTGCTTTGATACTACACTTTTCATATTTATATTGAATACTTCTGGTTTTTTGTTTTTTATTATTTTACAGGAGCGGTTAATCTAAAAAAAAAATAATAAAATGAATCATGAAACATCGCCACAAATAAGTTACAGACATTAGCAACCTTAAAATTTGTCGTATACAATACTAGGTATAGGTAATTAAAAGATAATTTCGATATACATAAGTTTAACAAATATTCGTTTACATATCCTACTTTTAGAATGCTTTGGTCCTTAGAAACCCTAAATGTTTCCAACGTTGGTCGCAATCAGATGTCTACATTTGCCCCTATCTTTATTGTCTGATATAGACATTCTGACGTACCTAAACATTCAAAGATATCTCATTTAAAATTATGTATTTCTATCTTAGGCTATTATGCAAAACTGAAATGTATTTTAAATAGAGTGTGCTCTGTGTCCAAATCTATATAACGTCTATTTGAAATCTATTTCGTATTTGTAAACCTTTCTGAATTCGGAAACTTTCCCTATTTCTCAGAAATGCCTGGGTTTCCATATTGTACTAAATGTGCCGTTTAATGAAACACATAAATATTATTAATAAAATGAAAGAATTATAGAATTTCTTATACTACTTCCATAAATCATATAGCTATAGCTACACAATTATTTCATATATTGATTAGGTGTGACATTTTGTACGTAAAAACCATTTTGGGCACCGTTTATACCAATAACTGACATTATGTCTTTGTTTTTAAATAGCAATCGATATACATTGTTTACACATTCACCATTGTACCAAAGAGAGTTCATTCTCTTTGATTGTAGGATTAGATATGAACGTTAGGTTAGAACACCAACCCAAAATATGTTGGAACGGCATGATATTGTCACAAGTTGTAATTATTTGTATTTGTTTTCAAAAAATCTACCGTTTTGGATGATTTATATAGGCATATACAGACAACAGGTTATGTCCACACAGCGAAAATTTCATATATTCATTCTCGAGATACATCTAATAGGCCATCCACTTTAAGCCACCTGGTATGATTTTAAGTGTGGCATTTTGACTAGCTATTTTGTATGTAAAAGGCCATTTTGGGCACCGTTTATACCAAGGAGTGGCATTATCTCTTTGTTTTTAAATAGCAATCTATATATGTTGCTTCCACATTCGCCATTGTTCCAAAAAGAATAGTTTATTCTCTTGGATTGTACATACTCGAATTAGATATAAACGTTGGGTTAGAACAGCAACCCATAATATGTTTGAACGACATGATATTATCATAAGTTGTAATTATTGGTATTTGTTTTCAAAAAATCTGACGTTTTAGATGATTTATATAGGCATATTTAGACAAGGAATATTCTGCATTAACCGATCAGTTCCATCGAGGTTTCCATTTTCTAAGTTTTTTATATTCAAGACATTTACCAAACAAATGAGTTAGATCTTCTTTTAAGGCATCACTCTTCAGAAAATGAAGAAATGCCGGGAGGTGAAACTTCTCAAGATATGTTATGATATTTTAACTAATTTAATAGATATTTATTTATTTAAATAAGTACCTAATGTTTATCGGGATATTTAGATATCTATATATTTAATTTCAATTAAAACTCTGTGTCGTAAACTTTGGTAGCTTCATTTTCATTTAGCCTTTATTGATGGTTATATAAAAAGCATTTAATTAGTAACAAAATGCGCCTTTATTTCAAAGCATTTAATTTTATTGCACAACTTTAGTATGTGCATCAAGTAATCACTGTAATTATACATTTTATTAGATGACTACGATGTGTGGTAAGCAGTAAGCCTATTAATTATTCAGTTATATTTTATAGCATTAAATTATGCATATTATAAAGGTTCGTCCGAGATTATCTATCTGAGCCTGGAATGATAATAATTATTATTAACAAACATATCTGAAAAAGTAATTCATTAGAATTAGGTAAGTATCAATACTAAAGAAGAGCATTAAAATATACAATCCAAGTACCTAAGTCGAGTACAAATGCTTAAAAACATAGGATACATCAACAGTATTTTAATCCTATCCATGCGTCTGATATTAATGATATTAATCTGATATTAATAAAGTGTCAGAAACATAATTGTAGAAATTTATTATAACTTTGACATTCATATTTGTGACACTAGATATTCTTGTTTTCTAAGTATTCAGGCATCGGTAGGTATTAATTTAAAAAATAAGAAGTATAATCTCCTGCCCTGCCAAAAGGTTAGCCAGGGGTTGAAGTCTGTTTCGTCTATCAGAAAGTAAAATTGAACAGATTGTTCATTTATTTTTTTTATCATAATTTTTCAGAAAAGTTGCAGGATGCCCGATTAAAAAAAATTAAATGTGGATTAATAGATTATCAATTACCATCAAAGTTTTGGTATTTTTTATATCCACATATTTTGCTATGAATTATTTGCCTCAAATGAGGTGTAAAAATGATCTGTGAATGAAAAAAATTCCCTTTGTTATCTAAATGAAAACTTTATCGCTATAATAAATAAAACGTTTGCTTTCAAATTCACAGATTTCTTCTAGACTAATTCGAGTTTACACAATCACAATTAAAAGTAAATTCATTTTATTAATAAGTACTTTTCTATATGTGAGAATATTCTACAATAAAAATAGGGGAGAAAGTAGAAAATATTATTTTACTTACAAAGAAAGTATGGGAAAAACTTTGCTTTGTTTAAATGCGACTTGAGCAAGGTTAAAATTCGATAAACAGATAACAATAACAAACTAATGATGTGAAGCAATAAACAAAAAATACTTTATTGCGTATTACGAAATTTATTGAGGCTTTTGACATAACATTATACAGAAAATTTGATGAATATTTTGTTTAAATACTTTATTAAAGTGTTACCGAAAAAATGCCATTCCACAGAATGCATTTAAATGGGAAAGTTTATACACCTCAAAATGTATATTTTAAAATAGATAGAATAGTAGATTGTTATACACAGTAAAAAATCCGACTGATTTTAACACTGAATCCACACTCATCAGTGTGTATATAGTCCACACTTGGCAGTGTTAGACATATCGGTGTATTATTACATTACATAAAAGTAATTTAACACAGTAGATTTTACAAGGTAATGTGTAATAGTTAATTATTCACCGTGTAGTTATTCCGTATTTATGGCGGATTGATTCATTTTTAACACAGGGTTTTGTAAATTTTACTACAATTTTTGAGCACTTCTACAAACTTGGCGGGTATATCGTTCGTGTAATATGAGTTCTAAAGGTAGTTATTATACTACCCAGTTCGTGTTAAAAATAACACTGCAGCAAATTACGATTACCATTTAGTAATTTTACCATTTGTCTTTTTTTACTGTGTTTTAGGATTAAAGTTACACTTTTTTGACGAGCAAATAGCGTAGCTTTTTGAAGCGTAGCGTAGCCGCTCGGCTACGCTACGCTTCACCTCGCACATGCAAAATTGCGAGACAAAAAAGACACTTTTAATCCGAATATAACATATTATTTTTTTCTCCAAGCGAAAAAACCCTCATTTAATTATTAATTTGTGCTTTAAAATTATTCAAACTACATTGAGATCAAATGCATCCAGCTGTATGGAATTTGTTACATTCCTAATTAATCTTAAATTGCTACTATCTATCTTATGGTTGTTCTCAAACGCATGTTGGGCGACACTAGACTTATCTGTTCTACCATATTTGAGATGAGCCATATGTTCCTTGATTCTAGTTTGAATTGACCTTCTAGTTTGTCCAACATACTTCTGATTGTACTCTTTACAGCTAATTTAGTAAATCCCCGACTTTTCCTTAGTTCCTATCTTGTCTTATGGATTGACTAAAAGTTGTTGTAGTTTTTTTCCTGATTACTAAACCACTGACATACCTATATCTTTAAAAACCTTACCAAAACCACGGGTGAAACGAGGATCGTATGGAATAGATCAAAGGTTTATTGTGTCATAATAGTGACCACTCTCCCCTACTTGAAAGTACCGGACGAAAGCGAAATCTCACCACGAATCTTCATTTCTACTTGATCATGGTGGCGGAGCATCTACCTAAATATTTTGACGTTCAAGCAGCGTAGAAAAGGAAATCGCAACAATTGTGGGAAGTGGTCCATATCTTTATTATGTTTTTTAACTCCGGCCTGATGCATTCTAATATCATTCGCTGCAGAAAGTTGCCTCACATTACACTTGGTAATGCGCGATTGAAGATGATGTGCGAGGAAAATTGTTCTTGTATATTGTGTTTGCAGCTGAAGGGTTCTGAAAAGAAGCTGAGGGCACTGAATAATAACGGCGATAATTTCATTCTGTCGAAACCAAACGAGAAGTTTTCAGATGACGATGAGCCGAAAAAGTTTACGTTTTTCGGAATGGATGTGGATTTTGAAAAATTCTCAACGTTGGACAAAACTGAAAAAACCTTTCCTGAACCTGAAACTCCAGAAAACATCACGGAAAATCGGCACAAGTCCGTTATATACGTTAACGATGACGGTAAGGAAAATTCAACTGGAAATACTACCATCGAAATTAGTGAACAAATTGACGATCAAATAAGTTTTCATTCTATGGAAAATAGTAACGTGATCAACGTGATCTTTAAAAATACTTTTGCTTTTGCTAGTCAGATAATAAACGAAGTTCAGATGTGCGGTTACGAATACTACTCTGATGAAAGCGACGAATTTCCCCTTGGGATGGAGGCGGATATGTTTAGGCAGTACATGGAAAATCGAAGGTAATTTTTAAATGAGGCACAGGTAAGCGATGCTCAACTAATTTTGTGGGTCAATTATTTTACCTCCTGATTTGTTTACCAAAAAATTTACAACAAAATGGATATAGATTAAAGACAATAAGGGTAAAACTACTCATATGATGAACTTTAATTTTTAATAAAGGTATAAAGTAACGCTAGATTTAGGTAGGTATGTTAATATATGTTTCTGTATGCATTAGCTTACAAATTTTACATACAATATTGCATTTTGTATGAAATTTTGCTCAAGACATTTAAATTTACTGTCAAATATGTTTGAATGTAGGCATCTACAATGCCTATTACAAGAAATATAATTGTCTTTTACATAACTTGGTATATAAAAAACCTTTCAGTGTTCCATTTGCTTGAGAGAAGTTAGCACGGCTTGAAGTTACCAACAAAAGATTAAACACTTGCTATTCTCCCTTCTTATACTAATTATGATAGGCAGTCAGTACATCTTAGGTCCTCCTTCAAGATTAAGATATACTGCCTATGCAGTATATCTTAACCTTGTACCATGATTTTCCATGTACCATGATAGAATAAATAATTTTATAACTGATTATGTGCATCTCTTGGATACTTTGTTGCCCATATCTTGTATTTTTATTTTTCTTGTACCTTTTTTGTTTATAGTTAATTTTTGATTATAACAAGGAGAGCAGTGTCATATGTGGTATAGTTTAGAAGACCCAGTTTTCGTAGGTTTGTGCTGCAAACGGTAAAATATATCCAATTATTTATTTATGCTATTTTTCTAAATAAATTCTCAATCTTTTTACCGATGTAACTCGTTCTTATGGATATCTGACATTTTAAAGAAGTGTTATATAAAAAGTAAAAATTTCATGCTGATTTGATTTGAGAGAAAGTTACGCTAAAGTGTGAATTTCTGGGTTTTACGGATCTAATAATATAATGCCTGATCTGTATTTTTTGTTTAGCGTCCTCATCATCTAAAAAGTCAAAGTCTGAATATATTTTTCATTATTCAATATTAATGTATGTTATGTACATAAATAAAATTACTTAATTTTGGTAGCGTTCATTTTGATGATGATTTTGTTGAATTTGAGTGATCCACGGTCCAACGCCGTCATACAATTTTGTTGATCCCACGAAATTGTATGAATCTTGTATGATATGGTATGAATATTGTATGATAATTTCGCAGTCTGAATATTTTGACTGCCGCAGTACAATTGTACAATTGTTTCATGTACGTATAATATTTGGTTACTGTGATTATTTAGTTATGGCGTAGGTACTTCGGCGTTGTATAGTGTGTGTGTACTCACAACTGATCAAAATTGTACGATTATGTGGTACAATAACATTATACGACGGCTTTGGACCATGAATAGCCTTGCTTTAGGTGAATACTGAATAATAATTTATTTTATTGTACTGGATTTCCGATCATAGGTATTTTTTGATATATTTTATGATTTTTTGGGAATGTACTTAAGTTTTTCGGCTCCGTATTTAATTTGTTAAATTTTACCTTATTTTGTTTCAGATTATCCAGCAATTCTCGCACTGATCCCTCATATCTCGAAAACAATGAAAATAATATCTCGAATAAAGACACATCCCAAGTTAATACGCCAGCCAATATAACCTCCGGAAAGCCCTCGTTTTCTCCCACAAATGTGGAAAACCACACTACAAATGACAGAATGGTGTCTCCTAAAAGAAAAGTAGAACATTTCCAACACTTTTATGTCGCCAACAACGTAAAAACTTCCACTTTCAACGAACAAATGGAGAAAAGTAATCTGTCTACAACAAAAAATAACTTGAACAATAGTCATGATTACTCCAAATATAATTGCTCACACTCCTCAGTCAGTATGGTGCCAGAAAGAGATACTGGACCGAATAAAATTGCTGGTGGTTCCGTAAATGCTGTGGGAAACTTGAGGATACCACAGAACCAAAGCGGATCCAAATATGCTGGAGACTATGCAAGCAATGACGAACACAGGATGGTTTCCTCCAGAGCGCATCACCACGTTAGTGTTCAGGAATTGAGAATGCAGGTAAAGAGTCTAAATTAAACTTCATATAGGAAGTTAATTTGGAGAATCAAGTTGTTAAAGAAATATGTATATTTCAACTCAACAAGAAATTTTAACGACTTATTAAGAAGCCTTATTTTTTCTAGGCAAGGGCTCAGCAGTGTGGGAACAGTTCTTCAGACGACAATCGATCTTCTGGACATGCTAGTATGTCAGATACTGGTAATAGCTCTCCAAGAGGACATTCCAACTCAGGAACCGATCGATTGACTGCTGGAGTAATGCAAAAACCATTACGGAACAGATCTAGCTCTCAGCACAATCGATCACGACATAGAGCTACCCCTGCGAGGGTAATATCTCAATTAATATTTATTGTCTTACATTTACCTTTAGGTAAAATAAATATAAGGGTAATTGAAGTGTATTTCCTTAGTTGCATGTGCCGTGGACGGGAAGTGGAGGTCTAGAAGATATTAAGTTGGCGCTTCAACAACTAACCATGAGGTCTCATACTTCGACTAGTACTTATTCCAGCTTAAGTGCAGGTTCTGAAAGTTCAGAACCTGCACTGAGACGACTCATGAGACACTCATCACTAGAGACAATCAACACGAATATTACTAACGCTGATGAGTTTGTTTGGGTGGACTCGCATAATAGGTACGACAGAAATGAAAATAATAATTTAACCTACATCCTACTCTATTTGTTCTAGACTAGTGGAGCTACAACACTTGCCTTGGACCAATCACTGCATCCTCAGAGTGCTGCAGTCAGGTAGATGTAGAGAGTACATGTCAAGGGTCAGCGTAGAGACCATACCTAGACTGTCATATTTACTGCAGAGGGCCTTGGTTCGAATAGGTCGCGAAACTCAAAGACTTTCTTCTATATTAGGGATATGCACAAAACATGATGTTACTGTATCTTTTAGAATAGTGTTATGTCCTCCTCTTGCTGATTCTTGCATAAAGGCCTGTCTGCGGGCGGCTGCTATGTTAGCGATGTCCGGTGACTGCACTTTGAAGCAGAGCAAATCTTCTAGAGCAGGACTTCAGCTGCATATCGGCAGATTTCATAGGTGGATGACTGATGTAAATTTAGCTAGATTTATCCACGAGTAAGTACACAAAGATTAAAAAATGATATTGCTGAAACGAATAAACTTAATTTGAACGTAATATCTGAATTTCAGGTATGCTGCCGTCTACCTTGCCGCCGGTTTGGAGAATTTGTTAGAAGAGATTTTGTTACAGTGTTTGCCTAGCGATTCAGACGTAAATTTGACAGCTACTCTTTTAGAGCATGCAATTGCAAACAATGGCGACCTGTGGGGTCTGCTGCAACCTTATGCTCATCTTAACGCAGGGAGGATAGCTTCAGGTACATACATGAATAATACCCCTTAGAATAAAACTAAGAAGAATATGATTTCTGTCTAGGTGCTTTATCATTACCCAGATGGGCTTCGGTGTCCAGCTTAGGTTCTTCAAGAGATTCCGGACGAGGCTCTGGACCACCAGAACCTTCTTTAATGACTACATGTGTTGGATCATTACAAGAATTGCAAGAATTGATCTGCAGAATGCAACCAAGAATACCTTTGTGTCCTAAAGCTGTGAGATCTTTGTTTTATTTCATGAGGTGCTCGCAGCTCGAACACGGAGAGCAAAATGGAAACAATGCTGTTCAGGTATTACATTAATACCTATATATATTTTCAGGTTACAAACTAATGTTCAATGTGCTATAGGAATTGTGTTACGAACGAGCTTACGTTGTCCTGCCTCCGCTTGTGGAATGGTTGAGGGTAGCAACGGCCCATGGTGAGCATAGATTCGCAGCCATTATAGACAAAGATGATATTTTACAAGCAGCAAGACTACTATTGCCTGGAGTTGATTGCCCTGTAAGGTCACTAGGAGAGGAAGCAGTACGTGTCAGAAAAAATACAGGGAATGAAGAGGACCACAATGAGGCATCTAGACAAATTCAAGTATTTATTTTCTCTGAGGATCTATTCCTGGTTTGTGACATACTTTTACTATTTTGTAGGTGGAGCTGGCTTTCAGATTAATGTTGACAGGAAGGCCTGAACTGATTCAGCAAGCAATACTTTTATTACCAGCCTCTACAAGGCTGGACACTCTTAATCCACAGGGGCATACGGCACTTATGTTGGCTGCAATATATAATGACGATGTGACGTTATCGGTAAAGTATTCAGTATAACGATTGTTTAATTTATAATCAAATATAATACTTTAAGTATCTGATGACTGATATGAGACTGAAATACAATATTAAACGATACAAGGGAAATGGAGGTGCACGTATTATGCGCAACGACTTAAAATTTTGAACAAGTTCTAGAGCTATAGTTTTCATAATCCTTCAATTTTCAACATTTTTTCTTATTTTAAATATTACATCAATTAAGCATATTTCCTGACTCATGTGATATACGATTTTTTATAGGCTCTGTTAGATGCAGGAGCTTCTGTTGACATGGAAACTCCTGCTCCTGTACCCCCCGCATTCGGAGCAGTAAATGGAGAGAATCAATATTGGACGGCTTTAACTTATTCAGCTGTGAAAGGTTACACTAAATGTGCCAGAATATTATTGGAAAGAGGGGCAAACGTAGAAGGAGGAGCAGTCATAAGCGACGAAAAGTGCACTCTCACTCCTCTACAGGTTAGACATCGAAAGTTTTCATTAAATGATGAGTTCCATGTACTCTTCATTCCTTTAAATACTCTGGCATGAATGTGTAATTGTTTTTTAGGTGGCTTGTGGAAGTGGTAATGCAGAAATGGTGTCATTACTTTGTGCCCATGGGGCCAACCCATTTTTCTCCACTCAGATCAAAGATTCTCTTTGTTACTCTGCATCCACGCAGAGGGGCTGTTATAGTCCTATTTCTGTGGCAGCTGCACATGGGCATAGGGGAATTTTGCAGAAATTACTGGCGCAGCCTTTGGTGCCGGTGAATAAAGAAGTTTTATCTTTGGAAGAGATGTTAGCAGAAGGTAAAGTAGACTTCCTATGTACTATTCTTCCCCGCACAAATAAACTACAAAATTAACAACGCAATTTTCAGGTGCTCCAAATCGCTCAAGTCCTTCAAATACACCACAGTTCACTAAAGCGCAGATAAAATCTCTGCAAGAAGCCATGTACCATAGTGCTGAGAACAATCATCTGGATATAACTGTGGAAATAAGGACGTTGGGAGTTCCTTGGACTTTACACTGCTGGATGCATTCGTTAGGAGCTGCTCACGAGGCTAGATTGGATTGTGTTATTGATCAGCTCTTGCAAGATTTTTTGCAAGTTTGCCCCGATGATTATAGCTCACAATTTGTTCAGGAGTGCCTACCTCTTCTGTTTAATATATTCCGTTACAGTAAGGTAAGAATTTCAAGACTATCTGCTATGCACGAGGACGGTAGCCGAGTGGTGTAGAGCGTGAAATTTTTGAGAGAATTTAATTGTTTTCGTTGTTACAGAAAGAAGGAACAACACTGCTTCTGGCCGATATTTTCTCAACCTGTTTTGGGTGGGAACCTATCAAATCCATCAAAGATTGTCCGCCCACGACGTCTACAGGGTCGAGAATAGACCCTAAATATGTAAACAATCCTGAGCTGAGTGATGTGACCTTTCGAGTAGAGGGGCGTCTTTTTTACGCCCATAAGATTGTTTTGGTGACTGCAAGTTCGAGATTGAGAGCTATGTTGAGCTCAAAGTTGTGTGAAGGGGGCCTCCCAACTGTGCAGATAAATGATATCCGATATCATATCTTTCAGGTCAGTACTGGAACAATAATTCGCATACCAGTTGTTTTCTTTTATTTCACTATTTTCCCTCTTTGTGCTGTATCACTTTTATGTTTTAAAAAACGCATAGATCTCTTAGTATCTATTTATTGTTACAAATTAGTTAGAACTTGAACTCATTGACTGTTCCAGATCGTCATGCAGTTTTTGTATCAAGGAGGATGTCAAGCGTTGGAACCAGCCCCGGAAGATATCTTAGAACTGATGGCAGCTGCAAATTTCTTCCAATTGGACGGTCTTTTACGGTATTGTGAAAGCCGGTGCGCGGCCATGTTGGCTCTAGACAATGTCGTTTCGATGTACATTCACGCTAAGGTATATAACGCTGTGCAGCTGCTGGAGTATTGCCAGGGCTTCTTGCTGCAAAATATGGTGGCTTTGCTTACATATGATGATTCAGTGAAACGGTTGCTTTTCGCGAAGAAGCTACCCAATCACGATGTGCTCGCTGGGTTATTGAATACGCTTCAAAATAGAATTAAGGCGAGGAGATCGCAAAATACTTGTAAGGTTGCTCAAAATTCCAAATCCGCTATTCACTAGGTGTCTTTGGATTGAGGTTGCTCTGTATGATCGAGAATACAGTGTGCCCACAATTGGTGATGCATGTATTGGGATCTTGGAAACTATAAGAGATAGAAAAATTGTCAAAGGGGGAAAATTTTAGACAATTTTTTTTGTAATGGAATGCCGTTTTTTGCGATTTTATCTCTTTTGGTTTTTGAGATATTTTGTAAAAACTAAAATGATGCATTATCGAAAATACCCTGTAATTTCTTTATTTAAAACAATTTTTAGATTCTGTAACAATTTTCTTAGGGCAACTTTTTAGGTAGAAAACGCCTGTGTAGTCCGATTTTATTTGCAACGTTTTCTTAGCTTTCTAATGATGTATCGCAATTAGTAAAAAACAGTTAGGTTATGGTTAAAAAATCAAAAATTAATATTTTTTTATAAATTTGGCAACAATTTGGTTATTTTATATATTATAATTTATTTATTGCGTTAAATTATGTACTGAATTTCTGTTTATACATAATAATTAAATTATTTTTAGGTGACAGGTGTTCTGAAAACCATTAGTTGATGTATTTATCCAAACTTATTTTTTGTTACATGGTAAAAACTTTCAACAACTATTTTAATGTTTTATTGTGATAGAGATTAAATTTAATATGACCTAGAATTTCAGTGTTTTACTGTGCGACGTTGCCAAATTTATAACAAAATATTAATTTTTGATTTTTTAACCATAATGAAACTGTTTTTTACTAATCGTGATACATCATTAGAAAGCTAAGAAAAGAGGCTTTCCAAAAAACCGTAAAAATTCAATATGGCGCCCATTTGAAAAAACAAAGTTGATGATGGTTCCAAAAAACCGTAACGTTGCAAATAAAATCGGACTACACAGGCGTTTTCTACGTAAAAAGTTGCCCTAATAAAGTTTTTACAGAATCTAAAAATTGTTTTAAATAAAGAAATTAAAGGGTATTTTCGAAAATGCATCATTTTAGTTTTTTCAAAATATCTCAAAAACCAAAAGAGATAAAATCGCAAAAAACGGCATTCGATTACAAACAATATTGTCTAAAACTTTCCCCCTTTGACAGTTTTTCTATCTCTTATAGTTTCCGAGATCCCAATACATGCATCACCAATTGTGGGCACACTGTATACCTTAGGTGTGCTAAAATCACGTTCTCTTCCAGACATTATAAAAAAGCTGAGACATTCCAATGCTGCCACGTTAAATATTTAAAGAACACGAAAAATTAATCCAATTTAAAACTACTATTTTTAACTAGTAAAAATTTATTTGATGTGTCTTAAACCATTTAATATTTTCAGAATTAGGGATTCGATAAATTTAATATACTGGTTTTATAAATGTTTTAAAATTTTATAAATGTCGGTACCAATGTTTCAATGTTATTGTCATTGTTCAATTGTATTGACAGACATGACTATTTAGTACCCTTACCCTGCAAAACGTACCAGCGCTAAATGAAGCTAACATATCAATAACTTGACGCGCTTTTCAGTTTTAAAAGTTCTTATAGTTTAAACAAAACCCAGCTATTAGAAGAGATAATGGTAAAATAATTAATGCATTTTTTACTGATTGTTTAAACAAGGGTATACTTTTTTAGATTTATATTTGAACGAGTAAATTCTTCATACAATTATTATCTCATCCATATATCGATACATCATTAAAATATAAATAACAACTTAAGAAAAATAGGCCTCTTGAGATGATTGGAGAAAATTGCAATTATGTGTTATGCTATGCTAATTCGTAGGTAATCATGAAAAACGCTCTTATTTCTTTAGGCACTAGGTGCATTCTTGATACATAATTCATTGTTTTCAATTTATTGTGTTGTTGTCATCAAATATGTCGCCAGACATATATAATTTATTTGCTAACATAGAACTGACCTAGGCGGCTGAACACAATTTCTAGATGTTACAAAATTTTCGAATTTAAAAAAAATACAGAAATTACGAACATTATTAAAGCTGTATTGTTGAATTTTTACTGCCACCAATAATCATAGATATCTATACAGGGTGATTCAGGTGACAGTCATTATTAGTACATTAATTTTAACCAGGTATCCGGAGAGTATAATAAAGACAGGAAATCGAAAAATATTTTTCAGCGTCAATATGTATTAAAAACTTTTTTAAATCGTAGACACAAATTGAAACGCAAATTTTTACAGTATTTCACTGAACATTAACGTGGGAGCAAGCAATACACCGTGTAATATCGCAACGACTGATGTTTTATTTTCCGAATCAAAGAAAAGGTAAATATTAAAGGTAAACGCAAATACACGAGCACTCATATTTGAAAATCCAGTGTAAATGAATATCGATTCTGCTGACTTCAACTGAAATAAAAGTACTTTGGAATTCATTGGATACAGAGTGCTTTTAGTCTTTGTAAAACAATTTTTTTAATTCCACTGATGACGGATTACAAAAATACCGACATCTGAGCAGGACATCTGAGCAGCATCGGGAAATTTACTAATGGCACTGAATTGAGATGAATCAGCTTAATATTGTTGAATCAAGTTTAAAATAAATTAATCAAATTGACATAGTCACAGTATTCAAATTATGTGAAGATTGTTAAGCAAGATTATATACCTGTGCTTCTTCAAATCTTGACCAATATCTTCATCATTTTCTGTTACATATCAGTATTGGAGACTTATTACATGTTATAGTTATTTATATGTGTCATTATTTATATTTATAGTTAACTGTAGTTAAAATTATATATTTATTTTGTATAATAAATATTTTAAGTACACATCCGGTTAGTATTTTTTTTATTTCTTCCTTTATAGTGTTTTTGAAATAGTAAAGTCCACCTAATATACAAGCTGTTAAAAATTCGCTTCTCTCCATTGGGATTTCAGAAACC
The DNA here is from genome assembly GCA_963924545.1 of Pogonocherus hispidulus. Lineage (NCBI taxonomy): Eukaryota > Metazoa > Arthropoda > Insecta > Coleoptera > Cerambycidae > Pogonocherus > Pogonocherus hispidulus. Next base: position 9,328,298 of record OZ004699.1, read on the forward strand.
GTGAGAGATACCAAGAAGTTTAAATAGGGGCAAAGTTGCGTAATCAGAAGACCAACATGATGCCTCAAACAAATCAAGGCTAACTTGGTTAGGTTTTGAAATATTTGGAAAAACCATTTGCATCTTTATTTGGCAAAGTTTCAAAAATGAAGAGCATATTTTCAAAGCAACTTTCTGTCCTCTTTTGGCCAGGATATTTAGCTTTTCAATGTGAAGTTTCGTTTTTCCAGAACCTCCATCAACTTAATATTGAAACCAAAATATACAGGGTTTTTCAGAACTCATCTCTAAAACTTTGAGGATATGTGCATCCTTAAATAAGAAATCGATATCACCAAAAAAATTTATAATAAAAGGCTTAGGATTTCCCGTAAACAATGTTTAAAGTTATACCATTATAAAGGACTACGTAGCTGGGCAACTGTACTTCAACACATCTGATATATCACATTCCTTCAAAAAACAGTAAACAACAGTTTTTGTACCTGGCGAACGCCTGGCGAATACAGTTAGAGTGGGGATAATATCTCTTATTCTCTATGCAGTCATCAGTCTTTCTGTGTCGCTGTCTCTGTGCGGGTGTTTTATTTATCGAGTGTTAAACTGTAAAATTTTCAAAATGGCTCATGTGTACAGTAATGCTGAGTTAATGGACATGATTCTTATTTATGGCGAAGTTGGACAAAATTCATTGGCAGCTTCGCGCTTGTATGCGGAACGATTTCCCAATCGACACACCAACACATCGACAGTTAGGTTTTGTGAGTGGTTGTTGCAGCAAAATACTGAAAATCCCCAATTTACTTAATAATTTGCGTTTACAAGATCAGCAACCAGGAGGAACATTCGGTTTAGTGCTGCAAAATTGGATAAAGCGTGCCCAAAATTGTGTACAAGTCCAGGAATATTATTTCGAACAGCTTTTGTAACAAGGTATGTGCAAATTTTTTATAAATTTCATGTTTCTAATACCTAGTAATCAAGTAGCGCAATTCTTCAAAATTAGTGTAACAAAATTTTATTCATTTAAAAGACACGTCACTTTGGTCACATCTATCTATCTTTAAGTTTATTTTAAAGTAAAAACGCTGCAAATCTTTTTTGCGCAGGGTGCGCCGGTTTTTTTCGTTCTAGCCAGTTTGCATTGTCAGTCCCAAGGTCACTCCATTACAGTGGACCAGTATTCAGCGGCGCGCAATGAAAAATTTTTAAATAGTTTTCAGACCCTGCCAAAAAAAATTTTTTTGCACTACCACATTTCTACATGTATGTTGAACATCCCCAAATTTTATTATGGATAAGTTCTGAATAATCTTGTATAAATTTCCAAATTTTCGGGTTTTTTCTCAGTATTTCAAAACATAATTAAGTTAGCCTGCCCTTTTTTTAGGGCATTATGTTGGTCCCCTGAGTATGTAACTTCTGCAATGCTTGTAAAAACATAATGATATTATTTATTATTACATACACTAGGTACCTGCATTATATTATTTACAGGACATTCTGATTTAAACCTGCTAAGTTTAATGACGTTCAATGTGTTTATGGCAAGTAGAACGTGTTGGCAAGGAAATGTAAGAAATTTTTTCCGTTTTCACGAGACAATAGGAAAACTTTGTAAACCTTCGTATTTATTCTAGTGAGAAATTCATCTTTCGGGTCTGGTTTTCTCATCTCTCTCCCATAATACAGGCATATTATATTACAACAACACAATAGGTCCTTAGTATAGGTATGTACTTACCTGCTATATGTTCCACAGAAATATATATTCAAGCCTGCATGTATTAACAACGATAAAAAATCATACATGAAATGCATAGCCCACAAACAACTTGAGATTATTATAGATAATATGTTATTTGGCATACAGAAAGTAGATCAAATAACATTGAAACTGAACTTGTAGGATGATTTCTTGGAGAAACGATACAATTTTACTAATTTTCATACCAACAAAAGGATACATATAAGTATATCTACATGTACTTATTAGGTGAAATATTTAGGCCTTGAACTGACCTCTAAAAATATTTCAATTCTATCACACAAATTGACATTCGCTAGAATATAAATATTAATTTTGATTTTTGCTTCGATGCTTAAACCATAACTTTGATAAATTAGGTGTTCCACCCAATATCTTTTCTATTATAACATATTAGTCTTATCTAGTTGTTTATACACTGGTGAGATATGAGTAAAAAGCAGTTGGATTATTATAAACATATATTTAAATATCACATATAACATTTAATCTAAGTAATAATACTTTTGAGGTTGTAAATTATATTACGAAAAGTGTGAAACAATTAACGTTGTTGGTCGTTTTCATTGTAGATAATAATCAGTCAAGACTTATGGTTAGCGATGCAATTGGTTGAGCAAATATAAAAATTTACTAATGGTAGTTATTAATAATATTTATATCCACTGAGTTTTGTACAAAAAGAGTAATGACTTAAAAATATAACTGCTTCATTTTATTTCTATTATTACTTTCTCTAAATATGGCCCAAGCAAGTTTCTTATGAGTCATTAAATTATAATATGTGAATATTGACATGGAATATATCTGAATTTCCATTATTAAAATACCACTTCATGATTTTTTTTTTTTGAAAAATGTTGCAAATAAAATACTTTTTATTTATGTGCCTTCAAATATACTAAATACATAAATAGATACTCAAACTCAACTCTTTAATCCAAAACAATAAAGGGTTGTAGAAACTAGTTCTACTACTATCAGATGGCATGCATATAGCAGCCATCATACTTAGTGATGTCCCTTACTATTCGTAGTTATTTGCTATATGCATGCCATCTGATAGTAGTAGAACTAGTTTCTACAACCCTTTATTGTTTTGGATTTTTACCCCATTATGATTTGTTTGGATTGTGTTGCGAAAACTACACAGAGGTGGCGCCAATAGGCCTTGCGTAGGTCTTGCGTACGCAAGGTTTACCTATTGTGCCAAATACTCAGGTCTTCGCATTCGTCGGTATGCTCACTTATATTGCACTGATGAGATCATAAAAAGGTTGAAACCGGTCTGCAATTAGTGGCATCCTACGATGTGTGGTCTTAGTATTTCCTCGTAGTTTTCGTTGCAATCCGAATCCTTGTATTTTGATTCTAACTGTGTTAGACAAAATACGGCAAATTTTGCTTTGTAATTCAGCGCTCGGCGCGGCATATTGCCAGGAGAATAGCTGTTTTAGCTTGATTTGTTTTGGTCCTTATTTAAATAAGGCGTTTACAGATGGAGGATACTTAGTGATGCCCCTTACTATTCAACTCTTTAAATTTAACTTCTTTCTCTTTCTTTCTCTCAAAAAAAGTCTTTTGAAACTCTTCAAATATATAGATATAATCTCGCTAAAATTGCTCCCTTTACAATTTCAGTTGCAATTGCCTCTTTAACTTTAGTTGATTGCTATGAAATATAAGTCTGGCAATAGTCCTGGTTCAGTAAAAGCACTACAAGTAAAAGGATATAGTAACATACGAATATAAAAATAAATTCTGTATCTTAAGGTACGGGGTGCGTACACGTACACTAATAATAGCAAATAGGACCGAACGAAAAGCACCGAACGAAAAGCGCCGCACGAATATTGTTGAATTTGCATCATTTGTTCTAATATTCGCCTACAGCCACGAATACATTTACCTGAATAAGTGAACCGTATACCTGAACAGTATAGTCTTTATAATCTAATTTGAAACTGCATAAAAAATTCCGATAAACGACACACATGCGTAAACATAGAAGCCGCATTCGAAGTGCAGGTGTTTCTTTTGTCGGAATTTTTTTTCAGTTTCAATTTACATTAAATAGACTAATGGTTTGTTGTTTATATCTTTTAGCTCAACACTATTTCTAGCTTGTTGCCGTATTGGTATGCCGATAGAGTGAATAACGCCGTGTCTTTCGAAACTTTCTTCTACCTAAACTTGCAGCACAATAAACAACTTGGCCCAATTTTGAAATCAGATTTATGAGGCTGGAAGATATTACCAAGGGCTTACAATCTGTCTATATCTGCAATCTGCCTATACTAACAACCCTAGCTACAAGGTTGCATTTATATTTACTGAGAAATTAAAAAAAAACAAGAACAACGGAATTATTCTAATGAATATTCGTGAATATAAGTGTAGTATCAAGGAATTTAAAGTTTGTCCCAATTTACCAGTGGTTTTATAGGTTGGCCCACCCAAATTGGGTAATAAAAACGGTTTTAGTCGTCGTCCGCTCGTTCCATCAACACAGTATCGCTAAATCATCTGGACACCAACTTATGGAAGACCTTTCCGTATGTTTATATCCTGGCACCTATAAATTTATTAGAGGGCTTCTAAGAGAATACAAAACGCTTGACACATATCAGGATAATGTAAAAGATAGTAACTATAAAAAACTGTTAAAAATTTCAGTGATATTGATGCTTAGTGACAGTAGCAGAGATGTTTTTTTTTTCAATAACATGCTACGCTGTTTTTTCTATAGTGTACACGAGTGTACAGCGTTAAAAAATAAATATATTTACCTACAGCAAAATATTTTCCATAACCATGCATAAAAAATCCATATATGAACAAATCTAATGGTGCAAACATTTTTCTTACATTGAAGTACAAACTGGTGATAGTAGGTATTTAAGGACAAAATGATTACTATCGAAATAAATGAAATAGACCCCTGAGTTTGGAAACCGATTTAAAATAACGTACAATTAGGACCATACCCCAAGGAATTTATATACATGAAACGATTATCAAAGCTGCGCGAGTAGGTATTCCAATTTTGAATCCGCCATTTTGATGTCTGAAAATTTGTGGGAAATTTAACAGTATTAACCTAGCCTCTTCAATTAGATAGCAATAACAAATAAACACAGAAAGCAGCAAGTAAAACTTTTGAGGGTAAAAAAAATTCTAAATAGGTATAAGAAATGTTCAATATTTTATAGTTTAATTACAATTATTTGTGAAAAATAAAATATATCGTCACCAAACTTTCACGTCACAACCAAGGTACAAACGAAATATTTTGTGTACCTACCTTCATACCTTTTGTTCACATTATTTATGTAAAATACACCATTAGCCGTTTAGAAAAGTAAATACCTAATTAAAATGCATTATGCATATAAAATTTAACTATCCTTTACCTTACTTTAACTATCCTAGCTTATCTTTTATATTGTTTATGTTCGCAGTTTTCATAATTTACTATTATATTAGCTAGGAACTATGATTGCATGTCTCTTAAGACTTTCAATTCTTCTTAAGTTTAACATTCAAAATCCGAATTTACCTGGAATAATTACGAAAGTCTAATACTCAAATATTGTCACTCAAAGTCTATAAATCAAAAGAACACAATAATAAACACACAAACAGAATCAAATCGAGAGAATCACAATAAAATAAACCAACAAGACGCCAAAAATACAAAACAAACACTATTTACTAAATTTGCCCATACCACTGTTGCCGTGTTAGGAAGATTTGAACCATTGAATAGAATTCTAGGGTCTTGGTCAGGTGTACCTATACAAAATGTAGAAGTTGGGAGCAGTGTGACATCAAAATGGCGGCTCCCATGTTTACACACAAAATTGGATGCGCAGTCATCTATAATCGTTCCATGTATATAAATTCCTTGCCATAGCCTCACTATTACTCTATTGTGTGCTAAAATTTCAGTTAGTGTTCATTTTTTAGTTATTAAGGAAAATGTAGAAAAAATCACGGTTTTCTGCTTACAAAATTGATACCTGTCACTTTAACTCGTAATTTTTTTGTTAACTGATAAAAAAATTCCAATTTTTTACTGACGATAAGTCGAACTTTCATTTCATTTATTTCGATAGTAGTCAGTCATTATTAAAAGAATCGGCATATTGAAAGAATCTGTTATACACATATAAGTATGTATACACTGAAAGCTTGAGCATTATGAAAAATGCCACTAGGTACACAGTACAGAATATATAAACGACTTATAATCTTCCTATTTATAATACCAATAAGGGGCATAGTCTATGTCTTCTCAGATTTAGATAGAACGTTTCTCTACAAGTATATTGGTGAGAATTCCTATAACATTATTTATATTTATTATTAAAGGCTCTCATCAACAACCGTTTGTATCACTTGCGAAGGACGTTATATCCAAAGAACTGAACTATATACAGGTTCATTCAGTAAAAAAATATTATGGAGCATCTCATAGTCTAAGTTATATACATAATGAAATGACTAGTAATGACTTACAAAGCAGTCAATTGTTTCTAGTATAGAAAATACGCAAAATATCTATGTATGATTACCCTGTACAGATAGTTTTAATGTCTTATATATCCTTATTCCAAAGATTCCTCACCTCCATTACATAATAACCAATTTTTTAGGTATACATTTGCAATAGTTCGTCTCATTTCTGCATAATTTGGAACTGAATAACGCGGACCATTCACTAACATGAAAAAATAATAAATTAACAATGACCTACACAACAAATAACACTAACTGTAACTACACAACGAGATTTATATACAAGTCTCCGTTCGATTTAGACAGTTTTCCTGGGTGTCGTACTCCTCTGAGATTTCATAAATCATCTTATTTCTCAATTTTGGAGTGAACACTATTATCTGTTCCCTGTTGACCAATTGCAGTCTTTCCTCGGCTTCATTGGTTCCTGGTGGATTCTGACTGGAGATGAACATGTGACTAGTATCCTTCGACATGTAGTTGCTGAAGTTGATTACCCTCTTTTCTGGTTTTACTCCACAGATGACTTCCTTGAATGCAATCCGCATGCGGTCCGACATGACGTTGTACAAGATCGGGTTAATGGTGGACGAAAAGTAGTAGAAGATACCTGTTACGAAATACATCCAGTAATTCAGATCTTCGAAAAAGCTATACTCTCTAAAGTATATGGACACTAATCTTTGGGCATGAAAGGGGAACCAACTACTGAAAAAGCCTAGTACGACGCAAGCTGGAACAATAAGTAATTTTAGTTCAAGTAAAGATGCGTTGCTACATCATGGTGGAGAGTGTGTACATCAAGATCTGCGATCCTTGAGAGCTAAATGTACTTTTTTTTCGTAAATATATTATAACGGGTACATATGGGTTAATGGAATCTCCATTCCAAAAATGTTTTCTAATATACCGGGGGTTACGCTAACAAGGCGTGATACATCAAAAAAAAATATTTCTGTTAATGAAACGGCCTGTATATTTTGTAAAGGTGTTCCATCACAAATATATTTATATAGAGGTGAAATAATATAAATGGGCCGTTAGTAGCGGTGAGAAACACACCATAGTACCCTCTTTGGGTCTTTGCTACTATCTGTCTGACAATTATTGTCAAATTAATAGACGGATAACGACCTGCTTTTCCGCAGGCGCCATTATACAGATAGCAGTGACCTCTATTATCTTTGAGGAAGACAATCCAACTTATTTATTTGCAGGAGATGCCGAAAACATCTGTCTGTCAGTGTGACAATAATTGTCAGACAGATAGTAGCAAAGACCCAAAGAGGGCACTACGGTGTGTTTCTCACCACTACTAACATTCACGATGCCTATTAGGCAATCACGTCACAACATCGTTCATCCATTCCACCACCATTCATAGCACTCTGATGAGCGCATAATAAGCGTGAAACCAGCCAGTGTCTGGTGGTTGGTCCCCATGAAAGATGTGATGACTCCTATAAAGATGCCGGAGTAATGCAATGCCAATCGAGGCACATTCCTGTGGAGTAGTTGTTTTCAGCATCTTCAAATAAATATATGGGCCCTTTCATTTAAGATTATGTAATTTTGATACCATGCTTTTTTAAATATCTTGTATCTTGTAAAATAGTTTGTATGTATTAAAATATACATTCGATTTTAGAATAGCCGCGAAGCTCCTAAGGACTGTTAAGGACAATGCCATTTGTCATGCCAAGAAGCAGAGGAATAAAGCAATGAAAACAAAATATTTTCGGATTGCAGAAACACTAGCCAACATGAGATGCACAACATTTTTATGCTTGATGCTTTGATCACTGATATGCTCTCGTTTTCAAGTATAGGTAGTTACTTACATAACATTTTAACCACGTTCTTTGAATGAGCTTGGTGTTTATTATTCCTTCTATGTACGGATCCATGTACGCCTTTGCCCAGTCCTCCTTCCTCACTGGTTGTTTTGCGTATGGCAATTCCCATTTTGATATATTGGTACAAGATCACCACCATAGGAATGACAAAGAAGAGAACTGTACTGACTTCGGTCAGTGGAATGTTGGCGGGTTGGGATATCATGGCACAAAATGCTGAATCCTGAAAACAAAAATCACGTGACACCCAATAATATTTCTCTAAACCGCTGCATATATAGTAGGGATATTTTGAATATTGAATGATTCACGTTAACGATTTTTTCTTTACATCGTCATTATATCATATATACAGGGTGTGTCACGCTGAGGGCCCATTAGGATTATTTCAAAAAGTAGTCAGAACTGAAAACTGAAAATTTGTATACAGGTGTTTAATAAAAAGATCTATTCAATGAAAATAGTGTCAACTTTTCTAAATTTTAAACACATTTCATGTAGGATGTCCTATATACCTATCTTCAACTGTTTTTGAAATATTGACAGGTGAATATTGACATTTTGCAACTTTGACACCCTGTAAAATCTAAACGGTTTGAGATGAAGCAAATCAGTTTGCACATTCCTATCTTAATTTTTCATAAGCTATCGTTTGACAGTAATTTCAGGTTTAACCAGAAATTAAAAATTTTCGATTAAATTTAATATCTTGATTATTGCCGCCCACGCCAGCCACAAAGAAGGGAAACTAATTCAATAGAATAAATAATCGAGAAACTCATAAAAATAATATATTAAATGTGTAAATATTAAATAAATATTAGAAGTTTTTGCAGGTTTGCAGCTTTTTGCAGCACCTAAGTCTGAGACTTGTGGCAGATTATTATTACGCGGGCCGCATTTGCGCCTCAGGAACGACTTACGTTGGTAGGCCCTAACCACCATTCAGTGCTGGAATGAGGGAAACCAGGAAAACCTCATTAGTTAGGGGGACAAGTCGAACATCAACTGATTTTATTCTCACATTAACACCAAGTTGACATTCTTCCCATCCTAGGCCATCGCCAGGATGGTTGCCAAGCCATCCCTGCGAATAAGCCTTGATCTACGAGTAAACAATTTAATTAAAAATTGTTTGGTGGAATGGGAATTAGAACCCACGACCTCTGACGCTAAGCCCTGAGCCACCGGCTCGCCTAATGAATCAATAAATAAATAATATATAATATACATTCTAATTTTCAAGTTAATAAAGCTACCATACAATATTTAAGGGACGGAGTTCACATTCCACACACATCCAATGGCTTAATGGTTATACAACATGTTCTCTCTGACAGAACAATGCAAAATTACGCACGGCTACGTTGTATTTTGTGTCTAGTCCGTTCGGGATTCTGCATCAGAACCTTGTCCGCATCATTGAATGCTCTACTGTAATAAGCCGCTATTCCACAATAATTTCTGAGGGTTTGCTATATATATTGCGTTAGATTCCAGGATACTATTACACAAAGGACTATTCTAGTCAGCTCTCTACCCCCACGTTTAACTAGGTTTATATCACAATATGTCAAAAGGTACGTCCACAAATCCATTAATAATCTTCTTGTTTGTCTGGCTGGGGCTGGGGTATTTTCATATAGTTCTACAATATTAATTTACATAAATTTGTGGGACTTCTCATTATCGATTATATCTTATCAAAGGTCCTATTAAGGGTATATACTCCTTAATTGATAACGAAGAATATCATGGTGCATTAAAAGTTGTGCTTAACTTAAAACTCGACATCTTTCAGGCAAATTAATAATTGGAAGGAAATTTAGAAAAAAGTTGAAATAATTTGCTAGCAATATATTAACAAAATAATTACATGTACCTGACAAAATTATTTATTTATTTATAACTATTTAGCCTCTAGCTATGGCGTAGTGATGAGAACTAACAATTTCGAAACACGCCTGCCTACATCTGATAATATCCCTAACGAATGATGTAGATTTATAACATTCTGAAGTAATTCAATGCTGGCCTGAACGTGAGCCCACAGAGTAGTCGCGATTGCAACATTCGTTTTAAAAAAATATATATAATTTGATTTTAATAGATTGAATTTCAATCTCTATATAATTTAACTAAAATTACAAATGTAAACTCCTTATACCTAGTCAAAGTTTAGTATTTGGATTCAATAATTTCATTAACTGATGGATATTTCTCAACTCTCCCTAAATTTCTTGAGTTCTTGTTGAGGTAAGTAATTAAATCAGTCAATTTCAGAGTGAAGCGAAAGACATTTTATCGTTATGTGTAATGTGGCATTTTTCGTGTTTAATCACGCGATAGGTAGTTATGAACTTTGAACTTAATCAAGACTTTTCAATTACTTAAAATTTATTTAATATAATTGCGACTCCCGTGCAATTTTCGCCAATCACATTTTATCGAAAAGTTTTTTATATAATGTACCTGACTGTAGCTAAACTTTCAATTATGATATTTGTTATTAATGATTTAACCAAGAGATTAAACTTAATCCAAAATTTTTAATTTCTGGCTAAATCTGAAATTAGTGTCAAACGATAGTTCATGAAAAGTTAAGATAGGAAAGTGCAAACCGTTGTGCTTGATCTCAAACCGTTTAGATTTTACAGGGTGTCAAAGTTGCAAAATGTCAATATTTCAAAAACAGCTTAAGACAGGTATAGGACATCCTACATGAAATATGTTTAGAATTTCACGTAGATCCGGAAGAGATATAATATATAGGGTATTTCATTTAAAATAAGCAAGTTGGTGTCGACTTCCGGTTATACCAGAAGTGTCAGAAACGTGAAAAGGTAGGCCCCACTCAAGGATTGTTAACTGTTTACAGGATTGCTCGATCGCTCAATTTTGTCATCCGCCTTTGTGACGTCATCGAAGATACATGCAATCGAACTGTCAAAATATATTTTGTGTTTGTTATATTTCACATTTGCAAGAGAATTTTCGTATTTGATTTGAATGATTATTATTTATTAAAGTTTGTAATAACAGTATAAATTGTACCTATTTCTACAATTACGAGATGACAAATTGGCCTCTGTGCATTATATAGTATACCTGCGAACAGTATAGATGTTCCTTATTGTAAAAAAGCAGTTAACATTATTAATTATATATAAAACTAATCATTCTTGTATATAAGTATATTTTAACTATTAAGAAGATGGTAAAGATAAGCATTAACAAATTTACGTAAATATACACTAAAAACCGCAAAATATATCTTGACCATTACAGCATAACCCAACATCAAACTTTTTCCGTTCATATTTCTCTACAGCATCTCTGCTTCCGAATATGTTCATATTTAAAAAAGTATGCATATGCTTACCTATTTTAATAATGTACTCGGATAGTTTGTATCAAAATGTGCATATAATTTCAATTTGTTGGTAGACACAGAATTAAAGAACATAAAGAAACCAAGGAAAATATTATGCAATTACTAATTATATTTATGTACAAAAACTATTGCCAAAGAGGATAAACTAATTCCTCTTTGCTATTACCCACAAACACAAACAACAAAGGTATTAACTATTGATTTGATAATTTTAAATTCAAATTCCGCTTTCACGCTTGCAGTTTGACTTTGACAGATTGCTTTATTGGATCTTTGATGACGTCACAATTATGGATTACATTGTAGTATAGGGATCGAGCAATCCTGTAAACAGTTAACAATCCTTGAGCCCCACTGACCCTTGTAAATAACCAAATTTTCAAGATCACCCTGCACATACTTTTCCATATATCGATCGCGGCCCCTCCCGGTTTCAGAAACGAAATTTTTAATCGTTCCACTCATTTGACGACGGCTCGAATCTCGCCGCCGCCGCCGTCGAGACGTATAACTCTATACTTACCACATATCGTGTAATTGACATTTAATAATTTTTTTATTGTGGTGGAGGAGTGTCAGGTGAGGAATAATCCTTCAGAAGTTTTATTTAAATTGGCCGTGCCACCAAACATCTATACATAAAGCTTGGGAATTTCTTTCATCTTAAAAAGTATTTCATATCAAATCTGTTTACTGCACGTGTTTACTGTGTTCATTCAAATGTCTACAGATGTTACATATAGGTAGATATTTTTTTATAATTAACGTGCACCAAAAATTTGAGATTTTATTATAAAGTGTGTTTTAACAAGGGAAATGTTTTTATTTGAAAATTCGTTTAGTTTACAACTATCTTATCTAATTGCACTCCTATCGCGTCGCCTTGAAAGTGAGCACATTACTGTTATGCATATAATATGTAAAGAATTTATGAATATTGGTAAATATTTCAATACTGAAGTCAATTGAAAATTCATAACATCCTTTCAATATACACATGATACGTTCTAGGAACGTCTGGTTGAGGAAACGGAAGAATGTAAAGGCGCAGGTACCCGCAGCCCTGAGGTTCAATCCATCGCGTTTGCCGCAAATGAAGAGCAAGAGCACACCCGTGTTACGAGTGAAAGGAAGCATTTTTCCTGCTTAAAGGTGTGAGCAAAATTGCACTCAAAAGAAAATAATTACAGATGGTTGACGGATGATGGATGTTATCAGTTCAGTTTTTTTTTCAGTTCAGTTTCAGTTTATTCAGTCATATACAGCAAAATATACAGCACATTCTAAAATAGTAAGTATAAGTATAAGTATATCAGATGTCAGATTTAAAGTAACAATTCCAATAATGGATACACTAAGATTCAAAACTAACCCTTCGCCTGCTGCACAACACCTAGACATGGCTGCCTGTTTGTGTCCGTGCCACAGACTAAGGCCAAATAGCAAAGAATACATCCGATACAAAAACAATTTAACACAATTTCAATTAACAATAATACAAGTAGAAGTAGCAGAATGGGCATATTAGAAAAAAGACAATAACACAATAAAATGGAAAATTTTCATAAACCAGAAGTCAGAAGAACTGATGAAATACCACAGGATTTTGTAGTAAGTATAATTTTAATTCTTTTTTATATTTATTTTTATTAATTAAATTTTTTAGATGCATTGGAATGATATTGTAAAGTTGAGGCGCCCGATAGAAGACAAATCTCTGCAGATGCGCTCTGTTATATAAAGGTAAAACAATGTTTTGGTTAGCCATTGACCTCGTGTTGTAGACATTTTCAACAGGCAGATAATCTTTATTATGGTATATCCAAACCAAGCAACCATATGAATACAAGCCCCTTATATCAAGCAGATTAGCCTCAGCGTACAATAACCTTGTTGAGAATAATGTAGATTTTTTTAGTATTACTTTTAATATAGAATTTTGAGTCACTTGTAGATTTCTAAATACATTGTTGTAAACACCACCCCAAATAACAACACAGTATCTCAAAATAGATTCTACCAGTACATTATAGATAATAAGTAAATTATTCCTTGGAAGAACATCTCTCAGTTGGTAGAATTTATATATTAGGAATCTCATTTTTTTATGATAGAGCCAACCTGCTCATTCCACCTCAGGTGGTGATCAATCACTACACCAAGGTAATTAACTGAAACAGATTTATTTATCGATGTAGAGTCAGTATCTTGCTCACCGCAAATTTTTCTAATTTTTAAAACTTGGGCTTCCGGTTGGTCATCCACCATGAGGGAAAATGTTAAAAATTTACTTTTTTTACATTTAATGTTAAACGACTATAGTTTAACCAACTGTAAATTTTGGCTAGACCAATTTCTGCCTTTTCATAAACCTGCTCCCAGGAGTCTCCCACAAAAACTAGAGCCGTGTCATCAGCATACAGTGTTAGGTAACCATCTAGAGCGTCAATTTTATGTATTGTATAATTTATATCAACACAGTATTTTATAATACGATTGATAGTGATTTATTATTAAGGCACTCAGAATTTGTGTGTACCTATATTCGTATTGCTGACATTATTCAATACGTTACTAAAATGGGCGATTCTAACTGTCTCATTTAAAATTTTCAGCATATAATTACATATGAAAGTAAAAAGCTATACAGAAATATTTAAAAAAACAAGAAAGTAATAATTAGTAAAAAGAGTTCATATCTATAATGATTAATGATATCCCTGTAGCTTTTGTAAACTGCGTAGTCTAATTACAGATCCGTTTTACTTCATAAAAGTCCTTAAGCGAAATTAATTTGAACTTGTATTACTACGATTTTCTCAAAGATACCTGAAGATTAATTATTTTCTTAGCAGAGATATGCCAAATAAACTGTAAGGAACATGTATCATTAACGAGCGTTTCAACCCACAAAAGTTGCAAAAAATATCTCTTTGATAAGAAAGATACTAATGCTATATAACAATCGAATAAAACTTCATGTAAAAAAATAAAGAAACCTTATAATCTTATGATGTTCCCTGATGATTAACTTTATCCTGATATATATATATATATATATATATATATATATATATATATATATATATATATATATATATATATATATATATATCATAATATATTTATTAGAATAAGGTTTGAACTACTTCATGGCAAGTTTTCTTCTAATCGCGGCGCATTCGCCATTTTTAAAACATGCAGCATACTTATTCTAAGATACTATACTTCCTTTCTATGACATGACATTTACCACTGCAAGAGTTACGAATTCCTATTACAGGGATTCTCGTAAACAGAGAGACGATGAACTTAAAAGGGGTAAAGTTTTGTAAATGGCAAAGAACTAACATTACTTTTAAGGAACGAGGTCTATATTTTGATAATTTCATTAATAATTTGTCTCTTCATTAACTAGTCAGTAGATATTTTCAGTTCATTAGGTCTCAGCTGGGATCATACAAACCAAGCTATAGTACGAATAATTAGGTAGTTCTTAAGCAATAGTTTTCGTGTTTTACAATTCTTGGAACGGTTCATAAACTAATTCGGTCGTTGGCCACAAGAGCGGATGTCTGTTTTGGATGGCGTCTCTTTATCGTTGTAATTTGTGTTAATTTAATTCCTTTTTACTTTTCCTATGTTATTTTTTTTATATTTATTAAATATTAGATGACCTGTTGTATTAATTATTGAGTATTTAATGGCTGTGTCCATTCTTAAATAAATATTTGAAGTAGAATTAATATCGCCGATACATAATAGAAAATATCTGGTTCATTTGTAACATACAGAGATTTTATGGGAACGCAATATTGAAGAAATAAAGACCGAATAACACGTACTCGATGCTGCCTCATCCCCTTCTAAACGTGACCGACTTGATATTGGTCGTATTTATTTCCAAAATCGTATATATCCTTGTTGTATGATGAATCCATGAATTCCTGCCATATCCATAATTATCAAATGGGTATTTCTTATTAAAATAATTTATTTAATTTCCAATAGTGAATTATTTCACATATAATATTAAATATTTACATTTTTCAGTAGACGTGCAACGTGTGTTGCCATTTACTTAACATTATTAATAACTAATTGTTTTGTTTTGAAAAAAACATTGATCTCATTTAGATGTTCCAAGAAATATATAGAAAACACTCTATATACTATTAGTTTCATTTGATGTTAAAAGTTTATTCACCTCAATCCCAGTCGCAGAATTAACGTCAGTACTATGCAATTTAATAAATCAGTCAAAATTAAACAGCACAGAAAAATATGAATTAATAAGTGTAATAAAGGTATGCATTAAATAAAATTATTTTTATTTCAATGGAAAATATTACAAACAAAAAAACGGGTTACCCATGGGTAGTCCTATTTCTCCTTTCCTAGCGGAAATTTTTATGAACCATTTCGAAAACACACTGTTCAACAGCGACAATAATTTAAAATCACACGTACACTTTTGGGCTCGCTATGTAGATGACATTTTTTGTATTTGGACTGGTACTGAAAGAAATTTGAGCGGCTTTTTAAATTTTTTAAATTCGCTTAACGATAATATTCAGTTTACAATGGAAAAGGAGAAAAACAATCAATTAAACTATTTGGATATAACAATAAGAAAGGTAGAAAATAAATTAAAATTCTCGGTTTATAGAAAACCAACAACTTCCGACGCAATCATACCAACAAGTTCGCAGCAGTCCTGGCAAATAAAAAAGTCGGTTTTCCATAGTTTAATTCATAGGCTTTTAATGTTTCCGCTGGAAAAAGCAGATTTTGAAAAAGAATTAAGTACAATCAAACAAATTGCAAGAAACAACGGATATAAAGAAAAACTAATAGATAGCATGCTAAAAAACAAAAGGAGGAAATTAATTCGTCGGGAGTTTTACAATATTCGCATAAAAGAAGGCACCTATAGTTATATTAATCACGTCCCAGGTTATAGCGAAAAAATAGCTCGCAGAATAGAACGAAACGGGTGTAAAACGATTAGTGTCAACAAGCGTACGATTGGGAGAATTTTGATAAACAATAAAGAAAGGGTTAATAAATTATAACAATCGGGTGTATACCAAATTAACTGCGCGGATTGTAATGCCGTGTATGTGGGTCAAACTGGCAGAAGTATCGAAACGAGATTGAAAGAGCATAAAAAGTCCATATTAAATAACGCAAAAAATTCAGGATTAGCGACGCATTGTATAGAAAACAATCATTTTATAGATCAGAAAAATGTAAAGGTACTGCATCGGGAAAAGAAAGGAAAGCGCTTAGATCTGTTAGAGCAATTAGAAATTAAAAAATCTTTAATTATAAATCCGTGTACTACCAATGATCAGATAGACTTTACACTCTCGCCCTTCTTAGAAACGGTATTAAAAACTCGGGCTTCACCAGATGGCCAGAGGTAGGCTTGTAAATAAATAAATAACGAAAACGCACTTGGAAATATTTAGTAATAGACGTTTACTCTATTGAAAAAGGCCTAACAAGCCGAAATACTAGTATATAGAGTGTTTTCTACATATTTCTTGGAACATCTAAATGAGATCAATGTTTTTTTAATTGTTTTGAAATTAATTGTTTTGAAAAAAACATTGATCTCATTTAGATGTTCCAGATGTTTTTTTAATTGTTTTGAAATTAATTGTTTTGAAAAAAACATTGATCTCATTTAGATGTTCCAAGGAATATATAGAAAACACTCTATACGTGTTTTCTATATAGAGTGTTTTCTATATATTCCTTGGAACATCTAAATGAGATCAATGTTTTTTTCAAAACAATTATTTTCACGATGTTTCATAAAGAACCATCCGCTTCGAGTATCCACTTTATTATTAATAACTATTATTTGCGTTGTACATTAAGCTCGTCACTATCAGATATTATAATGATTCAACCGAGGATATCACAAGATCATAATTGTAGAACATATGATCTAATTGAATATTAGAAATATCCATATTATTATATAACCACTGATAAAGCAGACACTGAAGTGGATAGAAACAATGTTAACATCCCATTTCAAATGAAATAATACTCGTATATGTAAAAAGGACTCACCATAATACGGCCTTTATACCTGCACATGATTATAAAAGAGTATTTTAGGGAATAAATAGGGAATGATGCCTTTATATTTCTGTTAATATGTTGAGTTAAAAGCAGGAATATATTTGAATTATAAATTTCCTGAATGTAACAAGTAACGATGTTTTCAGATGTGATGGAGTACTTTCCATAATGTTGGGTTTTACTGTTTTCCATTTTTTCCGGTAAACACAATGTTATAAGCAGTGCTTTTATAGAAGAAATAAAACCTTTCAAAAGATTATCTTAATACTTCATGATCAGTACCGAGTGCCACTCCAAAATATTTTAAAAGGCGTTGAATATTTTTATGTTTGATGTTACATATTTTGAAAATATAAATACGCAACTATTTTAGTAGTAGATCGGTGTGCCGTCCTGACGATCATAGTATTTATTTTAAACATCTAATAGACTAGTTTTAGACTAGTAACCAACAGGTTTTGGTTTTTACTTGTCCCACAGTAGAAAAATATCAATTATAAGACAAAGCGTAGAGGATAAGATACATGACTATTCGTTAGTTTACCGATAATCCAACTTGGCTCTGGGTCGTTCACATAACACTAGTTTACTGACAGTGAGATCGTAAGCTTCTAGAATCCCACTCTAATTGGCCTTAATTTTTGGAAAATACCCACACTTACAAGTAAATTAATACTTTCTAACATGCTTAATACAATGTTATGTAGTCCTAAAGTGTGTACTTCCCCAAAACGTTGTCTATCCAGCAAGTAATAAACACGATGTATCTGCCGAACTCTTCCAATCCTTTGGGGTGCAGTATCATATGTCACTCGTTCGTAGTGTCAAGATTATGCTAATATTGGGTCACATTTAAACTCTCGCATTACAAGTGTTACTATTTTGTGTTATTTAAGTATCGTAATAAATGATAAGCGGTCGTTTCTAAACTCAATAAAATAAACCTGCGAGACAGACATTATACAAATTTAACTTTATTGATGTAGATAATGAATTGAGCATACACAGCTTAGATTCGGATAAATCATAACAGGAGAAGATGTGAAAATGAATAGGAAAATGAAATAGAAGAAGAAACGGAATTAAGGTACCCCAGAGAAATAACTCTTCATCAAAAGTTGAGTCTGCGAATTGCTAGGGAGGCAAGAGAATGTCATTATTAGGAAAAGATGTTGATAAGCGTAAAATATAAAATATGTAATAATGTATAAATAAATTAAATAAAAAAATAAAATAAAAATAAACATTTAAAATTCCCAGCATTTGACAGATACTGACTTTTAGTAACTGAAATTAAGAATATTTTTTGCCAACCATGCAGACATACCTACAATAATATAAGTAGGATTTAATTGTTGGCAAAGGAATCATATTATCATCTGTATATTATCACATGTTATCATGTTATATCCAGCATATAAAATCTATATAAATCTAAAATAGTAGAAGGAATTAAAAAATGACTCGTGCTCTATTCAAAATATTAGAATTGATACATATTTCTGATATCACCAGAAGGGACGGAAAATCACTATTATTCTAGGTAGATAGATATACTATAGGTAGGTACCTAGGTATTGATAAGATAGATAGGTATATACTAGATATATTAGAAAACAGTGCAAAACTAATTGTCATTTCAATGTCAAATAGGTACTCTTTAGGATACCTACATAAGATCTATGTTTGTTGTCGAAAACCCTGTACCTACTATAAATATGTTTTTTTACTACTAACATGAGAAAACCTTATTATTTACCTCATTTGTGTAATGAGAAGTAGTTCAGTATTTACCTAGGTTAATAATAAATTGTATTGAAACTCATTTGTTTGACATTTGACGTATCAGTTTGACATTTCACCTACTTGATATTTCGATATGTTTGAGTAATAGGGGAAATGTCTGATTTTAAAATGAAAATAAGATCTTCTGGTGTTAATTCGGCTATTAGTAGTAAAAAAAATACTATATATACTTCGGTTGAGAAGGCCATTATTTACCTCGAAAATTATATCCTTCGTCGCTACACGCCTCAGGATATAAAATTTCTCGGTCAATAATAGCTCACTTCTCAACCTAGGTATATAATATACTATTATATTATTTAAATGCTTTCCTAAGTCATAGTGTCCTGTTATTAGGACCGTCATATATTTGCGCCACGATATTATAGCCGATGTTTGATGTATTCTTGATTTAAAATACTCTGCCAATATTGAGGCTGATGTTGAGTTCCAGTCCACAAAGTCGATCAACCGCGCACCGATGTGTTTGATATTCTGAGTACGAGTTACGGATTTGTATATTTGTCTGCAGATCTCTTTATGAAAAGGGACTGCTTTTTGATTACACAAAATTCATTTTTGCTCTGGCAAAACTTATTATACCCAATTTTATTTCACCAGGGACTGTAGGCAGTGTGAACCTAATTAAAATTATCATCCAAATTTTAGTCAGTATGGGCATCCACAAGGAAAATTCGTATTCCTGTTTAAATCGAAGTGTATGTATAAAGTACATAGTTTAATTAGGAGAAAAAGGTGTAGTAGCCGCTAGCAGCGGTAAAAATGTAACAATGAAATACCTATAATGTTTCCCTGTTATTGAAAATTTTTATTTGTTGTTATTAATTGATTATATATTATTTGCCTTTTACCGCTTTTATATAACCACCAAACGCTTTGAAATATTTCAAATATGTAAAAAAATATGTGGGATATAGTGTTAAAAGGCGCACATTTTAAAATTGTTTTGAAATATACAGAGTTACTCACTACAGAGGAGCACCTTTAAGGTCATATTTTTAAATGGATTGCTTTAAATATCTTAATATTTTTTAAATTACATGAAAATTCTCTTTTCGACGATGTGTCTATTTTCAGTTTTTGACGCGGCGTTGCCGAGTTAAAAAAATGTGAAAATTTTGATCGGGTAAGGTTTATATAAATTTTGGTCTGGCTGATCTTGTCAGTCAACCAGGGAAAGAACTGAGGTATTTATTTCATTGTAAGCCGGCAATTTCGACTGCCAGCTAGCCCTTTCATAGATTGTAAGTGTTTGCCAGCGATATTGTGTCGTATCTACTAACTAATAGTTATTTCTTTAACTAGTACAAAAAATACACGTTTTCGGGACGAGGGAAAGGGGTCCGCTACGCGTCGTCCGGCAATTTTACGAGTCTCGAAAACGTATTTTTTGTACGAGTTTAACATAATATTTTTTTCCAACCACTTCTAATTCTTCTAGCACCTCCAGTTTACCGATTCATCGGAGTCACTATCTGTTTCTATTTTTCTATTTAATTAAACTTCAATATATTATGTGACATGCAATATCAATGTCAAATTACTTTACGGTACTGTAGAACTGTACAATAATAGAGAGTTTTTGAACCCCTTAAATTTCAGCACGTCGTTATCGTTATCGTTATTCTGCGCATGCGCGGTGCCTAAAAGAGTATCATTTTTGGCACTGCGCATGCGCAGAATAACGATAACGATAACGACTTGCTAGAATTTAAGGGGTTCAAAAACTCTCTAATCTCTTTTTGTACAGCTGCTATGGCGATCTCAAACAGTCCCGAAATGGCCCTCTTTTTATACAAAATAATTTAATGTTATAGTGTCTTATTCGTACGGTTGGAAAAAAATAGTTATTTGTTTAATTAGTACAAAAAATACACGTTTTCGGGACGAGAGAAAAGGTTGCCGGACGACGCGTAGCGGAGTCCGGCAATTTTACGAGTCTCGAAAACGTATTTTTTGTACGAGTTTAACATAATATTTTTTTTCCAACCGCTTCTAACTAGCACTTCCAGATTACCGATTAATCGGAGTCACTATCTGTTTCTATTTAAGTAAACTTCAATATAGTACGTGACATGCAATGTCACTGTCAAATTAATTTTCGGTACTCACAACTGTACAATAATCTCTTTTTTGTACAGTTGCTATGGCGATCTCAAACAGTCCCGAAATAACCCTCTCTTTATACAAAATAATTTAACGTTATAGTGTATTATAGTGTATTAGTGTATTTTCTTATTCGTATGGCTGGAAAAAAATGGATTTATTTCGTTAAATAAGGGCAGCAAGTTGAATTAAGTAGTACCTATATCCTTTTTTCAACTGCAATTCTATATAAGTATTATGTGAGGCTCAAATGTGCTAGTTGTTCATTTTGCATGCCATTTAAATACCTACTGTAAAGTTGTTCGTTATTAAATTATAATATTTGAGTTTTTATCTTTATATTTACTTAAAGATAGTAGCAAAATTTAACCCCCACCTAATTATATATACCAGTAGGTGGAAAGAGAAAAAATTATCCTTTTTAATTAACCCATAGCCAACTATGATTTCCATTTAAAAAACACAAATTTAGATAACAATTAATTAGTAATTCAAATTTAGTAATATGAATTAAGCTTATTGACAAACTTTGGCCAAGTTACTCAAGGGTGATTACGGGAAGTAATCACGACCAAGCTGTCTCCTAGTTACATATTAAATTTATCATTTTCGTCTGTTTTCTTGTGGTGCATACTTAATAATAGCTTAGTATTAATAATCAAGGCACAATATTATTTTGTAGTATAATTAGAGGCAGTTAATTAAAGACAACAAGGGCGCTAAATGAGTAGAACGGGGATTAACGAAAGTTAATGGAACCGAAAAAGCGACTCATGTCTGGAGTGAAGGGAGTTTTGACTCTTGTATAAATTATGCTTTTACATTTATTCTGTAAATTAAAGATAGAAATTCACCAAACGTGAAGTGAAATTTTTAAAAAATGGTTTACATGATTTATTTATCTATTTATTTAGGAATACAGCTGCCCATACAGATAAATACCCAATAGGGCAGGAAGAATGAGTCGCTTTGACAGTAGACAGGATTACTTAAAAACAAAATGTTATATAATGTATACAAGAATGAAAATGTCGCTATGGAAATACTGTTTATTTGGCAAATATTAAATAATGATAAAATTGTGTCTTATTGAAAGTTTTATGTTACATTGGCAAATAGGCCAATGGGGTGTTTTCCTATTTTTTTTTACATCGGCACTGGAAAGTAGTTGGAAAAAGAAGAGATACGTATTTCTGGAATTTTAATATTGGGTTCATTTAAGTCTATAAATTATTTTTATATTGTGCGCGATATCTATGTGACGTCACTAAGCGAAAATTCAAAATTTGCGCCATTTTTTAGTAATTTCTAGGATATTTTCATTTGTGTGGTTGGTGTCACTGCATGACAACTTTACTTTTGTTTATGTTTAAATTGTTTGGTTGGTTAGGGTAAACATCATGGTAAACATGAGACATTGTTTTTAGTTTATATTTTTACCTGTGAATTGTTGTCTCTGCCCGTGACTGATTACAAGTGTATTTATTAGTAATAGAAAAACATCGTAATTTGTAAAGGTAATTTTTGAATATATTTAATTGACTTTGCAGTAATACTGTTAAGTTAAATACTAACCTTACATTTTTCATCCCCTTTATTTCTGAAAGGATCTATAGGATCTTTATTATAAAAGGATCTATATCCGGTAAATTGTCGGACTTAGCCTCTACAAAACCTTGCTCCATGTTTAATAAAAGTTTACTTCACAAGAAAACAACAATACAACACGTCAAGTTGTCAAGCCAAACACAAACAGGAAATTTCAAATGTCAATTATTATCGAAATGTCGACTGTCGTTTGTCGTCGTTACAAACTGAATCTAGTCACATATTATCAGTGTGGCCTCTTTATAGATACATATTCCCTAGTTTTCACTTAGTGACGTCACGAATATAGAATAAAATTTCAAAATTGAATTAAAAATTGTCTACCGATTTAATCTTAATAATTTTTATCCTAATAAATATAAAAAAATATATATTTTATAAAAATACAGGTTTCCATTTTCATTTCGATTGAAGAAAAATACCCCATTAATAATTGGTCTTTGTTGTAAAATCGTTTGTCCTAAGTCAGTCCATTGTGCAAACTTAGGGGCTCTTTCGTCATGAATGTAATTTGCTAATGCACGCTGAAGTCCCATCAGGCATTTCCATTTTGAAATAGGTAACAAATTTTAACTCTTATATACCCATCTCTTACGCTTTTACTTTAAAATTTATCGGTCATACCGTTATCGACAATCACGCCAACCGCGAATGTTCTTGTCTGTTCCATTACTTTGTTTAAGTGCTTCACCGCAATGGATGGCGTTGGCAGAACATACGGCCAATTAGTTTTTGGTAAATTGATTTCCTGACGAATGTCAAATGTGTTTACGCGCAGACCACCACTAGACGTCGTATTCAACAGAAAATTTTATTCTGTAAAGGGTCCCCCAAACCAACGCGGATACTCGCAACACCTGCGGAAGTTCGCACCGCTTGCGATTCGCATCATATTGTTTCCATTGCGGTAAATATGTACGTTCACACCAACACGATTTTTTTCGTTTAGACTGCGAATTGTCTGCGTTTATTTCGTACGGAGTTTTTGTTCGCAATCGGCTGCGTTTTTTCTCGGATCCTGTAGTAGTTTCGCAGTCTCTTAACTAAGAAAGTAATTAATAAAATGGAAAAAATCATTGAATTAGTGCGAAAGTATCCTATATTAGACGACCTTTCTCATGACGATTACAAAAATATTCGAAAAAAGTAACAAAAATATAACATAGATTCTCGTCTTTTCGTAATTGCGGCATTAATGTATGAAATTCTCTATATTGTCGTCTTTTTTTATTAATATCGTGAACCCATTTTCTTTTCTTCTTAAGGTTAGATACATAATATGATCAACACATTTATTTTTAAAGAATAATAATTTACCTTAAATTGTCTTCTTCCAATGCAAGCAACACAAATGCTTCTTCTTCATCCGATGATGTATACATATTTTTGTAAGATAGGTAAGTATGTAAGTACAAGTACAAATTGTTTATTTTTCGTTTTCAGCAATAGCAATCAACCTTTTCGATGCTGAAAATATGACGCAAAGATGTGATTTTACGAAAAATGAAAGGTTGCTTGACATTTCAGCATTTTTTGTAAGGTTGTAAGCGAAGTGGTTTTATAGATAATTATATTACGAAATTAATGCATTAGAAAGAAATAAAATATTGTAGGTCTGATTGTAGGTCTGTGATGCGTGTTTATGGTAAACGTTCTATCGAAGGGATTGCTTATTTTGGTGTATCTTAACTGATTTGTCTGTTATATTTTTCTGTTGGTGTCGTTTTATAGTTAATTCGTCAGTGTTGTATGCATATATTATGTCGCATTTGATATTTTAAATAAGACACAACACTAAAGCGAGCCGCTCGCAAAATTTATTGTTGAAATTATGAAAAAATCTGAATCAAAACCAGAAACATGTGTCTGGTGTTTCAATGTTTTTTCTTTTTTAAACCTCTACTTATTTAGTGGGAAGCTTAATAGGCGATGAATTAGAAAATTGAAACTCGCCATTTTGTGTTGAGCACAACGGTGAGAGAACTAAGGAATATATCTTAAAGTACTGGTATCTGTATATGTCAAATTCTAACTTATTTTCACTACCTGAAATCAGAAATATTTTGTTCGCAATAAACAAATACATGTGCATACATATACACCTCTCATAGTTCCTAACTATTCACGTAAAGGTCTCGTCTTCAAAGATGGATAATAGAAGAGTTGGTTGTAGTTCCTAGTTTCAAAATGTCTTGTAAAGTGGTTTAAGAATAAAGTTCATATCAGTGGCGGCTAGTCATAGTGGGCACAAGAGCACGTGCCCTATGCGTAAGCATACAAGACTTGTGTGATATTTTATAAACTTTTATAATTATTATAATTTGGTGGATTTTTTTATTAATTTTTCATCATGAATATTGAATCATTTGGTGCTTACATATCCGTCTAGCGTCTAGACCCATAGAAAATTTTAATTTAATTAAATTTTCTATGGTCTAGACCGCTTCACGCCACCGTCTGTGTAATCCTTGTATCCACTGGGCTAGGCACGGCCGCTGTGTGCCTGTTCTTTTTTTTTTCTATTTGTATGCGCAAGAAAAGGATACACAGCTTCTATTTTTCCAGCGCGTCTTTTCTAATGCGTTCTGTTACGTCATTGAATGGGTGCTGCCCCGTCGACCAGACGGTACAGAGTACTAGAGATGGGAATACCCCATCATATTAATGAACCTACGTGAGAGATTTCAATTTACTGATTTTTTAACTATAGCCAATTTGTTTGAAAAGGAGAAATTTAACAACTATAGAATAGTTTTTCTTCTGGAACATATTAAAACAGTGTGTGCCCTATTTCCAACATAGTGGTGTGGTTGCTTTATTACAAATGTTAAATAAAAATAATTTACTTACGACGTTTTCGGAATCGGTTGAACTATTAACTATATTGTGCACAATTCCTATGACTACAGTCGAAAGTGAACGCTGCTTCTCAACACTTAAGCGAATAAAGACATTTTTAAGAAACACGATGTCACAAGAAAGGTTATGTGCTCTAGCAATGCTTTTCATCGAGATAAATTTAGTAAAGACTATGACTGATTTTAACGAACAAGTTATCCAACTTTTTGCAAATGATAAGTCAAGAAGAATGGAGTTTCATTTTAAAAGTTAAAAGTTTAGTTTTCGATGGAAGAGCGGGTGGTTGCAGATTGGGTTAAGTACTTAAATGGGTTTTATTATTTATTTTTTTTATCTATCTGTGTTTTTTCTGGTCTAGCAGAAAACAGAGGTTTCGCCTGCCATTTTTCTGACATGTATACTTTTTTTGAACCGATTTAAATATTATTTTAAATAATTTTTACATATTTCTGTCAATCGCGTCAAAAAAGGGGATATTTGCCTAACGAAATCTATTTCTTCAAGCAAATATTTTTGCTCTACGAATTTATAATTTTTAATTTTAAGGTGTTTGACCTTGAAAAATGCAAAATTTTCGCCTGCGACGTATTTTTTTCCCCTGTGCCCCCCACTCCCAAATTTCACAAGCCGCCACTGGTTCATATCAATAATTTTATGCATCATCAATTTATTCATCAATAAATTCACGAATTTCATGAATTGAAAATAGCATCCTCAACAAAATTATAGAAATTAAAGCAGAATTTAAAAGCAAGATAATTTAAAATCTTCCGCTTAACTCTTCCTTCGGTTTGGTTAATTTTATTCCATGAGTGTTTGTAAGTTAATTTCCTTGGAAATCTATTCAAGAAAAAATATAAATTCCACCTTTAACATTGCTTAATTGGTACCTTTGAATAAATAAATAACTATCAATCGAAGAGTTTTATATTTCTATTCAAATCCATGGAAAAATCGAGGCTGTAGAGTTTCGCCTTAGTTAACGAAATGCGTGGATATGAAATTCAGCAGTCGTTTGGTACCTATTTTGAGGAAAAGTTAGCAAAAGCTCATACTTTAGATCAAAAGTTTTAATACAATCGCAGCTTATGTCTGGAAAATAAATGATAATATAAATTTACTTGTCATTGACAAAGCAAAGGTACCTTACGGAAAACCATTACATCACGAAACAATGATAAATCACTATTCAACTGCTTCGTAATACTTAAGTGAAGACCAACCGTACATACATTTCCCTAAAGTGAACTAGAAGCCCATATTAAGCACAATCTATTAAGATTCTTCCGCTACGCTTGTCAAATTGTATATTCCAGAGGCATCCCTTACTTTCATCATCGCCGATGTGGTTTCCAGGGCCGGCCTAGCCAAAGTAAAGGGTGCTACATAAAATCTCTATGGGCGTTAATGTAAATTACAGCCGATGTATGTTTTACTTGTCTTGAACTGGTTTAATAATGGTTGACCTTTGAAATTTGTTTAATAGGATGTTGTAATGTACCCGAGACACGGCTGCTATAAATTACACCCCTTTGATAATAATAATTACAATTATTGTCAATTAGACAATAATTGTCAGACAGGTAGTAGCAAAGACCCAAAGAGGGCACTACGGTGTATTTCACTGTATCTCGCCACTACAAACGTTCACATATGCCCCTTAGGCAATCATGTCGCCAGATCATTCATCGATTCCGATACCTATGGCAATCTGATGAGATCATAACAAGATCGAAACCGGTCATTGTCCGGTATTTGGTCTTGATGAAGGATGTGGCGACACCAATGGAGATGTTGATGTAATGCAACGCCAGTCGGGGCATATTGGCCGTGGAGTAGTTGTTTTCGGCATCTCCTACCAATAATTAAGTAGGATTGTCTTCCTCAAAGACAATAGAGGTCGCTGTAATGGCATCTGCATAAAAGCAGATTGTTATCTGTCTGTCAATTAGACAATAATTGTCAGACAGGTAGTAGCAAAGACCCAAAGAGGGCACTACGGTGTATTTCACTGTATCTCGCCACTACAAACATCACACCCCTAATGGCGATAAAATATGTATTTGTTGATAAACAGAATTTTTTTTATTATACGGTTATGCTGCCTTTTTGTTTAAAAACTTCGATTTACTGCATTTTACACTTTATATCACTAGTTTTTACAACACATTACAATTTAAAAGATCGCAATTTTTTTATAAATGTGACAGAAAATCAAGGTCTAAGAAAAACCACCAGAATTCTTTACGACTGAATGCAAAAAATTCTCACACGCAGGGAGAAGTGTATTAGTGTAAACGTGAATTATTTTGAAGAATAAATATTACATTTTGAAGTTAAAGAATTGCATTATTTTGTAGTTTTTATTGTCTTTCCCACATATCTTTTCGTTCCTATCAAGCAATAGTGTGCAAAAGTGTAAGTAAATTATCATTATATAGTATAAGCGGCAACGCCTTGATGTGGATAGAAAATTTTTTTTATAGACTGAACTACTTCAATGGTTTTTAAGATTTTTATTTTGATGTGTCCTGTTAGCCAGGCTTCTGTTAGTATTTAGTATCTTAGGTATCTAGTAACTAAACTAATTGACTATTCCTTTGACAATTGACAATTTGACAATTGAAAAATTATTGTCTAATTGGAAAATAAAGGTTATTATTATTATTATTAAAACTTATCAGCCGGCACTCGTATATACGAAAATCCCTGTAACCAGATACAATACACGTAAATAATGTAATTAGTACCAAATATACGGTTAACTACAATGTGGGACGTACTTGAAAGTAACAAAATAAGTTTCTGTTATGTCTGTGGGACTTGAGATTATTAATTACTGTCATAGACCTTTGAACGTGTCCCAGTAAATATAACGGTTGGAGATCATGCTATGGTACAATTCTCTTTCACGGTGACAGATAGGCTAATTAGAGAAGTTGATGTTCACAAGTAGCTCGCTGCTTCAACAAAAAAACGTGTTATAAGCATGTTGCTTTTGCTGGTAATACATAATTAGCACGTAATAAAATTAAAGTAAGCGACAGCTTTCATTGTTTCTATAGAAAATAGTTTATTCCGTAACAGGCATATCTAGAAAATTATGCAAATTACCACCTGTACCTGAAGGTTAAACGAATATATTTTTTAAAGGATGGATATAACAAACATTAACTGATAACGATCTCAACCCAAAGAGATAGTAACACTTAATGAAAAACGATGATAAAAGATCAAAGATAGACGACGTTTTAACATATTTTCAAAATAGAGTTGATGTTTGAAATAATTAAAATTATAAGAATAATATTTCTTTTGGGAATAGTGAATAAAATTATACAGCCTTATTCAGAACTTATCTCTAAAACTTAGAGGATATGAGCATCCTTAAATAAGAAATCGATATCACCAAAAAAATTTATAATAAAAGGCTTTCCCGTAAACAATGTTTAAAGTTATATCATTATAAAGGACTACGTAGCTGGGCAACTGTACTTCAACACATCTGATACTTTTCTACCACATTCCTAAGAATGTGATAAAAAAAGTAAACACGTTTTTGTCTGGAACGCCTGGTTAAAACCGACCGAATAAAAAACTTCCAAAGTTTTTTTGTGCTAGCCAGTTTGCATTATCAGTCCCAAGGTCACTCCATTACAGTGGATCAGTATCCAGCAGCGTGCAATGAAAAATTTTTAAATAGTTTTAAGACACCGCCAAAAAATTTTTTTTGCACTACCACATTTGTACATGTATGTTGAACGTCCCCAAATTTTATTATGGATAAGTTCTTAATAACCCTGTATATTAGATATTATTATTATTAATTTGGGCATTGGTCGCCATGTCAGTCGAACCAGTTCTTAAATGTCAATATCACTACACTTGCTAGGCTACTCACATACTGAATGTATAAATATTGACACTTTCTCATGTGTCCATTGTCCTTATAATATCCTATACTATAAGGATTTTAGAATGGAGCTCCATGTTAAAAATTTTGATATTTATTTCGCACTGAAAAATTTCTTCTCGTTGTGTGGTATTTGTAAGTAGTAATGACTTGTGCTACAAACTATTGAACACTTGAACTGTTGCCTATATTTTAGTGGTGTTAATTTTGCTTTTCGGCTGTTTCTCATTTAGTTTGAATTCACAGTTCATCTTTGAGAAATACTGCGCATTTTTGTCTTGTTGAACGTGGTTGTTCAATACAGAGGGCAGAATGTGACAATTTTGGCAGTGACTGTATATAAATCCTTCATGTTCAATTAACTTTTCCGTACGGCGATATGTTGGGAATTTTCTAATATTTGATGTAATTCAATCCGTCACATCTCAATGCTTGAACGCACAGAACTGGTAAGCTACTTACAATCTCAATTTGTATTGAATTTTGTTCTGTTTTTGACTGTTGCTTTGCTGCCTCCTCCTGTAATCTACCTCATTGCAGTATGCCTCAGGCTAGGTAATTAATCATCTCTGCATCCTGCTAACTACTATCAAACTAACTAACTACATGAACCCACTGCTAACTAATAACAAAATAATTTATTTATTTATTGAATGAAGATTTGTATACTTACCGGTAAAATATCGGTAGAGTTCAATGGATAAGTGACATAATGCACTCGGCTGTGTACAGCGAACGGAGATGCAAGAATAAAGGACAATATCCAGAGGCAGGTTATGATCCGTAGCGCGCGCTGTAAACTGGAGATGGCCAGCTTGTAGAGGGGATGGCATATCGCTAAATATCTTTCAGTGGAGAAGGCGACTACAGTAAGTACGGAAACATAGGAGGCCCTGAAACAATGAATTGTTATGTATAAAAGGCGTGAATATGTGATATATGACTAGACTATACATATTTTTAAAATATACCTTATTTTAGGCTCTATAAGATACTAAAACATATACTTGGTTTCCCATTTCATTTGACTAACGGCAATTAACATGAGCTATTACATTTCATTGAATTTTATATTCCCAGGGCACACTATGAGAAATATTGCTAACGGAATCGATAGTATTGACTGTCAAACACTTCTGATTACCGAAATACTAAAGCGAAATGCTTTTTTAACTAAAATATCAATAAAAATTCGTTTTAAGTTAATAGATGTAGTTTACATAAGCGTTTTCAGGAATGTCATGTTATGTCATCTGGTGTACTAAGTTAAGCGGCCAGGTTAAGCATATTATACCTCAATCTGGATATTGAGTTAAACAGTTACAAAGGAACTGTCGCGAATTAGTAATAGGTTTTTTTTTAATGAAAAACTATAATTCTAAAATTATGAGTTTTTTAAAATATGTTGAGTTTTTTGAAATATGTTCATATTTTAAAAAACTCATAATTTTAGAATTATAGTTTTTTATCAAAAAAAAAACCTATTACTAATTCACGACATTACTCGGGCACACGGAAACAGTTCCTCTGTAACTGTTTAACTCAATATCCAGATTGATGTATAATATGTAGTAACTATTAGCAGAGATAAGTACACTATTAGTAAAAGTACAGTGCATGTAATAAATAAAAAATATGTTGCTTGTTGATTACCTATTTTATAAGATAGTAGCTTTAGGTAAAGATAAAGGAAACGAACCAATTAAAATATGTTTTTTTTTTTTTTTTTGATAAGTAAATATTGTGACTATCAAAAATAATAACTAGGTACTGACAATGAACCATATTTATTCGAATAAGTAAACACTAATAATTTGTAATTAATGAAAAAGTAAAATAAAAAAAAGTTGTCTCTGGCGGGATTTGAAACTGTAAAATTTTGCGGCTCAGTTTGAAAGACTGACGCTTAACCAACTAGTCCACCAGATGACATAACATGACATTCCTTAAAACGTTTATGTAAACTACATCTATTAACTTAAAACGAATTTTTATTGATATTCGATTGAATCGAGCCGGTGGCTCAGGACTTAGCGTCTCGATCGCTCAACCCAGAGATCGTGGGTTCTAATTCCCATTCCACCAACAATTTTTCATTAAATTGTTTACTCGTAGATCAAGGCTTATTCGCAGGGATGGCTTGGCAACCATGCTGGCGATGGCCTAGGATGGGAAGAATGTCAACTTGGTGTTAATGTGAGAGATTAAAATCAGTTGATGTTTGACTTGTCCCCCTAACTAATGAGGTTTTCCAGGTTTCCCTCATTCCAGCACTGAATGGTGGTTAGGGCCTACCAACGTAAGTCGTTCCTGAGGCGCAAATGCGGCCCGTGAAATAATAATATGCCGCCCCCTCTCCCACACAAGTCTCAGACTTTCGGGCTAATCCTGGTGATTAGAATGAGGGGTAGAGGTATTATTATTATTATTATTATTATTATTATTATTATTATTATTATATTTTAATTAAAAAAGCATTTCGCTTTAGTATTTTG
Organism: Pogonocherus hispidulus; assembly: GCA_963924545.1. NCBI lineage: Eukaryota > Metazoa > Arthropoda > Insecta > Coleoptera > Cerambycidae > Pogonocherus > Pogonocherus hispidulus. The sequence goes on from OZ004699.1 coordinate 9,360,723, forward strand.
GTAATCAGAAGTGTTTGACAGTCAGTACTATCGATTCCGTTAGCAATATTTCTCATAGTGTGCCCTGGGAATATAAAATTCAATGAAATGTAATAGCCCATGTTAATTGCCATTAGTCAAATGAAATGGGAAACCCATATTTTTTGTTTATTAGAGCATAGGAGTTATGGAAATTTATCTCTGTATATACATTGTGTTCATTTGAAAATTGCCCCACTATTTTTTTCACTACGAAAAATTGCTGGCACCCTACGATTATTACTCTTCGATTCGTCCACCAGACCCAACCAGCAACCCCTACATTAAAATTTTAAATACGACCACCCCCTGGTAAAGCATAATTGTAAAACGTATTTGATTTGATATACAATGGTACTTTGTTTTTAAAAATACGTAATAAGTATTTCAAATGAAATAGGTATATATTTGTTGTATTAAAAAGAAAAACATTATTTTTAGAGCTATCACAGTGTTTTTTCCGCTAAAAAGGTTTACAACAGTATTAACCAGCTATAGGAGAAATATAAAATTTATATGAACAATAAAAGCTGGTTTTATTCATTTGATATTTGATGTAATATTTGGAAATGGAAATTCAAAATAATTACATGATGTAACTTTTCGTATAAGTACATTTTGCAATTACCTACTTTATTTTTATTTCAAAATATAGCATGAAATATTTAATAAACACCCCAAACCTTTATTAGTCATCTAAACTCTAAAACACTCTGATAAAGTGGACAATAGTGAACTTGAAAATATATTTATTCACTTATAATTGCACAAGAGGTTTGTATTTTACCGGATAAATTTGGATTGTTTAATGAGAAACTGTTGCCTAGCAATTAGACGAGAAAAGCTGTCAACTATTAAAAACGCGACACCGAAGGTGGAGCGTTTTTAGGTTAACAGTTTTTCGAGTCAAATTGCTAAAGGAAACAGTTTCGAATGTAAACAACACAAATTTATCCGGTATCAATACAGACATCGAGTGTAATTCAGTAGGACAATTTAATGAATAAGAAATTTAGAAACATGTGAATGCAAACTTTACTTATGAAACACTAAAAATAAACACATTTTTATTTGAGCATCACCGAATCACTTCATTGTTAGTGTTTAATAATTCAATAACTTGTTGACAGAAATATCAAACTATTTATTTTGGCAACGGACACCGCGATAATTGATTAAAAAATGAATAAGTGAAAAAACCACTAGTGCATTTGCCACTGTAAAAGTTGCAGGTAACTTTTGTCGCTGTCAAAGTGACAGTTGCACTGTGGCATATGCGATTTTTTATATATAAATTAAATTGTCGAGTAAATATTCCAGCCAATACTTACGTTTCAGAGATAAGTGCTCTCGTTATACAAATGGGTTCTCCTAAAACCCATGGATACTGATACCAGTACAAGGAAACATCATATGGAAGACCTGAAATAAATTACAACTGATATTAATATTTCACTATTCCTTTGTTAAGTACTATCGATATTTTATTCAAATTGTTGCAGAAGATTCAAGTCAGATTATTAAATTTTCATTGAAATGGTTTGACAAAACGTTTTCTGAGTAAAAGTCCGAATTTGAGAGTCACACATGATGACACAAGACTAAATAACTACATAAAAATGTATGCGGTCAGGACATAAAGTCTGCCCCCTCCCTTTAATTTTTGAACCGCTGGGTATATTGTGATGAAATTTGGAACGATAATATACGACTGAATTCTGCATTTTTTGACACATCAATGACAGCTCTGAATGTCAAAGTGACAGCTGGGCGCGCAATAGGAATATTTTTCTAAATCGAAATAGGGTCGAGTAATAACTCATTTTAAAGCTATTTTTATGCTCAAAACATTCCCCAATTTTGAGAACATTTGGTTCATAATTTCCAAATAAAAACCAATAATATCAGTCTATAACATATAATCTTTTTACCACATAATCTTTATAATAAAACTTAGGTACCCATAGAACATTTATTCGTCAGGAAGTTCACGGTGGTCATTTTCAACATCTTCTGAAGCAACACGTGTTTTCTAAATTTGTTTCTGCCTCTACGTTTAATTTAAATTATTTAATATTTTTTTAATTTAGGTTATTTTAGGTTAAGGTTGGTTTATTGTTGTTTGTTTACTTTTAAATTTTGTTTTGCTTTGAATAATTTACAATAATTTGTAATATGTATGTAAATATGTATGTATGTATGTTTTTATTTGGAAATTCCTGAACCAAATGTTCTCAAAATTGGGGCATGTTTTGAGCATAAAAATAGCTTCAAAATAAGTTATTACTTTACCCCTATTTCCTTTTAAAAAAACATTCCTATTGCGCGCCCAGCTGTCACTTTGACATTCAGACCTGCCATTTATATGTCAAAAAATGCAGAATTTAGTCATATATTACCGTTTCAAATTTCATCACAATATACCTAGTGGTTAAAAAATTAGAGGGGGGGGACGAACAGCAAATTACGAATGAAAAATATTTTATATTTTCTTTCAATATTCCTTGCAGAACCTTCTGCCTCGATTTTTTAAGTGGCTTAATATAAAGGTCTGCATTATAGTTTATTCTTCTTCAAATGGTAGATTCAGATATCGCAAACTTCCTTACGCTGTCTCTAACTGCCTCACCATTTTTAACTAATAATATTTCTTACTTTGTGCATTTTCTTTACAATCCAGGAAGCTTTGTCTGCGTTTCGTTGATATTTTTTTCATACGGAAATGACAAAGGAACATTTAAATAGAAAATACCTGTCTACATTAAAAATTAAATAAAGGAAATATAAAACAAAAAATATATTAGCAGAAACTGACGTGTCTGCCAATTCTGCGCGATGTGAACAATTATCCGACAGATTTGTTACGTAATTACCAGAATACTGAAGATTATACAGTCATTGCAAAACACCAACATATATTTACATACTTTTAAGCAAATGAATAAAACTGGATATTTGATATGTGTAATATTCACTAGCGGCTGGAAAGCTGGATGAATAATTCAGGCCAGATACCCTACCTGTATGGAAATAAAAGGGTGCACATCATTAACCACCGCATGTATACAGAAGATTTATTCGTGTTCAGAACCTATTTTTGCATTAGAGATAAATTAATTATTCATTTCTTTTAAGTAATTATTCATTTCAAGTTGATGATGGAGAATTTTATTTTATTTTTTATTTTTTTTAATTTTATTTACATTACTTGTCTTACAGGATTAAACCCAATTACAAGATAAGGTTACCACAAAAATATTACTACTACTAAATTACATCCGAATATATAATAAAACACTAAACATGAAAAAATAAACATAAATGTAAATAATACAGAGTAAAGGATACAGAACAAAAAAAAATACGCCAGAATTTTACATCAGTGAGTAACAATCTCCGAACCGCAGAACCAGAAATATTGAAATAGTCAAAAATGATTTGCTTATTATACAAATAAAGCATTGAGTATAAGGGTGAGAATTTTAAAATATTTGTACTGGGAGTTGAGAGATAAAAAGTCGTAAAGTTTCTGCTGTTCTCACGGGGAATATGAAAATTTAATTTACATAATATGTTGGGACAGTCAATAACATTATTCATGATATGAAGAGATGAGACGGTACATAAACAAATCCATTACGTCGTACTTGACATGACCTATTCAATTTTGGATTTCCGAAAAATCAGTTATTTTCAACTATTTGAAAAACTAACCATGCATATCAGACCTCGATTTCTTAAAAGCAATGTTAGTTCTTTGGCCTTTACGAAACTTTGCTCCTCTTAAGTTCTATCGTCTTTTTTTTTTCGAAAATCCCTGTAATGGGAATTCGTAACTAACTGCATTGGTAAACGTCATGTCATAGAAAGGAAGTATAGCATCTTCACAGTTAGTAATAAGTAAGTATGCTGTATTTTTTAAAAAATGGCGAATGCGCCGCGACCAAATGAAAAATTGCCATGAACTTATATTTCAAGCCTTATTCTAATAAATATTACGGCATTAACAATTTTTGATGTAAACATTATTTTTTAATGTTATGATAAAACTTGCTTAGTAACTTAGCAACTTATAAACATCGCTTTTATTTATTTTATGTAGTAAATTAGTAGTAGTCCCTAATCTATACATAATATGAATGTTAACATATATTTAGACTCTAATTAAAACAAACAGAGAGTAGTACATACAGTAGAAATAATAGAAATAATGAAAATGTGGGTGCAATAGTCGATACTTAATGAGGGTCTTTAACATAAAATGTAATAGAAATTAAAAAAGTAATAATAAAAGTAAGGTGTATAAAGCGGTAATATGAAGATGTACAAATAGATATAAGTAACAATAAAGTATAAATACAATCTAAATTTTATTCCTTTTAAATTTTAATTTAATTAATTTATTTAGACATACCTAATTCAAAATATGATTTGTAATATTACGCAATTTTGTATACAACTGAAAAACCACTCTGATGAAATTTAGTTAATTTTCAAATATTTATTTTATTCCATATTATACAGTGGCCTTGATACTACACTTTGAATATTTAATTTAAATATTTCTGGTTTCCTGTTTTTTTTTTTATTAATTCACAGGTGGTATATAATCCCAAAAGAGACTACAACAAATACAATCTAATATAGAGAAAAAAAGTGTATAGTTATATAAAAAAAAAGTTATGATTAAAACCTGATTATTAAAAAACAAATCATAAATTTACATTTTCCTTTTGATAAATTTGATTTGTACATATTAAACAATTTAGTTTATTACTAATTATATATTGCTAGCTTGTACTAATCTATTACTAAATTAGTAATAATAGAGCTTTTGTTTATAACTATATTTTAAGTTTTAAGTTATAGCTATAATCAATGGTCTTTTTCTAATTAATTTTTTATAACATTTTGGTTTTATTCCGACCCTGACAACTTTTTTCCCTACTTTGGGAAATTACCCAAGGCAACAGGATATGAATTGTGCTGCTGCCTGTTATAAATACGGTAAAAGTCTACAATGAAATTAAATTACCAAAATATTATTTTTTAATATCCTACGGAAAAACATTATAACTTTGTTTTCATGTCAATTAGCTTTGGAAACTGGAAAAGAAAGAATTTTTTATCTAAACTATATTGAACTGCTCAAGGTGCTTTGATTAAAATTAAAAATTGTTAATATGTGGTATATACATATATACGATGCCGTAATATTTATTAGAGTGAGGTTTTAAATATTTTTCATTTAGCCGCGGCGCCTTCGCCATTTTTTTAACTACTGGATACTTATAACTGTAAAGGTACTATACTTACGTATAGTAAGTTATTATACACAGTAAAAAAATCCAACTGATTTTAACACTGAATCCACACTCATCAGTGTGTATATAGTCCACACTTGGCAGTGTTAGACATATCGGTGTATTATTACATTACATAAAAGTAATTTAACACAGTAGATTTTACAAGGTAATGTGTAATAGTTAATTATTCACCGTGTAATTATCCCGTTTTTATGGCGGATTGATTCATTTTTAACACAGGATTTTGTAAATTTTACTACAATTTATGAGTACTTCTACAAACTTGGCGGGTATATCGTTCGTGTAATATGAGTTCTGAAGGTTTAGTTATTATACTACCCAGTTCGTGTTAAAAATAACACTGCAGCAAATTACGATTACCATTTAGTAATTTTACAATTTGTCTTTTTTTACTGTGTAGTTACGAATTCCCATTACAGGGATTTTCGTAAAAAGAGAGAACGATGAACTTAAGAGGGGGAACTTAAGAGGGGAACTTAAGAGAGGTTTTGTAAAGGGCAAAGAACTAACATTGGGTTTAAGGAATCGAGGTCTGTCTCGCATGGTTAGTTTTTCAAATAGTTGAAAACAACTGATTTTTTGGATGTGACAACTTCCATGGAAATGCCGAGGTAATGCGATGCCAATGGGGCATATAATTTCTTCCAGTACTAATAGGTTGCTATTTCTATATCCGTTTTTATGTTGATTACATTTACTTAACACTAATCTGCGTAGTTTTTCTTATACCTAGCAAGAAGTTTGTTTTCCTATTTAACCGTCTATGATAATACTGAGAATATTATATTAAATAACTTACCGAACATCAATAATGTGACATCGGACAAGGACAAATTCAGCAGATAGTAATTCGTTGGTGAGTGAAGAGTTCGGTGTTTTATAATTACTATACACACGGCCAAGTTGCCTAAAAGTCCTGTCACGAATATTATGGTATTTATGACTGTGATTGGTATAGCTATTTCCAACTCTTGTGTCTGTTCCCCTCTGAAACAACTAATGTAGAGCCAGGGATCACTTGTTACGTTTGTTGCAATGGAGGCATTTTGGGCACACTCCAATATCTGGGTGTTATAATCTTCAGACATTATCAAAATTTCTGAAATAAAAAAGAGAATAAGATATATAATTTTACAATACTATCGTGTCACAATAATATATATAACTCAATCTTATTTGGAATGATATGCATACAAATACAAGTATAATGACAACAACATATGTAATAATAAAATACGTAAATAGAAACAGTACCTATATACAAAAATGTATAAGTTGGTATCACCTAATCAAGCCCTTATAAATCCTCATTATTAACAGGGCATTTAAAAGACAAATTGGATGGGCAGACTGACAAGATGCCGTCGATTGTACGATTTGTAGCGCTACAAAGCTATACTTCAAACAAACATGGAAATTTTGTCACTGTTTAATCTCGTAACGTCGGTGATGTACAACATTCAGTTTGCCATATGAAAAATGGAAAATGGAGAAATGGAAATGTATTTTGCTGCTTTCTATAATATCCACTATATGAGATTACCTACACCGTATTATGAACATTTCATATCATATTGATCATAAAATCACAGTGCTTTACACAATCAATATACCAAACAACATCGGATAATTGAACAACTGGGAGAAGGTTTCTATGAAACCTATATAGCTTTGGCGTGCGGATATGTGGATCCAATCCGATGTATTTAGAATTTTATCCATGTTTTTCGTTATTTTGTTAATTTTTATTTGTTTTATATTATACTTTGTTATTAAAAGAATATTTTATATAGAACATTTATATATATATATACACACTTTTATACCCAGAATAAATTGTATGGCCTGTTTTGTAATCAAATTTAAAGGAAGTTTATAATATAATTAAATCCAAAGTCCAAAAATCCAATCCAAATCAATGTTCAAATATTTAGAACTTATAAATATAAATAATATCCCCACTTGTACAAAATATAAACATAAATTAGATTATTCAAAACATAAACTAGATATTAATTTATAATGCAGAGTTGTTCTCAGATTTTTTGTCAGAATGTCAGGTGCCATTTCAATGTCGACAAAAATTTAAGCTCAACCAACTTATTTGTTATAACTCCTCTTATAAAATGATGACGCACATCTATGTGCTTAAACCTTTTGTGATACATAGAACCTAAGAGTTCAAATAACAATATTTTTAAATAAACAGCCTCTTTACCAGCTTCAGCAATTCCCACATATTCTGCCTCTGTACTTGACAATGCGACATTTTTTTACTTTGAGCTTTCCCATGATAATACAGAGCCGGAGAGTTTAAAACAAAGACCTGTGTTGTAGGACTTCCTGTCGAGTAGATTACTTGCTCAGTCGGCTTCAACAAAACCTTCTAACTCTGAATTATCCTTCCTATAGTTTCTGTACCCTGCAGATATCGTAAAATCCTTCCAGCACATTTCGAATTGGATGTCTGATAAATAACTCCATTGGACTCTAAATATTTTTTAAACTCACTAGTAAACTCTCCTCCACTGTCAGATCTTAAAATCTTGATGTTTGTATTTTTCTGATTTTCAACCTGGATTTTGAACTTTTTGAAGTTTTCAAATCCCAAATGAAGTGAAAATCCAACTACTTGACACAGTAGGTACGTTGTCCAAAGCATTTCCTCAAAGCTTCCGTTGCAATCAGAATCCTTGTATTTTGATTCTAACTGTGTGGCAGCATACAGCAAATTTTTGCTTTGTAATTTATGGCTCGACGTGGTACATAGACAAGTGAATAGCTGTTTTGGCTTAATAAATTTTTGTCTTTATTCAGGCGTGTAGTATTAAATTCTCCGTACATATTCGTAGCCATGTTCAATATTAATTAAATCTATATTGTTGCACTGAAATTAAATTGCACTTTGAAATATTCTTTTTAATTTAATTTGTGCTCAAATCTAACAGAAATTTCAGTTCGATGTATGAAATAATGAAATTCGTTTTTCAATATTGTCCGATCTTTTTAAAATTACCGTTATTTTTAATTAACTTAATATCTGCACTGAAATTTAATTTCGTATCGCCAAACTCATGATCAATACGCATTAATAAACCTGAACGTACCGAATACGAACATATAGGAAGCCTTCAAACTTTTATTATAGGGGTGGCCCATTAAGAACCAGGACACCCTTCTAAAAATGTTTGGTAAGTGCGATTGCTATGAATTTATATAAATTGCCTCCTAGATGTACTTGTTGAACCTATTACGATAGTCCAGCTGCTAATCCTCAGCCTACTACCATTTTTTTTCAATCAATTTTGTCGAAAATTACTTTAGGAATTTGTTTATTAAGAATTTGACATCGTGGCATTCTTCAGCATCACTTAAAACTCCTGTGGCCCAAATTTCATCAATTTGTATAGAAGAATAATGTTTTTATATAGCCTTAAATATTTCAAGTTTATTGAATTTGTGCTTCACTTAAAAGATATAGTAGGCATTGGAAATTCTAATAATTATTGTTAATCTAGAACACTGTTCCTTTACTTTTACTTTACAAATTAATAATAACGTTAAAACAATACTTTACAGTAGTCCCCTATATCCCTAAATCCCTAAAGTAATTTAAAAAAAATTGATTGAAACAAATCATAGTAGGCTGAGGATTAGCAGCTGGACCATCGTAATAGGTTCAACAAGTACATCTAGGCAGCTAATATGGGCCACACTGTATAAAATAATATCAAAGGGAAAATATATCAGATAATTAGTTACTATACAGTTATTGTCGAACCATCCTCTAGTACCTATTTCAACCTATTGGTATGTGAGGTAAGAGCTTCCCATCTCGTTTTCATATTTTCTTATTAGTGTATCTTGACTTTGGGAGTGAAAAATTACCAGCACCTCAAAAAAGTTAGCCTAGCAGACTAATTTAAAATTAGCAAGCCTCTTAATGCCTTACATAATATGCTCCTCCCAATAAAAAATACTGTTCAAATTCAGTTTAATCGTTGAAAATTATAAAACCAGGAGCTAATGGAAGTTTAACAACATGTTAAATTAACATTACAACCGAGCAACCTTCAACATGTTATAAACTGATCAGAACCGCAACGAATTCTGGTCAAAATGGTGCAAATACATTTCAACTAGCAAAATGTAACGGAAGGAAGTTGCATAGACTATCTTCAGTAAGCTTGAAACATAAACGTATGTAGGTAGTGTGCATTCAAGGATAGTTTATTAAATACACCCCATTTATAATATATACAAATCAATTAAATATGCTGTTCCGGCTATTGATATCTACAGATAGTTGATATGAATATATTATAGATCATATTGCATCTAATGACATATGAAATCTATACCTCTACCGAACAATATCTGCTTCGGATGAAGATGACCTTCAAACCAATCGATAACCGGCCATTTTATCATAAGGAGGTAGCATCGGTAGTGTGTGATCTTGAAAGTGATTAGAGATTAGTATAGTATTTTACAAACCAGAGTACCTACCGTTCTTTTACCAGAACAAATGCTTAGGTATACCGTAATGGGCTGGTAGGTATAAATCCAGACCCGGTAACATACAAAATTCAACAACAATAATATTAACAGACATAGTAGTAATATTAGTTGTAAATAAATATAATAACAAAATAATAATAATAATAATAATAATAATAATAATAATAATAATGATAATAATGATAATAATGATAATAATAATAATAATAAGGGAGCGTTTTCACGCTCAATTCCAAAGCTCAATTTAGACCTCTTCTGTACCATGGCCTTTGTCTTCTGTCTGGCCGAGGCCCAATGTGGTACACTGGCCCCTAGGAGTATGTAATAGTACCTAGCTACACAGATTTCGCAATTACGACAAAATTCCTTTCCCTCAATTTCCTCCCTAAATGGGCCGCAGTAACTTCATTTTATCGTAATTATTTGTTTAGGAAATTTACTTACCAGACATGAAAGCCGCACATCTTTTATGTGCTAGGTGCTAGGAATGGCATTCGACGTATGTATACCCTCAGACATCGGATTTAATTTTAAATTACCTACACATCAGTTTATGGGGTGGATGGAATCGGTGAAATGGAGTGTGTGAACGATTGGCCACTGGCTTTATTCTCTTCAGAAACGGATGGCGTTACAACCTTAATTAATCCTTGTATCATTTTTTGTTAATTTGTAAATATGTAAATCAGAGATTATTACTTTTATAATCTCTGGGTATATCTCAAGTTGTAGAGGATTATTATGTAAAAAAGGTTGGACAAGGAGATCCTTTAGTGGCTTAAAACAGTATTATAAATGGTTTGCAAATTAGATTGCATATTTCTCTGGGGGTTATAATATTAACTCAACACATTAGGTATGGGACTAGAACATAGCAGATATAACGTCCTCATTGCAGGAAGCACATTATTCAAAATCTCTTTATAATTTTGTTCACAACTTCCCTATTTCCATCTCAGTTTCGTAAAAGGGATGTGGTACAGGGTATCTCACCAAGAACTGCGTCGATATCTGGGAAAGTACTAATCAGAATTTGATAACATTCTAGATATGAAAACACTGACTTAGTCTTCCACATAACACCAAAACACTATATTGCAATCGACGAGTTTCACCAACTAAGTTGGCATAATTTGGAGATGATTAAAACTCCAGATCATGTTCATGTCGACTTCCAGTATAACCAGAAGTACTGGGGAGTTCTACATATTTGGGTTGCGTTCGCGTTCGCGTTTGGATTAGTACATTCCCAGATGTCGATCGATGCAGGTCCTGTGAGACTCCCTGTATATTATACGCTAAGTATTAAAAATATAATAGCCTAAAAGTTTATAAATAAGTTTATGAAATGTTGTACCCTTTTCTCATTTGTGTACCGTACAGATTTAACAATTCAAAACAATATAGATGTTAAATCGTAGGTACTAAACTATATTAAAACATGCAATTATCTCAGACTTTTTGATGTCAACATTACCTGGGTAACTATTTAATATCGGATTTACTCTTATGTCTCTTTATGTTATATATGTGTTATATATCTATAAAGTTTCAACATACTACAAATAAGTGCATAATAAAAAGGTTATCTTTGTATACAACAATATAAATAAAAATCACTACCACATAACAGAACATAATAATAATACCTAATTAGAAACCAGCAATGGTGCTTTTTTTGTATTTTATATTTCTTGATGTTGCTCCCTCCGAATGCTATTGGGGTAAGGGTAATAAACGTAGCGGTAAAAAAATTGACTAGAAGACATATCTTATGAAAATAAAAAAATATAAACGATATATAAATCTGTATAAAATATAAACTGTAATGGTGTCTGCATTTGGGGGCATAATGCATCAAATCCTCCCATATCTATAACATGCAGCAAAATCGATTGAGCTTAGGTTTCAAAACTGCAGGCTTTATTTGTCTTCGCCAACTAATTTTCTCTTCAATTGAGATCCGATTCACAACTGTTTGGCTAATAGCTCTAGGGCCCCATTTAAATTAAACGGCAGACTTTGATGCACGTATATGCATGCACGATTGGGTAAAAACAAACAAACGTTTAGATTAAAATGGGTAAGTATAAATATATGGAATAATACTTAGATAAAAGTTGTCAGGCATGTGCATATGATAGATTGTTACAAGTACCTTTGCTTCTATCAGTACCTTTGCTTCTATAGTTTTTAACGCTTTAATTAGGTCAATAAAGTATAGAATCAATATCCATATATTTTCACAATTTGGTAGTGAGGAAAATGCATTCATCATAGACAACAAATTTGTTAGGTTAGGACCTTTTTTTTGATAAAAATTAAATATTTTGATCATTGTTTTGCTCCACTGCATCTTTTTGTTAACTGTGAAAATGAATGGTTTACACGGTTTGCAGTATAATAATACACCAAGATTTGGCTTGTTCACCGGGAATTCTGCAAGGCGCCCACAGATATCACACCCGTCTTTGGCCGCGAACACATTGGTAAAGGTGCGTACAGACATGCAACAGAACCTCGTATCGTAAAACAGTCGCGCAACAAGTTAGGACGGCATTGCAAAACAGCGAAAAGCGTAACATAAGGCTTGGTTTGGTTCTCACACGAACCGGTTCTGAATCGTACTGAGCACGCGCAGTTTAAAAATTCCAAGGCTTTATTCAAACTGCGCACGCTCAGTACAATTCAGAACGGTGTGCTGTGAACGAACAGTGTGGACGGGACTATGTAACCTTCATCACGTAACATCAGAGCGAACATGGATGTTTGCGCCGAGGTTTACAGTGCGCCCAACAGTGGTTATTTCCACGTCACATAAAATAATGTTACTGTATGCGGTTACACAGAGTGTGGACGTGTCTGCCTGAGCTAGTTCGTGTATTGGCCTTATCGTGGGGTGTTATTTTCATTTTCTCTCAGTACAGAATACAGTCGTGTTGACATGATAGAGTGGAGCAAGAAAATTCGATTATTTTAATTGATCTATATCGCGCACAAATACTATGGTACAAACATTAAATCAGCCAGCAAGTACTGCATTCTTCTAGAATACAAATGAGTCTGCCATCATCTTCTATGTCTTTTGTTTTTCGTCACATGATGAGTATAAATATATACCGCAGCCGCAATTTGTAGTTTTCATAATTATTGTCCATGGTTTTGACAAATGTCTGTCTTCACCTCGTTTCCAAACACAACTGACCGGGCTGTGTACAACATGGAACTTCTGGATGTTTGCCACGCAACGGAGAGACTTTTTCCCACTACATGTTACGCGTATCACGACCTTTTCTTTGATCCTGTTCGCGACGGAGTTATAATCCAATAATAAAGTCAAGTTCAAAATATAGCATATTATTAGTATTTCTTGAAAATAAGTTCAAATATCTCATTATTAGAGAAAAGTATATATTATAAAGGATTTTCCGATAACGAAAATAAAAGCAACAGTAAGTTATATTTTTACAGCTTCAATTAAATACAGGATTATCCTTCAGCGAGTTTCCCTGCATTCTGTTTATTTAGATATGAAAATCCTTTTTTCACAATGGAAGGGGACGACATTGCAACATATACCGAAAACCATATGCTGTCCAGGAAACTTTTTATATAAGCAGAAGCTTTTATATAATCTAGGCACTTGGAAAGGAATTGGTTTTTAAAGCTGCAACGACTTACCGTTTATCTTTTTATAGAAGACGAAATTTTATTTAACGTGAAAGTGTTAAGAATTCTATTTTCAATTTACAAAAGATATGTATCATAAAAGATGTGAATGAGGAATTGTGGCAATATAAATCGTTTCTAGGTTAAATTTTAACCTGTCCATGCATTTGAGGGAATCAATTATTCTACATTTTTGATTATACAGGGTGCTTCAAATTCGATGCAATACATGGGTATCTTGGAAACGGTAAGAGTTGCGAAGTCGGTTAAATGGAGGCAAAGTTGCGTATTCAGGGGGGCAACATAATGGTGAAAAAAAAAATCAAGGCTAACTTGATTAGTTTTCGAAATATTTTGAAAAAAAACCGAAAATTTCGATTTTCGTTTTTATTTTTTTGCGGGCCTATTTGATGAGGTATTAAAAAATAAAGAGCACTTTACTATAGCAACTTTTTGTCCTTTATCGAATGGTGTTAGCGAATTTTCCGCAAAAAGAACCAGATTTAAACGTTTTGTCTAAGAAAAATCCATCATTAATAATTTCCCGTGATCCTCTTAGATTTAGTTTTATCTAGGCAACTGAGTGTGCTTTGAAAAACGTTTAAATCTGGTTCCTTTTATGATGGCATTCTATCAAGTTACAAAAATGCTTTCGAAAAACTGAAAAAAAATCCAGGTCCGTATTTAAAAAAATTAAGTTGATGTTGGTTTCCGGGAAACGAAACGTTTTGCGGAAAATTCGCTAAAACCATTCAATAAGCACCCTGTATTTACTATATGTTTTGTTTAATCATATGATTAATTTTAATGAAGTTGTTCTTGTATCATATGGTCTTGTCAATTTCAGGTGTAGGGTAAGTTCACGTGTTTAATTTAAATTTTAAATATGTAGGTATCTATTACATATGACGCTTTTCTCTTTTTTAAGCATGCATTCTCTTATGTGAAAGGGTAAGCTCTGTGGATATGATACATATATTGACAAAAATGTAGACAGAGTGTGCCAATTCTACCAGTGTTTATTTAGACCACAATTAATGTTCTTTTTCTATATTCTACAAACACGCAATTGTAAATTGAGTTAAATTTGATTTAAAACAGATAATACACAGTGTAAGATAATTTACAATTACCTACAAATAATTCAATTGTAATAAAGAATTACAATTTAATAGGAAGCCGTAAATCAGGAAAATTGTTTCAATCGCCAAGAAACTTTATTAAACACATTTAGTTAAATTTTCAGTTAGATAATGTCTTGAATAGTACAGTGCTCAAACTTCTTGGGAAGACTTTTGTTCCATAATGAATTCAAGTAAATTCAAGTTATAGCTTTCAGTGAGGTATATCTTCGTTCAGATTGGCGCGTATAATACATACTTACAATAAATCATAAAAGCCTATTGTTATTATTAATATAGGCATAATATGCCTGTTTCAATGTGTCCTTCAAACTGGAAAGCAGTGATGTACCCTAAATAAGCTGAGTCTAGAAGTAAATAAGCAATTAATTTTTATACTTTGGCCGTATTCGATAAAGGAGTCTTTATATAAATAGCGCACTGATTTTCTTATTGGTTCGGTAAAGAAGAAAATTGAATGTGGACAACAGGACTGAACAAATTATTATTAAAAAAAAATAATTATTATACTGCCCTATATACCTATCTAGAATCAAAACAGTTCTACCTACCCCGTCGAAGAGAGAAATTTAAAAACATGAGAAACTAAGCCTAATTGACACTTATAAATCCGAGATACAACCTCGCAGAATAAATGAAATAACATTTTTTGTGTAATAATAAAGTAATAAGCTTAAGTATACCGGATACATTTGTTTTACCTTTGCAGGCAAAATAACATTAACATGGTTTATAGGACTTTAACCGAAACGATAATCACCATCCTTTATATAAATATCCAATAAAGTAGAAGATTAATGTTTGCAAGAAATTAAGGTAAGTTATGATTAAAGGTTCTTAAATGAATTACAATTTATTTATTAGTCAACATCATTTTAATTAATTAAATAAACCTCTGAGATGAATAACCCCAGAAGTAGAAATCATTTAACCTTTTAGATTTTAGAAGCATTCCACTTTTCCAATTTATTGTTTATAAATTTCCTGGATTTATATTCAACTGATTTTCTATTCTGATTCTTATTATCACGGCCAAAAATTAGAAATATTGAGTTAGTTTGTATCAACAACCATCCGACATTAAGAGGTATCTTATAAAATAAGCTAAATTGTTTATATGGTTCTTAATGTATGAAAACGGCGCATAATAATATATAAAATAATAAAAAAAACTCTGTTGAAAAATACAATTAATCTGTATATTCCATTGATTTCTTTTCTAAAATCAACATACAAAAGTTAATCAATCGGTTATTTTCACTCCCCTCCAGTGTGTATTGCTGCAGGGTAATATTTCGTAGATCCAATGAACTTATTAATAACTTTAGTGAACAGACTTTACACCTTTAATGACAGTACTTGTTGGTGCTATGTAGAGTGATTATAAGTGTGAGTGATTATGAATTTGTTGGTCATTGTCTCAATCAGTATATATCTTAAGTTAACAATAATTGATGCATGAGTTAGCAAGTAGCCTTTCATTAATGAACTTTTCGATGATGCAGTAAACATTTTATATTTAGGTAAAGTATCTTTTTCTTTCAGTGTACACAAAGTTGTTGTTGTTGTTGAAAATCGGCGCGGTTACCCGCAGCACTCAGGCCTTTCGATCCATTGTGCCTGCCGCTAGTCGAAGAATTGGAAGAGACCCGTGCTATGCGCATAGACCAACACCTGTTCTAATGGAAGCTCTTTAATGTTTTGGGACAGGAGAAATACTGCACCCAGATGTTTGTCTCTTGACCATGAGGCAGGCATAGAGACAGAGGATGTGAATGGAGTCCTCGTCATCGTGTCTGCAAAACCTGCACCTTCTAGTGTCACTAAGGCCGATAGTGTTAAGTTGCTTGTTGAGATGGTGACCTGTCAACAGTCCTGTGACAATCCTTATGCTGTTACGACTTAGCGCAAGTATTGATTGAGTTGCGTCCGACCAAGGCCCTTCAATTAAGAGCCTGGCTTATCGGAGCCCAGTCCCGTTCGATCATTTTTCCTCTGATCTTTTTTTATCCAGTTTTCAATAGACCTTGTTATATAAATAGGCGGAAGCCTGAGTACTGATTCGGGCCCTGTAAACTGTATAATTGGGCCTATTTTAGCCAGTACATCGGCCTCATTTCCTGTTATGTGTGATGACCCGGTACCCAGGTCAATTTTACTTGGTTGTTCCACAACCGACTCTGAGTCGGTTGTGGTTGTTCTGTATTACTTTTAAAGGTAAATTTTTAAAATCGGCAATAGCTAGAAGAAGCAGAAGCTGTTTATAGATGTTTATTTAAAAAATAAAATATTTTAAGAAATGTAAATTTACTCTTTTATTTCATTCTATATAGGTAATAAAATAGTAGATTAGTACTTCCTACTGAATATAGTTTATTTAACTGAAAAAGATGAAAGAGATATAAATTCCAAGAAGCTAAATATAACCCCAAAGTAAAATAATGTTTACTTAATAAATTTTCAGCTGGAGAGGGTTCAGGGGATATAACTAATCAGTTTATAAGGATCTCCCAGCCCAACTAACAAATGGCGATTTCTTAAGATTTACCCAGTGAAACTGTAAGATACAACCAAAGAGTAAACTAATATTCTCTTTGATATAACCTGAGTTTTGTAACTCTATATAGATCTCGGCCAGATTGTTATTTCACTGACGTCTGACGTCACTGGATATCGCGGACACACGCCGCGTTCACCGGGTACTGATGCCGAGATTTTGTGCAATTGTATCAAGAATTTGGAGGTATTGCATCAAATTGGTTTCATTTATATATTTTTGTATTAAAATTACGTAATTTTCATGTTTACTACATCTAAACTACTAGTAGATATAAGGACAATTGTACGAAAGCCTAGAAAGGACATCGTGTAAAATAATTTTATAATTGCCAGATCAAACTGACAATTACAGATAATTGTCAGTTTAAAGTGGCAACTATCTATAATTGTGCATAATTGCCAGATCAAACTTACAATTATCTATAATTGACAGATTAAATTGTCAATTATACATAATTGCCAGATTAAACTGACAATTATAAACTGTCAATTATACATAATTGCCAGATCAAACTGACAATTATCTATAATTGACAGTTTAAACTGGCAATTATAAAATTATTTCACATGATGTCTTTTTATAATTGCCAGTTTAAAATGTCAATTATAGATAATTCTCAGTGTGATCTGACAATTATGTATAATTGCCAGTTTAAACTGGCAATTATACATAATTGTCAGTTTAAACTGACAATTATCTATAATTGACAGTTTAAACTGGCAATTATAAAATTATTTCATACGATGTTCTTTCTACGCTTTCGTACGATTGAGCCAGATAAGTCATAATGGCCGGTAAGTACATGGTTTGCATTATCGATATCGGGTATCAAAATAGATAGGCTTCATAATATACAAAAATGGCAGAATGTCTACAATGGTGGTAGATCAAAATGCTGTCAAAATATATCGAGAGTTTCAAAGATTGGTATTTACCAACAGGTGTGTTAAAAAAAGAATTAGTGGAGGCATATAAGGTGAAAAAGGGGTAAACCTCGGAATGAAAGATAATAAGCTATAATTTGTATAAATCTTTGTTTTGGCATTTTATAAGTTAGCTCAAAAGTCTCATAAAATATTATATACCTCACCTCCCTGAGAAAAGATATTCAAGGTCAAAGGTCGGAAAAATCGGTTTTTTGTCAATATCCTTTGCTCTAAATGGCATTTGGAATTATTTGAAAAGTTGTAGGGCATTAGGGAAAATACGGCGAATTTTGCTTTGTAATTCAGCGCTCGGCGTGGCATATAGCCAGGAGAATAGCTGCATTGGCTTAATTTGTTTTAGTTTTTATTTAAATACGGCGTTTACAAATGTGGATATAAGATGTGGATATGTGGAGTAGATTCATACTATTCGTAGTTATATGTTACAATATTATTCTTTTATTTTTCGAGATATGGCTAATAAAAATATCGCCTTGTGTTAGCAATTTACTTTTAAAGACTGGGCTATAGGTACTGTACCGATATCAAAATAACGGTTATGGAACTTGTGGTGAAACTTTTATATTTTTATAAATAAAATATTTTATTAGTAGCAAGAGATTTCTATAAAAGTTTGGATAACGTTAAAAAGAAAAATGTGTGGGATTTTCCCAAGAGAGAGTACGAGACGCCTCGACAAGTTTTAACTTTTATATTTATATTGATTATTTATCAGCCGTTTATAAGTTGCAGTGACACTCGTAAATTATTACTTTTTGAAACAGATCACTTGGTCGTAGAATTTTCAGTGTTATAAATTTGCGTGGCTTTAATTGAGAAAAATACAACTTTTTTCGACCTCAGCTGCTCTTAATTGATATATTACTTTTTAATATATCGACAGTAATATGGACATACTGGGCCGTATGCATAAAAATTACCAAGAGATAAGTTATTTCTTTGGAAGGTTGTAATGAGCTATCTTCCAGATAATATATCAGAGAATATACTGGAGTAGTGTAACTTGCTTTTGTAGAGTGTTTCCATGGTTCTTATCCACTTGATAAGGAGAAAATTGATTTGTTTGTTAATTTTTTTTAGACAAATTCAACTGTAAAAAAATCCGATATATCCACAGATTTAATATCCTTCGGACAAGATGGGTAACATCCTATTTAAAAGCATTGGAACAAAATGGCACAATCATGGGTTAGGAATACGTGAGAATACGTAGAGAAAGTTTATGAGGGATAGAGATTCTCTTTTCAGTTTGTTTACTTACCGATGAAATGTTAAACAGTCCCCTGGTTTTCCTCTTTTCTTGCAAACTATATACTTGCTGGTCATTATAAACACTAAATAATAAATATCAAAGGTTTTTAAAAGGATTTTATCAAATAATATCTCTTGGAAACACCGAAACACTAGACAAAAATACGACTCACCACCAAGAAAACAACCGTAATGAAATGGAGTAAATATTTGCGCTGGTAGACGACGGATACGGCAATCGTAATAGTTCGGTTCTTGTCGAGAATTCGAGTGGGTGTGTCAAGTCGTTGAACGGTTGTCTCTGTTTACATTTTGTGTATCTAAAAGAGATGCATAGAGAGCTTAAAACATAAATGCATATTTTAGACATGTGCTATGGAAAAACCAGCATAAACAAAAACAAAAGAGAGACATCAAAATATTTAGAGAGATATTTTTGATCCATATTTGTGATTTGGTTACTCATCTTGTCCGAAGGATATTAAATCTGTGGATATATCTATTCATTTTCGAGTTCAAGCCGATATTAACTTTATTTATATTTTCAAAGGCTATAACTATAAGAAATAAGTGTGGAAAGAAAATCCTTAAATATATGTAACCATTAAAAAAAACATTATACAAATAAGGAGTAGTCATTTTAATGTGAGATTCGGCTCACATTTTTACCGTGTTTCTAAAAAATTGTATATCTAATTGGTCAAGGGATTTTATCGTATTTAACTAAATGTGTTATACTAGAAAGAGTGCCCTGTTTAACAGCAGATAAATAATACTGTATACTATGTTCATTATATATTATCCCACTTTTAAACGGTTAAATCTTTATTTATTGAGATAGGGGTGTCTTAAAAAAGGAATTTTATAGGTAAGGTAAAGGTTTTATATGGTAAGCTTTACATTTTTTCCCTGTTTTTTTTTTCGATTTTCGGATAGATATTTTTTTTCTGATTCCAAATATATACCATATTAGGTAGTTGACTTTAATAGTTTTGCTGTACTGGCCATGGCATAGTTTACACAGCCTTGGTTGTATAAGCTTCTGCACTCAACAAATAATGTTACTCCTATAGTAGCATTACTATTTTTATCAGTATCATTAAACTATTACTTTAAATCACTAGGGGATTAATGATAAATCTTCGATTTTTCCGTAAATAACAGTAATGACGTTGTGAAATGTAAAATTAGCTGTTGTAAATAAATTAAACCTAAAATATCTACCCACTTACAGTAAGTATAAAAAAATATTTAGTCCCGAGTCGATGAAAAATACGAATAGCTAAACAACATATCAACAAAAAGAAGATCGATAACGTTATATTGCCCGTCATAGAAATTTCAAATAATTTAATTAACCTGTTGTATTTTGACGTTGAAAGCATTGGTATTTTTCAACACACGCAAACATGTTTGGTGATTTTATATAATAAACGTATACGGGTTATTCTTTAGGTAGGGTAGACCATTCAGAATATTAAATTCTCAATTCCATTTCAGGAAACTCCTGAAATGAGTTTCCGATTACTTTTTCGTGTCACGCCTATTCCTCCAGCACGTTCATTCATCTTACTATTTTGTGATTGTTCGCGTCACAGTCAGTGATTTTCTATACTCTAGATATCAATTCAGTAAAGCAACCTATTCTGTTAACATCTCTAGACAATCAATTATATTTCCCTCTTCTTTTATATCCAAGGTACCTATCCATCACTCTGAAATACCCATTTCATTTACTGTCGATAATGTAATTCCATGATAAACCTATTTACTCTTTTACAGATGTTGGTTACTTGAGATACTTATACTCGTACATAGTATTATAGGGTATCCTGAAAAGAAGGTAGCAAAAACTGCACATTGTAGACCTAGCAATACCAACTATATTAGAAAAATATGCACTTTAGTACCTAAAGAATAGAAAATCTATAGTTGCGGTGGATATGGTGGGTTGGTTCTATGATGATTAAACTGCTTGTTTTCTTTATTGTTATTGCTTGAGGTGAAAAGTACTGGATTGGTGGTACACCTGTTAAACATATTACAACCCAAAATGTTTTTTACTGTGTGTCACCACGAGCTGAATCGATCTGTATATGGAGAACCAATAGAGGTAGAATTTTGAAAATTTTCATGGAGGGGCTAATAGATAGCGCTGACTTTCTTAAAAATATGTTTTACTTTCTGTCGCCTCAAGTTATACCGGAAATTGATACATACTCCCTTATGAAAGTAAGGAATACCTCCATACCTTCATACCTCCTTCCTTAATGGAATACTCCTTTTTGCATCTTTTAATTCCTTGGCAAATTTAAGGGTCCTTTTAATCAAGATTCCTTATACTTAAAATGTAGGGCTTTTGAGATATTTAGTTGTTGTGAACAATTTTGACACTCCAGTGAGACTTTACAAACCTTCAACACCTTACAAATGTCAAAATATTTTTAAAAAACTGGATATCTCAAAAACCATTTACATTTTACATTTTTCAAATACTTTTTTACTTACTTCTGAATATAGTTTAATTTTATATTATGAAGCAAGGACGAGTCATCTTTGGGGATTGAGTGCATATCCAAAATGCAATATATAATTTTCACATTTTACATTATTATATGAAACAAATATATGTTCATTTCTGATTAACAAAACATTTGAACATTTTTCCTTTAAGCTTTATATTTAGGTTATACTTCATTCTAACATTTAAACACTTAGGAATTATTAAGAGGTTGAAATTGTTATTTCCATTTCCAGATTTCTTCAGTAATATAATTTAAATTCCTGTATTTAACTCCCACCGAGATACTCTAAAAGTCTTCTGTTTTTAACAGAAACTTTTTATACCATAAAATGCGGTCAATAAGACTTTTCAGAAGATTTCTAAGGACACTCAAAACCCTCTTACATTTTGGTCGCTACAAGAATGTTGCCAATCTATTTTTAAACATGTTACTCGTTCGCATTTTTATGCATAATGTACTGGGTGGTTGAACAATGTCTCCTATCATTTCCAAAAATCATCCCTTCTTTGTTTTTATTTTTACTTTTTTCTTATATAATATCTCTACCCCTCAGTCTAATCACAAAGATTAGCCCGAAAGTCTGAGACTTGTGTGGGAGGGGGGCGGCATATTATTATTTCGCGGTTCGCATTTGCGCCTCAGGAACGACTTACGTTGGTAGGCCCTAATCGCCATTCAGTGCTGGAATGAGGGAAACCTGGAAAACCTCATTAGTTAGGGAGACAGTCAAACATCAACTGATTTTAATCTCTCACACTAACACCAAGTTCACATTCTTCCCATCCTAGGCCATCGCCAGGATAGTTGCCAAGCCATCCCTGCGAATAAGCCTTGATCTACGAGTAAACAGTTTCATTAAAAATTGTTTGGTGGAATGGGAATTAGAACCCACGACCTCTGGGTTGAGCGATTGAGACGCTATAAGCCCTGAGCCACTGGCCCGATATAAACTGGCGAAAGTTTTATTTATTTTCGTTCCATAAGAATTTTATCTGTTAGACGGGCGCTGGGTATCTTTTTTCGGTATTAACTGTAAATATTACTTTGTGTAACATTTTGTGTTTCTACACTATTACTTATTATAAGCGTATTTTGTAGATTTTCAATGGACAAAATATATTGGTTAGTAATATTGTTCTTCCTCATGTGTCATGTGTTATATGTACAGGGTGGGCCGTATAAGAGTGCGTATCCCCTTATCTCAGAAACTATGTGAGATAGAAAAAAAAGTTTTATATAAATGTTGTTTGCGTTAAAGATGTCGGTATTTTTTTAATATAGTTATATTTGTAGCTCTTCAATATACAGGGTGATGAACTAAACTTATCTTTTTTTAAATGGAACACCCTGTATATTATTATATTTTTGAAAAGCTCTTCAAAAGACTTGTTCAACGATATATAATATGATGGGTCTGTGGTCCACCGTTTCGGAGCTAGTGAGAATTATCTTCAGGAAATAGCCAATATTAAAATCGTGCTAGGAAAGTTAATAATTAAGTTTTTGAGCATTAACTTGCGCCAAGAGAATTCTAATTTTATTTACTTTATTATGTAATTACTCAATATTCAGTTTAAAAAAAATTTTTACCGTGTTGCCACATTTCGAAAACCATAAATTTTCACGATTTTTTCAAATGAAACACCCCGTATATTATTACATTTCTAGAAAGCCCTTCTATCGACAAATTTAGAGATATATGATATGATGGGTTTGGGACATCGTTTCTGAATGATTATCCTCAGAATATGGGATTTTAATACTGGCTATTTCCCGAAGATAATACTCAATAACTCCGAAACGGTGAGCATCAGACCTATCATATTATATATCATTGAACTAGTCTTTAGAAGGGCTTTCTGAAAATATAATAATATATAGGGTGTGGCATTTAAAAAAAGTATTATCTTCGGGAAATAGCCAGTACCTACCTATTAAAATCCCATATTCTGAGGATAATCATTCAGAAACGATGTCCCAAACCCATCATATCATATATCTCTAAATTTGTCGATAGAAGGGCTTTCTAGAAATGTAATAATATACAGGGTGTTTCATTTGAAAAAATCGTGAAAATTTATGGTTTTCGAAATGTGGCAACACGGTAAAAATTTTTTTTAAACTGAATATTGAGTAATTACATAATAAAGTAAATAAAATTAGAATTCTCTTGGCGCAAGGTAATGCTCAAAAACTTAATTATTAACTTTTCTAGCACGATTTTAATATTGGCTATTTCCTGAAGATAATTCTCAATAGCTCCGAAACGGTGGGCTACAGACCCAACATATTATATATCGTTGAACAAGTCTTTTGAAGAGCTTTTCAAAAATGTAATAATATACAGGGTGTTCCATTTAAAAAAAGATAAGTTTAGTTCATCACCCTGTATATTGAAGAGCTACAAATATAACTATATTAAAAAAATACCGACATCTTTAACACAAACAACATTTATATAAAACTTTTTTTTCTATCTCACATAGTTTCTGAGATAAGGGGATACGCACTCTTATACGGCCCACCCGGTACATAAAAAATATTCTTGGCTTGGTAACCAACTCTGTGGAGAAGCTAGAATGGGGGAATACCTATCTGGTGTAATATTAGTTTGGATCTTTACACAATACCTACTGCTGGATGGAGAATCTATTTGACCTCAAAATCATAAACACGAAACCGAGTCACAAACATAGCCTCTATCATCATCTTAAAATACACGGTAGATGTCATGTATCGTATCGCTATAAAATATCAGAAGTCACATTAATTCCCAACAAAATCCATTAAGATCACCCATCACTGTATCAGATTGCAATATACCTATTTACACTTCCTCTACTGAAGTCTGTCGCTATCAGAATACAAATTGTGTTTCTCCAAAGACAGGTGATGTAGGTATTCATGAACTTTGTCAGCACCACATTATTGCGTTTCCGAAATCGTGACTTAATAATTGAAGTATCATTTAATACGCTGAGAGAAAGGTTTGGTAATTATACCTAGTATTTGGTTTATTTTACCAAATGGTAAAATTGAATACAGGGAAATAAATATCTAGCTGAATCAGTTATATGATTTGTTTACTTATTTTGTTTATTATGATTACATTATATTGGTATTATAACTAAATTAATAATAGTCCAATTGAGTGAATTGGTCATTATGACCAAATTATTATTTGCTTTAACTTTGAAGTTTGTAATTATAACCAAATAATCAATAAAACATTTATGTAATTACTTCAAGGGATTTGATATGTGATAACAATTACTAAATCTGTTATTCATATGAATCAAGCATAATCTTAGATAGGAACATTAAATGAAATGAACTATCAAATTGTTGGTTATATTAATATTATATGTGATTAAATATTACTTTACATATACTTACCTCAAAAGTGATATAACGTTCAATGTAATAAACATTTTTAATAAAAATGAAAAGATTATTTTGACATTACTTTATTATTACTTTTGAAAGTATATAAAAATTAATCATATTTACCTTTTGCAATTATTTAATACATAAGTAATAATGATATCACATAAATAACTCTGACATTGTCTATCTAGGGGTTTCTTTTTTGAATTATAAGCTGTTACAAGAGCCTTTCAAACTTCATCAGCCAGTAATATTTTCAATAAATCAAATGAACCTATTACATCCTTTTTTTAACTTATTTGGTGATGGGAAATAATTTTGGTGTTCCTCCACATTTAAAGGTGTCCAAACATTCTGAACTTCTGTAAATGACTTACTTATGGATGTTAACTTGCTCAGGTTTGAAGCTGCAGAAGGTGAGGGTGAATCAATCTGGTCACCAAAAAATATTATCTGAGCATTACTTAAATCAGTCGTAACTGGAGTCAATTCTCACCAAGTACCTACTCCGCGAAAAA
Source organism: Pogonocherus hispidulus (assembly GCA_963924545.1). Lineage (NCBI taxonomy): Eukaryota > Metazoa > Arthropoda > Insecta > Coleoptera > Cerambycidae > Pogonocherus > Pogonocherus hispidulus. Next base: position 9,386,588 of record OZ004699.1, read on the forward strand.
ATGTGGTACAATCAAAGAATAGAGGGTGCAACAGCAACGGGCAATAGATTACGCCTTGTAAATCTTGTATCTTGTAATAGTTTAATTCAAAATGGCGTCAGCAGAACAATATAAAAAATGTACCAAAGTATCTAGTTATGCCTAATTAAAAAAATAATGTACTTACCTATAAATCTATCCAATAGACCTTCAAAGCCCCAATCCCTTAATAAACTCTCCATTACAATTAATTTAACTCTGGTTATTAAACTAGAAATGCTGCAATGCAACAAATACTATTCGTACTTCGTACGATGTACGAACAATACATCCTAGATAGGTAAGTCTAGTCTTCCTCACGCGTAGGTATATCACGATCACGTGAACTGAAGAGACGCTGCTAACTGCACTACACATAGGACAAGAACTTGATCAATACATACTATTGGTTCATGATTATGTCAGGTTCCCGGTTATTAATTCTGATTGGTTAGAAAATGTTGTACATGAAATGCAATACAATTTTTTATTTTGCTACATAAACTAGTTCATAAACTTCTGTGACATGAGGGTTGGGTTTATAAATAATAAGTTTTTCGTTATTATTATAATACAATACTTCATACTTAATATAATTTATACAGAATGTGTGACTGTGTTACGAGAATCTAGCCCGTTTATTTAATGTTATTATTGCTACTATACATCAATTAATCAAGATTTAGTAAATATTACCAACAATTTGATTTCTAATTACTATTACACACCAAGAAAGGAACGCTTTCCAAATCGTTTATTCATATATAAAATATGTATTTAATTACTATTCAACTGAAAGTTTTACAAGAACTATGGCTTTTTTATAATCAGTAAACTATGCACAACCAAATTATTCTAATTATAATTACCATTCTTTTCCCTCAGTGTATAGCGCAGTCTGATATTTTTTGAGATACAGGGTCGATATCTAATCTGTAGCTTAGTTGAAAATTTGTTAAACAATTCAAGCGTAAGAAAAGTTTTATTACAAGGAAATTCATTTAGTACAAATAGTACTAGATAATAATATAATGGAGTTTAATTTTCTAAGCTTCAATAATATTTTGAATAGTATGGCATGCTGTGTAAATTACTTCTCTGATACCAACTCTAATTATATAGCTAGTTAGACTTAAAATATTATGTTGACTTGAATTTGTTTGTGACTTGACTTGAATATATTGCAGAACGGTAAAAAGCAAAGGCAGAGCTAAAAAATGATTTTCTTCTATGTAGAAAGAACACAAATAATTTTTATTATCTCAAATTACTTCAGTCTGGTAAAACCATTAGGGCTTTTTCTTATGTCCTTAAAATTGAATACCCCGTGCTTGTCAGCTATAAATTTAAAACATTCATCAATTCATTTTAACCTCATCACAGGCGAGGACTGAAAAAACGACTCCCTGACAACTTTCATTTGTTTGGAAACATTTAATAAGCTTTTCCGATTACACTGAAGGGCTAATTGATTAATGGGTTATTTAGAATGGCGCTTTTGTCAAAAATCCAATCCGTAGTGAGATAATAAATAATGGACTTTATTAGAAAATCATTCAGATAGCAATATCACAACCATATTTATAATAAAATATACAAGGCAGATTGCAATAATAAAGAGATTTTGCCATAGTGCTCAAATTAAATTACGACACAGCTATATACTCCCATCTTTCGGAGTTTTTGCTCCTCATCACTGTGCCGTGTATATTTCAGCGTAGTATCTATTGGAGTTATATGACCTGTAAAATAGTAAAAATTAGACGGAAATTAGATGTATTAAATATAATAATAATGTTAAATTTTACCATAAAATCATTTTTTCTGATTTTGGTCTTTAGACTGAGGATATTTTATATATATTTGTAAACTACAGCTCCAGTTATTCAAAGTGAAATTAACATAAGTACATAATTACATTATAATACGTCAAAAATATGTTTTCTCCGGGTTACTATAAATTTATTTCAATCTATTGATGTTCCATTCTGTACATTTTTAAAAACTGCTTTATAAGTAATTTTAGTATTGATCATCCACTCCCAAAACAAAGCTACCCATAAACAATAAAAAAATACAAAAACCTACCCCAAACCTAAACCATTCTTAAATAAAAAAATCTATGTATTTATTTAAATTTAATTTGAAACTTAGCCGTAACTTCAAACAGTCTATGTGCTTGAAATTTTACTGTAAAATGCTATGCCTACAGGAATAATTTTTAAATTTTGGCAGCCAGGGCACTCTTGCATTGATTACAATGTAAAAGAGGTACAATTCGTATAAATACTTTACTGAACTTTCAACGTTGAACGTTAATTACAATTACATTTTCTGTCTGTCTAACTTAAGTTTATTGTAATCATATTTCCTGACGAAAAATAACTAAAACTCAATTAAGCAAAAGTTAAAACTCTTTTGCGTCTAGATGTTTGTAATTAGGGAGTAAGCAGCGCCCCCTATAACACTATTATAGGTTCAAGTACTAACTGTAACATTGCCTGAATATCTGTGATTGTGTAACACAGCACAGTACTATAATTAATTAGTAATTGCGAGCGAAAAATAGAATGTGGTCTTTTCATTCAACAACTCTGTTGCCCTGTTGATGTTTTAGCGGCAGCCAAACCGCCCACTCTGTTATGTACTGAAGTCGTCCTATTATTAGTCATGTTACAGCGAGAATACTTAATACTTTATTAAATATCCTGATTTTAATAAGCCTTTCATAAGAAATAACTTCAACAGAACTGACTGAATATAAGAACGAGCCAAAATCTACAGCGTAGCAATAAAATATTCTGCATTGAGACAAAATAAACTTATATCATAAATTTTATTCAGCAAATAAACGTTCAGGTGAAGATACTTCTTTGTTAGGTTTGATATCCACAAAGAGCTGTAACAGGAAGTCATCTTTATATTCCTTACAATCACGCAGTTAACTTTTATACTTCCTGGTTTTATTTATCATGTTGAAACCTTTGAAATTCACGCCATATATGGGTAATAAAGCTTAAGAAACGTAAACAGCTATGAGGGAAAATTGTGGTAACATATATTTATACAAATTAGCAAACGAGTTCCAGGATTTCCGGAACTTTTCTGTTAAACTGTTTATCTTTTATTAACTTTTATACACTGCTAAGAGCTGCTGTGGGATTGGTCGCGCAATATGCATTATACGATAATACGCCAGACAATCCAAATACGGTAGTATTTGACTTTTTACATCTTTCTTTATATTGGAATTAAGCCAAAAAGTTAACTAAGAGATAAATTATTAATGAAATTATCAAATATTATGGTTCAATAAAGTTTCGTATTTCCTCGTTACCTATTATCCTAGTTATACAAAGGAAGGCCTTATTATTTTTAAGATATGTCGCCAACACTACTTTGCGTAACAACAGGCACTGACCAACATTGAATTACAACGGCATATCTTTATATAACCTCAACTTATTGTCTTTAAATACATTTTACTTTTTGATAACGTTATCTATATTTTTTAAATAATGAAATATTAAACAAGCATCTACATTACATTAAAAATAATTATTTTTGGTTACGTACCTTTTGTATTGAATTTTAATGAAAAAAATTAGAAATGGGAGAACATCGCTGTCGCGATTTTCGTTCCCATTTCTAGCCCTACCGGGGGTCCCTTCGGGTGACAAAAGCATCTAGAATAATGAACGAATTAATTCCACACTTTACGTGCAGAAAGAATAAAAGCTACGGATAATGAAACAGAATAAATAAACACTAATACTAATAAATAATTTTAATAAAAAAGTAAAAACAAAGTTTGCCTCCAGCGTGACTCGAACTCGCGAAATCAGCATTCACATTTTTAATCCTACGATGGGCTATCTCGCCTGTTGTCAAAATTTACCCTGAAACGTTTAAGTATTTAAACTGTAAACTGTACGTGTCAACTTGAAAAAATAATTTTTACCGATTTTCTAATGATTGGAAAAGCATTTCGCTTCAATATTTTGGTAATCAGAAATTTTTGGCAGTCAGTACTATCGATTCCGTTACCAATATTCCTCATAAGAAAATAAACTATCTGAAGTTTATTTAGTTTGACAGTTTTCGTGGGAGGCTTGTCTCCTTAGTGCAATCTTACATCGGCAGATAAAATGAGAAAGAAGTTGAGACGGACGCAACTCGAAAAAAAACTCAAAGGATTAGAGAAAGGACGAAACTTTCGCGTGAAGCGATTCCCGAAGCCGTAAAATTAGAAAAAGAGTCTAGGGAGTCCCGCGAAAATTCGGGATTTCGGCAGGCGTGACGGGGCCATTAGGCGCGAGGACAAACACCGGTGTTAGCCGTATCTCTCTCGCTGAACGGCGATCTACGAAAATTTTGCAGAAGTTTTTTGAACAGGCGTCCAAATTGGGAAAACGCGTAGGAAACGGAACGGAAGTACCCCTACGCATTGGAGAAAGGCCGGGGGCGACCTCCGATCGCCCGCGGAGATTGCTCCGCGATCCCCCCTCGGAGAGAATAGCTTTGAAACGTTGTGGATTCGGCGACGGAATTTAGAGCGAGACAGAATCGACGCGTTTTAATATATATGGATGTTTGCTTTTTATTTTTTTACTGACAAAACTGAATTTGTAGTAATCCTCCTGGTGATAAAATCACCTTTAAAATAGTTCTAACATCTCAGGAAATAGTGTTTATAGTAGAGTATGTAATTATTTAAGCTCCTACAGAAATCCAGAAGAATATCGGTGTATTCGATGAACTGAATATCAGTGAAACATCTACACGTCAGTTTCATTTATCTCTAGATGACGTCAACTTCGTTGGAGAAACGCGCGTCGAATGCAGTACAGTAATTTGGTGTTATGTGGAAAACTACGTCAGTGTTTTCAAGATACATGTCGAGTGATAAAATCTATTGGTAGTTATCCTTACCGCAATGCAAGTGGACAGCAATTAAAAGCTGCGAAAAACATACAAGAAAAGTTTACTGTGGATGAGTGTTAAAACTAGTGTTCGAAGATCCCGATATTTTGAAGAAATGTATTGTTTTCGATCAAAAGTCACGTTGACCTTAACGGTTATATCAATCGACAAACAACCCGTTTCATTGAGTTTGAACACTCTGGGGTAGATAAACCATTTCATAGTGGCCTAGTTACCATTTCATGTGTTCTACCTGAGTAAGCGATCATTGATCCTTATTTATTGAGGACGAGGACGAAAATTCAGTTACTCTCATCTGTGAACCAAGATATACAGAAGATTATTAGACCATTTGTGAGAGATTTAAGAACTTTTTAGTTCCTAAATATGTATACTTTAGAGTATATTGTAAGCCTCCAACACAAACCAGCAACTTTCGTTGCTTCTGTATCCTTTGTTTGTTCACTGAAGTTCCTTGTATGTAGGTATGTAAATTATAGTTGAATAAACATTATTATTACTATTATTATTATTATACAGGAAGTTCTAGGAATATTACGAGTTTTCTCAAAAAGAAACGAAACTACCCTACAAATAATTTGTTCATTAATTAAAATGTAGTCGTAACTTAATTAGCGTAAACGAATTTCGTTGTTATCGGTGTCCAAAAAGCAAACTCAACTGCTCAGGTAATGGTGGGAATCCTTTTTACTACCCTCAAGGGGGTTGTGTACTTTTAACCCTTCGTTCGCTTCTGAGTACTCATAATGAAGCCTTATTTAGTCTGGTAACTAATTTCGGTTGAAATATCATGCGTGTTTCCATCATTACACGGTTGTTCCGTTCAAAATACATATATCAAACTTTGCATCTCATATAGACTCACAGCATCTTGAGTCCTTGAAATGTTTACTATGTAGTAATGAGATTGAAACAGCTGTCCATCATAACAGGTCGATAGACTAATAATAGTATATTATACTATAAGGGACAGAAATGCGTTATTTTGGCAGAGGTGCAATTTGAAGCCCGAGGGCGAAGCCAGAGGGCTACAATGCACCGAGGACAAAATAGCATTCCTCCCGAATGGTATATACTATTTTTTCCACGGTCTCATTAACTTAAAAACACATATTTTGTTATTATGAAGTAAGTAGCACCAGAATTATTGTATTCGGATTTGAGCATTTATTTAGTAGTCGTTGAGTTATTGTCATAACTACAAAATAAACAAACAAAAAGAATTGTCAAATTAAGATGTTAGTTTGGTTTAGTTTACAGTTTGTTTAGTGCACAATGAATAATTGTGACTCGGAAGAGATTGTGGAGGCTGCAAATATTGCAATAAGCAATTTGTTACCTACGAAGTCAAGATCTTTATACGATATAGCTACAATCGGTTCAAAACGTGGTGCGCCGAGAAAAATATTCAAGTATACAGCGAGAATGTTTTGTTGGCATACTTCAGTGAAAATGCAAAGAATTACAAGTCTTCCACATTATGGGCGCAATATTCTATGGTTAAGTCATGCTTGATAATTTACAACAACATAGATATAAGCAAATTCCCCAAACTGATCGCATTTTTTAAAAGAACCGGTGAGGGATATCAAGCGAAAAAATCGAAAATATTGACAAAGGGTGAAATCGACCGTTTTCTATCAACTGCAGATGACAAAGAATTCTTAATGATTAAGGTAAGATTACTTTTGTTGTTAGGTATTTCAATTATTTAGTATTTTGATTTTTTATAGGTTGTATTCATTCTGGGGATTGCCGGAGCTTGTCGAACTGATGAACTAGTCAATTTAACTGTAGATGATATTGAGGATGTAGGCTCATCCTTGATTGTAAAAATTCCAAACACTAAGACAAAGATTCCACGAACCTTTGTGGTTACCGATGTGGGAAATATGCTTGAATTGTATCGAAAATACCTGTCTCTTCGTTCTCCCCACGTGAAGCATAAGCGCCTTTTTTTGTACTACAAAGCAGGAAAATGTAGTTCGCAGCCAGTTGGCAAAAATACCATCGGAAAAATTCCTAGTGTAGTAGCTTCGTATTTAAAATTACCTGATGCTGCATGTTATACTGGTCACTACTTACGAAGATCTTCAGCGACATTACTGGCAGATGCTGGTGTGGATATCACGACAATAAAGCGTCATGCTGGTTGGAAATCAACGACAGTCGCTGAGGGTTATGTCGAGAACTCCATTGAAAATAAGACCAAAATTGCTAATCACGTTTTAGTAGGTACCACCACTAGCGCAATCACAAAAACTTTAAATGTAAGCGAAAGTAATATTCCTTCTAATAATAATTTTGAAAATTGTACAAATGTTACATTTAATTTAAATGTCAATAAATAATTTCAATGTTACCTCTTTTTTTGCATGAAAAACGTTCTCCATAATGTAAACTCCCTTGGGAGCATTATACTCCCTTGGGAATAATCGACTACTTCTGTTTCAATTTTGATGTCATAGAAACTGATTTCTACTCCCGACCGTGGAAAATAATAATGAACTACAAATTATGAAATAACTCCTCATGCTGTGAAAAGCGTTTTGCAGCATTTCTGGCGTTATGGTTGCACATTGCTGAACAATTCTTTGTTGCAGTTCTTGCAAATTATTTACCGGAGTTGCGAAAATCTTGTTTTTTACGTAAGGAAATATAAAATAGTCCATAATTGTTAAACAAGGTGATCTCGGAGGAAACTCAACTTCTGTATGCAAACTTATCAGCCGGTCATCAAAAAACTCGCGGAGGAAAGCAATATTTTCTCGTGTAGTATGTGCTGTTGCACCGTCATGCTAGAAATAACCGTACCAAAGTTCATCATCGTTTAACTGTTGCACAAATTCAGCCAAAAAGTTGTGTCTGTACCTTTCTGCGTTGACGGTGAAATCGAAAAAAATTGGCCCAATTATTCTTCTGCGAGAAACTGCCATCCAAACACCAATTTTTTGAGCATGTAGTGGCGATTCAGTAAAAACATGAGGCTTATCATTGCTCCACATTTGCATATTTTGAGAATTGATGTATCCCGAAAGGTGGAACCACGCTTCGTCAGAAAAAAAATTCAAGTCCAGAAGATCGTCATTCATTAAATTATTGACAAACCAATGGCAGTAAGCAAGGCGTCTGGGGTGGTCTGCGGGCAGAAGAGCTTGATGTGCTTGCATCTTATATGGATGCATGTTCAAGTCTTTCTTTAAAATCTTATGACATGTTCCATAAGAAAGTCCAATTTCCTGAGAAAGACGTTTCAAAGGTTTTGCAGGCTCCTCTTCCATACGTTGACGAACGTCATTGACAACTTCTTCTGTACGAACTCTTGGTCTACCAACACCTTTTTTATGAGTTACACAACCAGTTTCGCGAAACATTTCAACACAATTTGTAAGGCACGCATAAAAATTGTCCGGTAATATTACCAATTTTGTGCTGTGTGGTAAGAGGCATGATTCAAAAACTGGATTAGAAAATTTCAGCACAATGACTTGACAGATTCTGACACAACAAAACATATTCAAAAATTTAAAGTAAGACACACGTTTCACATTCTACAACCACCCTTGACCAAGATAATTTTTGATATCCCGGTATTACTAGACACAAAAAACAACAATATTAGACTTAGAACAATACCGAATTACGCCATCTCGCAACTTGAATGTTTTTTTACAAAAAATATGCTGCTCACTAGACTACTTTACTATATATTTTATTGAATATTCCATGTACAAAAGACAATGGCATAAATATGTTATGAGAGAGCCTACTATTCATCACAACGTGTAATGCGTGTGATATCATAATGGGTGAGTGGTGGAAATTGAGATGAAATGGTGATGACAAATTGTCAGAGGATGGGATGCGGTAAATATACGGCACTATCAACAGTAAATGCATTGTACTCCGATAATAGTATATTATGATATGATACGAGTTTATAGTAAGCTTTTAAAGCACGCGCAACGTATTTATGGACACGCGAAGGGGAGTACCCACAACGTGCTTTAAAGACACTTCAATACAATACAATGGTAAAATCAATACAATTTTCGTCAAATTTAATACATTTATACAAAGTAGGCTACCTGATGTTTTCAAGTATAGTGTATATAAGCACAATTGAAACCGTATAAAAACTAAAAGCCGGCAAAAACAGTCGGCATCTCTTTATTGTACAGGGTATTCGCGTATATTTTGACCCCTACCTACAGGGGTTATTAAGAAAGTTAGAAAAAAAATTTAAGTACAGAAGTTGTTTGGTTTTCCACGTATTATCTTTTAGCTAGGTCGAAAAAAAATTTGCATGACGTAAACTTGGGAAAATTTATTGAACATAATATTTTAAAATGGGACACCCTGTATAATTTTACACGCTTGGGGAAACATTTTTTTCCTGATTTCAAAAATATATATTTTGTTGACATTTGCACTCACAGTTTTCGAAATATTCGACAGCGAGTACTATAAAAAAATACAAAAAATACAAAGAACTAAAAATATTTAACACTAGAAATCAACAGTAATAAAAAATATTTAACGATTTTCGATGTAACCTCCTTAGTTATTTAAACATTATCTAATATTTTCATTTCTTAATATTTTATTCATAATTTATTGTAAATATTAAATATTAAATATTTCGAAAACTGTCAGTGCAAATGTCAACAAAATATATATTTTTGAAATCAGAGAAAAACATTTTTCCCAAGCGTCTAAAATTATACAGGGTATCCCATTTAAAAATATTGTGTTCAATTGGTTTCCTCAAATTTACGACATGCAAATTTTTTTTCGACCTAGCCAAAAGATAATACGTGAAAAACCAAACAACTTTTGTATTTAAACTTTTTTTCTAACTTTCTTAATAACCCCTGTAGGTAGGGGTCAAAATATACGCGAATACCCTGTACATGGCCGGAGGTAGAAATGTTTGCTATTAAGAAAATGTTATAGAGATCGTTTTATGAGAATCGTATTCATTTTTATTACTTTTTGGTTATTAGATAACTATTATTTGTTCATGTAGGCAATAACATATTTTATTATTGTTAAGTATTGCTTATGTTTATTATTGTTATTTTTATTGTTTATTTAACAAAACTAAACTACGCTTGGTAATTGGTATTTATGGGTTGCACTGGAAAACTATTGATGATATTTCAGCACTCGGCACGGGAAACAAAAAAATGATTTGCAACCCAGCAGACCAGTCTGTTTATTCTCTTTACATCAGCGCGCAGTTGTAGATGGTTCAGCGGGCTGATTAGATTTCCAGTGTAGGACTAACATGTACAGTTTTAGTTACTGTTCTAATCGCGATACCATTGCTAAATACATAGGACGAAATAGCGAGATAAGTGCGCCCGGTCCTGTGCCTTAACACTGACCAGTTTCAATTGTGCTTATTACTATAACTATAACTATTGTCAAAGTTGGTTTGACAGTGAAAATTTCCTGGAGTCCTGGACGTCTGCGAGTCCCAGTCCAGCCTAGTCCGAGTGCGAGTATTTTCCAGACTTGTTACGTAAATTACTATTTAGTGTGATTTACCATCTGACAATTGACGATTTGACAAGTATATTGATTTTATACAATAGTTTGTGATTGGCATGGCAATAATAATAATAATAATAAATCGACTTTATTTATCACAATTACTAAGAAAATATACATTAGAAAATAAATACATTTAACCTTGCTTGCAACTTGGCGAAGTCTAGCTAAGTAGCTACTCTACTCAACCAAGATGCAGCAAGTTGAAATTCCTAGAAAAACTTTAATAAAAATAAATACCTGAAGAAGGCATCGACCGAAAGACATTAACTATTTAAATTATTAACTGTATAACTGTTACAACATTTACAAATAAAGGCAATAAAAAAAAATCAATGGAACAATATTTGAAAGGGTTGAAACATTAAAAAAATTGATTTTTAAAGTGTTTTTTAAAAGAGTACAATGACATTTGTAGAAGGTCACTAGAGAGAGAGTTATATAACAATACTGCATTAAAATGAAAACTTCTCCTAAAAAGAGCAGTGTGATGCTGAGGCATGGTCAACTTAGAGACATTACGCAAATTTACACGATGAATCTGTAATCGAAAAGTGAAAATATTCCTAATAGGAGAGCTCAGTTCTGATTCTCTAAATATTTTAAGCAGAAAAATTGCGAGGTGAAGCTGCCTACGATCTTCCATTATTAACCAGTTTAAACTAATTCTGCTAGCTGTCACATGATCAAATTTCCGCAAATTAAAAATTAATCGAACACAAGTGTTTTGTATCTTTTGAATTCAATTTTTATTAAATGTATCTAAACATGGACCATATAAAAAATCACAATAATTAAAATTAGAGAGAACAAGCAATTCACAAAGGTTTTTCCTAAGCTTAAAATTGAAATAGTGACGATTTGCATATATTAATTTTAAAGATGAAAATGATTTTTGTATTAACTTTTTTATATGTTCTCTAAAACGGAGATCTTTATCTATAATTAAACCTAAATTTTTTATTGACTTGGCACATGGTAACGAGTCACCTTCTATATACACAATAAAATTATCTTCAAGAAATGCCACATTATTTCTTTTCCCAAAAAACATTACACACGATTTTGACGAATTCAGTTTTAAGTTATGTTCATCAGATTTCTTCTTTAATTCGTGCAATTCTGCATTTATAACACTAGATGCTAAATGATATTCAGAATGATGAAAATGATGATAAATTTGTGTATCATCTGCATATGCTTGCACAGAACATTTTTGTATGGATTTTAAAATATCAGCTGTATAAATAATAAAAAGAAGAGGGCCAAGAACGGAGCCTTGTGGTACTCCACAAGTTAAATTTGTATTAGTCGAAAAAATATTGTTATAGTATAGGATCCTCTGTGACCTGCCAGCCAAATAAGAGGATATTAAACGAAAAGATGTTACATTAAATCCGTAATATTTTAATTTCTCACACAGAAGATCATAATTAATAGTGTCAAAGGCCTTCGAAAAATCTAATAAAACCAATACAGTATCAAGTTGTTTATCAGTGGCCGTAAAAATGTCATTAGTAACTTTGGTAAGTGCAGTCGCTGTACTGAAATTTTTCCTAAAACCATTTTGACGATCAGGAAGAATTTTACAGAAGACGAAATAATCATAAATCTGAGTATGTAAAATTTTTTCAAAAATTTTAGAAAATGTAGGTAATATACTAATGATCCTTAAATCTGAAAACGTATCAGGTTTCGGTTTTTTTACCAAAGGCTTACCAATAGAATTTTTCCATAAACTAGGAAAATAACTCTTTTCAATACAGCAGTTAATTATGTGAACTATATATTGATCAATAAAAGGACTGCAATACTTAAGCATACTAAGGCAGATTCGGTCCACACCACAAGCATTTGACTTAAGATGTAAAATCTTATTGACCTCCTCAGTTGAAGTTAATTTAAAATTAAAAGAATATATTGGATTATAAACATTTTTTCTCAATAGAGAAGTAAATACCTAAAATTACTTTCTTGAGCAAGTAAGTGTCTAATGTGGTATATAAAAAATTGATAATTTTCTGTATCAAGTTTCTGATGGACCGAGTCTGGGGCGTAACTTCGGCTTTTGCCAAACATATGAACCACATGTTATTTTAAACGAACAACCTGAATTTGTCAATAATATCGGCTAATATACAATTGTTGAATAGCAATTCACGTGCAAACAATGGAAAGCATACGAACAATTTTTTTTCCTACCTCTTGATTGCATTTTTTGCTTTTTATAAAAAATATTGGTATACTGAAAAAAATTTATTGTTTCGCTGTATTTACATAATTTTCGCGCTCCAATGAAATCTATTTTATATTTGAGAAATATCAATACATTCAATAAAACCAACACCATTGTCGGTTACTCTGGAGACTGAAACTGTTTAGGGACTTTTCTAATTTGTCGAATTTACAAGGACACATTTCGCTGGTTTTCCGAGATCCTTCTTTCGAAGGTAGTAAACTGGTCCATCGGCACTAAATTTATCTCCTTATTTTTGATCTCCGAAACTAATAAAGTGGATACTCGAAGCGGATGGTCCGAAACTAAAACTAATTGCACGAAAAAGTGTAATTATCACTTACCAATGTGTATTCACAAATCAAATTTCATTAAAATCTATTAAAACGTTCGACTTTTATATATTTTATTAGATACTAGGTTTTGTAGAGTAGAAACGGTGATTTTTCTATATAGGGAAGCTGGTTTAAATAATCCTATTTTGACTGCAAGAACTTGGATGGTTACCTGCTGATACACATATTTCAGAAACACTTTGCATACTGTTACTACAACATTCACAAGCTTATTATTAATAATAATAATAATCCAGAAACTCTGAAACTTGTGTGGGAGAGGAGGCGACATATTATCAACATTTCGCGAGCCTTACATTATATTATTAACATATCATTAGTTAGGGGAAGAGTAAAACATCAATTGATTTTAATATCTCACATTAACACCAAGCTGACAGGTTATCGTCAGAATGGTTGTCTGGTGGAATGGGGATTCGAACCCACAACCTCTGGGTTGAGCGATCGAGACACTAAAGCCTGAGCGGCCGGCTCGCCTATTATTTGATGTAACTGATTGTACAGAGGGTTCCAGATTGATTGTCCGGTACGGGAACGCAGTCTATCCTGAATATAATCAAAATTTATTTCCATTTGCTAAAATTACTTTCTTTTTAACTGTCAATTTGAAAATTTTCATATTTGACAGCATTTGACGTTTGACTCAGTGGCGTTTAGCATTTTTCGTGTTTAAATTGTTTTACTAAAGTATCATTTGCGTTTAAAAGAGTATTTTTCAATACTATACAGTTTCAGAGAGTCCTAAATATTTATTTATTTATTTAGTTACTCCATCCAACAGCAGAAGCCAATTACAGGATGGGAAAATGCACAATTTACAGAACTCATCAAAGGAATATACAAAAAAATCACACAACCATGTATAAATATATGACAGTAACGTTAGAAGACTAATATAAAAAAAACAAATACAAACTAATACTGTTACATAAAGAGGTAAAAAAACAATTACAAACTAATACTGTTACATAAAGAGGTAAAAAATACATAAAAAACACCATCAACAATGACAAATAAATAAGTGTATAATTAAAATATATAAAGAGAGTTTATTAACAAACATACAGTTTTTTAATTTCCTTAATGGTACAATGAAATATATCAATCCTGTTTTGCAAATTGTTGTAATTCCTACACATGAAGTAGAGTGGAGAAAATATCAGTAGATTTGTTCTAGGCGTAGGAAGATAGAATAGTATGTTACTTCTAGATTCAAATCTAGGAATATGTAAATGAAGGCAACTCAAAATTTCAGGACAATCAATCTTGTTGTTCATGACTTTGTACAAGAATATGACAGATTATACAATTCTACGACCATGTAAACTCGTTGCCGTAAATCTCTCAAGTAGTAAACTTTGAGGTGTTCCAAAAGGTGGATACGAGCCATCTTCTTTGAATGCTAGATATTTTAGAAAACGTCTTTGAATCGATTCTAGGCTCTCAATACGTGTTACATAACCAGGACTCCAAATTAACGAAGCAAACTCAAGTTTTGATTTAACAAAAGCATTAAAGAGCAAAATTAACAGAGTTCTATCAGTAAAAACTATGGAGTTTCTTATCACAAAACCTAGATTCCGGTAACATGTTTGTATTACATTGTTAATATGTGCATTAAATGTTAATTCCCTGTCGAAGGTGACTCCCAGATCTGTAATACTTTGAGGACGATTTAAAATGTTATTATTTATTTCATAATTATACAATACAGGTTCACGTTTTTTGGAAAATGACATTACATTACACTTCTCTATATTAAGTGGAAGCTTATTTATTACGCACCAGTTATATATTTTGTTTAGATCATCTTGAAGTATCTCGCAATCTGTACTAGAGACAATGTTACAGTATAGTTTCATATCATCCGCGTATAGTAGATAAGACAGTTCCAAATCATTACAATGTCATTAATAAACAATACAAAAAGAAGGGGTCCAAGAATAGAGCCCTGGGGTACTCCGGATGTTACCAAAATCATCGACGATTTGTAACCACTACATTCAACGTATTGTATCCTCTCGCTAAAATATGACCTGAAAAGATTCAGCAAAGGTAGGGATAAGCCAAACCGCTTAAGTTTACATAGCAGTAAAATATGATTTATTTGGTCAAAAGCTTTACTAAAATCTATATATATCACGTCCACCTGACCATTTGAGTCTAAATAGTTAGAAATAAATTGTGTAATACAAAATAGATTAGATACAGTTGATCTATTTTTTAGGAAACCATGCTGATGGCAGCTAATTTGACCCTGAATATGAGGGTACAGTACCTCATGCAAAACAATTTCAAATACTTTGGCAAACGTACATATTATCGTAATCTGTCTGTAGTTTTCGATAACACCTTTAGCACCTTTTTTATGGACAGGACAAATTCTTGATTTTTTCCAAACTGATGGAAATATGCCTGATTTTAATGACATGTTAAAGATGGTGCAAAGCGGTTCAACAAAAACAGAAGAGCAATCTCTAACCACAAATGCTGGAATCTCGTCCGGCCCTTTAGTGAATTTAGGTTTTAACCTTTTTAAAGCCATCAGGACATCGCTAGGAGTAAATTTGTCTATATGTAAGTTACACTGCATGAAATTAGCATCTAGTTCACTATCGGAAAAGTTATTATCTATATCAGAATCATCAGCAAACGAGGTACTAAAGAATCTTGCAAATCCGTCAACAATTTCTTGTGTGGTATTCAGTTCATGATTTTCGTAAGTTAAGCTCTGAGGAATAGAAGAAACACCTTTTTTAGAATTAATATATGACCAAAAAGATTTGACATTACTTTTAATATTGGTCTGTATGCTATTTAAGTATGCCCGTTCTTCATCAGATGTATCATTCTATATCATCATGTAGTTATACTGGCGATACATAGGAATAGAATGATACAAAATAATAACTATATTATTTTTAATAAATTGTCTCTATTTTATTTTTAACAAACCTATATTTACTGACGTACCATGGCATGAAACAAATCAAATCAAACCAGTAAGTTCCCTTGCCTGCGCTTATGATTCTAGTGCAGATTCTAAAAATAGAAAGGCGGCACATGAAAAATCATTATGAAGCGGCACGGACAATCATTCTGGAACTCTCTGTATTTAAGAGGCAGACGAATCTCACTTATTTTTACAGATAGACCCAAGCAACCCAATATGGCTATGCTTGGTAAGGAATGTTCTATCCAAATATGTAAAAATATACAGGGTGTTCAATTTAAATTAACAAAGTTGACATCCGCGGCCATTTTGTTTATTTTCTAAAACTTCGTAAAAAATTGTGCAACGTTTATATTTCACATTTTTTTATAATTCTATAAACAAAAAAATTAACAGGGGAGTCAGCATATAGTGAATCACCCTGTACTCTTTCTTACAATTATTTATGTTTCAATGAGTTCAAATGAGAGAGGAAATAAGGAAACCAGATTACTGTACGAAAATGGAAAGTCTCAGACTGGGAAAAATTATTTAAATGCAATTTTCGGTTAGGCGTTAAAGAAGGTTTCAAAAATAGTAGTTTTCTAAAACCATTTGAATTGGTAACATAAGTTGGATGTCGGTGTTTTCTACTTATTTGAAGTAAGGCGTGTTTGATTAATCGAATTTTGTATTAATTAATTATGTGGTAATTGTGTGTGCGGATTCCTCCTCAATAACAAAACTTTTTATAGAGGACAATACTGTGTTAGGGTTTATAAATAGGATGGTTCTAAAGTTGATGAATACTGTCAAAGAATAAGGTCGTGATAAATCTCAATGGACTAAAGAATAATGAAATCCGTTGTAAGAAACAATCCCTTTTCAAAACAAACTTGCTTAGGTATAACAAGCCAACATATGATTAATGATTACTGCCGAGGGTTTGATGCTAACTTAAAAGTTTTCGCGGTTAAACTTTATGTATTTGTGTACATTTTCGCGTCTAAAGACCACGTCGTCTGTGGCTACAACCAACTGTTTTACCCACGTCTAAGATGAAACGCGACGATGATAAATAGGATTACACCCTTAGAATACAAAGTAAAAGGAAACATGATAAAGGTTTGTACGGTAACGCTGTACAGGTAACGGTTTACACTACTAGAAAAATAGGTATACTTAACTAACTGAAATGGATTTTGGATTAATTTTTCATTCGAATAATGTATTGTCAGGCATGGCATATGTACAGGGTGCACCATTTAAGTTGGCAAACTTGAATATCTTGAAAATGAGACATTTGAGAGAAAAATGTTTCAGATAAAAGCCCAGGCAACACACTTCCATCTAATTAACGTTAATAATTCGTCTAGACGAGACGTCTACCGACGATCTATTGTACACTGTATATCGACGACTAAATGTCCCCCAGATAAACGTATATATTTCATATAACATAGAGCATAAATAGATGTTCTTGTTCAACATCTTTTTGATAGCAGTTGTATACGTCTAATAGATGTCCTTATTCAACGTCTTTGCGATAGCTTTTGCGTACGTCTAATACATATCGTTATTCAACGTATTTCTGATAGCTATTTTATACGTCTAACAGATGTCTTTATTTAACGTCTTTCTGGTAGCTACTGTATAGGTGTAATAGATGTCCTTATTCAACGGCATTCTGATAACTATTGTATACATCTAATAGATGTCCTTATTTAACGTCTTCGTTATACCTACTGTATACGTCTATTCGTAATGCTTACATGCTATTGGTACTGAATGGTACCCTTTGATCCTCATATTGATCTACCTACTAACTAACCACAGTTTAACCTACCTACCTATACATAATGTAACCCAAGTGTATTAATTATAATTTAGATATTTAATGAAAATGAATGCATTAGAATATGGTCAGGTATAATATACTTACTATATATTACCATGCATATATAATTTTAACGTTCACGAACGAATACTATAATAGTTACACTAAAATGTATACCTCATTATACTTACTTACTTAATAACGAAAACAGCTTTTCACTAGTTGAACTTCCTAGGGTACTAAATAGCTATAAAATTTCTTTTAATCTAGTAGGACATCACCACTAACCACTAACGTCTGCAAATTGCAAATGGCCGAAATGAAATGGCGAATTCGAATTGGCGTATGGCGTTGCATTTTACAGGTTGCACAACATGCGGTAAATGACCAGCACTGAGCACTGTAAGTAGGTACACCGAGAGAACTGCGGCTGCGCACTCGTTGCCTAAGTCGTTGCCGTTGTGGTTTACGGTGTAGGAAAAAGTAGTTCTGGATATTAAATAATGCATATTATTATTTTCTTTAAAAAATATATTATTTAGAGATTATTCAAATTATTTGTTGATCAAAATGTATCTACTACTGTTTGTCTTTCCCGGTATATGGAAACGAAATTTATCCAGAAATTAAAAATTTTCCGAAAATTTTTAAAATTTAAAATTTTTTGTTAAATCTGAAATTGGTGTCAAACGATAGCTTATGAAAAGTTAAGATAGGAATGTGCAAACCGTTTTGCTTGATCTCAAACCGTTTGAATTTTACAGGGTGTCAAAGTTGCAAAATATCAATATTCACCTGTCAATATCTCAAAAACAGTTTGAAGATAGGTATAGGACATCCTACATGAAATGTGTTTAGAATTTCACGTAGAATCCAGAAATGAAATAATATATAGGGTGTTATAATTAAAATAACCAAGTTGATGGCGTCTTCCGGTATAACCGGAAGTGGTACGTAGACGCCATTTTTATATTTGGGGAGGACATATCCGAAAACCTGATATACCAAATTTTCAAAATTCAAATCGAAGTAGTCTCTGAAATATTCTAATGGGCGCTCACCGTAAGACACCCTGTATAAATAGACGTCTCTTAGTAGAAGATAATTAGATAAAATGAAATAACAGACATCTATATTTAAACAATTATTTTGTTAGTCGTACAAAAAAGGGTCTATAATATGCCGTCTATACATTAGATTTTAATTGTCGTTTATAGGTATACATATACCTATAAACCTAACCTATAAACCTATAGACGTCTCTCAGTAGACGAAAATTAGATGCAAGGAAATAACAGACATCTATTTAAAATTAATTCTTTTAGTGGTACAAAAAGGTTCTAAAACATGCCGTCTATATTACATTAGATTTAGATGGTCGGTTATACACATATAAATAGACGTCTCTCAGTAGACGAAAATTAGATACAATGAAGTAACAGACATCTATTTAACATTTATTTTGTTAGTATTACAAAAATGGGCTAAAACTATATTATATATAAGTCTATATTACATTGGATTTCGATGGTAGTTTAAATACATATAAATAGACGTCCCTCAGTAGACAAAAATTAGATATAATGAAGTAAGGAGACATCTATTTAACATTTTTTTTGTTAGTGTTACAAAAAGGGTCTATAACAAACCGTGTTTATTACATTAGATTTCGATGATCGCTTATATACATATAAATAGACGTCTCTCACTAGACAAAAATTAGATGTAATGTAGTAAGAGACATCTATTTAACATTTTTTTTGTGAGTGGTAAAAAAAGGGTCTATGAGAAGCCGTCTATATTACATTAGATTTCGATAATCGCTTATATACATATAAATAGACGTCTCTCACTAGACGAAAATTAGATACAATGAAGTAATAGACATCTATTTTACATTTATTTTGTTAAGTGGTACAAAAAGGATCTATAAAGTGCGTCTATATTACATAACATTTTAGACGTAGACGGTAATTAGACGAGATATACGGAAATAAAACATCTATTAGACGATGTCGTGTTGCCTGGGAGTATCATCGTTTTATAAGCGGGATTTAATGGTTATATGTTAGGTTTGTTTGGTTTAGAGTTACAAGGTTATTTGAAGGGTAACTTTTATTTTTTAAATAGCAACCCCTATTTTTTTTAATTATTCGTATTCTTCGTAAAAAACCTAACAACTTTTGTTCTGTGGCATTCCGTGTTTAACCTCAGCGTTTACGAGTAATTACGCATTTAATGTAGAACACTTCTGAAAAATGGAGAAATATTTGATTGGATACTAAAGGTAAGTTGAACCCCCCCCGGAAAACCCCTGGAAAACTAATGTTATTTATGAGAGTAACAGAATTTTTATTGCGTACCTACTAAGTTATTGCAAAAAGGAAGTATAATTTATTTGCGAGTTATTCCATCCGGAAATTAAAAGTTAATCAATTTAACAGATGTTCAAAGTGATGGTCTTCGACTGCAATACATCGTTCAATGCGTACTGCAAAATTGTCCACCGTCCTTACTAACATGCCTCTGTCAATGTCGCGGCAAGCATTTCTAATGCGTTCTTGCATACTTATTTACCGGTGTGGTTGGTACATCTTGGTAAACTTGTTGTTTAAGATATCCCCACAAAAAAAAGTCTAGGGAAGTCAAATCAGGGGATCGGGCGGACCAATGTACTGGACCACCTCGTCCAATCCATCGCGCAGGATAATCCCGGTCCAATATTGCACGTGACGTCCGTGCATAATGTGGTGGACAACCATCGTGCTAGTACCACATGTTCCTCCTGAGTTGGAGTGGTATGTCTGCAAGAAGCTGTGGTAATTGATGGTCCAAAAACTCAGTGTACATTGCCCCCGTCAAAACACCATCAATAAAGACAGACCCTATTAATTTATCGCCAACTATGCCACACCAAACATTTACAGTCCATCGTCTCTGCATTTGTACTTCACGCAACCATCTTGGATTTTCTGAAGACCAATAATGCATGTTGTGCCTGTTCACTTCTCCATAACTCGTAAAATTTGACTCATCAGAAAATAGTACTGTGTGAAAAAAGTTTCCATCAGCTTTTAATTGTGCATGTGCCCATTGACAAAATGTGACTCGATTGTGAAAGTCATCGCCATGAAGTTCCTGATGGAGAGATACGTGGTAGGGATGAAATTTATGACGTTTCAGTATTCTAAGAAAGCTTGTTTGTGAGATGCCAAGATCATGAGAAACTGCACGAGAACTTGTGTGTGGAGTCATATTGACCGTAGCTAATACTGCAATTTCATTTTCTTCTCCAGTTACTGTTCGTCGACGTTGTCTTTTCTTTGGTTGAATACTGCCATCTTCAGAAAACTGATGCACAACACGATAAAATGATCTACTGGATGGATGTCTTCTATGGGGAAAACGCTGTGCATACAATTCGCGCGCGTTCTCAATGTTGCGACCAGCTTCTCCATAAATGAAAATCATTTCAATTTTTTCTTCGACTGTTAAGGTTTCCATCGGTAACATACTCGTTAAGATACAACGCTTTATTAGTAACACACAGCTAAATAATAACTTCGTGAAATTTGAATTGATACGATCTCACGTGTAGTTCGGACTCAACTTAACTCTTTAAGTCTTCAAATTACAAATTTGCTTTATATTGAGTCTAGATCAGCAACAAACATACGGCAAAAAATTCGCTCGTGGCCAATATACTTCTTTTTGGTCTAATAAAAACTTACAAGTTTGTAGTGATAGTAAATTTTTTGTAGCCTCTTCCCACTTTTTGTAATATCTGATGAATCAGTAGCCAAACTAATAGCCAACGGTAGTGTTCATTGCAAGGGTAACGGCTACTTTTACATTTTATTGTTACTGCTACGTTCAATGCTTAATTACTCGTAAACATTGAAAGTAAACTCGAAAAGTCAAAAAACAAAAGTTTTTAAGTTTTCTACGAAGAATACGAATCATTAAAAAAAATAGGGGTTCCTATTTAAAAAATCAAAGTTACCCTTCATATAACCTTGAAACTCTAAACCAAACGAACCAAATATATGACCATTAAACCCCGCTTGTAAAATGATGATACTTTTGTCTGAAACATTTTTCTCTCAAATGTTTCATTTTCAAGATATTCAAGTTTGCCAACTTAAATGGTGCACCCTGTATATGCCATTGTGTTATTAGGATAAAAAGTGATATTTTTTCTGGCGAGCAGTTGTTTGTGTTTGCGAGGTGGAGCGTCAGCGTAGCCGAACGAATATTCGCGCAGCCTCGTAGCGAATATTCGCGTCAGCGTAGCCGGGCCGAGCCGAGCGAATTGTTTCTTCTTGATCATTGATTTCAAGCACTAGTTAAGTCAAGCATTGAAAACATTAAATTCCTCATACAAATTTATTCCAAAAACCATATTTTTTCATTAGCTATACCTGAGTCACTCATAACAAACTTAAAATTTTATTAATAAGCCTTCTAGGGCTATTACAACAGCGCCACGGAACAAGGGCGTACGCACCATTTTATAATAATATATTCAAAACTCATCCGTACTACAACATGGGCAACAGTATACTAACGTGAACAGTATTTTGATGCCTGGGCTCGCTTATTTCCGTGTTGACTCGCTTCACATGCCGTTGAATCGCGGCTCTCTATGATAGCCACATATATTACTAAATATTCCAGATACTTAAAATATATAAAATTGTATCCATAAAGTAATAATAGGTAATGAATACTTTCAGTTAAAATATCTACGTTAGTAACATATTTTGACTGAATATAATGTTTAGCCCATACCTAACTACCTTATTACCACGGATGTTACTCTGTTTTAGTAGACTTATATCAGACAGATATACAGTGTGTCCAAGATAAAGATGGGATAGCATTGGGATCTTGGAAACGGTAAGAGCTAAACTCAGGAGGATTTTCCTCGTTAATTTTTAATGGTAGCAACAACAAGCTAAATACGTAATTAAACTATTACTTGTGATACATCATTGAATTGAGAATAAAAAATGGTATCAAAATTTCTATTTAAAAATACAGGCCCGTATTTAAAGAAAAGAAGTTGATGATGGTTTCTCGGAAACGAAACGTCGGCCAAAAACTTGATGAATGCCATCTTGTTAAGGTCAAAAAGTGACAATGGAAAAGAATTTTTATTTTTTGATAGCTGTTAAAATAACTCCAGAAATAAATAAAAACAAATATCGCAAAAAAATGTTTTTCCAAATATTTCGAAATCAAAAATAGATAACTTATTTTTGCAAAGTCCATGTAAAAGGTATTCAAACTGTTCAACTTTTTCACATTATAACCAACTTTGTATCTCTTACCGTTTCCAAGATCCCAATGCTATCCCATCTTTATCTTGGACACGCTGTATATTTAGTAGACATCATGACATATCATGGGAAGTTTTGAGACTTCCAGTTTGTAATAAAACTCAAAATATTATTTCAATCTGTAAGCACTGCTTTCAAGCTAACCTGAAACCAATTTAAATAATGATCGATTGACGACAATATCAAGGTGTTCTACTTCCGTATAGAAGCCTCATTTTCATTTTGTTTACGTTTGTGCGAATTTCTACGGTAACTGTGAAACTTTTTATCCAAAAATAAGTTCTACGAATAAAATATCATTTCTTTATGCAGGGTTTCTCACCACACCTGTTCTTTAGTAGATACTATGTTATTATTTTTAACGGTTTCGTGTTAATACTATTATGAATTCTTCATCAGGGAGTGTGTTTGAATAATTTCGAAAAAGTTGTGAATATATTGCATATCCCATGTCCCTAATCGCATATCTTTTGCGATATTGCGATGAGGGGAAAACATGGTAGATGCACACAATCGTTTTTATGAAGCAGTGGCTTGTATAGTACTTGATATATCTATATAAATAAACAAGGATCATCAAGAATGTCACCTTTATGATTTTTTTGATACTTAAATCAACATTAATTATTGTACTTTTAACAAACGTACAACTGACGTAACAACAAATATACACAACAGTTAGATTCATTGTGCGCTAATTTTTGTAACGTTTACTTTGCATTAATCTGTCCAGAATTACACTATATAGAGTTCAAGCAAACAGAACTATTTTTTAACTAATTGTTGTATTTTCTTATCTAGACGTAAATAAATAGTAAAATAATATTCAGTTTGTGTCATATGTGAATGCTTCATTCCTCATTAATTATTATTATTTTATAGTGCACTTAAATGGTTATCTTTATTATGAACTAATTCTCTTATTTATTAGGGTAGATGGATATAATATTAAAAATTTCCGTTTTTGTCTAATTGTTTTTAGTACGGATGTCACACCTGCCAATACAGACCCGGCATTATAAACACCTAACATTCACGCAGTAATTAATAATTGTCAAACGTAATATTTTTTATAATTCAGTGCTTTTTAATGTAATTTAGTATCCTACACTGAGAAAAGTATTTAATATGCAAAAAACTGTGGCTTATTAGAGGTTTTAAGCAAAATTTTTCTTTGTGTATTAAGAAATTAGTTTTGTTATTCTTATCTTTGTTAAACTGATGCCATCACTTGAAATTTTTACACATTCTCTCACAGAGAAACTCATGCTTTATCACATTTTGTGTATGCAAATTTAGTGTTCTATTAAAACAAAATGATTCTCTACCTCTATCCATTTACAGAGCACTAGTTTCATTTCTGTCAACACACACCCATATTTCAATTCCCAATCAGTTCATAATAAAATATTTATTGGCTATATCCGACTCCCAGAATATAAGGAATAGGTGAAATGAATTCAATAGAGAAAAATATTATATTCTCAAATCGTTTCCAATTCGTTTGAAAG
Organism: Pogonocherus hispidulus; assembly: GCA_963924545.1. Classification (NCBI taxonomy): domain Eukaryota; kingdom Metazoa; phylum Arthropoda; class Insecta; order Coleoptera; family Cerambycidae; genus Pogonocherus; species Pogonocherus hispidulus. Next base: position 9,411,320 of record OZ004699.1, read on the forward strand.
GGACGTGTCTATCACAAATTTATTTCGAATACACTATTGCCGAGAAGAATTTCAGTTTTCCCACAGGGAATGGTCCAAATGAGTTTCTCTGTTGGGCAGTTACTGCTTTAATTCAATAAATCTGTTGGGCTCTAGACATTGTTCGGCTGTTGTTGGGCTGTATTTTTTAATTAACAAGAAATCGATTCTATATAGCTTTGACGTATGTGTCTGACGTGTATAAATATCTAATGTTCGGAAATATTTAAAAAAATATACGAACTGGAGGTTTGATTATAAAAAATCTTCAATGAAATGGAATCTGTAAAGAAATTAATTGATACAGTCAAAGGATTCGCGCCATAGACCCAAAAAGAAAGCTTACACCCTAAATCTCTTTCCGTCAGCTATTGTACACTGAATAAAAGCAACAACTCTGAAAAACAGATATTCTTACTTGCAAAATGAATCTGCAATCTTGGGGATATAAATTTTTAATAATTATTATCTGATGTCGAATTACAAGTAGAAAATACTGAGTAAACAACAAGTGAACAAATTTGTAGCGGTTTATTCAAAACAAAGTCCGCGCCACGAGAGAAGTCGTACCTGGTGTTACCCGCCTCGGTTTAATATCAGCGAATCAATGATGTTCGGGCGCCTGTGTAGAACTAATGCGAATGATTATTCGTGGTCACAATTTAAGGCTACAGGGGCGAATAGAATATTGTTACGGAAGCTCACCTACCTTGCTAGTGAATCTGCCTGTTTTGTTAATTCATTTCTTATTGTTTATAAATTAATATTTGTAAAATCTTTAGGTTGACGTTTCTAATCTAGAATTTTCATTTAAGTCATAGAATCGTTCCATTAGGTTCCGGAATCCAAAAGGAAGCTCCCGAATATTCCAGAAGTTTGAAAAATATATAAATACTCGTGATTTCAAGAGGACGGGGAGTTTTTTTAGTCGAAAGCGTGAGCGCGTTAAACTGAAACGTCAAACTAAGGAATTTGTGTTGACAGTTGTGAAAACGAGTTGAAGTTTGTATCTAGTGACAATAAAGATTTGTGTTGTTTTGTCGAACAAGCTGGTTTAATCTGTTTGGAGGTTAGACAAACGTTACATTTGGTGTCAGAAGTGCGACGTTGTTCCACGACGTGAAACGTTCGAAGATTAAAAAAAAAAAAAAAAGGGATCAAATAGTAAGTGTATGCCAGTTACTAGATCGAAATCGATAAAAATGGATGAGACCTTGACACAATTAATGGAAATGATGAAGGAAATCAAGAATAACCAAGAAGAAGTGAAGAACAGCCAAGAAGAATTAAAAATTGAAATGAAGAACAACCAAGAAGAACTGAAGAACAGTCAAGATGAATTAAAAAACGAAATGAAGAATAACCAAGAAGAACTGAAAAACAGTCAAGAAGAACTGAAGAACAGCCAAGAAGAACTAAAGAACAGTTTAGAAGAAAGTAATAAAAAGTTAGAAGAGCTAATGAAAGAAAAATTCAAAGATTTTGAAGAAACTGTAGAAGAAGAAATAAATCAATTGAGGAATAGTATGCAAGACGAAGTCCAAATTGTAAAAGAAAGTGTGAGTACGCTGAGGTGTGAAGTCGAAGAGAGAGTCAACGAAATGCAGAAAGTCAACAGTACGTTGAAGTGTGAAGTCGAAGAGATGCAGAAAGAAGTCAACCGAAAATTCACACAGCTGTCCACGACAGGAATTATTAAAGTTGAAGGTAATTCTGCATCTTCGAGGGTCAAGCCACCAACATTTGATGGAAAGGTACCATGGAGCACATACTTAAAGCAATTTGAGGCGGCTGCCATGGCAAATAACTGGTCCGAAGGTGAAAAAGCGATATCGTTAACTGTAGCTCTAAGAGGTGAGGCTATGGAAATATTAAGAACGATGCCTGAGCAGAACAAAACCGATTATGAAATGCTGAAAAGTGCTCTCGAGATGAGGTATGGTGAAGCCCACATGCAACATGTTTACCAGGCTCAATTAAAGGGTAGAAGACAACGATTTGAAGAAAATATTCAGCAATATGAGGCCGATATAGCCCGGATGGTGAAGCTAGCTTACCCCACTGCCCCTGTAGAGTTCCAAGAGCAATTAGCTGTAAGTAGCTTCATAGATGGACTGCGAGACCCTGAAATCAGTCAGGCGTTGAGGTTAGCCAGAAACAAAACCATTTCCGAAGCTTTGGCGCAGGCGTTAGAAATTGAAGCTGCTCAACAAGCATCCAGACGGGGTCAAGGCAGAGCAAGGCTAATTAAATATCAGCCAGCCGACTATCGAAGTAATGATAAAAATGTGGAGGTATTGCTGAAAAATTTTCAAGATTTATTGAACAATTTCCAAACCGAACGGAATCGTACCGACTCTGCTACATTTAGCAGACGTAGACCCATACGATGCTGGAATTGCGGGGACGAAGGGCATCTCAGGAATCGATGCCCTAAAAACACATCGGAACAGGACCAGGGAAACGCCAACTAGCCAGCTTTGAGGGGCGAAAGCTGGTGAGGTGCTACCAAGCCCCACCAACCATGAAGATCAAGGTTACCCGGCTGCACAACAACGGCAAAAGCTTGGTAGTACCAGGGCGAATATGCGGCCGGGAATGCGAAATGGTCCTCGATACTGGCTCAAGTCACACCATAGTAAGGCCAGACATCGTAGCCCATTGTAGAATTCAGAAGCCAGACAGAAACTTCATTTTGGAAACAGCAAATGGGGAAATCATACCAGTAAAAGGCATCCATGTGGCAAACATCTGTTTAGGAACAAATACATTCCAACAAGACATCCTTGTAGCCGACATCACCGATGACGTCATTCTTGGTCTGAATATCATGACTGAGCATAATTTTATCCTGGATCTTCCTCAGAGACTACTAAAGACCAAAGGTGAAGAAATTTTAATGCATTATCCTGAAGTGAGAAATCTACCGATTAAAACCGTTAAAGCATTAGAAGACATTATTCTACCGGCGGCATCAGAAGTAACTATTGAGGCGATTTGTAACAGTTCGGCGGCTTCTGAAGAAACAGTAATTGTGGAACCAGAACCGGAGAGCAATCTTTCCAAAAGAGGAATTTTAATAGGAAAGACTCTAACACAAAAGAAGAACGACTCAGTGTTGGTGAGAATGTTAAATCTGAAAGACTACCCACAAGAAGTGAAGAAAGGAGAATCCTTGGGAGTTTGTCAGATAGTCGATGTGGTTTTCAAGAATGTAGAATCATCAACAGCACGCTGTGATCCTCGAATACTGCCGGAAATTCTGCAAAACCTGGTTAACCGATCCACGTCATCATTGCCATCGGAGGACGTTCATAAAGTAGAAGAATTATTAAGACAGTACCAAGATGTATTCTCACTAACTGAGAACGATGTAGGAAGAACTGACCTAGTTCAACACCGCATAAATACCAGCGGCACCGCTCCAATTAAGCAAGCCCCACGAAGAATTCCATTGGCCAAACAAGAAGAAGTATCGAAATTATTGAGTGAGATGCAACAACAAGGAGTCATTGAACCATCGCAAAGTCCATGGACCTCTCCAGTAGTTTTGGTGAGGAAGAAAGACGGTTCTACTAGATTTTGTGTTGACTACCGAAGATTAAATGATGTCACCAAGAAGGACAGTTATCCGTTGCCAAGAATAGACGACACTCTGGACACATTATCTGGATCTCAATGGTTTTCTACTTTAGACCTGAAAAGTGGCTACTGGCAAGTCCAACTTCATGCGGACGACAAAGAAAAGACAGCTTTTTCCATTGGGACAGGTTTGTGGCAATTCAACGTTATGCCGTTTGGGCTTTGTAACGCGCCAGCCACGTTTGAAAGACTGATGGAAACAATTCTCCGTGGAATGACGTGGAAAACCTGTCTAGTCTATCTTGACGATGTGATAATACTTGGCAAAAACTTTGAAGATCATTTAAAGAATGTACAGGAAGTCTTGCAAAAGTTAAGAGAAGCCCAACTGAAGCTAAGTCCCAAGAAATGCATGCTCTTCCAAAAAGAAGTCAGGTATTTAGGACACATTATTTCTGCAGATGGAGTCAAGACTGATCCGGAGAAAACTGAAACCATTTGGAAATGGCCAGTGCCGAGAGACAAACATGAGTTAAGGAGTTTTCTGGGACTTTGCACATACTATCGGAAGTTTGTGAAAAATTTTGCCGATATCGCCAAACCTCTGCATCGACTTACCGAAAATAGCCAACCATTTATGTGGACGCAACAGTGTCAGGAAGCTTTTCAGAAGCTTAAAGGCGCCCTGTGTTCTCCCCCGATCCTGTCATATCCAATTCCTGGAAAGAAGTTCATCGTAGACACTGACGCCAGCAATACTGGAATTGGAGGGGTACTATCGCAAGTAGAGGAAGGACAAGAGAAAGTGATTGCCTACTTTAGTAAAGTTCTTTCCAAGCAAGAGATGAACTACTGTGTGACTAGGAGAGAGTTACTTGCCATTGTCAAAACAGTGGAGCATTTTCACAAGTATCTCTATGGTCAGCCGTTCATTTTGAGAACCGACCATGCTTCATTGAAGTGGCTCCTGCAATTCAAGAACCCGGAAGGCCAAGTGGCAAGATGGCTTCAACGTTTGCAAGAGTACGACTTCAAAATTGAACACCGAAGAGGACAGAGCCATCGCAACGCTGACGCTTTATCCAGAAGGCCATGCCTTCCTGATTGTAGATATTGCTTGCGACAGGAAGCAAGGGAACAGGACGATTTTCATTGCCGAAGAATTAGCATCCAAGGCCCAGAACATTGGGATAGTAGAAGCCTTGCTAAAGAACAGAGTGAAGATCCAGAGTTTGGCTCAATTTTCCAATGGAAAATAAATAAAATGGATAGACCTGATTGGCAGGATATTTCCAATAAATCTCCATCTCTGAAAAGTTACTGGGCATTATGGGACTCCCTAGTTGTAGAAAATGGCCTACTAAAAAGAGTATGGGAGAGTCCGGACGGCAAAGAAAGGAACTACCAGACTGTATTACCTAGGACAAGAGTTCCAGAAGTTCTCCAAGCGGTTCATAGTGGCGTTGGTGGTGGACATTTTGGAATCAATAAGACTTTGAACAAGGTCAGAGAGCGATTCTACTGGCTTGGGAGTCGTTCCGATGTGGAAGAATGGTGCCGGCGTTGTGAAACCTGCGCCTCTAGTAAGGGACCAATGACTCGAAGTCGCGGCCAGATGAAGCAGTATAATGTCGGTGCTCCATTTGAAAGAATAGCTATTGACATAGCTGGCCCATTTCCTCGAAGTGACTCTGGCAATCGTTATATCTTGGTAGCTATGGACTACTTCAGCAAGTGGCCAGAAATATATCCTATACCTAATCAGGAAGCAGTCACCGTAGCAGAGGTCCTATTTGAAAACTGGATATGCCGTTATGGAGTTCCGAGGGAAATCCATTCTGACCAAGGACGGAACTTCGAATCTGAGGTATTTCAGAATGTTTGTCAACTACTAGGTATCTCGAAAACTAGAACAACACCTCTTCATCCACAATCAGATGGAATGGTCGAGAGATTCAATCGAACCATTGAAAATTTCCTGAAAACTGCCGTGAATGAAAAGCAGACCAACTGGGACACCTGCCTTCCTCCATTTCTCTTAGCCTATAGAGCGGCAGTTCACGAAACCACTGGTAAAACACCAGCCAGTGTGATTTTTGGCAACGAATTACGTCTACCGATAGACCTCATTGCAAATAGACCAGAACATCAGGAAAATATCAGTGACTATCTCCGCCACCTGAAAGATCGAATAAAGTTGGTACATGAGGAGGTACGAGAAAAGCTGAGAATAGAAAGTGACAGAATGAAGACCCGTTACGACTTACGTGCCAACAGTAGTGGGTTTCATGAAAATGATAAAGTTTGGCTGTACAACCCAAAGAGGACTAAGGGCAAATCACCTAAATTACAGAGATCTTGGGAAGGCCCTTATTCGATTGTGACCAGGTTAAACGATGTCGTGTATAGGATCCAAAGAAATCCTCAATCCAAAATGAAGATTGTTCACATAGATCGACTGACGCCTTATCAAGAACACCATGCGGACAATGGAGTAACCTGATCGAGACGATCAGCTCTGAGAGGGGAGCAGTGTTACGGAAGCTCACCTACCTTGCTAGTGAATCTGCCTGTTTTGTTAATTCATTTCTTATTGTTTATAAATTAATATTTGTAAAATCTTTAGGTTGACGTTTCTAATCTAGAATTTTCATTTAAGTCATAGAATCGTTCCATTAGGTTCCGGAATCCAAAAGGAAGCTCCCGAATATTCCAGAAGTTTGAAAAATATATAAATACTCGTGATTTCAAGAGGACGGGGAGTTTTTTTAGTCGAAATCGTGAGCGCGTTAAACTGAAACGTCAAACTAAGGAATTTGTGTTGACAGTTGTGAAAACGAGTTGAAGTTTGTATCTAGTGACAATAAAGATTTGTGTTGTTTTGTCGAACAAGCTGGTTTAATCTGTTTGGAGGTTAGACAAACGTTACAATATAATACTAGAATACATCATTATATAACGTTTCACAACCATTAGATTCAGGTTAAACAAATGTTTTATACAATTCGAAAGTTTAGTACATACAACTTCTCTCCTATACTGAGAATTCCCTATCTTTTACCTGCGAGCCTTATTCCAAAAAAATATGGATAAAAGCCTTGGATCTAGTACTTTGTGTAAAATGCGTACGCTCCGTTATCGAGTGAGGAAGAAGAAAAACGAGACGGCACAACAATAAACAAAGTTCAAATGAACTTTGCTTTGGTTACTTGGAACCACCAATCCTGTTGGTCACGCATCCGCATCCCAAAGTACTAGTACCCTTCGTTTTCCCACCTTTTGACTTCAACCTGTACTGTAAATAAGCAAATAGCTCTCTTCTTTTTAATTGGTTATATTGTAATACGATATACCAAAATACTTCAAATCTAAACACGTTTGAAAATTGCTCTTAATGTTTCATGTAATTTAGATCTGCTACGATTTGAACAGGGGTGGTACTCAAATTGAAGTAATCGTATTACTTACAAAAAAATCCTTTATAAATACTTATAAAATATATCCTTGTATTCAGCACCCCCTTGAGTGGAATGAATTTCAAATACTAATTGATACTTTCAGGTTGTCTATAAAATCCCAGAATTTTCGTAAATACTCTTTTATATTGCTCTCGGCTTGTTTAACATAATCTTTATAACATGTGCCCACGCGTTTTTAATGAATATACTTAAAAGTTTAAATTCCTCTAATGGTGCTGAAACTGCTGCAGCTTTATATTTTTGCCAAACTTTGTCTTTTGTTTGATTTTAGTATCAGAGAATTAAACCACGGAAAACGGAAAACATGTTTTTGTTTTTAGCAGTCAATTTATCACATAAATGATATAAACATTATCCCTACTTGTTAGCTGAAACTATGGAAAATGGAAATTTATTTTCTACTACTATCATCTTCCAATTTACATAGAAAATATAACAGTTCGTTTCTGAAATGTAGTATACTGAATCCGTTTAAATAAATGTTTCCCCCCTTCACTCCCCTACCCTTTCATTCGTCCCGAAAACGTATATTTTTGTACTAGTTAAATAAATAACTAATTTGTATGTCTGTTAGGTGCTGGATTGTAGCTTGTGATTAACAGATTGGTATATTCCGGCGCGAGTTCGGATCTAGCCAGGGGAGAAATGCACCTCTCCCAGGGAATGGTTGTGCGTCTGCGGTTTTTTTCATGTGTGCCCTCCCTCTACACAAGCCTGAGGCTTTCAGAAGGGAGGCTGTCCATTTATGTGGTGTATTTTTTTATTATACCACAGGAACTTGGGCCACTAACCAAGAAAAATGTTGAAAACATGTTTTGTATACGAATACAATATAATACAATACAACAATTGTTGGATTGGAGATAAATATGAAACAATGGAATTGAATAGTTCTCGAAAATGTAATCCTACTTTTTTCGTGGAAATTCATGGATAATAATATTAATAATTCAATGAAAATTAAATGATGTGCAATTATTAATAATATTTTAATAAGTTTTCCTCATTATTATTTAACATATAAATATAATGTAAGCTACTTTAATCAAAGTTTTAATGCAAAAAAGCATATACACAAATAAAAAATAGTTTAAAAATCCAGTAGTCTATAAAGGCCATAAAGTTTTTGTAATCCCTAACTAGCAATTTGTGTCAGGTCGAAACCGCAATTTCAATACGTAATTTGTATAATTTGTATCGTTATGTGGAAAACTACATCAGTACTTTTCAAGATCCTCTTTTTTTGTTTTTTTTTTTTTATTGAAGAAATAAAGGATTTACTATACCCCTGTGTAATTCATTGCAGATATGTTTCAAATAACCAATTAGTGTTTTTAGATGTGGTCCCGACTGAGTTTAAATAAGTTATTATTACCCTCGAGCTGTAATGAAGTTGGCTATACCTTTTATGGAAATATATAGAGGATAAAATAGTTGAACGTTCTGTAGACTTTACTTCTCACATTAACAACAAAACACCGAAGTTAGGAGGGTGTATCTAATTCAAATCTGATACAAGTTTCCAGTTATGTTATAGAGTATAGGAAACTTGTTATTATTAATATAGTAGACGTGATATATTAACTTAGTTTGGAAGACTTGGTAAAGAATATCAATAATTCGTATCAATATACTAATATAATATATTACATTTATACGTAATTTATCTACTTTAAATTTAACGGTAATATTTCAGCTGTGAAAGTTTTGAGGTAGTTCGAAAGACATTAGTAACATTACTTCTGAGTTACATGATATGTTTAGTCAACCTTCTCTCATCAATTATCGTCACCGTTTGCATATTACGTAAATATGGAAGTACTGGAAGAAAAAAATTCTTATAGAATGAAGAAGAAGTAACTACCCGCTTAAAATTGTTGATATTATAAGTTTTGGCACATGCTACAGAATATTGAAACAAAATTTACATATGCATCCTTACTAATTTATTTACATTCAGAGGCTTCTATATCCAGATTAAGAATTAAGTTTTGTCGTTAGTTTTTGCATAATCTTTACCTACTTTATGACATCATCTTGGCGTCATTTTTTCACCTTTAACGATTTTTTTTATTTCGTGATCTTGAAAATTTACAGTATTGGCGATTCAAATTACCGATGAGGGCGCTGCAATTGTAAAGAAATATGGAGGAAGACAAGTAAAAATTTTGCATTTCGTATCACATTATCTAGCAATTTAGCATTCAACTGCCATAAATATAGTGACTTCATGTGCTGGTTAGGGTGCAATAAAGGATAAAAAGAGTGGTAAAGGCAGTCAAACGTCCCATAAGTGCTTCATTGCTAATTATATGAATTTTTTTGGTTGAAACAGGTACCCTAGTTTTTGTTTACTTACATTTTGGGCTAAAATAAGTGTGATAAACTGAATGATGATACCATATTAGTGCTTGTTTTTTCTTAAATCATGTTTAAATTAAAATATATTCTGTTTTTATAAGACTAATAATAGAAAAGTATACACAAACGGCAACAAAGTGGTTATGTTGTGTAAATAAACGTGTTCCCTGTTATTAAATTGTTACATGCCTTTTGGAGAAATGAGTGAGAAACAGTTTCTTATACTAGGGCCAAACTTATCTTCTATCTTAAACACACTGTCTATTGACACATTTTATGGAATGACACCCATAAACACGGCGGTTTGTGTTGTGATGATTTCTTTTGAATGCCATTGTAAAATGTAAAAATAAAGATGTGCAAATACTAACCACGTCATTTTTAACTTTGTAATACCAAAAAATCACAAGCACCACTAAATTATTACGTTGAACAAACCCAAATACGTGTTATTTATCATTATGTCAGCAATAAGCCTTCAAAAATTACTTTTTAAGTAGGTTCAACTATTTTCATGCAGAGGGCGCATTCATATTTGGAATCGCCAATAGTCATTATTTGCTGTAGCTTATATTTTTAATATGAGTACATTTACTTTACCTAAAAAGTTTCAAAACACCATCAAAGAATTTCAGATTTTAATTGTGGTGACAAGACAAAGAACAATTATCTTTCGAGTTTTTAAATAAAACTTTTGAATTTACAATCCAATTTACTAAATAGGGGAATTCCAACGAAATTATCAAAATTTAAGAAGGATAGGGGACGTTTCGTATACAAACGAAACCAGCTGATTCGACCTACCAGTAATACCGTTTATGCTGATAATGATGTTTTATTAAAAATAAATATTTCTATCAATAACAAATATCCATCAACGTGTAGAGTGTAAGCCATTGAGACTTTTATGTAATAATACAATATTTAGTGTTTTTTTTAGAGGTACCCACGCGTATATGATTGTATCAAACAATTATTTATTATAATGTGTTATAGTAACAAGTAAAGTAATGTAAAAAAGATGAATAAACTAATTTCAACTGCAGCTAACGCCAAAATGTAAGAAAAATAGGATTTTTTTAAGTTTTTAAAAAGTATTTCAAAGACAATGATTATAACTAGACACAAAATCAGTATCATATTTACATTAAGTGCATTTTGACCTCTTTTGAAAATAGTCTCTCCAAACAGTTTCTAACCGCAAATAAAAAAATATTTCTCATCGAGGCCTCTTTAAAAAAAGTATAAATCTCAACAAAAACCTAATACATTTTTGATACCTTATTAGGCATCCATTAAAGTTTTCAATTTTTCAGAAAATCGTTTACACATCAAACATTTTAATTATTCAGACTTAAGTCAAAAATTTCCGATGCTACTAATTGCACAAACACAAACTAATTGTTTGTGTTTTGTTTGAAATATTATTGAAATTATAAATAACCAGTGTCCATAAAGATCACTTCACTTGTTGTCATTTGAGTTAACGCGCTTACATTTGTTTTAGCACCTCTGTACTTATTTATAAAAATATTAAATTTTCTATTGAAAACCCTCTGACTGGTTGCATTAAGGGTCCATTCTCTGTAGATTTGACAGGCATAAATGTTGGGTCGGATTGAGAGGATGGGTGGCCGATGGGTGGAGACTTATATATTCCAACTATCGAATTATTAAGATTTCGGAAGTGCACGTAAAGCCGAAGTAAAAAGGCACATGGAAATAAAGTTAGCCCTCATTGCAAGGGTACCGGATTTGTCTTATAATTGCAACAAAATTTATTTTTAATGTTATAAATTATATATCACCGGAAGGATAAAAAGATAAACTAGATCCCTATAGTAGCAAATTTTTGTTTAATACATGTATTTTAGAGAAAATAATTTTTGAAAATACGCTATTTTAGTACAAGATTGTTTGCCTGGAATTTTAAAAATAAAAAGAAATACCAAAAATTACTACTAGGGACTTAGATTAAAGTCTTATCTTTCAATACTTTTTTACTAAAAGTCGCTATCTTTTATAGTTTTCTTATAATTAGACACGAGACGAACGCCAATTTAGGGCTTATTTCGACCTAGTAAATGGACTCTTAAGAATATTATACTTAAGTTGCAAAAAATTAAACATCATAATTTCAACAAGCAACCACTATCATAATACAAAAAATCCTACCTCTAATTATCCGTCAACTGGAAAATATTTTATGTTTCATAAGAAAACACCGTCATTGCTCTAATCACCCCGCACTGACGCCAACGATGAAAAATTTTCCCGCTCACGTGCGGTTTCCGCAGCTTTCCAACGCCGCGAGAGACTCCGGCGACTTGATCTCGAAAGAGACACTGCGCCGCGATTCTCTCATCCGTCCGTCGAGCGCTAGATAATTTTACCGCGTATCAGTATTGCACGGAGTGGGGGGTGGCAAAAAGAACATCAATAAGTTTCAAAACAAAATAAGCTTTATGCTTCTTTAATTGAACCATTTATGTTTTTACATATTTGGATAGTTTCAGGCATACATTGATATTTGCTCTCACTGACGTAGTTTTCTACAGAACACTAAAACACTATAATACACTCGAGGCGCGTTTCGTCAACCAAGTTGGCATCATCTGGAGATGATTAAAACTTTTAAAGTTTTGAAACAGTTTGAGAATGTCTCAACTCGTACTCAACTGTAGTGTGTAATCGAAAGTATAACATTCATATCTCTAATTTAGAGCATGTTCAACGCAAGTATGCTAAAACCTTGCTAATAAAATCGACGGAGTTTACCCACCTATTGGCACCCTACACTCTGGGTTACGTACTATATAGGTTCAATCTAAATGACCTAGCGCAACGACGGATATATTTTGATGTAGCTTTTTTGAATAAACTTCTGACTAATAAAATATATTCTCCTGATCTACTTTGGCTCCATATCTTTCAATAGTCCGCCATTTCAGACACGTTCTTATGCCTCGTTTTATTTACCTACTCCTCCAGTCAATATATTAAAATGAATTGTTTTGAAAAAACATTGATCTCATTTACATATGTTCCAAGAAATATATAGAAAACACTCTATATACTAGTATTTCGGCTTATTAGGCCTTTTTCAGTAGAGTAAATGTCTATTACTAAATGTTTCTAAGCGCGTATTCGTTATTTATTTGTTTACGAGCACCTACCCCCGATTGATCCTACCATCTGGTAAAGCCCGAGTTTTTGTACCTTTTCTAAGAAGGGCGAAAGTGTAAAATCTATCTGATCATTCGTATTACAAGGATTTATAATTAAAGATTTTTTAATTTCTAATTGCTCTAACAGATCTAAAAGCTTTCCTTTCTTTTCACGATGCAGTATCTTTACATTTTTCTGATCTATAAAATGATTGTTTTCTATACAATGCGTCGAAAATCCTGAATTTTTTGCGTTATTTAATATGGATTTTTTATGTTCTTTTACTTTGGTTTCAATACTTCTACCGGTTTGACCCAAATACACGGCATTACAATCCACGCAGTTAATTTGGTATATTCCCGATTTTAATTTATTAACCCTTTCTTTGTTGTTTATCAAAATCCTCCCAATAGTACGCTTGTTGACACTAATCATTTTACACCCGTTTCGTTCTAATCTGTGAGCTATTTTTTCCCTATAACCTGGGACGTGATTAATATAACTATAGGTGGCTTCTTTTTCCCGAATATTGTAAAACTCCCGACGAATTAATTTCTTCCTTTTGTTTTTTATCATGTTATCTATTAGTTTTTCTTTATATCCGTTGTTTCTTGCAATTTGTTTGATTGTACTTAATTCTTTTTCAAAATTTGATTTTTCTAGCGGAAATATTAAAAGCCTATGTATTAAACTATGGAAAACGGACTTTTTTATTTGCCAGGACTACTGTGAACTTGCTGGTATAATTGCGTCGGAAGTTGTTGGTTTTCTATAAACCGATAATTTTAGTTTATTTTCCACCTTTCTTATTGTTATATCCAAATAGTTTAATTGATTGTTTTCCTCCTTTTCCATTGTAAACTGAATATTATCGTTAAGCGAATTTAAAAAATTGAGAGAGCCGCTCAAATTTCTTTCAGTACCAGTCCAAATACAAAAAATGTCATCTACATAGCGAGCCCAAAAGTGAACATGTGATTTTAAATTATTGTCACTATTGAACAGTGTGCTTTCAAAATGATTCATATTACTCTATTGGCCTAATAAGCCGAAATACTAGTATATAGAGTATTTTCTATATATTTCTTGGAACATGTAAATGAGATCAATGTTTTTTTCAAAACAATTATTTTCACGATGTTTGATAAAGAACCATCCGCTTAGAGTATCCACTTTATATTAAAATTCTCGCCCATCTTCAACATGTATCATCATTATGACCGTTATCAGCCGTCTCTTGATATTTTTAATTGTAATATTTGCAAAATTAAACGATGCTTTTTAGATAAATAATTCCCAATGCTGCTTTACTATCAATGCTTTACATTATCAATGTAGATTTTACTACTTTTTTTTGTAGAACAAATTGTTGTTATATTTATGTATCTATTCGTTTCTGTTTGTAATTTCCTGCCTTTTAATCGGATATTTTCATCTCTCTGGGCAGTTGTATCTTTAAATAAATAAGTAAATACCATGACCAAGTATATGGACCTATGACATACCAGTACATACTTTCAAAGGATTATCTTCAACCATGAGATTAAACAACTGGTTATGCGTCGAGGTTTGTCTAAAATTAAGCCTCGGCTACAAGTCTTACGCTCCATTCGTATAATGGCCATAGTTATGCGTACCTATAACGTAAATAAATGAACAAATTTTTTTAAGTTTAAGTTGTAATATTCGTCTGTATATTCATGTCACATCATACGGAACATCATATGGAATTTCTTTTAATTACTTGTCTTAAATCCCTTCGCATGGTATTTATCATTCCACGAACGCCTAATTTATTTAATCTGTAATATCTTGTTGTTTCTCATCTGGAATTTGATGTGAGCAAAAGGAAAATAATGAAAAAAAAACAATAAAATAAATAGCTTCCCCAGAAGGCTTACGTAAAGCTCTGTCCCTATTTTTTTAAATAGCGTTTTGAGAAATTATTTGTTTCCAATCTGACTCAAAAGTTTTTAATTAAATTGTTGATGCATTCAAAATAATAATATAGTGCCTCACTAAGTACTAGATGAAATTCATGAGACGTAAATTTAGAGATAAAAGACATTATCTCTCTGAATATATTGAAAGTCCCACTGCAATAATTAATTCTACTGCGACAGTTCATCCTTTGGGTACCTTTTGTCATTAGTAGTGAAGAGTGAAATATTTCAGTTTCAATTCCATAATAGTGTTACGAGCTGGTCATATAGCCTGAAAGTTAGAGTGAAAAGTACCGACTTAATCCATTTAAACCCTGGGGATTTATCCGCCAGTGAACACCGAGCTGGTATAGCAGGTGCACTTCACTGAATAATAATTATTTAATTCAAGAGCTCCATCTGCTAGGGAGTTATTCCTTTCAGAGATTTATTAACCTAAGCTGTTTTACGGGTATATACCCAAGAAACAATAAAAGACAAAATGTTTTAAGTTATGTCTTTTGTAAGTTTAGTAATTCCCATTATCTAAATTAAGTTTGTCAAAGCTTAACCAATTAATAACTTCTATAAATTTACACACTGTATAGCGACGCATGAAAAAATACATTGTACTCTTCTACACTGCTGAACACTTAAAATAAGTCACTCAAAATTAGTCAACTTTCAACTCTAGTAGTCCGCAGGTAATATAATAAACTAACGATTTTAGTGTAACCCATGGCGCTTTAATTTTGAGGAGTATTTCTTATTATCTTCCTTCTTCCATAATATCATACAGAATAAACATTACAGCATAGTTTTCTTCAGGTGACCTGAAACGACGGTTTAAAAATTACCTTCCTTATAGCTTAATGTAGTCGGTTTGAGTATATATAAGGTTGCCATTAGATATTAAGGGTAGAAAGGCTCTTATTGGGTCTTTGAGGGTATTTCTGATCGAGGGATGTTTCTATAATATGGACGAATTTTATTCTAAATGTATTTAATTGTTTGTAAGGTACTTTGTTTATGTTTGTGCTATACAGTTATTATTTTTCTTTTAACGGATACTATATAGATGTAAATATTTATCTACAATAATAAAATGATTATCTATCTATCTATTTATCTATCTATCTATTTATCTAAGTCATTGTCGGCGGCAACTTCCTCGCTGATATTCAATGGAGATATTTTGACGTGGAAGATGTTGACATCGCTTATAACACTGTTTCCCACCGATATTACTCAAATAGAAATATTTCTATTTTGACGCTCCCATGTAACTTTGCTAATTTACGAAGCACTTACGCCATTCAAAAGTTTGATACAGTTTATATCTGTATCAAGCAAGAACATAGAGCATGTCAAACATAATAACAAGACAATATAGATCGTTCTTCTCTTATCGTTGAATCGATACATGATTTATTGCCGTATTTAATCATATTTTTCATCACTAATTTGAAAACTTATTGAATTGGTCGGAGATAAAAATGATACAAACTACAAAATTATAAATTAATATAATTTTGTTCCTACATATAATTAACGTAAATAAATACATTGTGATAAACGTTACAAAAAGATATGAAATGGAAGAAATAAAGTAGCGTGAAATGAAAACAATTGCAAAATGTATAATAAAACAGGTAAGTAAAGAAAACTATATATGTGGAATGAAGCATACTCTTTCTATTAAGTCTATGAGAAACCTTATAGAATGTTCAGAAGTTCTAGCTGTCACATACCAGTTTCTGTATTTCTATATGAATAATATTTTATTGTTTTTAACTCATCAATTTCCTGTGGTTTATTATGGTACACTTTCGACGTAAGATAACCCCACAAAAAGGAATCAAGGGGTGTAAGGTCAGGGGACTAAGCTGGCCATTCGATAAAACCTCTTTCGCTTACAACGATTAGGAAATATTTCATTTAAGTAGTTACGAACATTTGCGGAATAATGTGGAGCTGCCCCGTCTTGTGATAAAATTTACTTTGTTTGACCCAAGAAAGCCATTTTTGTCACGTGTTCTGGAATGCCTAATTGACAGACACAGATCGACCTGCTTTTCTGTAGGTACCATTACAGCTGTGACCTCTATCGTCCCAACAACATTGCTTGCACTGTTTTAAAATAAGATTACAATAATATTATACTGTAATCAAGTAATAATTTAGGGGACAAAGGTACGCAGGGGAAAGATATCCTCACTTTTCATTAGACAATACCGAATAATTTGAAATTTGGGAAGACTTTATGAACTTTGAAATTAAATAATAATTCTACAAAATTAAAATTTTGATGGCTTTCGTGCTCGGGCCGTGAGGAAAATGTTGATATATTAATTTAACTTGTTTAATTGCTGTTAAAATTTGGAATCTTTAATGTAACAAGTAATTGTCAGAATAATATTTGCGTGACAGTGAAAGCAACATCATAAGCCAGTCCTATTTTCATGCTTTTACAAATTTAATGGTCAACTTGGGGTTCTTGGTCAACAGAATAAATTAGAGTTGGTTAAACTTGAGGTTAGGCAATCAGGAGATCAATATTATACTTGTATCAAGATCAAAATTAATGTGATTAGTTTTACAAATTTTAGATTTTATCAGTTTTCCTTTAGTTCACACTTATGTGGAGGATATTTAACTTAATAAATTGAATGGTATAATTCATTATCTTGTGACAATTAATCATGTTAATATATATTAACTTTTCTCGATATTTCGTCCTTTCCTCTTTCAATACAATGTTGGTCTCAGTGGTAGCTGAGAACTTGATGACCAACAATGTCTGGAGCTAGTGGTCGAGGAGGACTACATCAAGCTTATTGGCTCGAATCTGCCTGAGCGTGGGAAATGGGTAGTTCCAATAAATTCGGCACTCCTCACAACGGACTCAATATTCCGCGGAGCGTTTGGCAGTACAGGTGTTTCGTCTATCTCGTACGAGTGCCCTAGAAAGTAGTAAAGCACTCGTAAATCTGCGGTATGTTTATGGATATAGACCGAGACTGCATATGCAAGGCAAATGGAGAGCAGATGCATAATTATTGTCTCCGGCGCCCTATGGCAGGCCTTGCAGTTGGCATCAGGAACCTCCATACCCATGACGCGGCTTCGATAGACGAAGGTGTCTTATTATTATTATTATTATTGTATCTAACTGATCCTTACTTCCGATTTGGCTGGAAATTATAATAGATTAGATTTTTAAAATTCCATTTCGAAATATACCCAATAAGTTTCAAAAATTTGTGTTAAACGACAAAAAATTATGGGGATTTAGTCACTTTCGAAGTCGTCTTATATAATGTCATAAAACTGCTGATGTTTTTAGGAATTTAATCGTTTATAAAAATATCGTAAGTACATCACAAAAATTACTAATTAATAAACCAAGACGAATATCTACTGAATATTTTTATATTTAAAGTGAACTAAATTATAGAACTGAAAACCTTCTTTCCCATATTCTATAGAACTTTTAGTTTAGTAGTGAATAAGTCCTACAAGCACAAAATACAAATTCACGTAACTCAATTAATACTTATACCTGAACAGCATCCTTGAATACCATAAGCCCTGCTATCCTGCAATCCCTTTACGTTCTCTAGCCAAAGAAATTCATAGACTCCACAAAAAATGGAAATATATTCAGTCCTCCTGAAATCGATGACCGAAGCTAAACTAGAACATATCTACATTTAAATACCCATTAAATGGAACGGTGGGTTATTTTTTTTTCGACTTTACCACGGGTAAAATCTGTCTACTTATAGGAAAGCATCAGATAAGCGGCTTTAGGAAGTTCGTGAGGTTTTGGAAAATTGCGTGATATAAAAGCTATTTCCTCAGAGAGCAATCTTTTAAAAACTTTTTATCACTCCCTAAGAATTTTAACTGTGCTCTAAAAGTCGCATATAAATAACTGAAGTTTAAAATAATTTGAAATAAGAAAGTCTACTAAATCGAAATGCCATATTTATAGTGTCATCATTTCAAAACTAATTCGACGAAGTTTTTGCTCATTTAAATAGTTTTGCAACAAAATGTTAACAAAATGATTAAAACATACCATTTGCAACGTTAAAACTACCTCAATTAACTATTAAATGATAAGCAAACTCGAAAAGTCAAGTTCTACCTCACCAAAATAATAAAATTATTTTACTAATTGACTAATTACTTCAAAAACATCTAACTTATTACCTACCTGCAATTTTTCATTTTCATATTCATAATAATAATAATAATAATAATATCTCTACCCCTCATTCTAATCACAAGGATTAACCCGAAAGTCTGAGACTTGTGTGGGAGAGGGGCGGCATATTATTAATGCTCGGGCCGCATTTGTGCCCCTGTAACGAGTTTGCTAAGCCCTAACCACCATTCAGTGTCGCAATGAGGGAAACTTGGAAAACCTCATTAGCTAGGAGGACAGTCAAACATGACAACTGATTTGAATCCCTCACATTATCATCAAGTTGACATTCTTCCCATCCTAGGCCTGTTCTTCTTTTCTCCTATTACCTAATACTAAATTAAACTTCCAAATGGGGGGCCTTATTAAGTCAGGATTTCACTAATTGTGATACCTTTCCTCTAACTTTGTAGCTCTTACCGTTTCCAAGATCCCAATGCTATCCCAACTTTATCTTGGACACACTGTATATGTAGACTTTGATAATATTACTTGCATAAGCACGTGAAAGTCCAGCAAAGTAAACATGCATTTAGCACGGCAAATGTGGCCATTAGTTGAACTGGTTGATTGTATTCTAATAACACGTAAAAACAGTTAGGTACCCATCTGAAGTGCTTCATTAGCTTACTCATTACCTCTTAAAAATATTTTTGTTGGCTATCGCAGATTCCCTGAATCTTATATTAATTTCATTTCTGATTTTGAACTGAGAGTATTTTGGGCCGTGAGTCCCGAGACTTGTTTTAAGTTTGCGTTTGTTTAAATTACTTTGTTTTTATTATTTTTATACTTTCTGTGATTTTGTGTAAATATATTGCACGTGAAGTCCCAAAGACGCTTTTTTATATACGACAAAATTGAGTTAATAAATCTATTATTATTATCATCAGTCAAAATATATATTGATCTAATGATGGACAAATAAAGGCAACACTCAAGAATAAAAACGTTTGAGTGTGAATCATTTTGCTAAACTAAAAAAACTGGCGGGATTCATCTTGTTCAGAAAATGTGTGAAATTTTAATTTATCTTCTTCAAAATTACTATATAAAATATTTGGTGGATCTCATTCACATTTCTATAAACTTTCACAATCACTTCCAGCTACCATATGCTCAATTCTGAACCCACCAATGGTCTTAAAACTTGTAGAGAATCACGCGATTACTAAACATTTCAGTAAAGTTCAAACGGCATAGGCACTACAGCTTCGACAGTTAAGTTCCATTAAGTAATTTCAGTTGATAAATCCCTTTACATTGATATTAAAATAAAAATACTGCTACTGATATAGCTACTCAAAGATTTGTAGTTAATTTAATTTTCTTCTTCAATAATCATTTCCTGAAATTGTTTCGCTGAAACCAATATAGCGCTGTATCATTACGTACATGCATAAATATACGTAATTACTCCAAAAGGTTCGCGGTACAAAGACGAGGCAATCAAATTGATTGCAACCGTAGCAGACTATAAACATAATATCTAGTAGATAAGGCACGTGGTTCATTGTCGTATGTTTCTAATTTATAACTAGGAGTCTGGTTTCTACGAGTAGTTAAAATTATTTGTACTTGTTCCATTGGCTACCCTTATTTAGTTACTTCAAGGGTAATAAAATAACAGAAAGGTATTAGGATTATATAATATCATGTTTAATTGACTTTTAACTTAAATTTTGATATATTATATACAGGGTAAACTATTAAGTTTTGGCTATCTCGGTTATTTACACTTTATGTAAAAAAATATGTATCGTAAATTGAACATAATTTTCTATTATAGTCTGGATTATTTTTTAAATACAAAAAGTTGACGTTTTTCAATTATGTTTTCATAAAAGCAATAGGACATCACATTGATAAATACAATTTAAGACTTATAAAGAATAGAACAATTTTCAATTTATTTTACCGACATTTCAGACAGGATTTACATATTAATTTTAACGCAGACCAAGACAATTTAAGCATTTTTGTAAAGAGAATTGAAATACTTTTAAAATTATACCCCCGTGCAAATTAAAATTCTTGAAAGGGAAAGAAAAATCTGTTCCATTTAATATATTTCAGGTGAACTGTTTTAATTGGGGCACCTTGTATACCTACGTTCTAAAATTAAAAGACAAAAATTTGGATCATACATTTATTGTTGTTTTGCTGTAAATTGTACTATAAACGTGTAACACAGATACGTTAGGTACCTACTATTTAATAGTTAAAGCAAAGTTTACAGAATTATATATTTATTCTGTAAACTTTGGTTTAAGGGTATGGCACATTCGGAGATAAAACACAATCGGGCATTCCAAATTTGTCACCTTAGAAAGTAGATATTTAATACATATAGCTTCCGCATTGTCAAAAAGCATACTAAAGATTGGGTTTCTGATTAAAATCTTCAGCACGAGGCAGATTCTGAGAGTAAACATGCATGCATATTTTCATAATAGACAGAAATTACGTGACTGCGCTCTTACCAAATCCTATGAAAATCTTCTAACTATAGTTGAATCTTACATGAAATTCTAAGTCGATTTTGATTAATCCGTTTTTTATATCTTGAACGTAATACATTTTGTATTTTGAGTTTCTTACAGACTCTTTATAAGTTACATACAATAATAAGAATGTAATTTTGTAGACAAAAACTTATATTTCTCAAAAAGTAAAAGAAAAAACAGCATATATGCACGAGCCCTAACAACTAAATGTTGGGACAAGGTATTATTTTGGATATAATACAATGGCTCATCAAAACTGCTGAATTATTTTGTTTATTTTTTTCAATACAAACATAACAATATATCCTAGACTATTTGAACACATTTTCGTGCCATGGTGAAGCAATAGGTAGTAATCATAGCGTATTTAGTCATTGGAAGACCAAATTGGCTGACAACTAAATGTTGGGACAAGCACAAATCTCGCATCTAAAATGTTTAAAAAACGCTATATAAACATCAAAAAACGTTTTATTTATTCATTGACAGTTTGTAAGTGATGTAAATAGTTATAAGTAGTAGTATTTGTTGAAATATTTAAATTTTGTTAATTTAAATTGGAATAATGGGTCGTGGAAAAGCTACCGAACAGAAATTACATGAAATTATCATTCACCAATACAATGCGGGCAAGACAATGCGTAAAATTTCTAGCAATTTACCTATTCCAAAGACCACAGTCTATAATATAGTGAAAAAATATGGAGAGTCTGCCAATGTGGATGTTCGAGGTAAAAGTTCGGGGAGACCAAAAGTTGTTTCACAAAGAGATTTACGAAATTTAGTTAAATTATGCAAATCAACGAGAAGAAGTACCGTTCGAGACATAACTGCTCAATGGAACAGGGCAAGTGGATTAAATATATCTAGAGAATGTTGCCGAAAATACATTCATAAATGCGGTTTGGGATTTTACAAGGTAAGTTCAGTTTTGTATGGTTCATCCATTAGCAAAAAATTGATCCAAATTCGTATTTAGGCCGAAGAAAAACCGCTATTGACAGAGATTCAAAATAAGAACCGTTACAATTGGGCAAAATCTAAACTTCTGTGGACAGAAAATGACTGGAATAAAATAATATTTAGTGATGAGGAGAAATTTGATGTTTGCGTTGGAGATCACCGTAAACGGATAATACGAAATAAAGCAGAAGCTTTTCATAAAGACTGCTTAAAAAGGGTTGTGAAGTTTCCAAAGAGAATTATGATTTGGGGCTGCATGTCGGCAAGGGGCTTATGCATTTTAAAATTTATAGATGGTACTGTAAATACTTAAACATAACAAGAGATACTTCAGACCTCACTTTTACCTAGCACGCAAAATTGTTTCCTAATGAGGATTTCATCTTCCAGCAAGATGGAGCATCATGTCATTCGGCAAAATATACCAAAAAATGGTTTGGTGATAATAATATAAAGGTTTTATCTCATCCAGCCAGCACTCCGGATCTAAATGTGATAACTGTGCGGCATAAAATGAAGCAGTATTTAAGAAACCATCCTCAACGCACTATTTCTGATTTGCGGACAAAACTACAAGAGATTTGTAATAATTTTTCTCTTCAAACGTGTCAGTCCTTGGTTAATACAATGCCTGCAACAGCTCAAGCAGTCTTTAAAGCTAAGAGCGATGTGACCCCGTATTAAATTAAAGTTGCTTCTTGTTTGTCCCAACATTTAGTTGTCAGCAAATTTGACCTTCCAATGACAAAGTACGCTATGATTAATGCCTATTCCTTTACCATGGCACGAAAATGTTTTCAAATAGTCTAGAATATATTGTTATATTTGTATTTAAAAAAATAAATAAAATAATTCAGTCGTTTTGATAAGCCATTGTATTATTTCCAAAATATTATCTTGTCCCAACATTTAGTTGTTAGGCTCGTACATAATACCTACTACATAGGTATCCGTATGTTCTGCGAATATACCCCACTCCTTCCTTTCCTAGACCAGTTATTCTCTATACATTTTAACTGGACAACAGGATAACAGGATTCGAAAACGTTACTACTTTAATTAAAACATACATTTCAAGGATTTTGTGTAATATGTCATCCTCTATATGGACACAAGCCCGCTTTATTTTTAAAAATAAAGCGGACTAATTGCATAAATTTATACAAATATTCGAGTCCCCATCAGTAGTGTGAATCCAATAAAACGATGGTGAATGCCATACACCACGCTTTGGAAAATTTTAAGCAAAATCCTAAAAATGTATCCCTATAAACTTAAACGGAAATTGATGTTTGAATTAAATGATGCAGATTTTCCTACCAGGTATGATTTTTCTTTACAAATATTGGCTCAAATGGAAATACTCAATACTCAAAACTGTCGAATATGGTCAACAGATAATCCACATGAAATCGTTCAGGAAGGTCTTCATGACAAGATCCGTTCGTACGTTCAATCAAATGTAAAATTACCAATGTTTTGAATAGAACCAATAATTCCAGAACCTATATTCGTAATGTGGATAAATACAGGGTGTAACTTTAAGTGGGGGTCATTTTTTTATGTGTAATAGTACACGTTCCCCTGAGCACCAAGCTGCAATTAGTTTTTTTTTATTCAAATAACTAGCCGAGTTATAATTACTTTTTTAAAATGCACCTAAATGCTGGTGCACGGCGCTACTGAACATCACCTCGTCCAAACACAATGTTTACAATACTCTGACAGGACACTAGGCGCTTGCGGGGTTGCCATACAATTAATCATATGTGACAAAATGAAGCAAGTTTTGTAGCCAAATTATTTTTGTACAAATCTGCGCTATGTTATTTACCATAGTTTTTGTTAAAATTGATTAGGATACGTTACTAAGTTTAAGTCATTTTCAAATAATCATTTTAAAATAATATTTTTATTATTTGATAAATTGTAACTAAATAATAATGAATGTATTTACTTAATCTCATTGAACTAAATTAGTTTTCAAGAAACATGTTCTTACATTTTTTAAAGCACAGCTTAAAGAAGATACTTATGTCAGTGTCAACACCCTATAACATTGACCTTGACCGAGTGGAATATGCATCTGTCCTTTTTTTCCTAAATAGCGCGGGTATAGTGTTTATAATCTCAATTGAAACTGCATAAAAAATTCCGACAAAGGACCTATATAATAATTTCAGAACCTATATTCGTAATGTGGATAAATACATATATTACAAATTTTTGCTAACCACGCTTAAAATGTCATTGAACTTAACATATTGATCCGTTTGGTTTAATATATGCCTCAGACTTCGCTTTTGTTAAACTTTTAAATGGAGCTGACTGCTTATAAATTTCGGGACTCGACCCAGGCTTCATTATTTCATGTTTATTAACTTTAAATAGGTCATAATCTTGGAAGGTCACGTACTGCTGATGAGCGATGTGTAACGAATTGAAACTGCCGAAAAACCTCTTTAACTTCTCAAACAGCTTATTTTTCTCAAAGGCGTTGTTAGTACACAACTTGTTGTCGGATAGGAACTCATTTCGTGAATATCTCAGGTTACAGTGTGTGCTCGGCCATGAAGCTCTACCTATTGCGAACATTGGAACTTTTAAATAACAACAATCTACCTTTGCTTCGATGATATTAACTGTAGATTTCGTAGAACAGCTTGGATAGTGACCTAACAATTCTTCTAAGCGCGATATTTCTTTGTCCAAAGTAGCTAGCTCACATTTGTATACTTTATTTTGGATCTCCAGTCTGCATATTTGCTCTCTGGGATCATCAGAGATGAATCTTCTAGTATTGCTTTCATATTTAAGACCCATGCTGTGCATTATAGGGTCTTCGCAGTCTGCCTTTCTAAAGACAGCCTTCAGTTTAGGAAGAAATAAAAGGAACAGGGTTATAGTCGTGGATGTTAAAATGCTTGTAGTCTTTGCCATGTAAGCTAATATAACGTAGTTCGAGGCAAAACTGGAGAGAATTACTATGACGGTACTAAAAACGGCGCTGTACACGCATATACCGATGTATTGCGAGTCGTTTAGAGCTGGGATCTTTACGTGTCTCGTTTTCCAGGCCATGAAAACTCCCATAATCAGGATAATGCTTTTGTAGCCAAATAGGACAACATACCAGCCTACTGTGTTGTGTGAACTGCACACCTCTACCTGAAACAAAAGAAACTAACTTTTATTTTTAAGCGCACACAACAAAATCCTAATACATCCACAATAATTATGTAGTACAATCTGATAAGAGTAATAAACTTAAAAATATCAAAATTTTAAAGTAAATTATACAGTTTGTCTCAAAGTGATGGAATTCATATTTTTTTTTAGTTGAAATTAAAAAAACACTGCAACAGGTCAGTGAATATACAGTCAGTCTTCTTCAGCGTTTTTTTAATGCCAACTAGAAAAAAAAAACGAATTTTGTTCCATCAATTTGGGGTACATAGTATAGATAACAGGAAATGTTTTCCTCTGTTTAAACCAATGACAAAAATTTAAAAATTAAACTATCTTCCAAAATCACTTAAAAAAATTGTGTTTCGAGACGAAAAAAATATTTAGATCAAATAAGTTATAGGCTGTAACGAAACAACAGATTGAGGTTTTCGAATTGTGATGCAATTCTTAAATCTGTAATGGTAGTTAAATTTAACCGGAAGCAATGGAATGGTTTAAACTAGCTTGGAGTTGAAATCGTAGAATGGAAACAAAAAAAAAATTAAACACGTACCTAATATAAGCTACTTGTACCTAAATATTAACTTAGGTCCAAGTTGCTGAAAGATAATTAAATAATACAAATTTGAAACCTTAACTTTCTTAGCTAGTCGAAATTTTGAAGAGATTTGTTCTCATCCTCAGGATCAATGAGTTGAAAGGTTTTTCTTTACAGATTTTATCATCTTTTCTATATGTATTTTTGAGTAAGGTATATGGTGATTAAATATACCTGCTGACACGTGCTATAAACAAAAGTGGTGGTCTGATTGGCTATATTCTACCGTCTACTAAAAAATAATATCAACAATAAAACAGTAGGTTTAAAACTACTTTTTTTCTTCTATATAAATATTAAAATATCTAGCAATGAAATTCAGTTAAATGTGAACTACTGTAACTGTACCTACAAAAGTTTATTTCATAACTTGAGTTTGATGTTTCGCACGAATGAATACGAGTACATGCACATATGAAAAATACATGCATAATATAATATAAAATATACAACAATTTTATGTATGGTAAACATTAAATCATTTTTCTGTCACTTGAAGCGACGAAAATATAAAAATAATTTTATTTACTACAGAATAACGCATAATATGAGAGCGTTGCAATATAAATATTGTTTACCCATATTTCATAAAGTAGAATCTCTTGTGAAACATAATATTGCTGTGAAATAATCAAGTGAATAAATAATATTGTGAAACAATAGTTGAATTGTTTTATGAGTAAATGTAATACAAGCCAAATCTCAACGCCTTTATACTGAAAACCAATCATCTGCAATTTTTTTGTAAACAAATAAATGTACCTACACCACAGAGGACACAGACCAGAGGCGAAAGCTTGCGGCGGTATCTTTGATGTTTAATGGCCCATTTTCGATACCAGTTACGTCTACACTGAGAGAAATAATTGCTTAATTCTAACAATACCACCTTACTATAGGTACTCTGAAAGAAGTGTTTAATGGTTATCGTTAACGGCTTTTGTAGATTAAGTATATCAATACAATAATTCACCTTATGTAATGTAACTAAACCACAGAGGACCTAGAACAGAGACGAAGGCTAGTGGCGGCGTCTTTGATGTTTAATGGCCCATTTTCTGTACCAGTTACATCTACACTAAGAGAAATAATTGCTTAATTCTAACAATACTACCTTACTATACTCTGAAAGAAGTGTTTAATGATACTTGTGGTTGTGACTGATATGTTATATTACTTATATTACTAATGTCATTCAGTTTTTTGTTTTATGTATTTTTAATAAATGTTTCATGTCATTTATTGCAAATAAAAGATTTATTATTATCCATATGTGATCTTGTATTTTTTATTATTCCCAGAAAATAACCCGAATAAGTTGCAGATCATTATTAGAATTAGGAAAATTATCAAAATTTTGCTTATAAATGTACCTATGCTTTTATTAATAACTGAAGTAGTAATACAATAATTATTATTTTCCGACTGATATTTTTTACACTGGTTTTGTAAAATCAGATGCATTTTTAATAACAATCACCAGTATACAACATATTTTTAAGCAAGTTCTAACAAAAAAAGCCATAAATTTGAACACAGCGCAAACTTTACATGTAGACCAAGATACCTCCAAGCTTCGTAAGATTATTTCCTGTATTAGAATAATTTAGAGGTACATCTCGATGATAAAGCACATGGACTATTTATTTATGTCCATCTATATTAAATAATTTAATATTTAATTCATTTATTCTTATTCTGAATTTTGTTGGTGTGCACTGCAAATTTTTTGCACTTGCAACTACAATAATTTGCTACTAATATACTTATGTATTAGTACAGTCTAAACAGCAGACTTAAAGGAAACACAAATATTGGTGATGTAGCTTAGTTACATTACATAAGGTGAATTATTGTATTGATATACTTAATTTACAATAGCCGTTAAATATAATCATTAAACACTTTTTTCAGAGTATAGTAAGGTAGTATTGTTAGAATTAAGCAATTATTTCTCTTAGTGTAGACGTAACTAGTACAGAAAATGAGCCATTAAACATCACTAGCCTTCGCCTCTGGTCTGTGTCCTCTGTGCCTACACTACAATATTTGTTTCAAGGAACAGGAGAACTAGAAATTGTATTTACATTTTATCTTCATCATCCCGGAACTGGTTGAAATATTTTTATAAAGAATAAAGACTCTTAAAGTCTAAATGTCTTAAGGTAGACATGTCTTAAAGACATGTCTACCTTAAAAAAGTTGGCATTACATACAGTGTGTTCAAATTCAATGCAATAAATTAGTTTCTTGGAAATCATTAGAGATAGAGGACTAGCTTAAATTGGGGCAAAGTTGCGTAATTTGGTGGCCAATAATATGCCTCTAAAAAATCAAGGCTAACATAATTAGTTTTTGAATACAGAAATATTGATGAACTGAATATATTGAATATATAACTGAACTGATAATATGGAATAATGAACAAGCAATGCTGATAATTTGGAAGAATAATGTTGAATTTAAATACTTTGTTATATTTAATATAAACCCAAAATTGGTACTCTGTGAAATGAAAAGGTTAATTGTGCTTTTTTCTACTAAAAAATCCCTAATTAATTCAGTAATAATTTTCGCTAATTATAGAGAATGGAGTATTTTTCATAGTCCGATTTTATTTTTTTTTGATAATACGATTATATAATTCAATGAAATATTCTTACGATTATAATAGCTTGCCGTCGATGGAGTTCTTAATAACCTCCCTGTGTAAATGTATTTTCTTCTTTCAATTAATCTGTATGTTTGCTAAATTCCATAAATGAATTCTTCACTAAAATGTCTGAGCATTGGGCAGTAAATCACATGGCTTCTATATATACCTACTTTGTCATTTATGGTGATTGTAATTTGTACGACAGAAACTTGATTAGACAGTAATATATACGCTACAATTTTTGTTTGTATTATTTCGCGTGAATCAAGGTAAGTTCTCAACACTCCAATCCGTCCTATTATACCATATCTAAAGTGAGGCTCTACGAGTAACACGAGATTTCATCTTTTCCTGCCTTTTTATATATAGGTGTGACAATCGACTGTTTAAAAGATGTTGGGACAGAGCCAGTTCTAGGGATTTATTTATTAAGTATGTATGTGGATCAATAATTACAGAATTAGAAATAGGCTTCTGCTTTTATGGTATCATAGTCAGGAGATTTTTTAATTTTTACTTCCTCTCTATCTGTGGGGAACAAAGATGGACTGTCTCGTCATAACCTTTTATTCTTCATAGTTTTTGTTTCTATCTGTTTAATCTGCAAGGTTTTTTCCAACATTTTTAAAAAAATTATTAAAACATTCAGCAATTTCTATTGATTTACTAATTATTTGTTTGAAGGAGATGCCGAAAACAATAACCTCACGGACTATCACGTGCTAATATCCTAGTTTCCTGGTAATTAATTGCATTCTAAACTGCGATCCCTTAAAAGAAAAAAGGATTTATATTTAATACATTTTAAATATTCATGAGGTCTACCTGCTTATAATTATTCAAGAATTATTTAATATAATACTATTTGTTATATTCAGATTTCGTCTGAATTATGCAGGTGAACGTAGTAAAAATTTTTAATCGCATTTCAGCGAGATGGTCAAATGAGGATAAGGTGGAAAACTATAGCCAAACCAAACAACTTTAGTATCAAATATAATTTGATGTTACTAGATGTATGATATGCACATATATTGATTACATGCAATTTAATAAACTGAACTATTGCATACTGGTCAGGTCTATACAAATTTGTCCCTCAACACCCAAATTCCCCCAAATTCTCTCTATCCCCAAATGTCTTTGTCCCCAAATTCTATCATGAATTCTTTTTCTTTTTTTAGACATAATTTTTGTCAAACAAACAACACTACTAAGTACCACAGTTAAATGAATTATACAGTGCGAACGTTTAGAATGGAAACCGTAAATGAAATACGCCCTGTAGAGTTTTCGCAAAAACGCTCAAACACGTCAATTCTTAAATTCAATTGCGCTTCTTTTGATATCATTGTTTTGGATATGACGTCATTAGTTAATCTCTGTGACGTCATCATGATATTTTTTCAAATGGGAATGTCCAGTTCTTTCATTAAATTTAAATAGGGAAGATATTCCTAAAAATGGCAATATACGACACTATGGCCTTAAAATGGATAGTTTTTGAGATAAAGGGCTTTGAAGTTTGAAAAAAGAAAAAGTAGGTGTCAAAAAAAATTTCAATTATTTGATCCTGCTAGTGACAGTTCCGCAAATTATTTAAAACTAATTGTCACAGTCTGTTATTCTTTAATATTTTTTTGTGATAATTAAAAATGGTACGAACTTTAACAGAAAAACATTGAATTGGGATCTTGATTTTGAGAGATTGTGACGAAATGAAAAAATCAATTAATGAAGTATGCAACATTTTCAGTAATAGATATCCGAATGAACCACGCATTAGAAAACCAACAGTGAGTAAGATTGTAAGTAAATTTATCCGGTTGGGACATGTTCGGAATTGCATCAGAAGTCGGGCATCCACTACAGAGGATGCACAACTAGGTATGTTGTTAGATGCTCAAGAAAATCCACATGTTACTTCGCGACAAATCGCATCCAATCATGAAATTAGCCAAAGTTCTGTGATAAAATACATGAAAAAAAAATAAATGGCATCCCTATAAGATTCAGCTAGTACAAGAATTAAATGATGATGACCCTGACCGCAGAATAGAATTTTGCGAAGAAATGATGAACCTCTGTAACATAAATCCGCGTTTCATTAACAATATAGTTTTTTCTGATGAAGCTACATTTGGTTTGAATGGCAACGTTAACAAACAGAACTGTCGCTATTGGGCCCCTAATAATCCTCACTAGATGATGGAAGCGCACACCCAGTTCCCTCAGAAAATAAATGTATGGGCAGGAATTGTAGAAAACCATATTATTGGCCCTACTTTCATTGATGGTAGTTTAAAATGTGACAAATATTTAGAAATGTTACAACAACAAATTATTCCGGAGTTAGCAGCACTATCTCCAGATGACAATGATCCGAACATTCCCAATGACTTTGCATGGTATCAACAAGATGGGGCACCTCCACATTATGCCGTAAATGTTCGTAACTACTTAAATGAAGTATTTCCTAATCGTTGGATAGGCAGAAGAGGTTTTATTGAATGGCCAGCTCGGTCCCCTGATCTCACATCCCTTGATTTCTTTTTGTGGGGTTATCTTAAGTCTAAAGTGTATAATAATAAACCACAGCATATTAACGAATTAAAAACAAAAATTCGAGCTGAAATTAGAGCTATACAGCCACACACAATCAGTAAAGTATTACCAGAATTCCTCTTGACAATAGGCTTGCCTATTGTCAAGAAGCACAAGGATTACAGTTGGAGCCTCTTATTTAACTAGTTTTCATTGCATTTATTATCCATTTGTTAGTTATGTTGTTATAAACAATTTTTTTTACTAGCCTACTTTTTCTTTTTACAAACTTCAAAGACCTTTATCTCACAAACTATCCACTTTAAGGCCGTAGTGTCGTATATTGCCATTTTCAGGAATACTTTCTCTATTTAAATTTAATGAAAGAACTGGACATTCCCATTTGAAAAAATATCATGATGACGTCACAGACATTACCTAATGACGTCATATCCAAAACAATGATATCAAAAGAAGCGAAATTGAATTTAAAAATTGACGTGTCCGAGCGTTTTTGCGAAAAATCTACAGGGCGTATTTCATTTACGGTTTCCATTCTAAACGTTCGCACTGTATGTAATTCATTTAACTGTGTAAGTACTAACACCGAAGTATATGAAAAGCACGTGGAGGGTACACATAAGAACAAGAATTCGCTACTACTAAGCATGCGCCGAGTAGGAGTGTCGTTTACACGTTCATGCATTTGTGCCAACCAGATGCAAATTATCTGTCCGATGAGATTTTACTCAAGCCAAATTTTCTGGCTTGTGCAAGTTAACGATTTCGGTTTTCACGCTACAATTTACTTGTACAAACTGGCATGCACAAATCAATTTGTGCAAATTGCATGAGCGTGAAAACGGGCCTTTAGGTTTCAAATAAAAACAAGTCTACAATTCCTAGTTGCAGAAACTACTATATTAGTAGATATATTTTATCTACCACTCGACAAACTATCCGTTTTCTTTTTATATTCAAAGAAAACAACACATACGTCGTACGTATACCTACAATAAACCCTCTAGAAAGTGATCGATGTGTGATTGGACAAGTGCGCTAGATGATGATTGATGGACTTACCTTTAAAGGAATATCAATCTAAATTTTCATCACTCGATACATAATTTTGAATAATGACTTCAATATTATCGTAGTTTCCGTTCCCTCTTTCAATCATTTTTGTCTTAGTTACTCTTAGTTACTCTTAGTTAGACAAACTTAGTTACATCACATCACAAGGATTAGTAAGTTCTTTTATTAAACAACGTCACAAATAGATCACTTGATGGGTGTTGCTTTAAACATATTCGTGGAGGACATGGTTTAATGGGGTATTTTCCTTCAATTGAAATGAAAGTGGAAACCTTTATTTTTATAAAATATATATTTTTTTTATATTTATTAGGATAATAATTATTACGATTGAATCGGTAGAAAATTTTTAATTCAATTTTGAAATTTTATTCTATATTCGTGACGTCACTAAGCGAAAACTAGGGAATATGTATCTATAAAGAGGCCACACTGATAATATATGTGGCTAGTTTCAGTTTAGAACGACCACAAACGACAGTTGATATTTCGATAATTGACATTTGAAATTTCCTGTTTGTGTTTGGTTTGACAACTTGGCTTGTTGTATTGTTGTTTTCTTGTGAAGTAAACTTTTATTAAACATGGAGCAAGGTTTTGTAGAGGCTAAGTCCGACAATTTACCGGTTATAGGTCCTTTTATGATAAAGATCCTATAGATCCTTTCAGAAATAAAAGGGATGAAAAATGTCAGGTTAGTATTTAACTTAACAGTATTACTGCAAAGTCGATTAAATATATTCAAAAATTACCTTTACAAATTACGATGTTTTTCTATTAATAATAAATGCACTTGTAATCAGTCACAGGCAGAGACAACAATTCACAGGTAAAAATATAAACTAAAAACAATGTCTCATGTTTACCATGACCATGATGTTTACCTTAACCAAACAATTCAAACATAAACAAAAGTAAAGTTATCACACAGTGGCACCAACCACATAAATGAAAATATCCTAGAAATCACTAAAAAATGGCGCAAATTTTGAATTTTCGCTTAGGGACGTCACATAGATATCGCGCACAATAAAAAAATAATTTATGGACTTAAATAAACCCAATATTAAAATTCCAGAAATACGTATCTCTTCTTTTTCCAACTACATTCCATTGCCGATGTAAAAAAAAATAGGAAAACACCCTTATCGCGTGATGAGTTCCACAAATTTACATTACATTTACCTTTCCAGGCAAGACAACCGACCTTAAAAATTTATCTTCACTTCATTCTTTGCAATTCCACTGAAAGCTAATTTAAAATAAACTATCTATTATACTAGTTATCGAAAAAGAAATGTTTAAGAGCCCAGCATATTATTTATTGCCAATCGCTGCTATATCAAAATTTGATTTAATTTAGTTAGATAAATAACTTTAATACATACATTTAATACGTCAGCTATAGTTATAATATAAATAACAAGTAATTAAGAAAACCTACTTGTAACAAATTCATACTTTTAACATTTAAAGAGGTTATCACAACAGTAGTACATTTTGTGGTCCACCCTGCAGAATTTCTACTGACACCCACCTTCAAACCAGTTGCATGTCCAGAATGATAAGCAGAGAATTTATTTTCTACCATCTTTCATCCATCGTTCATTGTAGGGTATCAAATAGACTTATTTTTGTAAACTAATTACATAATCATGATTCGCAGTAGTTCACCATAGAGCCTTTATACCTAAGCTTCCCTCTTATTGTACATTTAGATATTTTTTTTACTAAATTTTTGTTATTTGAGTTATTTAGGAAAAATACACTTCGCAAGACGCGATATTGTATAGACGCGACAATTTGTTGCAGGTATTTGTATTTTCCGGGAAACCGATCGCTATTTTATTTTCCTGGTGTTTTTTATACTGGAACATCTCTATAACAGCCGTTTAAGGATTTATGTTTCTTCCACATCGGTAAGCGTCATTAAATTATTCAGTATTATTTACCCTGTTCTTCTTATAAATTATAAAATGATTCCTTCTATTATATATGGATTCGTTTATATTCTTTGGAACTATGATACAAATTCTTTTCTTGCTTTGATATATATCCTCACAACCTTCATCATGACTTTATTATTTTTGTTATTGCATTGAAGAGCAAACAGTACACGAGATCTGCTCGTACTGACTTCTGAACGTGAGCCCAATTGTACATAAAATGAAAAATGAAGGACTGTACTATATTACCCGCATTTTCATTGAGTTCTATTCCGATCTCTAACATTCTAATCAGGGTACATGAAAGAGAAGCAAACAAAATATCTGAAACATTAATTTGTGTAGCTGCATCGTTTTCTTCCTTTGAGGACTATGGCACAAATTCGTTTATGGTTTGATATTGAGTCACTGTAAATTTTATTTTTATGGTATTAATCTAAACCTAATAGTTCTGCAAAACCTAAAACTTGCAACGAAGTCAAACTCCAAGTGATTTGTGAATGTAATTTTTTATTTTTGTTAATCAACTGGATTAAAAGGACAATACTAATAGACTTCCCAACTTTTAATAAGAATATAAATATAAAGATATGTTGAACAGCTTTGATATTTATTATTTTAATAACAACCACTAGCTTACTACCATAAAACTCCTCTAAAAACTGAATTGTCACTCTTGCGGTATGTGTAGCTGCTTCATCTTGCTAAAAGTAACCGACTTACAACTCATAATCATGTAATTGTGCTAAAAAAGGATCTAGAATAATTCTTCGATATCTTTCGCTACCCAAACGCCAATTTTTGTGGGATGTAAGCTAGTTTCTTCAAATATGAAAATTTTCTGCAGTCCAAGTCTTATAATTTTGGCTATTTACATAACCTCATAAGTGGGACCATGCCTCATCAGTAAAAAATGTCAAATTTAACAAATTATTATTCACGTTTTCGAGAAACCATTAACAATAACATAATCATCTTCCGCAATCAAGAGAATGCAACTCCTAAACAACGGTTAATTTTATTAATATACAGGGTGTTAGTTAAACATGCGGCAAAAATTCAAGATGTTATTCCTTGGACTATTCTAAGGATATTTTATCCTTTGATGTTTTTTGAAAAAGCGCTTTGTTGCGAAGATATAGGACGAAAAAAATTTTCAACAAATAACAATTTATTACTAAAAATTACATGTAACATTTCTGAACCTACAAGAATTGTTCAATTGTGGCTACCTCCAGCTCGGATGCAACCATCCAATCTTCTCCTCATAGACTCCCGAACCCTTTCAAAAACACCAGGGTCGTTTCTTATTGAGTTACACCCAGCAATTATCCGATCTCTTAAATCGTCCACATCTTCCAATGGCCTAGTATAAACTAATGACTTTAGATGGCCCTATAGGAAATAATCCAGGGGGTTTAAGTCCGGGGATTGAGCAGGCCATACGTGAGGTCCACCTCGACCAATCCAGCGATCTCCGTATGTTGCTGATAAAAACTCTCGAGCAACTACATTAAAATGAGGTGGTGCACCATAATGCATAAACCACATTGCCTGTCTTGTACATGGTACATCCTCCAAAAACTGAGGTAGCGTTTGTTCCAAAAAGTTGCCGTATACTTCGCCGGTAAGTCTTCCTGGCAGAAATACTGGTCCAATTAGCCAGTCACTCACAATTCCAACCCAAACGTTCAATGAGAACTGATGTTGAAAAACTGATGTTTGATCTTCGCAAATCTCATGTGGATTTTCGTCAGCCCACACATGGTTATTGTGGAAATTCCTTATTGCATTTCGCGAGAAACTGGCTTCATCGGTAAAAAGAATCATCGTAAGTAGTTGAGGGATTTCAACCAATGTGTGCAAATGCCATTGACAAAATGCAATACGTGGAGCAAAATCCGCAAGAAGAAGTGCTTGAACGCGTTGAATGTGGTATGGATACAACAAATTATCTCTCAGAATTTTTCAAATAGTCCAATTACTTACATTCAAAGTATTTGCAATTCTTCTTGTTGAAGTACCTGGATCTTCTTCTATCATGTCCAGCACATTCTCTTCTACGTCTACCGTTCCTACAGTCCTTGGCCTTCCTGGTCCTCCACTTCGCTTCAATGTTCCCGTTTCTCGAAGACGTTGATGAATACTTTGAAAGATTTTTCTATGGAGCAATGTGGTTAGGAAATCGTTCAATGTACAGTCGCCTAGCTTCTAATGCATTCCCATCAGCAAGTCCGTAAATAAAATGCATGTCAGCTTCGCAACAAAGCGCAAAAATCATCAAAAGATAAAATATCCTTAGAATAATCCAAGGAATAACCTCTTGAATTTTTGCCGCATGTTTAACTAACACCCTGTATGTAGGATATGTAGAATATAATATTACAGCAAAAGGAAATACAGAAAGACTAGCAGAAAATCAGGGCGAAAACAAACGGTTATATCTGCTGACTCTAATGAGTAAAAAGTAACTAGCATTTTGACGCCAATGTGAAGAAAACAAATTTACTACTTTTAAAATAGTTACTGGTTACGTGGCTTGTGGGCATTTATGAAGGCATGTACATGCAATTTGTCATTATTATTAGTCGAAGTTATTTTATAGGAGTTGAGAAGTTAAATTACTTTACATTAATATTAAGCGACGCTTAGTCTTAATCAGATTCACTACCCCGACTTGACAGGTCATTATTATATAATGTTCTTATTAATAAATATCCAGGGCACAGGTCTTACCTGCGGTTGATAAACCACACCTGGATGAGTGGGGCTAATTTCCAAAGTTAAATTGTAGAGCTGGCGCTTCATGGGGTCTATCGCCACCCATAGCGTCAAGATCAGTGCGTCGGTGATTAACGGGATTAATATGAGTCCAATTAATTGTTTATCCTTGAGCAGTTTGTCTCTCACCAAGCCAGCGCCGAGGTACGTGAACAGGCGGTGCACCCGATAGGTTTTGGCAAACATGGAGCCGAAGGCCAGGGAAAAGCCGGCGGAAAGTAGGTAAACACGTACCTGTAAGGATGTGGGCAATTAAATACAATCCTGTTCAATTACAGTACTTACAATAATGACGAAAATTAATGAAACACCCTTGATATCAGAATAGGTATCAAGGGAATGCCGATGAAACTATTATGAGTATCTTCATCAAAGTATCTTTAATTTAGCAATCCAGTATTAGTTTTTAACTAATTCGTTATTTAGTAACTAATCATCAGTAATTATAGTAAAATATACTACGTTTTGAGTAATGTCCCATATAAATTTTATCCTCTAGAAGAGAATTGTAATATCCTAACGCTATCCAACCCGTGATGTTTGAATAATTTTTATTTTTTTATTTTTATTTTATTTTTTATTTTATTTTAGAGTACAATGTCCAACGGGACGAATCCCAGTTACAGAACAAGGTTTGAAAAACAACATTAAAAATACATACTATAAAATCATAATATAGACAACATGAGTAAAAATACAAAACAACAAATAAGAAATACAAAGATATATCATCAATACAATATACAGACGACTATGCAAATAAATTTTTAATATATTCAGTTGAATGAAAAAATATATCAAGTCGATCTTCATACATTTGATAGTTAACAGTAATTTGATAAAGAGGGGAGGCTATGAGAATGTTTGTACGGGGTGTTGGCAATTGCAGCACTGAATTAGATCTAGAATTGAGTCGAGGAACACGATATAAAATTCGAGACAGCAGAGAAGGTGCATTCAGAGAATTATTGATAATTTTATGCAAAAAGATTAGAGAGTACATAATGCGCCGACGTTGTAAGCTAATTAAGTTGAATGTGGATAACAAAATGTCTTGCGGAATACCACGAACCGGATAGGTGCCAAAGTTGATGAAATGTAATGTCTTTAAGTATCTCCGCTGCACCTTTTCTACTTGTGTGATATGAATGTCATAAATTGGACTCCAAACAATGGAGGCGTATTCCAGCTTGCAGCGAACAAAACAATTAAAGAGCGTATTAAATGTGGCTATATTTCGAAAACCCTTAGAATTGCGCAAGACAAAACCCAGACTTTTAAATGCAGATTCAGTTACTGACTGAATATGTGTGTCAAATGATAAATTATCACAAAATGTAACACCTAGATCTTTGAATTGCGTGACTCTATTTAAAATAGTGTTGTGCATAATGTAATCAAGACGTTGAACATTTTTCCGACGACTATAAGACATGATATTACATTTACTGATGTTCAACGGTAAGTAATTATCTTCACACCAACGATCTAATACAGATAAGTTGTTCTGTAATTTAGAGTAATCAGATGCCGTGTTTATCTCAATAAATAACTTAAGATCATCAGCATACATTAAATAATTAACATCGAACAAATCAGTCAAATCATTGATAAATATAATGAAAAATAAAGGTCCCAGAATCGATCCCTGTGGAACACCTGACAATTGCGAAAAATTACTTGACTGAAAGCCCCGGTACTGAACGAATTGGAATCTATTTGTAAAATAAGAGCGAAACAAAGTCAAGAGAGAATCAGATACACCCGTTAAATACAGCTTCTTAATTAAGAGATCATGGTTAAGCCGATCAAAAGCCTTAGAAAAATCGGTGTATATTACGTCTACTTGACTACCTCTATCGAGCACTTCAGATATATACTGCACTTTGTTGACGAGGTTGGTTGTAGTCGACCGCCCCTTCACGAAACCATGTTGATGCTCACAGATATATCTCTCCACATGAGAGTATAAATAATTGTGAATGACTATCTCAAAAATTTTTTAAAAATTACTTATAATTGCAATAGGCCTATAGTTGGTTATATTATTTTTGGAATCTTTTTTGTGAACAGGACATATTCTAGAAAGTTTCCATGAGTCTGGAAACACACTATATTTAAGAATGGCATTAAAAATAATGAGAAGGAATACCACTAGTGACGACATATAGGACTGCACCAGCAGGAGTATAATTTTTTTCTGATTTGGAGCTTTGTTTTGAAATGCAAGAATATCAAACTAGTGGCGGCTCGCCAGGTGACGCTAGTGACGCGCCGCTTCACCTAAAAATTCCGTGTTTGCGGGAATTTTTAAAAATTATTTTTTATTTCATATAATAATAATAATAATAATAATAATAATAATAATAATAATAATAATAATAATAATAATATCTCTACCCCTCATTCTAATCACAAGGATTAGCCCGAAAGTCTGAGACTTGTGTGGAAGAGGTGGCGACATATTATTATTTCGCGGGCCGCATTTGCGCCTCAGGAACGACTTATGTTGGTAGGCCCTAACCACCATTCAGTGCTGGAATGAGGGAAACCTGGAAAACCTCATTAGTTAGGGGGACAAGTCAAACATCAACTGATTTTAATCTCTCACATTAACATCAAGTTGACATTCTTCCCATCCTAGGCCATCGCCAGGATAGTTGCCAAGCCATCCCTGCGAATAAGCCTTGATCTACGAGTAAACAATTTAATTAAAAATTGTTGGCGGAATGGGAATTAGAACCCACGACCTCTGGGTTGAGCGATCGAGACGCTAAGCCCTGAGCCACCGACCCGATATATAAATTTTGTAATTTAGATATGTTTACATTTATATAGATAATAGATATATTTATACAGGGTGTCCACCTAGTGCGCGTAAGTCCAATATCTGGGTTAATAAAAGAGATAACTTAATTTTTTTTCTACAGGGTTGTCTAATATCCCGAGCTGCACAAAATGAAAATATATTTACATATTCAGGGTGTTCAGTTTTTCCTGGACAGGTACCAACTTCGTTTTTCTAAATGGAAATATATATTATTTATTGCTTTTTCGAACTAAACCCTTGATTTTAGTAGGACTTTCATCAGCCTTCCCTATACCTAACTTAAACTGTTTTTGAAATATTGACGGGTGAATATTGACATTTTTGCAACTTTGACACCCTGTAAAATCTAAACGGTTTGAGATCAAGCAAAACGGTTTGCACATTCCTATCTTAACTTTTCATAAGCTATCGTTTGGTACTAATTTCAGAATTATCCAAAAATTTAAAATTTTCTGAAAATTTTGAAAATTTTTAATTCCTGGATAAATTACGTGTGACGTGTGGAATAAGGAGGGATTTAACAACTTTGGGAATGTTATGCGAGGCTGTCGAAAGCACGATGCTTCTTTGGAACATATACGGTGTGCATTAATGTTCGCAGAATTTAGAAAATACCTCAATACAATCGAAGACGCTTTGAGGGAAAATTCAAAACTATATATTAAACAATTTAACGATGACGTCCTTTTAAATAGACGGTTTATGCAATAATTACCTATTCGCGCAACGATTTATTTAGGCAGACAAGAGTTGGCATTTCGAGGTCACATTGAATCGGAGTGTTCGGACAATCATGGCAATTTTAAAGAACTTTTGGATGGCGAATTCGCCGCTTAGTATTTGTTTGTATACCATAAAGTTCACAAGCAACAAGCAACTGCAATGACCTTGAATTTGCTTGAAATTTTCGCCTACGGCGCTATTTTCCTTTCCGGTCTTGCGGCCCGCACCTCAGTCCGCAGTCCGCGTCACCTATTTACTGACCCACGAGCCGCCACTGTATCAAACTAATTATTGTTTTATAATTGGAAATAAATTGTACGAATGTTCCTAGGGAACATTATTACTTCGACCAAGTAAAGTCCTTAATTTCGTACTTGATTATGTTCTGGGGCTTTCTAGCCGCAAACAAAATATTTATTACACAAAAGAGAACAATACATTGCATCTTAGAACTTCGGTGTTACGAAGACTGAAAAATATTATCTTGGTTTTTGCCTTATATAGGTACAAATTATTGGAAATAAACAATTTTTTATTGTTTCAGTTTTGAAATTCAAAATAGAAAAAAAATAAATTGTTCCCAATCTATAGCAGAATATAAAATTACTCACCGAACACAACTGACTGAAATATCCCTCAGATTTTATTGTGGTGTTGTGAAGAAATCCCAGCAATATTACGGATAAATAGACCAAAGTGCAACCAAACACAGCAACATTGTTCAGCTTAGGGCTAGACAGCTTGACAGATTTTATCTGTCTAAAGTGAAGGTTAAAGTAGAAAAACAATAGAGAAGCACCTATGCCCAAAGAGGATATCAAGGCGATACAATAAAGAAGCTCAGCAGGGATTGTTATTAGGGATACCCTAAGGATCCTTTGAGCTATGGGCGCGCGGCCATTTTGCCATCGAATGCTGTGACAGGTTCTGCAGTTGAAGTTGAGAATATTGTTGATGGAATCAAAGACTGCTATGTCTACCTTCTCACCATCTGTAAAAAAAACATTACATTTTATTAATTTAATTATATTGATAGCACTAGAAGTAAACTGGATGAAATTGTTACCCTGAATTTGCCGGATTATAGAATTACCAACCCTATCAGCTCCTTGGAACTTCACTGGACCCTAAAAATAAAAAATGAGTTGCTTCTTTCACCTCTTTAGGTTAATTCGTAACATAAACGAGTCGGTAATAGTGAGAACGTATACATTGATGAAAGCTCCCAAAATCAGATATAAACAATTTTTTTAGACAGAAAATTTTCTATATGTATAAAATAATACTACAATTATTTGAAGGAGATGC
This sequence comes from Pogonocherus hispidulus, assembly GCA_963924545.1. Lineage (NCBI taxonomy): Eukaryota > Metazoa > Arthropoda > Insecta > Coleoptera > Cerambycidae > Pogonocherus > Pogonocherus hispidulus. Next base: position 9,453,203 of record OZ004699.1, read on the forward strand.
TGAAAACAACTACTCTAGTAACAACAACAACACTGACGTAGTTTTGCACATAACACCAAAACATTATACTGCACTCGACGCGTGTTTCGCCAACCAAGTTAGCACCGTGCATTAGCTACAGTGAGGTTCAAAACTCTGGAACGCCCCAAATAACTTTCAAAATATTGTTTTTTTGCAAAAACGCTCAGACACGTCAATTTTTGATTCTACTTTTCTGTATTTTTGAGGTATTGATTTATTTGTACAGTGACGTATCACCAAGGTGCAAAAAAAATTTTTTTTTTAAATGGCAACCCCAATTTTTTATTCGGAATTCATGAAAAATACATTTTTTTACGTATCTCTGACTAAAGGTTACAGAAGAAATTTTTCGATATAAATGCAATGCAATTTATTGAAACAAAATATCAAAAATTAGGTTACTTACAATAATATTACAATTAAATCAAATGCTCAAATTGTTGTCCATTGACTGCCTGACAATGAGCTAAACGAGAGATAAATTCATTTTGAACATTATTGATAAAATCAGGCGGAATGTCTTCTATTACTTGCTGAATTCTCTTTTTTAATTCATCAATATTTTCGGGCCTACTCTCATACACTAGACCTTTAACGTAGCCCCATAAAAAATAATCGAGTGGGGTCAGGTCTGGGGAGCGAGCAGGCCACTCTATTTCACCACGTCGACCTATCCACCTATTAGGAAAAACTTCATTTAGGTAAGTACGAACAGGAAGAGTACAGTGAGGTGGAGCACCATCTTGCTGAAACCATATATGGTCATCAATTGAATTTGGATCATTCGCATTTGGAAATAAACCAATTAAAGTCGGGAATAACTCCATTCTTAGGAATTCCAAATATCTTTCCCCATTTAAATTTCCATCAAAAAAGTATGGTCCCAAAATTCTGTTTTTTACTACTCCCGCCCAAACATTAACTTTGCTAGGGAATTGCGTGTGGGATTCCTGCATCCACCGTGGGTTCTGTGTTGCCCAATAGCGGCAATTTTGTCTGTTGAAGGACCCATTAAGACAAAAAGTGGCCTCATCAGAAAAAATAATATTTTTTACTGAGATGGTATTCTTATTGCAACGTTCCTGCATGATTTCACAAAATTGTACTCTACGATCAAAATCGTCTTCTGAAAGCTCATGAACCAGTGTTACCTTGTACGGATGATATTTATGTTTAAGTAAAATCCTGCGAACAGAACTTTTACTTATGTCCATGGTTGCGGCAACTTGGCGGGTACAAACATGGGGATTTTCTTGAACTAATAATAAAATGTCAAGTTGAGTATTTTCACCAATCTTGGTATGACCTGTTCTTGGTAAATCACGAGCGTGACCATATTCTCTGTATTTACTAATAATTTTACTCACTGTTGAACGCACAATTGGTGGTCGATCTTGATGAGTATTATTAAACAGCTCACACACTTCTGTTGCAGTTCTCCTTCTATCCCCGTAACCAACCATAATAAGTATCTCAATCCGTTCTTTCTCCGAAACAGACATTATTAGATGAATAATACGAGATAAACAATAAAATAATAACAATGAAATACCAAAATTATGGATTTAAATTTTGCTACGTGTTAAACAAATTAAAATTTTGACATTAGATGAAGCAATGATATTGTTTGGTTTCAATAAATTCCAGAACCTACTCGGTTTGAATTTAGAGAACATTTGTAGGTTTTTTAACTGTAAATTGCATTTATATCGAAAAATTTCTTCTGTAACCCTATAAAGGTTTTTCTTCTGTAAAGTTTTAGTCAAAGATACGTAAAAAAACGTGTTTTTCATGAATTCCGAATAAAAAATTGGGGTTGCCATGTAAAAAAATTTTTTTTTTGCACCTCAGTGATACGTCACTGTACAAATAAATCAATACCTCAAAAATACAGAAAAGTAGAATAAAAAATTGACGTGTCTGAGCGTTTTTGCAAAAACACAATATTTTGAAAATTATTTGGGGCGTTCCAGAGTTTTGAACCTCACTGTATAACTACGTCAGGTTTATTCAAAAGTGTGTTTTTTGATACCATTTTTTATAAAGGGCAATGAACCAACATTCTCACTGTTTTTCACTTATACTTAGTTAATAAATCAGATCTGAAGTTAACATTTACCAGCAATATTTTTGTCTTGAATGAATCATTTAATAATAATAATAATAATAATAATAATAATAATAATAAAGTTTATTAACATATAAATATTTAGAATAACAATGAAATACATAAAATACTACACGAGATATGTATATAAGATGCGGATCTATACTGAAAAACACATTACTTACACACATTCTTACATATATTATGTAATCTTGATTATTTCTTTAGTTAAACGTATAAATAAACTCAAGAATCACAGAAGAAGAAAATCCTTCTTGTACGTGACCTGTAGGTTTACATATAAATATTATATTGATTCAGCCTTATATACACAACAATAACGAACAACTAATAATAATTAATAATAATAATGCCGAATCATGTTATTGTCTCTTTCGTATAACATAAGCCTTTATTTATATTGGAATATTTTGAGTTATAATATCATGAATAATGTCTCTGGGAACGTACAAAAGCCAGATTTTAATTTTGTTTTTAATTTTAATTTATAACTGGAGTTGCGCAAACTTTACACATAGTTAGAGACAGGATTTCTTTTATCAGAAAATCCTTTTGTCTGGACAATATAAAACAATAATAAGTAGAGGATATTGAATACACAGAGAGATATTTTCTTGAACTCTTGTGTTCCAATAGATATCCAGTGTATAAGGAATCTCAGAGAAGACTATTTTTGATAAAAGAATTCTACCATGTTGAAATTAAAATCTTTCGAACTCACAGTTTCTCTCCGCGTTTTACTTGAGTGACCCACTTTCAATAGACAGGACCAAGTTATTCCCATTTCTTAGAGTATCAGAACGATCAAATTAAAAAAGGATTTTTATCTCCCGAAATTTAATAATGTTTGCAACTACTACAGTGAATCTACATTAAGAGAATTTAGCCCTGGGCTTCTTAATATAATATTTAGCCATCAATTTGATATCTACAAATTTAGCTGTGAATTTATTTCAGTATTTTGTCTACCACTATTGATGGTACTATACTTACTAAATTTATGATGAACTAAAAACAGTTGTGGCAAAAAAAAACACTTTCGAAAATGTATCTTCAGTCAACTAATAAATACATTACAGTACAGGAGAGTATCAACATTACTCAAGTATAGATTAAGCAATACTGTTTCATATTTATGGAAACTTACGGAGAGTCCTATGAAGTTTAGCCTGCTTATTCTCTGTACCCATCGGCACACCATATCGTTCCTGGGATAATATTCAGTTATTGGATCAAACCAGTATGGTTCGGAGTCTCTCAGTGCCAAAGCAATTGTCCATATGGCATCATAAGTTTGTTTGGCGTACTTGGAAATGTATGATTTTGATACATTCAAGGCGTCCTCAAAATCCGCGTCACCCTAAAATAGATAGTGTCATTAACTTTTCAAAAACTGATTAATGGAACAGGCTAATTAATGTTTACACTTAGAATATTTATTTAGAATACCATTTAATAAAAATAAAAGAAAAAAAATAAATTTTATTTTTGTCTGATTTTTCTGAAAAATATATACGGTATAAAAATCCATATATATTAAAATGCCTCGATTCAGTCTCGCTCTAAATTCCGTCGGCGAATCCACAAAGTTTCAAAGCTATCTCCTCCGAGGGGGGATCGCGAAGCGATCCCCGCGGGCGACCGGAGGTCACCCGGCCTTTCTCCAATACGTAGGGGTATTTTCATCCCGTTTCCTACGCGTTTTCCCAATTTAAACGCCTTTTCAAAAAACCTCTGCACAATTTTCGTCGATCGCCGTTCGGCGAGAGAGATACGGCTAGCACTGACGTTTGTCCTCGCGCCTAGTGATCCCGTCACACGCCTGCTGAAACCGACTTTTCGCGAGACTCCCTAGACCCTTTTTCTAATTTTACGGCTTCGAGAACCGCCTCACGCGAAAGTTCCGTCCTTTCTCTAATCCTTTGAGATTTTTTTCCGAGACCGTACGTCGACTCCTTCTACGTCTATTTCGTCTTCGAAAATCTCGAGTCGCGTCCGTCTCAACTTCTTTCTCATTTTATCTACCGATGTGAGATTGCACTAATGAGATAAGCACCTCCCACGAAAACTGTCAAATTAATTAAACTTTAGATAGGTTATTTTCCTACGAGAAATATTGCTAACGGAATCGATAGTACTGACTGCCAAACACTTCTGATTACCAAAATACTGAAGCGAAATGCTTTTTCAATTAGAAAATCGGTAAAAATTATTTTTTCAGATTGACACGTACAGTTTACATACTTAAACGTCTCAAGGTAAACATTTGACAACAGGCGTGGTAGCGCAACGGGAAAGTCGTAGGATTCAAAACTTCATAATGTTGATTTCGCGAGTTCGAGTCACGCTGGAGGCCAACTTTTTTTTTTACTTTTTAATTACAATTATTTATTAGTATTTAGTTATTCTGTTTCATTATTCGTAGCTTATATTCTTTCTGCACGTAAAGTTTGGAATTAATTCGTTCATTTTGGCAGTCTGTTAAATTCATCATTTTAGCTTACAAAAGTAAATATCTACAATATTTTTGGTCCTATTGATAAAATTGATAATAATGTTTACTGAAAAATAAATTCTACTTTCAGCACTTAAAAAATTATGATGTTTTACCATCAAGAATAGAGTACCTTTACAATTCATCAAAATATTAAGAAACATTGATTAGTATAATTGCATCATCATTCCAGACACAAAATTTCTTTAACATGTATTTTCTTAAAAATAATATTACTTTAGATATTTTTGTCATCCGAAGGGTAACCCCAGGTAGGGCTAGAAATGGGAACGAAAATAGCAAGAGCGATTTTCTCCCATATCTAGTATTAACTTAAAGTGCATCCTTTATATTACTAAATATATGGATATATTTTCCTCACTAAGATCATCATTATAATCTAATCATCTAATTATTATGCTCAAATGTGTAAATCATAAATGTGTACTTTTATAGTATATTTTTAATAATATTTATTGGCTTATTTAACTGTCTACATATTTTTTTATATAGGAATTAAGCCAAAAACCTAACTAAAAGATAAATTATTAATGAAATTATCAAACATATTATGTACAACATGTGTACAACAGGCACCGACCAATATTGAATTACAATGGCATATCTTCATATAACCTCAACTTATTGTCTTTAATACATTTTTCTGAAGACAATAAGTTGAGATTATATGCCGTTGTAATTCAATGTTGGCCGGTGTAATACGTAATCGAATTAAGAATCTTAGAAACAAATAAAATTGTAGATGTAGTGAAACCCATACGCAGTGAAATTATAATGCACTAGAAATGGGGTCGATTGGGCAAAATAGAATGAATCTGGGGTGCGCTTTAAATTAACTTAATTGAGACCTAAGACACGCACAAATTAAATTCGAAGTATAATCTGGCTGTTACCTTGCCATTAAATCTCAAATTCACAATATTACTGAAGAAACGTCCTTATTACTTTTTCTGGAAATTGGCGCTGTCGTTCTGTTATAATCATATATCGCGGAAATATAATATTGCGACGGTTTCCATGGTGACACCATTCCAAATGATTCCCTATTTGTTTCTCTGAGCTGACTCCTGCTTTTTCTCCTCTATTGTGATTAAAAATGTAGTATATAACATTTTTCAGCTAAATACTAAGGTATTTTACAAATCAGAAGTTCATTAGCAAACATCGAGACCTAATTTAGCAAGAAGGAATACCTGTAGACCACAGATTTTTTAGGTAATGTAAAAATAGAATTGTATTTCAGGCCATATATTCATTACCAGAATAATAATAAATAGATACCAAATTTTTTACGCAAAAAGTACATTCAACAAAAATGTAATAAACGAAAAGCATATATGAAGAAGTTAAAGCCAGAAAATTATTGACAATATCATATTTTGAATCCCCACTGTAATATGAAACTGTACTACAGAAATCTCCTTCAAATTTTGTTAATAAACATTTCAATATGTTTACGACGGATTTATATGAAAATTACTCTGGCTTTCTAGCACCTCTCATTGCTCCAGAAGTAGTTGATAGACAAGTTCAATGATATATAATATGATAGGTCTGATGCTCACCGTTTCGGAGTTATCATATCTTCGGGAAATAGCCAGTATTAAAATCCCATATTCTGAGGATAATCATTCAGAAACGATGGGATACAAACCCATCATATCATATATCTCTGGATTTGTCGATAGAAGGGCTTTCTAGAAATGTAACAATATACAGGGTGTTCCATTTGAAAAAATCGTGAGAATTTATGTTTTTCGAAATGTGGCAACACGGTAAATTTTTTTTATAAATTGAATTTTGAGTAATTACATAATAAAGTCAATAAAATTAGAAATCTTTTGGCGCAAGATAATGCTCAAAAACTTAATTATTAACTTTTCTAGCGCGATTTTAATATTGGCTATTTCCTGAAGATAATTCTCAATAACTCCGAAACGGTGGGCGTCAGACCCATCATGTCATATATCTTTGAACTTGTCTTTAGAAGGGCTTTCTGAAAATGTAATAATATATAGGGTGTGCTATTTAAAAAAAAGGAACTTTAGTTCATCGCCCTGCATATAAACAGGTTATAAATTTGAAAATATTAAAAAATTGAAGATAACTTTGAAAAAAACAATTTCATATAATTTTTTTCCATGGGTCTTATAGTTTCTGAGATAAGGTATAGGCCCATATTAAACGGGCCACCTTGTACAAGGAGAATTTTTATTTTGAGAAGTAACCTCTGCTTTTGTCGCTAGAATTTTATTTCATTACTTTCAAAATTTTTGCAGAATACCCAATAAAAGATAATATATTTCATTAATATCGCAAATAAATGGTTACAGGTCAAATTACCAGTCCTGATATCGAATATTCCTCCTCAGAGATGCTGCTAAAATCAGAAATCAGTAAAACACCCTCGGCAGCTATTTGCATTTCGTTATTCGGGCAGTCGTTTGTGAAGTTCCACCACAGCTGTTCTCTGTTTTGCAATATCCAGACATACTCCGCATACATATCCATTTCATAAGCCTGAAAATAGATAATAGTATATTATGTTGCTAGAAGTAGAAGTCGAATATTATCTTGTTGTGCCTAGAAGCTTACACAACCAAAGCGTTAGCCGAGGCTGTGTAAACTGAGCGAAACACATAAAGAGCTTTGTACTCCGATTAACATGTACTATTTTAACATTGGAAATGTTTATGTTTGTATATGGGGACCAAGTTATGAGTTATCGTTCAAAGCCAAAAGACAGGGGTGTCGCGATCGAGTGACGCAATACATATATAGTGGAGCAGATGAAATCTATGTCATCTATACCAATCTATACCATCTTGTAGAGCATGTTTTGGAGCATATGTGATGTAATCTACAACTTTTTTTAGTAGGAATTTTTTATAAATGGCCTTAGAGTGCGTTATCTGCACAATCCGAAAACATGTATTTCTGAGTAAGTATACATACATCTTGGAGGGAGTTGGAACCTTTGGTGTAAAGATATCTCTGACGTAGTTTTCCACATAACACCAAAACACTATACTGCACCCACTTGAGTGCAGTATATAGTGTTTTGGTGTTCATTTAAAAAAAAATTTGGTTTTAATTTGTCTAATATCATCGCCCGGCGCATTCGCCATTTTATAGAATGTGTTTCTCAAAGTCTGTACTAATCTAAATCTATTATGATAATATGTTATTTAAACCTAATCTCATGCAGAGCAAATTCAAACTCTAAAAAAATACACGCCGCAATGAAAAATAAAGACACTCTCTTTTATACAGCTCGTAGTGAACGAGCCACCTGCTTGCATGTAACATAAAATTGCGGCACATTAGGTACGAGAAAAATTGAGAAGAATTAATTTTGTTATCGCGTGGTAGAAAGCACAGCATTCAAAGCAAAGAGCTATAAAACCGAAAATGGTTCGCGGGGAAAATAAAAAGCTTTAAATTAATTAAAGCAATTTATCCACCACACTAAGGTAATTTTACATAATTATTACCTAGCTTTTACTCTGAGAAAATGATATAATACGGGCAGTTAAAGAACATCTACATTTTGTATATATTAATAATTAATATATTTTGTATATACTAATTTATGGTGTACCTATATTAAGATCTTCAGATCAAAACTACTAACAAAGATATAGGTAGAGGTAGAGTCAGGTAGGTATAGGTCAAGGATTGTTAACTGTTTACAGGATTGCTCGATCCCTATACTACAATGTAATCCATACTTGTGACGTCGTCAAAGATCCAAAGATCTCGAACTTGTAGAAATAGGTACACTTTATACTGTTATTACAAACTTTAATAAATAATAATATTAATAATCATTCAAATACGAAAATTCTTTTGCAAATGTGAAATATAACAAACACAAAATAGGTATATTTCGACAATTCGATTACATAGATCTTCGATGACGTCAGAAAGGCGGATGACAAAATTGAGCGATCGAGCAATCCTGTAAACAGTTAACAATCCTTGGGTATAGGTAGGTACTCCTGAGAAAGGGGGGACAAGCCGGTAGAAATCCCAGGTTCGCATAGACCTCTATGTCTCAGACCTTGAGGGTAAACTGTATGAACATCTCATTTTGGGAACGCTAAAAAGCGAACTCATACGAACAGGAGGACTGTCGGACAGGCAGACTTCCGCGTAGAGAGGCAAACCGTAGACGGGAGAGAATAGCATGAAAACCCGAAGATTACACCTGGCGGTACCGGCGACTATGCGCAATCATCACATTGGATATCAGGAACGCTTTCATCAGCGCTTCATGGCAAATTATATTAGTTGAACTTAGGAATAGAGGTATCGAAGAAAGCCTAATAAGCATCATAGCGGATTACCTAGCACACAGAGAAATTATTATAGAGGCAGAGGGTTCGATGAAAACAAGATCTATAAGTAGCGGGGTACCGCAAGGCTCCGTATTAGGCCCCACATAATGCAACGTGATGTACGGTGGGTTGCTAAACATCCAACAGCCATTGGGAGTGACCCTCATCGGCTTTGCAGATGACGTTGCGCTGTAAAAGGGGAGGAATTGTTAATGAACAAACCAAATGATGCTCTCCAACGCATCTCCATAGGGATGAACGAGAAAGGGCTGGAGTTGACTACCGAAAAAACGGAAGCTGCCCTCTTGACTACAAATAGGAGACATTCAATTCCAAGCTCAAAACGTCACAGTAAGATAATGGGTAATAGAGAAAAGTGCAGCCCTCTCACGGAAATAATGCGAAAGCGGTTCCGATGAGATGTGCGAGACAAAAAAGAGGAGGGGTTTTAGTCGGTAGGAATCCGACACTACCGGTGGGCCGGGGTCTCATGCAAGATTTCACCTCCTCCCAAAAAAAAAACAGCAACTTTAAAAGCGGGAGTCCATCCTCCTTCAGCAATTGCTTCATTTATTGTATATTCCAATAATTTTGTTACTGTATTCTTCTCTTTCTAAAGAAAATGTCAATTTGACCTCTATTTCTCTAGTACAAATAGTTTTACTATATAAATCATTTGTGTTGCTTTCTGTTCTATGTGAAAATTGAAGAGACACCTACTTATATATTATAATACTGTTATTAATTATATTCATGGTAATAATTTTCCTCCCCTCATCACAAATAAAGTTTAAGCAAATTCGTATTCTAATTAGTTTATAATAAATTGCATTAATGTCCTGGTTGCCTGTTTACCCTTCAAAGGTCAAGGTGACGGAAACGTCGGCAATAAGTTATTGTATTAATTTTATCCAACTCTGATAATTCACCACAATATTGCTGACAACTCTTGCTAAATATTAATGTTTTACCGGATTTTGCGAAAAATCTCATGATATTTAATTAAGAAGAAATAAGCTCCAATTAATCCACTCATATATGAAATGTAATAAAAATAATATGGGATGTTTTTAGTCTTCTTAACGTATGTAATTAAATATGGCCTAGCTATAAACTGAACTCGAAAAGAAATAAATAACTGAATATTTTTTTAATATTGCCTTTAATTTTACAGGTGACGTATACTTGAAAGAATTTCTAGATAAATTATTATTATTATTGTGTATTTCTCTTCTTCGCTGGTTTAAGTTTCTTATAGACGCGATAAGACCAAGTCATCAAGAAGTTATTTTTGGCTTAGAAAGATCTTGTTATATTGCATACGTCAGAACTATGATTGCTTTTTGTGAATAGATAAGTATTCTATCTTCTGTTAGGTTCCTTTTTAAAAGGAAAAGCGTTGGGTACGCTGTCTTCCGTGGGGAGCTTTGTGAATGAGTATGGAGTGACACCTGTCGCCGACATAATCTTCTATCTACTTGCAAACATTATAAATTAGCGGGAATTAACGTTGCCGGTTATTTGTTTTTCGTACGAGGTATCGAGCTAGGTCAACACACACAGGATATATTCCAATGCTACTGGTATTTGGCTTTTCTTGTTATTACATCGAGTTTTGATTAAATACCAGGAATTATCAAGATACCATGAACAGGAGTCCTAGTTAAATAAAACAAAGGACTAGCAGATACAATTAGTAAAACAAATATACTTCAATATGACTTTACTCTCGATGTTTAACTAGTTTTCCATAGACGAGGAACCGACATTATTAAATTCATCGCAACTTGCTATTTGTTCGTGCAGTAAATCATTATGGCAGTGATTGTGACAAAAAAATTACATGTTTTGATACTAAATAACATTATGATTATAGATAGATATATAGATAGATAGATAGATAGATAGATAGATAGATAGATAGATAGATAGATAGATAGATTAGATATAATAGAAAGATAGATATAATTAGAAAGAAAAATCGGAAATTACCAGAATGGAACAAGAAAATATCTATCTATTCTTGATTTATTGAAGCACTTGATAGCCCCATTAATATGCTGTAGCTTGTATTCTCGTATAGTCTATGATATTACTGCTAAATAAAATACTGCTGTAGAGAAAACATTATACGGTGTGAACCCCTCTTTCCTTCCTTATTTTTTTGGGTACAATTTTCAAATATGGCTTGGCGAAAGTAGGTACTTATTAAAACTCACTTTTCCGTTCTATTTTTATATTGAACACCCCGTATATTATTGTATTTTTTTAATCTTCGTCATTTCCTGAATCCAACGATATAACCCAAAAGACAATTCAGCTGTTAAATTACTTTTTGGACCCTATTTTACTTTTCAATTGAGAATGCCTTGACCATCCATTCCGGCTTAATTCTAATGGGCCATACCAACCATAAAAAAATTGAGTTGGCGTCAAAAATATTCAATTTCTGTAGTTACAGGATGTTAAAATTCTTCAAAGTGTTTATAGGTAACATTAGATATTACAATTAATAAGCAATCTTACATTTTATCTGTGGAACCAACAGATCTGAAATTAAGTTTATAGAATGATTTAAATTAAAAAGTAAAATAGAGTCCAAAAAATAATTTGGCGGCTGAAATGTCACTTATACCACATCGTTGGATTCAGTTACGTAATTTTACGGTGGCCAGAAATCACTTAGAATCTCAGTAAGTAAAGGAATAACCAAGAAATAACCTAGGAGGGAATATTTAAAAGAATATGTCGAATATCCTTTTAAATAATATTATACATTTAGGAAATATTTATATATCCTCATATCTACAATGAATTTTACTACAAATACAGAATACGTTAATTTTAATCGTATACTAGACCATATGTCATTTGATTATACACAGATTTGTTATACAACGAGATACCATTTATGGACCCTCGTCAGCTATTCTTTCTGCAATTATCTGTCATGCAGTTCGCCGAAACAAGATTTTGTATAAATCATAAATGCAACACGAGAAATAGAAGCAATTTAGTACCTGATAAAATAATTTGTAAAACAGCTGGGCAAAGGTCACACATCTTTCTTGCACCCAAGTGTTTTAATTTCTTACCTGAAAATATAAAAAGAGTCCCAAACAAAAATATATTTAAAAAGAAAGTAAAACTATTTCTACAGGAAACTTCCAGGAAAACTATACATAAATTAATAGATTTAAAAAATAACTAGACCAGAATATAGAATATATTATATACTTACCCACCTTAACAAGACTTGAATGGTATTTTCAATTGTAATCTGTTAATTACATGTGTTGTATTTGAGTCTCTATGGATCTTATGTTAATGTATGTATGTGTGAGTGTATTTCAAATTATTACTAATATATTGTAGTTAATAACTTGGCTTGTAGAATTAGTAGTTATGCTAGTATATATTGTAGTTAATAATTGTGAAATTGTTGTAAGTTGATTATATTTTACTGTATTGTATTTATTGATGTTCTTATGTCACTACAAGTTTTTAAATGAAACTTTGTGATTAAGCTGTTTATTTGTAACATAGCATAGGTTTTCTTTTTTGTAAAAATTCTAAGAACTTATATAGAACAAATAAACATTATTATTATTATTATTATTATTATTATTAGGGAATCATTTTCGATCGGATATTAGGTTTTGCAGAACAACACAATGCAATTACCAAAGTCTAGGGATTATTATAAAAAGGTGTCAAGGCGTTGCTTTTGTTAGTACACATGTAGGTACTGCACATGCACAACTAAACATGTGTAACTGTTTTTAATGCTTTAGTATCATCTCTCTAGATCTACACGGTGGGCCATTTTAATCTATGCACCTGAAAAACTCAGTAAGTTCGCATCCTATCAAAAAATGACCTTTATAAAAGTTGTAGGATACAAAGGGGGTCAAACAATAGTGACCTTGAATTTGACCTTCAAGCTGACCTTCAAGGTCAAATCAAGGTCAACTTGAGTTTTTTAAATGGAAACCCCTATTTTTTACACCGGAATCGGAAAGGGCGGGAAATTTTACGTCCGAATATGCTCTCAGGTCATCTGACCTCGATGACCTCAAAGGTCAGATGAAGGTCATAAATACGAAATAATCGGATGGCTATGAAAAATCTTAAGTTGGGTATTGCCGAAAAAGTAAAGGTCATTATTTAAGTAATTTTTAACGTGAAATTCAGTGGTGACCTTTATTTTGACCTTGGCGATGACCTTTAAGGTCAAATAAAAAATAAAAGGTGCTTATGAGGTCAAATACTGGTGACCTTGAATTACACCTTGAACTAAAGTTTTGTTGTTTCTTGCACTTACTTTTAGCGTTACCCAGAATCATTGACGTGGACGTAGTAAGTTTTGTGTCCTTTGGGATGCTTGATTAACGTGAGTCCCCTTGCCTCTCAGGATGGGGTGCTTGATCAGCAAAAGTTTCTTTGCCTCTCTCGAATTTAGCCAGGAAATAAATGTTCGAAGGCACCTTCATTTGCCTGAAAATAAATCGTTAAATCTGAATTCGCGTTAATGAACAAGATGTTAAACACGAGCTCTTTCAGTTAAGTTGCGTATCGTTATATCCGTAGGGTGTCGTCTATCAGAAAAAGTGCAACTTAGAGTCTCGCTGCAACACAAGCTTTATTATTAGATTTTTTTAGTATGACAGACGTGTCATGAATTTTTAAATGTTAATAAAAATTCTCTGCAATATGCTCTTACTCCAATCTCAAAGTGTTAAACCATACACATCCATTTGATGCAATAACTAACTTCAATATTAAAAATTACTTAAATAATGACCTTTACTTTTTCGGCAATACCCTACCTAAGATTTTTCATAGCCATCCGATTATTTCGTATTTATGACCTTCATCTGTCCTTTGAGGTCATCGAGGTCAGATGACCTGAGAGCATATTCGGACGTAAAATTTCCCGCCCTTTCCGATTCCGGTGTAAAAAATAGGGGTTTCCATTTAAAAAACCCAAGTTGACCTTGATTTGACCTTGAAGGTCAGCTTGAAGGTCAAATTCAAGGTCACTATTGTTTGACCCCCTTTGTATCCTACAACTTTTATAAAGGTCATTTTTTGATAGGATGCGAACTTACTGAGTTTTTCAGGTGCATAGATTAAAATGGCCCACCGTGTAGATCTAGCTTTAGTATCTAGAATATGCGCCTGTTATGTGTACAAAAACATATGCAGTGCACATTAAGTATAAGCTAATTAAATTGCTTAAATACTTTTTTGAAAAAGGAGAGATCATCTTATGTAATCGCATATAATTATCGCATTTTGTTAAATCAGTTCTATTTTGCAATGGAAATACGTAGAATAAATCAAACAACTAAGTATTTTTCTTTCTAAATTTTAAATTCTATTTTCGTTATTGACTCTGGTAAACATTGATATACCACGAATTGCCACACAATGTATAAACTCGTTCTTCTTGGAAACTTCTCTGTACAATCAGTTCCCGTGTTCAGCATGGCTTCTGTATATTTTTCAGTAGGAAACATATTAAGAGTAATTTCAAACTTGCCATTCAACGTCTGTAAGTGTAAATTTTTAGTACGGTTTTCCTCAAATCTTTGAAAGTTAGCAATCATTATTAAAGTTTACATTTCCACTATATACAGTGTCCCCCTAAGGTCGTGCACAAATTCATTGTTAGGTAAACAAAAGAAATTATTAAACATTCCCGAAACAGGTCGATTTTTTAATTTAATTTACTATTTTTTCAAATAATAATTTAATATACAGGGTGACCTATGTTCGAGTAATGACGTCATCACAATTTTTTTTTAAATGGAACACCCTACCTTTTTCCAATTTTCGGATTGCCCTAACTGAGCTTATTCCAAAAATATACCACAAGTTGCTTCTAATTGTTACAGGGAGGACAACAATACCCAAATTATTTACAAATACTAAATTTATTTACAAATAAATAAACGTACTAATCAAATTGGATCAAAGCACCAGAAACACCTAAATTAAATGTTCAAATTGTTGACCATTTACTGCCAAACAATGGGCCAGACGGGAAACAAATTCTTGCTGTACATTCCCAATGACTTCAGGCGGGATCGCTCGAACTTCTTGCCGAATTCGTTCCTTCAGATCGTTAATACTGTTTGGTTCATTGACGTATATTTTGCTTTTTACATAACTTCAAAGAAAAAAGTCGAGCGGTGTTAAATCTGGTGACCTGGCGGGCCATTCCTTAGGTCCTCTTCTGCCAATCCAATGATGAGGAAACACATCATCTAAATAGCGGCGAACAGCGATGGCATAGTGCGGTGGTGCACCATCTTTCTGAAACCAAATGGTTTCATTGGGCAAATCTGGATCTTCTTCATTTGTAAATAGAACAATCAAGGAAGGATCTAAATCTAACTGATGAAATTCCAAATATCTTGCACCATCTAAATTTCCTTCAAAGAAATACGGCCCCAAAATTCGATTATCAACAATTCCGGCCCAAACATTGACCTTTTGGGGATGCTGAGTGTGTGCGTCCATCATCCAATGTGGATTGCGATCTAACCAGTACCGACAATTCTGTTTATTGACGGTGCCATTCAAATAAAAGGACGCCTCGTCGGAGAAAATTATGTGTTTGACAAAATCCGGTTCTGCCTGACATTCTTCCATCATCATTTCGCAAAATTCTGTGCGTCTGTTGAAATCATCGCCAGATAATTCTTGTACTAGGTGGACTTTGTAGGGATGATACTTGTTTCTGTGAAGAAGTCTAGTCAATGTACTTTCACCCATTCCTAAATTATCTGCTACGACTCTCAGACTGGATTGCGGGTTTTCATGAATGGTTAACAGGGCTTGTAACTGCACTTCTTCATCTACAGTCGGTCGGCCAGATCTGGCATATCTTTAACATGGCCATGAATTCGAAGCTCCAGTTCGGCTAACCGTGGATCGATTTATTGGTGGACGATTGGGATGACTTTCATTAAACAGAACACAAACTTCCTCATGTGTTCGAATTCTATCACCATATCCGATCATCATAAGAATTTCAATCAGTTCGGTTTCACTTAGAATCACGTTTTTTAATAAATTTAAAAATACTCAATATTTTAAGGAAGAATCATTCAAAATGGATTTACTTGTACAATCTTAACAAACTATTTAAAAATGATTGCCTGCAAGAAATACACGAGCACGTTCTATCAGGCAGATAAAATTAAAATAGCATCAAAGAAATTATAGCAAAAAATAATGACATTTTAAAATGATATGTGGTGCTTTGATCCAATTTTTTAGTACGTTTATTTATTTGTAAATAAATTTAGTATTTGTAAATAATTTGGGTATTGTTGTCCTCCCTGTAACAATTAGAAGCAACTTGTGGTATATTTTTGGAATCAGCTCAGTTAGGGCAACCCGAAAATTGGAAAAAAAGTGGGGTTTTCCATTTAAAAAAATTTGTGATGATGTCATTACTCGAACATAGGTCACTGTATATTAAATTATTATTTGAAAAAATATTAAATTAAATTCAAAAATTGACCTGTTTCGGGAATGTTTAATAATTTCTTTTGTTTACCTAACAATGAATTTGTGCACGACTTTAGGGGGACACTGTATGCTAAGTATTCCTCCACATACTCACTTCCTATTTATCATTTTGCTTCCTTTATACTAGATTATTACAAACTACAACCACAGATTAAGATAAGCTACAACTATGAACTGTTGAATTGTATAAGGAAACTAATAATCAGGAGTGTCTGTTCGGCCTTAGGAAATAATGTTGTTGACATAAAATTAAGAAGCAAGTACTTAACTTTCTCTCGTCCATGACATAGACAAGGGATTGGCGATGTTGGGTTAAGTTTGTTAGGTATATTTCTTGTTCTTTTATTATCTATTTATGACCAGAATACAGAACATAACATAAAACACAATATTCACCTATAATAAGCATTAACTCAGGTACCCGAAACAAGATTTTCAGTACATTTTTGTTTTTTGTTTTTGCACTACCACTGATAGTTGTTATTAGTGAATATATTTTCCTCTAACACAACGGATAGAGTTTATTTTAAAATTTATTATATAAAGCTCAACTCAGCTAGAGCCCAGCTTAAAGTTTATAATGGATTATTGATAATTAGTTTGGAATTATGTACTTCATAAATATTGCTCGAGAATAAATTAGCGTCAAAATTAACAATTTTTGTACTCGTATATAGATTTAGTTCATTATAATGAAAACTAAGTAATACACTAATGTCGATGAATTTTCAGACAAAGTTATATCAGGTACCAGCATAGTTTCACCAATCAAGATCAGAATGTATGTATGCGGAAATTGACAGAGTGAAATAAATTTCCTAGCATCCAGGATGTCTCCTCACTGATTCAGGACAATCAGCTGCTGTTACAAGTTGGATAACTAGCTGCAAACTTCCCTAATTAACTGCTAATTGGTTGTGCTAGTCGAATGCTTTCGTAACTCATATTACTACCGTTGAACGGATGGCCTATATCCCTGAGATAGAGCGCTCGATAAGAAAATAGATATAATATTTTATATAAGGATAGTAGATATAAAGCACTAGGGTCCACTTTCCAAAAAAATGTCCGTTAAGTAATCCGCGGTATACAAAATAAACTGTAGTAATTGTAACAAACTGTATATCGGCTAAACAAAAAGAAATATAATAACTAGATTTAAACAGCACACATATCACACAAAAAACTGTAATGTAGATAAGTCTACTCTAGCCTCGAATAGTTACGAAAAGGGGGCAGAAATTTAATATAAACAATACCACCCTCATAAAATCTAGTAATTCACAGAAACTAAATACATTGGAATCAATATATATGAGAAAATATCGAAATCACTTACTGATTTTCGATTTAAGCCCATTATCTAATGACCTTTTAAATTTAATAACCTGTATATAAGAAAAATAAAATTAAAAATACTCGACAACAAAAATATTAAAAACTTACAGTTCCAGAGGTTTAATGGTAGATAAGAAAATATTCTGTCGTGTCCGAAAAGAGCAAAGGATTAAACTGCAAAAAATATATAAATCATGCTGAACAAGCAACTATTTGTATACTGTTTGAGTATAAAGGGGTGATCTGCAGTAATCGGATCAGTAGTTTCCAAGTAAAACGTGTTTATAACTCATGTGACAACAATTCGTGGTATATAAATGTTATAATCACAAGTAAAACAATCAGAAATGGAATTTACCTACAATTTTATAGAGAAAAATAATTGATTGCATCATACATATTTCCATTATTACAAAATAGAACTGCGATTTAACAAAATGTGGTAATTTATTAAAGAATTTAATTTGTTTGAATTAAGAGTCCATTGCACAATTTGTAGCTCATATAACGGGCACATATTCTAGGCGTGATGAAACTAAAGCATTAAAAACAATTTTATACTAACAGAACGCAACATACGCAACATACGCAACATATACAGGGTGTATTACGAAGAGAGTCCAGTAGGCAGTAGGATTATCTCAAAAAGTAGTCAGAATTGAAATCTGAAAATTTGTATACAGGGGTTTATCAAAAGATCTATCCAATGAAAATATTGTCAACTTCCTAGCACTTGCGGTTATACCGGAAATCATCATTAATTGCTTATTTTAAATGTAACACCCTATATATTATTTAATTTCTAAATTCTACGTGAAATTCTAAACACGTTTCATGTAGGATGTCTTATACCTATCTTCAACTGTTTTTGAAATATTGACAGGTCAATATTAATATTTTGCAACTTTGACACCCTGTAAAATCTAAACGCTTTGAGATCAAGCAAAACGGTTTGCACATTCCTGTCTTAACTTTTCATAAGGTAAATTTTGCCATTAATTTCATATTTAACCAAGAGATTAAATTTAATCAATTTTTTTTTATTTCTGAGCTTACATTTACAATAAGCAAGTTGATGATGACTTCCGGTATAACTGGAGGTCCTAGGAAGTTGGCACTATTTTCATTGAACAGATCTTTTTGATAAACCCCTATATAAAAATTATCAGATTTCAATTCTACCCACTAAAAGTTGCAACGAAGAAGTGCTCTTCATTTTTCTATATCTACAAAAATAAGACCACAAAAATCTGTTTACACTATTTTAATTTTCTATCTCTAATTACGCAACTTTTTCCCTATTTAAGCGAATTTCTATCTCTCTGCAGTTCATTCTTATGTGGGACACGTTGTGTATATAAATATATAGTAATATCAGTTCTACTACACTTACTATATATAACATACACTTTTACATATTCTACTTCAAGCAATCTATTGACCAGTTCCGATAATTTATCAAAAACTGTATATCTATATCTGTCTCGATTGAGATTCCAAAACCAATTTCGCAGAAAATGAAGAGAATGGACACGCCATAATGAGCTTTATGAAAAATGACGTGGATTTCTGGGCACCGTAAAATTACGTAACAAATTCCGGAGAGAGAGAGAGAGAGAGAGAGAGAGAGAGAGAGAGAGAAACAGATTACATATAAACGATGCTGATAAGAATCCAGGGAATCTCAAAGATGAATATGAGTGCTTTTTAGTTTAACCGCGTAGTTTCCCTCCAGCGTAACCTTCGTCTCTTCTCAGAAATGGTGCTTTATACAATTAGGAGAATAACGTTTCCAGATGCTTTACCAGCACTTTAATATTACACTAGAAATGGGAGAAAATAGCTGTCACGATTTTCGTTCCCATTTCTAGCCCAATCGGGGGTATGTATGTAAGTATGTAAACTGTACGTGTCAACCCGAAAAAATAATTTTTACCGATTTTCAAATTGGAAAAGCATTTCGCTTCAGTATTTTGGCAATCAGAAGTGTTTGGCAGTCAGTACTATCGAATCCGTTAGCAATATTTCCCGTAGGAAAATAACCTATCTGAAGTTTAATTAATTTGACAGTTTTCGTGGGAGGTGCTTGTCTCGTTAGTGCAATCTCACATCGGCAGATAAAATGAGAAAGAAGTTGAGACGGACGCGACTCGAGATTTTCGAAGACGAAATAGTCGTGGAAAGAGTCGACGTACGGTTTCAAAAAAAAATCTCAAAGGGTTAGAGAAAGGACGGAACTTTCGCGGGAAACGGTTCTCGAAGCCGTAAAAATTAGAAAAGGAGCGAGGTGGTCCCACGAAAAGTCGGGATTTCGGCTGGCGTGATGGGACCATTATTAGACGTGAGGACAAACGCCGGTGCTAGTTGCATCTCTCTCGCCGAACGGCGATCGACGAAAATTTTGCAGAGGTTTTTTGAAAAGGCGTTTAAATTGGGAAAAGGCGTAGGAAACGGGACGAAAATACCCCTACGCGATCCCCTCTCGGAGGAGATAGCTTTGAAACTTTGTCGATTCGACGGCGGAATTTAGAGCGAGACGCAGAATTGACGCGTTTTAATATATATGGATTTAGGGTGTCCCACGGTGACGGCCTATTAGAAGTATCTTTAGAACCAATAAAACTATTAATTTGAAATTTTAGGTACAATTAAAGATTCTACTACTTCCGGTTATACAGGGAGTCGACATTAACTTGATGAGTGGAAAAAAATAATAATATTTTCATCAAGTAGATCATGGCCCATTTTGATTTCACCTAAAATTTCAAATTAATAACTTTATTTGTTCTCCAGATACTTCTAATAGACCGTCCCCGTGGACACCCTGTATGGTAAGAGAAGAGCATTAACGGTGCAAGACGTGTTGCTAAACATAAAAATACTTCTTTTATATGTCACATATAATGTTTTTTCGACTGTATTAGTTTATTTAGCAGTACTATTATATTATTTGAAAAATTACCAGACTTAAATAGACACAAAGAAAAAGGGTTTTCTAGCAATTGTCTGATAAATTAAATATTTTTCTCCAACATATAATCAATCAGAATCATTAACAGAATAGCAGCAGAAAGAAAAGACCGGACCTAGCACTCCGCACTGATAAATTACGGTTCACGTAGAATAATGTAAATGACTGTTAGGGTCCAAGCAATACCAAGCAACTTTTATTTGAGTAAAATATAGGAGACGCTAATTAAGATTTGACGTTATGCGTTTCTAAATTATATGTTTACTCTTGAGTAAGTTGAGTAACCCAATCTTTGGAGTTACTCATACTATAGATTTGTTTGTAATACTCGAACAAAAATATTCAGGTATTTGCATTATTACATGTTATTATTCTTGATATCAATGCATCCCGAATCACTTTAAGGTTATAAAATTTAGTAGTGGCAATGGTACTCTTCTTTATAACGGCAAGGTTAAGACAAACAAAATGGGAAATTTTAGCGAGAAAACAATATAAAAAGAAAAAAAGGACTTACGCCACAGTTCTCGAGTTTTGTTTTTTGTTTAACCTTGCCATTGTGCAGTACATGAGAGTTCCTCATACTGATTGCCCAATCAAAGCCCCGTATGTGCTCCAGTGGTGTACGAAGGTGTAAAATGGGTACCGTAGTGATACCCTCCGCATTTTCATTCAATTTTGTTACAGACCTATGCTATCCTAGATTTTTCCTTTGACCTACTCTACACTGGTAAACGTTGGTGGTGGTTTCTGAGACACAGGGTGTTGAATTTATACCAATCGAGTTCAACCTGCTCTCTTGGGACTCCTTTTCTAAAAAAATAAATGTTACGCCACTGAGTAACGTTTAAAATAATACGATGATTCGATGTCCTACCCATTTCTCTACAAAAAAGTATTGTTGATTTTTATTCACAAAAGTCACCGTTACGGAGTAAATCGACATTTTATGAAACCATGTCGAGTCCTTTCCTAACAAAGTAATACCGTTCTATGGTAATACCTTACAATAAAATTGCTCATACACCTATTAGATATAATTTTATTTTAAAGTATCATTTTGTTACATCCACATATGGTTTTATTTTAAACGTTAGTCAGTGTCGTACCCTATATATTTTAGAAAAGTGCAGGTTGCCCGCCACTGGCTATTCCAATCTAGCTGAATTTTTTATGGAAGTAAAGATTAATAGTAGAATCTACCAAGTCAAATTTGAAAACAATTGGTTTATTAGTATCAGATATATAAATAAAATATTTTTTTTCAAATCAATACCCTGTATCTTAGAAACGTTACAGATTTGGAAATTAGTTTATATAACAAAGTATTTTTATTGGTTCTATATGTTCCCGAATTTTTTCAGCATAAAACTGGGGATATCCTGTATACAATATTCATTTCTTTTCGTTCGTTTGGTTTTCGCACAAAGTTATATTTATGAAAATGGAGATTTGATCCGGAATATGTGATATAATGAACTGGTGTAAAATGAGGGACCTCAATCCTACTTTTTATTATCAAGCAGATTCGTTTATATTTTTAATGCTTGTTGGTTTATAAATAAACAATTTATAACCTTTTTCTGCTAAATCCTCCGTTACCTGAGAATAAGCTTTTATAATGACTTATTTATGATGTACCTATACAGTGTGTCCATTTAGTACTCCCTTCTTCTGCTATGGCTTTATCATAATCCGGGCAAAAAATATGATTGGGAGAACATCAATGAGGTTAAGGGAAGCACATTTTAAATTTAGTGACACATATACAGGGTGTCTAAAAAAAGTGCGCTACGGAAAAGTATATAGGTATTTTTTTAATTGCAACTAGCTGTATTTTTCTGGAGCAGTTGAAGGCTCCTTAGCTTCTCTCGTCAATCTTAAATTTTTTTGCATTTGATTGCAGCATTGCCAAGTTATCGTATTTTTAAGATTTTTTTTGAATAAAATCAATGGTTTATGTAAAGTCGCATATTTACTCCTTCGTTTCTTTGTTTTTAGTAAAAATTCAGGTGGTGCCTAGCTAGGTCCACTTTATACCAAGTTAGCGTTAGAATTGAGGTTGCTTATACAGGGTGCTCACAATTGTCTTCTGAAGTTCTACAATTTCAAACGAATTTTTTGCAATTTTTTAAATACGAGTCCCTTCATGGAAAGTAGCCACATGATTCAGTAGCATCAACAGCCGTATCCCAATTGGATAATTAGAAATTTACCATGTGGTATAAAATATTTTTGGTGCGAAAGTTATAATACGTAAACTGCGAGTTACAAATTTGTTTAGTTAACTGCAATTAAATATGATAGAGAACATTTGCGGATAACTTTCCGTTACCAAATATCTATCCATTTAGGGCTAGTGCAATTTGTCTCTGTCTAAGCTTATCATAGGAACAAAAACCACTTGACCTTTCAAGGGGGTTTCAAACAGGCGTTGCAGATATCCAGTAAGTTAATTAATTTAACATCAAATACAGACGATGCGATTGTGGGGAAAATTTGCATTAGTTTAATTAAATTTTATGTACTAGAAGCTCGGAAGATGATAAGATAAGACGAAAATTCAAAAAAGGACTTAAATAAACTCAGCTTACTGTAATTTGCAATTTAATAAAGAGCTTTGAAACATTTATGTAACATGTTTGCTCCTAACAAATACAGCCTTATTCAGAACCCATATAAAAAAATTTGAGGATATGTGCATCCTTAAATAAGAAATCGATATCTCCAAAAACATTGTAATAAAAGTAATTAGGATTTCCCGTAAACAATGTTTAAAGTTATACCATTATAAAGGACTACGTAGCTGGGCAACTGTACTTCAACGAGATCGGATATACCACACCACATTCCATTCCAACAAGTTTTTTGTACCTGGAACGTCTATCTATCTTTAACTCTAAGTTTATTTTAAAGTAAAAACGCTGCAAATCTTTTTTACGCCGGGCGCGCCAGTTTCTTTCGTGTTAGCTAGTTTGCATTGTCAGTCCCAAGGTCACTCCATTACAGTAGTGGACCAGTATCCAGCGGCGTGCAATGAAAAATTTTTAAATAGTTTTCAGACCCCCTCAAAAAAATTTCTTTTGCACTACCACATTTCTACATGTATGTTGAACATCCCCAAATTTTATTTTCGATAGGTTCTGAATAACCCTGTATATACATATACATATATATATATATATATATATACAGGGTGTCCCATTTGCCAATGTATTAAAATTTTTACTAAACGACAAATACGGAACATTTTCGAAACATGAAGACAGCTGTATCTATACACCTAGAAATATATGTCCTGGGCCATATGTTGTTTTAGGTAAAGATGAAGTGTTGACATTGGAAATTCTAGAAACATTCAAACATATAATGATTTACGTTTGTATTCAGTGCCAATTTATTTAACTAAAACATCAAAAGTCAAGTCTGTACAAATGAAATTGATGACAACTTATAGAAAACTACGTTTCGAAAATCCAAAAATGTTACATTGGGGACCTAGAAAACTACAGAGGCAGTTTTGTCTGTTGTTCGCTCACGATAGGTACGTGTTAAAAAAAATCATTAAGCGTGGCTAGCTAATCATAGCTAATTTGTGGCAATCCGTGTTCATCTAATTGTTTTCTAAACTTACCGCGCAAAATATTTTTGGTGCTATGGTATCAGAAAAACTGGCAAAAATGATTCGTATGTCCAGGTCCTGAAAAACAAATGTTCGATCAAAATATATAACGATTATTTGGTGCAGTAGTATGATTCGTTGTACTTAGTTTGGGATTATAACATCTATAAAATAATAAAAACATGAAAAAAGAAGTATTCAAAATAAAGACTGAAAGTGCAGTATCAAGGTAAACTTCTCAAGTTTGCGGAACGACCGTTCAATTTAGAAACAATGTTGTCAATATCAGTGACTTTTGTATCACACACTGCAAAGACATCATCCACATATCTAAACCAAACCCTCAAATTCCTCTTTTGCCTCCGTTTCCAATCGGTTCATGAAGGGATTGGAAATGAATGGTGACGAAGAGTTACTTACCCCATTGCGTACCCTCATGTTGTTCAAAGAAATTACCATTGAATCGAAATCAATTTTGTTTCATGCAAAATTTAACGAGTTAAAGATATTCTTTTACTACATCTTGACCGAGATTGTTTGGTACGAGTAGATCCTTAAGGTAGTTCAAGGTATGGGAACAATGAACAAACGTCAAAGGAGATCAAAACTTCACCTTCTTGCAACTGTATATTTTTCACCTTATTAATGAAATCAGTTGAATGAATCACAGAAAAAACTAGGTGGGTGCACTGGATAAACTTTCGAACTTCTCTGTTAATCAACGATTCAGCGAACCATACCAATAGTTTAGGTATCAATGGACCAGTGTTAGCATAGGTTTAGTTTTAATCATCTCCTGATGGTGTCAACTTGGTTGGCGAAATGCGCCAAATTATCATTGAATCGAAAGCAATTTTGTTTCATGCAAAATTTCGTGAGTTGAAAATATTCTTTTACTAAATCTTGACTGAAATTGTTTGATTCGAGTTGATCCTTCAGGTAGTTCAAGGTCTGTGGTATGGGAACAAAGAACAAACGTCAAAGGAGATCAAAACTTCACGTTCTTGCAACTGTATATTTTTCACCTTATTAATGAAATCAGTTGAATGAATCACAGAAAAAACTAGCTGGTACAATGGGTAAACTTTCTAACTTCTCTGTTAATCAACGATTCAGCGAACCGTACCAATTGTTTAAGTATCAGTGGGACACAGTGTAGCATAGGTTTGGTTTGGCACCATCTCCTGATGGTGCCAACTTGGTTGGCGAAATGCGCGTTGAGTGCAGTATAGTGTTTTGGTGTTATGTGGAAAACTACGTCAGTGTTATATACAAACAATTCCAAATATCTTTTGTAATATTACAGAATTTTATGTAAAACTGTTTTTTTGGGGGAAAACTTTCGAAGTTTGCCTTGATACTACATTTTCAATCATTATTTTAAATATTTCTGGTTTCATTCTTTATTATTCAACAGATGGTATAATCCCAAAAGAAACTACAATGAACCGATATATTCATTTACTCTTATACTTCCTTACTGCGGCAAAGGAGGACGATTAAAGTGGGAGCTTGGGAGGTACTAACTTATTACAAAAAATATTAGATCTTTTAAAATTCCGCAACAACAGAGAGGCTGGAAAAGCTTTTCATAATTAATTTATATTACAGTTTCTGAGATTTATAGATGCTTGTGCTTTTCTCAAGAAGGTAAACCATATGAGAGAACTGGGTTATTTCGTTATGTATTCTTGTAAATATTGTTTATTTCCCATAAAAATGTGGTAATACCTGTTATAAAAGTACAAGCATAATGCATATTAGTTCCAAAAACAATATAGGCAAATCAATTCGTTTCTTTTTAAATCAAAAGATGCAATCAATCTATTATCATACCTTATTAACTTAAATATTTAATTTAATTATTATATATTAATATTTAATTTAATTATTATATTTATAAATTAAATATTTAATTTATAAATTTTAACTCCTACCATGTGCGTTAGAAAAATATTGGAATTTACAAAAATCTTTACTTTTCAATTTGGAAATTAAAACCTTTCAATAATAAATTATTTAATAGGGCTGGTTACTGAATTATCAGTATTTTCTAGGGTGCGTGACATCCTCAAGTTCGCTCTGAATTACATATATACACGATTATCCCTAACGTTTTTACGAGACGCCCATAAATTTCTATATATTCCGCTAGAAAGAAAACCCAGCTATTTGGTAATACCGTGAAAATATATATAACTCTAGCGTGTCAACGAGACCGTTCTCTAACCTCCATGTTAAGGAACATAAATTTATGTAATGGATGGAAACTTAAGAATTTATCTCAGATTTACTTTAATATAGGCTAAGACAATTTTTGTTAATGTTAGTGTTAATTACTGTTAATGATTTTTATAGTGATGTGGCTAAAAATATTTTTAGCTTTCTTAGCCAATTTTTAGCCGACAAAAAATCCGGCTAAATATGGAAAAAATAATATTTCATTTTAATGAATATTATCTATTGAATTTTTTATATTTTCTTGGTTAATTTGGTACCAAATACATGTGTGTTTATCAAATGTTTACCATGTGTTTACACTTACTTAAGCATGCTCACTTACTAATATTATTTTTACAACTGCGGGAACTATTGGACTTTCCAGTACTCGTAAAAGACCTAATTTAACCTCTATTTAAAGAAATACTTTAGTTAGTTTTTATATTTTTTAAAATTCGGCGTTATCTTACAAAACCCGCGCCTATGGAATTGCGATGCCTTGTCACTTCACCCATCGAACAGCTCCATATGCCGTGAATATGGAGTATACTATACATATACTCCTAGACCATACGCTATTTGTCGTCGAGTTTACTGTAAACTGTCTCTGAAATGAATTTCCATTAATATTGTAATTAAAAAAAGCACTTCATTTCAGTATTTTGGTTATAAAAAGTGTTAGGCAATCAGTTATATTGTTCTGTTAGCTATATTTCTCATAGTATGCCTTGGCAATATAAAATTCATTGAAATTTAATTACCCTTGTTAATTTTTATAAGTCAAATGACCCAGTTTATTAATTTTCTGCTGACCACGGCGCATTCGCCATTTTCTTTAATTAGCCGCGTGTGCGTTGTGTATGAATGGTATAATCAATTAATCAAGAATCCATCGTCAACTAAAGTACCACCTTGCAGATCTCATTAAATTTTTTTATAACTTTGTGAAAGCCACCTGGTTATTTAAATTATATTTCATAATATAAGAGATTGACAGATGGTTTCAGTAAGATGGTGCGTACACGATACCACGCAACATTAAAAATAAAATTCTGTAGTTGTTTTGTGAATCAAAGATTTCTCTGGTCATGGACAGGAAATAGTGAGGTTATCAAGTTGCCACCATAGTTTATTTCCTATGATTTTTTTTTTTTGGAAGCTTATCTGACGTTTCGTTAATAAGTTTAGAAAATAAATTTTTCTACACAAAAATTACAACTGGAGGTTGTTCAAATGTATTTCTTATTACAATTAGTTTATTATAACGAAATAATAATTGTAAATGTTTTATTTCGGCGGCTTCTTACGAGAAAGCATGACAATGAAATCGTGTTTTATTAAAAAAGAATATGGTAATCTATTAAAAATATTGGTGCAAGGTATAAGCAAGGATTTAAATTGTCATTATTTTTTCCACTTCACTTGACGCAAATATCGACATGAATATTATTATCCGACGTAACGAGACGTCTACGTTTTTAATATATTTACTTGTAGCTGTGTATAAATTGCTACTTCACAAAAAGTTTCAAAACGTAGCATCTCGCATCGTCTATACATCATTTATAAAATAACAAGAATATATCCAATGCAAGAAATTTCCTTTTTTCAAAATATAGTTATAAATACGTATATTCGGTTCATATATTTTCCTTTAATTTTATTTTTTCGTTCGCGCCAATATTAGGCGCATTAGGAAGCTCATTTGACGTTTCACACTGATAGGCTTATTCTGGTGGGATTTAATTTTAAAAAAGTTAAAAAAAATGCAATATGTATCTGCGTATGTAACCCTGAGAGCCGCTATTATTATTGACCCTCCCAATTTATTCTTGTTTTCTCAAACTTGCTTGGAAATAGTTTCTTTTGGGATTACACCACCTGTAAAACAACAAAAAACAGGAAACCAGAAGCATACAAATTAAATATTTAAAGTGCAGTATCAAGTATCAATATTTGCCTTGATACTGCGCTATAAATATTTAATTTGTATGCTTCTGGTTTCCTACTTTTTGTTATTTTGCTTGGAAATATTTCCCCATAAACTTAGTCCTTAACATAAGCAGTCTATGTATTTTTATAGACCTGAATAAAAGCTTTCCCATGATTACAGAATATATCAATTCAAAGGTTTCAGGATAATAGTAATATATCTTGAAAACAAGACATACGTGCAACGTAAAAATGAAAGTTCAATAGTAAATTATTCTCTTCATCTACCACAGCGTCTATGTCTAATCTTGTCACCGATGGATCCATCAACCTTCTCATATGCGATTATTCATCTAAATTTTTAAAATGTCTTTTTTAAAAGACGAATAAGGACGGTTGCACTAGAAGCTTTATAGAATTTATTATTATTATAAGCCACACAAATCCAGAAAGAAGCACTGTCATCTTTCTTAATAAATCATACAGAAATTAGAGGTGGTATCTCATATAAGCAATATTACATACTTAGTGTATTGGAAGGAGATGCCGAAAACAACTACTCCACGGGAAATATGCCCCGACTAGCGTTGCATTACATCAACATCTTCATGGATGTCGCCACATCCTTCATCAAGACCAATTACCAGACAATGACCGGTTTCGATCTTGTTATGATCTCATCAGATTGCCATAGGTATCGGAATTAATGAATGATCTGGCGACATTGATTGCCTAAGGGGCATATGTGAAAGTTTGAAGTGGCGAGATACAGTGAAATACACTGCATGCCCTCTTTGGGTCTTTGCTACTACCTATGGCAATCTGATGAGATCATAACAAGATCGAAACCGGTCATTGCCTGGTATTTGGTCTTGATGAAGGATGTGGCGACATCCATGGAGATGTTGATGTAATGCAACGTCAGTCGGGGCATATTGCCCGTGGAGTAGTTGTTTTCGGCATCTCCTTCCAATAATTAAGTAGGATTGTCTTCCTCAAAGACAATAGAGGTCGCTGTAATCGCATCTGCTTTTCTGCAGATCGTTATCTGTCTGTCAATTAGACAATAATTGTCAGACAGGTAGTAGCAAAGACCCAAAGAGGGCACTGCAGTGTATTTCACTGTATCTCGCCACTACAAACATACTTAGTGTGTACTTTCATGATTTCCAACTTACTTTCAGTGTCTTCATCTGCTCCCTGTAATTATCCAGAGAAAACGTAACCGTGGAAATACATGTCACGTTGGCCCTTTCCAGCTCCGTAACCAAATGGTTCACGGGAAGCAAATATTCGTTTTCGCTCTGACTGAACATGGCCACTACCCCCCATCCAAATGCTTTGACGAAGTGAATCTTGGCTTTATTGTGAGATGAGTCTGGCGCGACTGTCCGGAAGAAGAGGGGAAACTTGTTCCTGTCACTTAATGAAGGAGACGTGGACCCAAAAGACACCTGAAAAGATGAAACAACTAATAAAGTAAAAAATCAAAAATTATTCCAGTACTACTCCAGTACTGGAGGATTATTCCCCAGCCATGTCAAGAAAGTTGCTTCAGCATTACTCGAGGATATGCCAAGCACCGGTTTTGGTCAAATAAATTCCGAAGCAGCACCTTCCTTGGCTAACAAGTCGGCTGCTTCAAACCCATAATGGCCCGGGATCCTGTCCAGGATTAGTTTATTTTTTCTGTTCATCTGAGAGAGCGCCTTTTGCCAGCTCCATGCCATATTTGGAGTTACAACGGTAGGAACCAAGAGCTACTTGGCTATCTGAGAAGATTTGTATCCATCTGCGTGTTACTTTCGTTTATTCCAGCCTCTGTACACACAACTTGATGGCATACATTTCTGCCTGAAATATAGTTGCGCACTACCTGACTTGAACATATTTATACCCTTGGGTAGTAACTGTAGACTCGGTCATAACACCTCTAGGTGTTTTGGATCAATTTCTAAATCAACTACTGTCTGCCCCCAAGAGGGCAGCTTGACTCATCTCTTCCTGGGAAGTGAATTTTAAAAAGCATTGATGGTCGTTGCAGGCATAACATCTGAAATCATCTCCATAATTCTGCAGTGACTTTTCATGTCCTCCAGCAGCCTGTTGTGTTTTATAACGTCAGGCTTCAGCGTGGTGGTAGCTGCCTATTTTGGTTTGTATTGCCCATCTGGCCTCTCTTTCTCCAAATATACATATATGAAGTGGTTTTAAAACCAGTAGTATTTGCAGATCTGCTTACGGTGTGGAAATAATTGCTACCAGGCATGTTTGTGTCTGTAAACCAGAAAGTTTTGTATTTTGTTTTGCGTTAAAAAGTGTCAGGCTGCCTGGTCTATGTTATTTTTTTTTATAGAGTACCCTTTTTTGGTGCAACTATTTAATGTAACATCTTATATATCTTAAAATAATGTTCGAATGATAATCTTTTAAAATCAGCTGGTTTTGTATTTGCATAGTTAATGTTATATTATTATATATCTATTGTACTTTGGCCCTCCAGGTATAATTTGTCTTTTATACTTCATAATAAAAGGACTCTTGCGCGTAATTTTGCTCGCTAGCAATTTTTCATATGCTCAAAATCTGCAAAAAGCAGAAAATAATAAATAAATAGAAGCCAAGTTTTTTTTAGCAAAGATTTATTATTTGTTCATATATTCATCTCCGGCTGTGTTTACATTTTCATATAGAATTTTAACATTGTCCTTATTGAAAAGTATTAAATCGATGACTCGGAGTTGACAGACGCGTACTCATTTCTTCGCAACATAGCCCTTGAAAGGAAATAAAACTTATTCAGATGCTCTTCACAGACACCAAAAAATAAAATTGAGTTTTAAAACTAAGTCTAGAGTGCTTATTTCTCTTTGTAACACAATCGGGGAATATTAAGATACATTTATCTTCCAAAGAAATTCGTTTTTTCTTAGAATAACTGTTGTTTTGTGTGTTTTGTAAAACATTAGTATTAGTTGTAAATTATGGTTGATTTGTCAAATGTAACTGATAAAAATCTAGGAATAGAAACCTCATTAGTTCAATTTAGTTTCAATAGTGTAGTGGGAAAGTACCTGCATTAGATATTAATTAATTTATATAATTATTGTTCAAATATAATTGTTGTTTCAGGTGATGAAAAATAATGTTAATATAATCTCCAATAGTGAAATTATACAGAATTTTAACAGATCATTTAGTACTAGTATCTATCAAACCTCTTAAAATAAAATTAAAAAATTAATTTGCAGTATTTTCTTGATAGTCTAGATAAAGACGGTACAAACTTTCCAAAATCGTTTCCATAATGTCCATTATAGATGAAATTTAATAGTTTCAGAAATTACTTATAGCTGAACTGGCAATATTTCTCACATATCCTATCTATCTTATACATCATTACTATGATAGACAGATACTTACCTGAATTATGTCCCAATACGGAACTACATGTGCCAGTCTCTCTGATACGTTCGAACAGCCGGCTCCAAGCAACATTAAAATGATCTTCTTGGAATACAGAGCATGGAAGAATCTATCAATGCCAACGCCGGGATCGCACTACAAGAGAAACTATATATCAGTTACATTTACCAAAAATAAACGGTTTTCTTCATTTACTGTATTCAATTAAACGTTATTTTTTATTCACATAATATGCCATCGATCTCTCTACAAAAATCGATCACAATATTCCTACAAAGATACATTTATTGTTAGATTTATTTGACAGATTTGGTAAGTTGGAAATCACAGTAATTTTACTCTAAACTTATGATAATTTTTGACAAATCCCAACAAAGAACATACCCGTACCTGCGTATCATTCACCAACAGCTCTAACGAAAACCCTGGTAACACGTTAAGGGAATTAACATGATCAACAGCTAATTTAGCCGCTGACATTTCACTTTCTCCTTCAAGTCTTTTCCCCCATTTCGTTGTCAATTCAAATAAACCTAGAATGTAAACCACACGTTTATCGCTCAAGACACCAGCAGCACCGCTGAAGTTCAGCTTGAAAAATCTGTTGTCCTGGCTGATATGTTCTCGCGTAAAAGTGGTAATCGTCTCTATCGAGTCCATCGTGTCGTCTGTGTAATTTTCAAGGTATTTATAAGAATGGTGCTGACTGTGTTTGTTCTTCAAAACGATGAATGTGGTGAGAAGTGCAATGGACAAAAACAAGACACAGAAGTGCTTCTGGAATGGATGTATCGGAGTCATCGTGACCACGGGCGTCGTGAAATCATAAAAGACTGGGACTTTTGTATTCTAAATGAAAACGGCGGCTTAGGAGTACCCATTGAAGTGGGTACTTCAACATGCGCGAGGCTGTGAGGCCACTTCCTCGACAATTGACAACTCAGCTTTTCACGTTTTACTTTGCAAGCATTATTCTCTTTTCAACGTCACGAATTATTATGTAGTTTTAAACGAGCGTTAGGAAAGGCGTAACTTCTTGGCACCGCATTTTTATTAACCAAAAATTATGAACTAAAGTGAATATTTAATAAACTTTTATTGGAAAGTACAATATTTGGATACTTTCGATTTTAGTATTGAAAATACTTCTGGGCGCGTGTATATGGGAGCTGTCTCTTAAAATATTAACGCTTAGCGATATGCAAATGCGAGCGACCTCGACATGGTGACGTGCTCATGTAGACGACCTAGCTGTGTTGTTATAATAAGCAGTCTATGTTTATGTTTGGGTTATATGGTTCCTTGACTTACAGAGATTGCTTAGTTGCATCACGGTAGTGGGCCCTTATAATTTGAGCACGTTGAATAAAAAATTTGCCAGTACATGTTACAGTGATTTATGAACTGATGTTGAATGTAAAATAAACGTTTGGTATGTACTGATCGTTGTAATAGGATGAACAGGTTTTAGACTAACATACATACAGGGTGGCCTAATAGGTATACATATATAAGGTGATTCATTAAGAATAAGTAATCTCTAAACTGGAAGATTTAGTTTTCTAGATACGTCAAATGAAAGTTTTTGGTATCACACTCAAACTCTTTATAAATTATAAATATAATGGACTATGAATGTATAAAGTGCGTAACAAAAATAGTTATGTTTGGTATTTTCAATACGCCTACGATATTTGCGTAAGATGCAAGATCTGTAAATTTTTGATATGAATTGAGTTTAAGCTGCCTTATAACCCAGCTTCATTTAGTTACTTTTACAATAATGCCTGCTTCATTACGCCTTCAAATTTGCATACCTACTACCTGCAACCCAAAATCTTTGAAAGGTATGACGCTGTATTTATACTTAATCGAACTGTGGCAAAAGATAATAATGATGATACTATCGAAACAACGACCGTCAGAGCATTGATTTATTATTTCATATGTGTTTTATATTAAATATACCTACTTAGTGTATGTTTTGCCGTTGAACCGTTGAAAAACGGTTTTTTTCAAACATTTCAAAACCTAATCAAGTTCGCCTTGATTTGTTTGAGGTATTATATTGGTCTCCTGATTACACAACTTTGCCCCCATTTAAGTTTCTTCGTATGTTTTAAAGTTTCCGTGATCCCAATGGTGAGAAGTTCGTAACAGCCTGTATCTTTATTGCATTTAAATATAAAAGTTACATCGCTGATACAAGATGCCAAACCTTACACGTAAGGGCGCGGGACGATGTCGCATATAACAAACTAAATCTCATCACCTCTGCACTAAAAACCGAATTGCACATTAGGGTTGCGCATCTTATTAATTTCCCCAATCAATGGTTAACTTACTCGAAGATCAATATAGCTTCTCGGTTTGCATCTCCTTTATTCAGAACTTTTAAGGTCGAGAGTCACATACAGGAATATTATTTTGTACCTCAGTGACTTGTTTATTTTTTATGTAAATTTGTAATTTTTTGTTGTTGTGGTGTTGTTCTATCATGTTGCAAAATGTAAAATATAAGATTCTGTTGCATGGTTAATAAAATGACACCAATTGTGCCGACAGCTCTCCTCTTTATAAGTGGTTTATAAGAGTGCCTCTTTATAAGTTTCCAGAAAGGACTCAGGGATGTATTCTCTAATATTTTTGACATTCTCAAACTTGTGGAAAAATACTCAACTAAATGAAAAATATGTAGAACACTCCATACCCAAACTTTGGTAGTTGCCACATTTGTAAGAAGATTTTTCAAACAAAAATCCGCATATCTTGTTCTTCATATAATATAATTATATACCTAATATACTTAATTCATATAATTGTTCATCAATTAAGAATAGCACACCAAGTGTCCCATCTTTCATGTTGTTGTTGGAAGGCTGCACGGTTACCCGCAGCACTCAGGCCTCTCGACCCATTGTGCCTGCTGTTAGCCGAGAGCTATTGGAACAGACCCATGCTATGCGCATAGGCCAACACCAGTTCTAGTAGAAGCTCTCTAATGTCCTGGGACAGGAGAAATGCTGCACCCAGATATTTGTGTCTCTTGACCATGAGGCAGGCACAGCGACAGAGGATGTGAATGGAGTCCTCGTCATCGTGTCCACCTGTCTAGTATCACTAAGGCCATCTTTCATGTTACATTTTGAAAATATCAAACAGCCAAAACTTTCAATTAAAATAGAACATTCGTCAATCAATTTCGAAATCACCAAAATGTAGGTGTGGAGAATGGAACATTTGATATTTTTAAAATTTCTCTTTATTGCAGAATGAGTCACACATGATTTTTCAACAAAATCATATAAAAGTCACCAGAAGTTCAGTACTACGAGTAGGGGAAGTGCGGTAATTGCTGCCCACTTAAGTTAAATATTAAATAGCTTAATTATTTCTTATGTTATGATAAAATCGGAAACATTAATATTTAGCACTTTCACTTAGCTATCGATGTTTTATTATCAAATTGTCCAAATAAATTATTAAACCAAAAAATTTATCGTTTTTTAAAATTTTGTATTTGGGCGGAATTCGCCGACTACGCGGGTAATAGCGCCCATGTATAGGATAATACCACCCAGAATAATAACATTACTCGTTTGGAACAATAACTGAAAATACGAGTATAAATGCGAAAATAAACTTTATTCTTCAGATGAATAGTAACAACAGCTTATAAAAATATTTATGTTAGTAATTAAAAACATTAAATTAAGTAGGTATCTATGTAATTCCTTCAGGTAGTTCTTAGGAACAAAAATCACAAACAAAATTTCTGTAATTGTCGAAACCTGTGCACTCTTTGTGTGCCCACTTACGGCAAACATCACAGCTATATCACATGAGCACAATCATGAGTTTTTTTGAGCATAATCATATACAATTCTTCTTAAATCCATGGCTGTAAGACCATAGAACATCTTTGCTAGATGAATGCATCGCTCCTCTAGTAGTGATCCTCGCTCAGTTGAAAATATAGAATGACGGCCAAGTTTAGCTGCAGAAAAATTATCTGTTTTAAGGCCGTCTTTTAATGTGGAATATGGTATACCTGGAAGTAAAACTAAAATAGAATTTTCCATATTAGGTCCTCATACGGGTACCTATATTAGGTATTCATATCGAATTCTCTAGCGCTCTGTCTTCCGTTCCTTTTCCGTCTTTAACTGCTTGCATAGCAGCTTGCAGTGCTTCTGGAGCCCACGTTGCTTTTTTTTCGAGGACAATTTTTTCTTTTTGGCATTTCTGTAACATTTTGTTAAGTTAAAAATAAGCGGGTAATACCGCCCAGCTGAGCGGTATTACCCATCATCCCCATTTTGTTTTGAAACTATTTTTTGAAGGTCATTGTTTGAAATATTGCTAGAAACGATGTGTAGTTGAGTAAGGCAATGAATAAGTAGCACAATGATCCAAAAATTATTCGAATCTGTCAGAAAACATGGTACTTACCGCTTATTTTCTATTGTGTTAAAATTAGATCACTGACACATCCAACCACATTTTTGTATACAAAAGCACTAAACATGGATGCAAAAGTGCGCGCGGCTTACCTGCGGTTCGCCGGAATATCATGTGACCCGAATCATGTCAAATCGACTGTTTTTGCACGATATGAAGAGTTTCGAAGAGGTGAGCGATATTACCCACTGGGCGGCAATACCCACACTTCCCCTATCTATAGGTATGTTTCATTTAAAAAAAGATAATTATCTAGTTGTGGCACACAATTATCCAACAGTCCTTACTTAACTTACCATATTGTTAAGTTGTTTAAGAAACATTTTTCACATAGGTAAAGCATCATCCGGGCTCAATACTTATACGAGTACGTATACGAGTGGTATACTAGTATAGGTACTTAAGTATCTACCCTACTATCTATGCTGTTTACGTTACAGTCGTTACAGATGGGGATCTGTGTAGGTACGACATAATGCGAATTGTGTTTTGCTTTACCTTTTAAAATGGTAAATTGAGATTAAAAACTAATGCAGAAAAGGGAAAATTTTAGAGCATAAGCACGCTCGGATTTTTCGTTCCATTACAGATCGATTTCTATAAGTATCCTGATATTTGATACCTAATGGATAATGCGAACACCACCAAAATAGATATCATGGATAAAATTATCATCATATTCTTTTAAACTCATTGTTAAGATTCTCATGATAGGTAAAAGTTTAATATAAACACCCTCACAATAATCCCATGACCTTTATATTTATATTCACAATACCTTTCACGCGTTCATTTCAGGTAAAACTTATATAAAATAATGTAAATATCTATATTTTAAAAAATAAGGCGTCAGCGAAAGGGCCACGACTGCCACGAGCCACGAAATGTTGTAACAGGAGAGTGGGAAATTGAGAATGATTCCAAGAAACTAAATACCAATTTACCTTAGGAAAGGTACCTAATAATAACCTACATTAAGGTAAAATTATAGGTATTTAAAATTTAAAACTATCATCACGTTTATTTCAAAAAATAAATGCATCAAAGAAGAAGAAGAAAATGAATTATAGATGTATAACCACAGACTAGCGAACCCTTTGATTTTGTCTAATAAAAGAGAAGAAGAAAAATGTAATCCATTCTTTATTTTAGGTTAAGGTTAATGAACTTCGTAAAATCAGAGGGAGGAGCTATAATAAGGTGAATAACCTCAGTTTTGAAATAACAAGGGAAAAATGGAATGTGTAATTTCTTTTAGTGAAGTGAAACATGTCATATATTATATATAGTCTTCACCTGCTTATGAATTAAAAACAGATTCTTGAATTTTTTGACAACATTAGATAAACTTTTCAGAAATAGATATTTCATACAATAAATACATTTTATCCTTGTATGTATATGGTTTTATCCATTTTTGTAGTAAATAAGGGTCAAATTCTTCAGAGGAAAATAAAGTGGGTACCTATGTCTATACGTTTGCTTTTTCTGCCTCGTTACAGAATATAACGGTGAGATAGACAAACCTACTACTCTATGATAATACTGAACGTTTTTCCCTTCCAGACTTCTAGTGTTAGATATATTTTTTCTATATCTAAAATATACCTATTACTGAACTCTAACCTCAAGGAACTATTGCTCAACCCTCATACATATATAGGTCACATACAATAATTAAAAATAGTCAATTTTTCCTACATATACTTGTGAAATAAAATATACCTAAGTCTGGTTAAACACTTTATTTGCTACTAAGAGATCATGAGACAACTAGTGGTATCACTAACCAGTTTGCCAGTTACACATGTATTATGATATACCTAAATATCTAATATTAAATCTAAAAAATTTCAACACTATAAGCCCTCCTGATGAACATTTCCAATTTTCCTGTCCACATGACTTTTCCTGTGAGTCGCAAGAGCTCCTGACTGAGCAAACCTATGACCACAAATATTACAAACATAGGGCTTTTCACCAGTATGAATACGAATATGAGCCTTCAGTCCTTGACTTTCAATAAATCTTTTTCCACAATAAATGCACATGTGGTTGCGTTCACCAGTATGTGACCTCAAATGAACTTTTAAATGGCTTGAGGTGGCATATTGCTTATGGCAATGAGAACAAGAAAAAGGTTTTTCTCCTGTATGAGACCTTAGGTGAGTGCTAAGATCGCCAGACCTTGCAAACGTTTTCCCACAAACCTAAAAATACAAGAATCACAAAATTAGCTTTAAAATCACTAGAACTGCTGAATATTTATTCAAATCCATTACTGTTCTAAACGAATTTCTAAAATTACTTGTTTAGAAACTAAGGTTCTAGTTTAATTTTTGTTTTATTAAAAATATACAATACCTGACATATATACGGTTTTATCCCTGTGTGAATTCTAAGGTGGATTTCCATTTGGCTGTTCTGAGTGAAACCTTTGTTGCAAATCATGCACATGTAAGGTAATTCTCCAGTATGCTGCCTCATGTGAATTTTCACATAATGGCTCTAAAACATTTTTAATTCCTTTATATTCACTCCTAGCAAAAGGAACATATTACTTTTAGTACAGAGACATTTCTTTAGAGAGATTACTGCGTATATTTATGCACTCAGTGACTAAAAACGAAGAATTGTCACCTCTGAGATTACTACAACTATTCAGTGTAGAATTTCCAATTGATTTTAAAAGTTAGGTAATTTTAAAATCAATTTGAAAATTCTAGAAACAAATAAGATCTCGAACAAATAGGACATTATGTCTGGCCTAACCATCATTTCATATTTCTTAAGTATTTATTTTTATTTAACAAAAAATACAAACACTACCTGTGTAAAAGTTTTGCCACAAGTGTGACAGATGAAGGGCCTTTCACCAGTATGTACCCTCAAGTGTTTCTTCAAAACAAATGAATGAGAAAAAGACTTGTTGCAAATGTTACAAACATGGTTTCTTTCTCCTGTGTGAGATTTCATGTGACTCCTCAATCCATTTGGATCTGAAAATTTTTTGCTGCAAACGTCACAAGTTATTGGTTTTTCTCCAGTATGAATCCGCATGTGAACGGCTAATACATTAGCTTCATAAAAACCTTTACCACAAGCCGAACAAATGTGTCGTTTCTCACCTCTATGCTTTCTTAAGTGGCGCGTTAAACTACCCGATTCTAAAAAGAAAGGCTGTCGTATTGTCATAACAGTAAAGTTAAGAGCACAGTACACATAAGACAGTACCTGAAAAACTTTTGTTGCACGTATTACAAGGAAATGGTTTTGACTTCAAATGAATTCTAACATGCCTTCGTAAAATTTTTGCATCGTTAAACAGCTTATTGCATAACGTACACTTAGGTATGCCATCACTTGGATGGCTTATTTTATGAGTTTCGAGATCTACCTCCAATCTAAAAGTTTCTGAACAAATACTACATTTATAGTTATCTTTCACAGAAAGATTGCTTCCAACGCTTTCATTACTATTGTCATCATTGCAATTATTGTTAACATGTTCATCCAGTATTTCTTTGATTTGTTTATCTACTATATCAATAACACTTTTCTCATCTTTTGTAAGATCATAACTGATGTTAATATTGGAATCGCAAAAGTCAGTGCGTAGTAAATCATTTAAATTGACTTCTATATCATCTATCTTATATCTGGAGATGTATTCTAATAGCGTATTATCGGACTTGATACAAACATTTTTGAAATTGTGAGCTCTTAATAATTCTGCTCTACACTGAATACATATTAAACTAGGTAATCTTTCATCAGTGTTTAACTAAAAAATAAATTATGTTACTTTACAACACATAAAACCAATACTTTACCTTACATCTAATGAAGTACAATAAGTGAACATATTTTTGATGTCAGGGTGGTAAATTGAAATCATATTTTCATCTTCGTTTAAGCAAGCCCTGCAGGTCTTGTCGTATTTAAGTAATTGAGTAGGGTTTATATTTTGACTTGTAGTTTTTTCAATATCCATTTTATTTTTTAAACAAGATGCAAAAATTGTTTAACATAAAACTCAAATCAAATATCCACAAAACACTAAACCACAGACTAAACCACAATTAAGGGGTAAATTAAATAAATAAAAACAAGACATAAAAACAGATATTTTTAAGGTTAGGAATTAGGAAAACCACAAAATTTCTTCTTCTTCTTCTTCTTCTTCTTGTTTTTTTCTTGGCCATCGTCCATTGAACATTTAACAAATTCGCACTTATTATACTATTAACCACAAGGGTAGACAACTCTGTCACCTATCAAAGTCAATGGTTCAAGGTTATTTTGACTGACAAGAGGATTCTTTTAGTTCATTATGGGTAATTTCCCGTCCTTTTATTTATTATTTTATTTTTTAAACATGTAATTTGTTGGTTAATTATGTTATCCTGTTTTTACATTTTTATTGTAATAATTTATAAATTTAGATCTAATGATTAATAGCTAATTAAACTAACCAAAGGGTGTTTGAAATTGCAGAAAGCAGCAACACTGCTGAAGTTTTTCAATTCTATACAATTATAAATGATCCTACCAATGAAATTGGCGAAGAAAAAGAAGATAGCGGTAATCCGGTTATGTATTTTACAATTGATGATACACCTGAAGTCGGGGATTCTTCCACTGATACTGTGGCGACAAGCGAAAGCAATATACAAGAAAGTGATAGCCTTCCATGTTTTGATTCCAGCGTTCAAATCATTACCCTTGATGATGGAAGAGTATTCGTAACTACAACTTCCGAAGGTGAGGAGAGGGTTTTTATTTGAAACAGAAATTAAAAATCTTTTGTTATACTTTTTAGATGAAAATTTTGAATCTATAGAGCCACACTTAATAACAAGCACTAGTAATGATAATGAAACAGAAGAAGATGACATTGAAGAAGAGGGACTTTCAGGAAATCCAAATGATAATAATGAAGACTGCATTAATGGAAAGTACGAGATAGTGCAAATACTAGATAATACTCCTCAGGAAATGTTTGAAATGGTTTATTGTGATACACCACCTGAACAACCAATTTCAAAGAAAGTGAAATCGTATGTTTGTTTATATGAAGGATGTGGTAAAATGTATACAGTGGCACATCAATTGGATGTAGGTATAAAAATTAATAAAACACAAATTAGATTATAATCCTTGTTATTGATCTTTTGATGTGATATTTTGTATTTTTGTATGTTAGTATATGTACCTTGTACTTGTACCTTGTATATAATCAAAAATTTACATAACTAGTATTTTAAAAAGTAGCTCTTTGGTTTTAGGTTCATATGCGCAATCATTTGTACTTTAAACCATATGCTTGCACTGAAGAAGGCTGTGATAAAAGGTTTTCTACAAATTATTCCT
This sequence comes from Pogonocherus hispidulus, assembly GCA_963924545.1. Taxonomy (NCBI): domain Eukaryota; kingdom Metazoa; phylum Arthropoda; class Insecta; order Coleoptera; family Cerambycidae; genus Pogonocherus; species Pogonocherus hispidulus. Next base: position 9,495,095 of record OZ004699.1, read on the forward strand.
TAAAAGCCCACATACGTACTCACACAGGAGAGAAGCCATACAGCTGTTCAATATGCCAAAAGGCTTTTAAAACGTCTGGTGATCTTCAAAAACATGTGAGAATTCATACAGGTAAAGTAATATTTTTGAATTTTCGTTTGTATTTGAAAATAAAATAATAAGTTACAATCAAATGACGAAATCCAAACCAAGTTCTCAAAGCATTAAGATCAGAAAATATAAATTGCATTTCAGAGGATTTCAATTCTAATACAGATTGGTAAATTTTGTACCATCTTTTATAATTCAGAGAACTAGAACCAATTGCCTTTTTTTGTAGGTGAAAAGCCGTTCATGTGTCCCATTGAGTACTGTGGAAAGTCATTTACTACATCTAATATTAGAAAAGTTCATGTAAGGTCTCATACAGGAGAGAGGCCTTATACTTGTAATTATCCAAATTGTGGAAAAGCTTTTTCTTCATCAACCAACTATAAAAATCATGTTCGGATACATTCCGGAGAGAAACCGTATGTTTGTCAAGTAAAGGTTTGTATTTCTTTTTATATATTATGAGAATTAAAGCACATTTGACCATCACATAGTATATATCAGTAGAAACAGAAAAAATAACCTTTTTAACTAACCTACAGCCAACTATGATTTGTATTTACATCACCATCAAGTTGTTCACAAAAAGATAGATTGTGATCATCCATTTTCTTTTATCTCTTATAGTTAAGGAGATATATAAAGAGATATATTTTCTATAATTAAGGAGCCTATAAAAACATCGAAATTGGTCCACTCTGAACAGTGTGTGATTATGATAAAGTTTGAGAAAGCACTGGAAACACATGTTTAAGATAGTATATATTCTGCTAATGTTACTTGATGGTATAAAAATTTTCTAATTTAAGTACTTTCTTTCAGTAAAGTGTTTTCAGTAAAGTCTGCTTGTTTCTAGGATTGTGGTAAGAGGTTCACCGAATACTCTTCACTTTACAAGCACAATATGGTACACCAGACTGACAGGCCTTATACTTGCCGTTTCTGTGGACAAAAACTCAAACAACAATCAGCTATGAGTCTGCATAAGAGGGTAAAACACAACATAATTATTGCCAGCGATGGTACAGAAATAGTAGTCGATATAAATTGATATCGAAGTTTAGAAGAATTGTTAAATTAAGTTGTAAAGTTATTGATTCAGTACTGTTTGATTGGAGATGAATTTTTGTGAGGATAAAATAGATGAATAAGTAAAATAATACATGTACGTCGTTCGTTTTCTTTTTTTCGTTATTCTGTCTCACGCGGGGATAAAAATGTTCAATATCTCTAAAATTTTAATCGGTTCAAAATTTTCTTACCGAATTCCCCTTGCGCTTGAATTAATACAGGGAATTGAAAATTTATAGATAGTGCCACAGACAAATAGTTATATATTGTATCTTGTACAAATTGGTTGTATGTTTATAGCTTTAACTATAACATTTATGATTATTTCGTACATTTTCTTTAAATAAAATTCGTAAATTTTCCAACATCTACTCATTGCAGCAACCCTGACTTTATTCATTTTGTAAACTAACTGCACTAAAAAAACTGTTGGTAAAATGATTAATTTTGTGTTATCTACGGTTTCTTGATTAAATCATGGTAGTTTTTAGTTTTTATAGGTTAACGATTAAAATGTCACTGTCAGAATGATTTCAAAAAATTTACTAAAAATTCATGTAATTATTAATATGCCTTAGTTTTATCATGGCTTTTAACAACTTGGTTAAAACTCTAAAATTTGTGTTTCTAAGAAAACTGTCCAGATTTCTCATTCAGCATTCCCAAATCACCAAATCATTCAGGCCCATTTTTAACAGCGAAATCAGTTTAGCCCCATTCAAGAATTTAGCCTACACACGGAATTTTCTACTAGATACTCATAGCAACGTTTTGATGAAAAATGCAAGTGTTTATGAAAATCTAATAAACCAAACTGCGTCTCAGACAAAATTTTGCACCAAATCTCAAAAAAATTGTGGTAAGCCCCCATCAGGTCGCCACGAGTTTCATAAAGAAACGGAGGAGTCAATCAATTACCAAATTGGAGCTGAGCTCAATGCTGCTTTCTCTTATCTTTCGATGGCATGCTATTTTGGTAGGATGGAGGTAGCGTTGCCTGGCTGTCAAGGATTTTTTATGAATATGTATGAAGAGGAGCTGGGGCACGCTATGGTTTTCATTAATCATCAGTTGTTGAGAGGTGGTCATGTTTTCTTATCCACCATTGATGTGCCGGAATCTCAGGACTGGAAATCTATAAAGGAAGCATTTAGCACAGCACTAGAAATGGAGAAATTTATAAAAGAGGTAGTAAAAATGATAAAATGTTATAGAGCTTATCTTGTTTGACAAATTAAGCAAATGTATTTATTAAATACATCTGGTGTCATAGATGGGCTCATTTAATATATTTCTGGAAAGCATTTTATATACAATTTGTAAAAATATCATAAATGTTGAAAATTGTGAGAAAAAAATATAACAAAGTATACCTACTTTAATGAGTACCACCCAGTACTTCAGTGGTTGCATTTACAGCTCTTATCTTTCACTTTTACTTCAATTTCATGGTTATCCAATACCATAGAAGCCAATACTGTGCAATATAAAATCCTACTTTAGTATTATGCCTAGTACTTCAATATCTAAACCTACTAAAATATTTATTTTAATTCTGTATCCCAAAGCACAGAACGGCACCTTTTTTGCAGTGTTCTGTACTCTAGAACACAATTTCTGTATGACAGTCGGGCTAAATTCTATTATGAAAAACAAAAATCCTTTTAATTTTCAGAGGAAATATCTAATACAAATTAATAAAATTGTTCTTGGATTAGGTACTATTCTAAAATACTGCAATTTGACTGTCAAATTTGTACATCCCTTAGTCACTTAAGGCATATCAGAGATTGAATTATATAAGAAAAAGTATGTACAGTTTAATTTTTCTTTCTTCTTTCTAGAAATTAGGCTCTTTATTTGATATTGCTGAAGAACATAAAGATTTGGAAGTTATGGATATTATTTCGACACAATTTATCGAGGAGCAGGTAAATATAAATCTACTTTAACAAAATTTTTCCCATTTAGGTACATAAAAAAATATATGATGAAAAGAATGCATACCAACTTTATTTGTAAAAAATTTTAAGTTATTCCTAAAATCATTAAAAACATTTTTTCGATAATTATACTCAAACAGTCAAAAGGGAAATGGAGATATGGTTATAGAGTTTTAGTTTTCATAAAACTTCAATTGTTTATTCTTTTAAAATTTTAGCTTGCCTTAAGTTAAAATCATTCTAAACCGAGTCTACATTTAACCTTGGTTGGAAACATAAAGCTTGAGAGTAAACGTAATACATTATTTTCTAGAATCGTTCAATTTGCGAATTAGCCAGGCTCCTAAAGAAATCTGAAATGGCAGAGGACCCTGTTGGTGAATACTTATTCGACAAATTGTTGTACAATTCATTTGTTAAAAAGTCCAAGGATAATCTTATGTATAAAAAGAAATTAGACGATGAGTCTGAAAATAAAGTGTATAAGTGATACTTGTGGTAATAAAAAAAACAAATATACATTTACAGTTTGAAGTATATATTTACTTTTAATGTGTATAATTGACTAGAGGTTATATGTTATATATTTTCAATTAACACCTTAAAATATCTTTTATTAATTGTATCAGCCTTCCCAGAACATTGTTTTCTTATTACCAAACTTTATTCATTGAGCGGTGACCTAATTTTAATAAAAAAAAAATGTACGTATTACCATAGAAGAAACGTTATTACATAAAAATATTTTCCGTGGATGCTTAAAAAAGTACAGGTATTGAAAATATTGAAATTCAAAGTACATAGTAAGAAGATTAAGCAAGCTGAGCATGTTCTATTTTCCTCTGTTTAATAAGGATACATTGAGGGCGTTCTTCGTTAGCAATGTTTCCAATTTAGCTGCCAACAACATTTGATTTGAAAAAACTAACTTTATATAGAATGTAAATGAACTAAGTTTTTATAACGTTACAATGTGTGTAGAACTAATTTTCAATTATTCGTGTAGTTTCTGGTCAAACATAAATACACCCAAACCTTCTCCAACCCTCTTCAAATTAGTAACATGGTCCCCAATTTCCTTAATGGAATCCACCTGTTCTTGCAAAAAGTGTGTTTCTAGAAAGTCACAGAGGTTCACATCCATATGTCCCGAAGCAATGCTATGGAGATCAAGCAGGCTCTAAAAATATATTACATATTGTTAGACAAACTATTGTTCAATTTATTATGGTAAAACGGTCATATAAAATCTAAATACAAAAAAAAGAAGGAAAATTATTTGCATGTATATTGCAATGCATCATCTTGTGAAATATACAAGAGCTATTATATCAAGCAGCAGAAATTGAAGACATCATAACTTTACTAAATGACAGAATGCTCTCTCAGAAACAGCTCTCTTAATAAGGAATAGTAGAATAGTGAAACAGTGGGAAATATACGGAGTTGTGGAGTTTATTATTTTTACAAATATCATAGTATTCTAGTACTATTAATACTATAGTATTAGTAGTAGTGTATAGTAGTTTATACAGATGTGGGTAACTGAATAGTAGGAATAAAAATGCGTACCTCGTTTACCCTTTTTTCTAAATCAAGAGCAGCACTCATAGCTTCTATTGAAGTATTCCATTCCTGTTTTTCTGGGGCTTCAATGTTATGAAATACAATACGGCCACCTCTTTTGTTCTGATACTCTAGAAGCTTACAAGCATGTCCTCTTTCTTCTTCAGAAGCTTCCTTGAAATATCTATGAAACCCTAGAAGACTAACATCGTCTCTTTGAAAATGGTAGGCCTGAAAACAAATGGAATAAGTATTATGAGATATGAGGATGAGTCAAATTGGTCACAGGACATTTAAAACTCGATATCTTGACCACTAGAATTTTACATCGAAAAATGCTGATTTTACTTCTTCTGATCATATCTTACAGTCTGATCACTTTTCTAAATATAGACAATATAAACATAACATGCACAAGACTAAATTTATTAGAATCCCGCGACTATTTTAAATCGAGCCAAATGCTCCAGAATTATATTTCTATTTTCTTTAGATACATCCCTTTGATGTGTTAAAATTGTAGACAAATTTTATTTATTTACTTCAATATTCAGCGTAAATAATGCAGGAGTTGAAGGTTTATTATACTTAGCCCACAGAAATAAAGGTATTAGCCTTAGTTTTATCCTTAAACCTTAATATATTCAGTGCAAAATGGCCGGGGAGAGCAATTTTAGGTATGGATAATTGAAAGAAATAGTTTTTATATGAATCTTTCGTGTACCTACTTGATTTCCTGTGGCTTTCGAGTCGAATACTAAGTACATCGCATAATTTCAAAAATAGCTTAAATTAATATTCACAAATAAAATTTATTGTAATTGTTTAGTCATCTAAATATGTACAAAACAAAATATATATCGAGTCCCATTCTCTCTTTTTTTTTTCAACAAGAGTTGCCATCACCAATAAAAAAATGCCAGATCAGTTCTATATTTCCCATAGGAAATATAAAAAATATTCCCTTATGTTTATCAGAATAGGCAGTCAGCAAACTTTTACAAATACATATTAGATAATGTATACGTAAAGAACACACTATCTAGTTATGTAAAAATATACATGGCGTTCTCCATGTCAAACAAGAAATTTGATGTATATTTCCGGTATAGAGACATAGACAAAGCTTGAAGATACAAAATATGGATTTTATTACCGATCCATAGAACGGAATAAATTTCAATCAAAGAGTAGACTTTGTTGTACTTTTTGTTTCAGTTACATCTATCAGTGCAAACTATGCTATGAAGTAATTGCTCACACTCTGTATGTACAAGATAATTCAGCATACAAAAACATATGTTATAGCATTGGCTGACTCGTTACAAAATTGCTTTTATCGATAGTTATAGTTTTATGAACTCAATAAATTTGTAGTGAAAAACATCGTCATAAAATTCTTTATTAAGTTGTGTTAATAAAAACTGAATGATTACTATTACGCATGTAATAGTTTCAATATTACAGGCCTATAAATCTGAATCATATACCTACAGCAGAGCGTCTTATAAGTAGGCAGTTAATACAATATTTATGGATCTTGGAAATTAGAAAACATTGCAATTTGGATACCTACATTGCATGGAATTAAAACTTTATTTATATAATAAATATTCTATTCTACTCGTATTGCTCTATTTCCGTTTTTTAAAGTTCCAATTAAATCGAAAGTGTCGACTTTTTGGCACTAGTAGAAATTGTCATTAAAAATGCCAAAAATATTGAGAGATGCGCGGACTGGCGAACTAAAAAAAGATTGAGTAGATTCATAATTTTATTTGAGAGGCACAACTTTTATTACACACTTAAATTTTAGCCGTAGAAAATACAAGTTAATTGTCCAAAAATATATCTTTATATTTATTGAGTTATAAGAAAAAGATTATGACCTTGACGAAAATCATAAATAGTTCTTGAAGACTAGGTCAAACGTTAGTTTTGTATTGTAATAGTGTAAATACATTAAACAAACAAATATTTGTTTATAACATAACATAATTTGTTTGCAACATGCATGTTTGTTTAACATGAGTGTTTTATTATTAAAACAAAATAAAATGCTAAGTTTGAATGCTCGTTAATGAAATTAAAACAATATTTTTTTAATTAAGCTCTGCTGCTCCACATAATACATTTACAAAGGACAAACTAATAAAACACTGAAAGGCGCATAGAAAAAAGATATAAATAAATCCTTTTTCTATGCTGAAAGGCGTTTATTCAAAATAGGCGAGATATCTAAAGTGGATACACGCAGGAACGCCTCGCTCCTACAGGCTGAAAAATGAGTGATATCCGCCTAAAGGCCGATTCCCACATAGCAGCGCCGCAGCAGCGCGGCGCGGCGCTGCAAATGCCGCTCCGCGCTGCTATGTGAGAATCGGCCTTAAAAGAGAGTTTTGTATTCCCTACATATATCAGTTTATTAAAACTTTTGTTTATGTTGACTGGCATGGTTACGTTATACCAGTATCCAGCGGCGTGCAATGAAAAATTTTTAAATAGTTTGAAGACCCCGCCAAAAAATTATTTTTTTGCACTACGACATTTGTACATGTATGTTGAACATCCCCAAATTTTATTATGGATAAGTTCTGAATAACCCTGTATAATCAGCGATATATATACGTCTCTGATCTAATTTAATAAACAATATTCAATACTTCAAACGATATGTTTTTAAAGAGTTAGGTAATTAGTAAAATTAGGTGATAAACAAGTTTACAAGTAAGTATAAATAGTTACTATATAAGGCTAGGTCACTTAGGGCGTGGATATATACTTATCTTATATATACAAATATACCATCGACAAAAACTAAACGATGGGGCCGTATTTAGATATTCTGAATGAAGGTATAGTATCATCGTCCAGGAGCGACAAAATTTGATAAACTAAAATCTCCAATGCTTAATTAGTGGAGTAATGGGGGAACCTGGAGGACCGAATCAACTTTTATATATGAGCGTAGTTTACATTTACCTACTTAAACAATGATAAGAGTCAACCATTTATAATTAAAAATTGTCGAGCATGTGTGAAATATTATAGAACCCGCTACTTCGCATCTAAAAATATAAAGACTGGTAGGCCTCCGAGTTATACAGGATGTTATTTAAGTACCTACCTACGTGGCCAAACTTCAAGGGGTAATTCTTTGAGTGATTCTAAGACGAAAAGTTTATATAAACAGATAGTTAGATATATGAACTCACTGTAGAAAATCATTCATTCGCCGAAAACTCGTACACAACACAAAGAAACATGAATTTTTACGTTTTTCGTACATAATAATTTTCATAACAATTACATATTAGGTAATTATAATTTACGGACCTATATGTACAAAATAATAAGATGATTTGATACCAATTACTTTTGTTAATATATTTTTTCTACTTATACCTTTTTATATAGTCATATTATTACCTACATCTACCTAATATCAGAATGCTTCAAATTTTAAGCAACAAAATACAGGTAGGTATAACATATCTATAACCCGTAAATAATAAGATTTACACAATGTCAATATATTAAAGTGAAAAAAGTTGCATATTCTCGTGAAGGTAGGGGCAAAAATCTTTTTTGGTTTAAGTATTTTAAGAAATTTGAAAAGGAAGATTTTTCATTTGTGCGCGATGACCTGGTTACTAACAATAATTTTCTATTCTAAATATGGATAATGTTGTATAAAAATATTTACCATTGACAAGTATACATAGCTGGCGTACAGTTCCAGATTAATTTGCTTATTAATCCCATCTTCGCAATCCTTGTGGAAATTCTGGCGCACCTGTGATGTTGACATTATTGTTTTTCTTCACTAACGATGTTGATAGGGTAATTCGCGTTGCACAATTTTTTGCGATTAATTTGTACTCAAACTGAATCGCAATGAATAAGTGTTGCAGTTCCAAAACCCGAAGTGGTTTACATAACAATGTGTTATGAAATGCTTAGATTGCTAAGAGAAGCCAGTAAACGCCTTTATGGGCAGGCGTCGAAAACAATATGCGACGTTGCGAGTCTGAAACTCTGACGTCGCGTCGATTCCCGATTTGTTTGCTTGCCATGCCCATTACCAATATTACAGGTCACCATTAGCCTTAAAGGGTCTTAGCCATAACCATAACAATAATAATTAATATAGTGGATCCATGACAAGTTTTGTTTATAATAATTATCCATTAGATTAGCAATATTTACTATCATCGATAGATAAATAAATCATAAATAGAAAAAAATTAGTATATCAATAATATAGGTACGATTTAAAAAAAAAATTAAAATAGGTAGGTATATATTTACGTTGAAAAATATTTTCAAATAATTATATATAAGGATTAATTATATTGTCACAGTGCTGACGGTCTTGGTTCAGACTTCAGGAATTTTTTTCACATTTAAAAATATCGAGTAAAATATTTTATTTTTCGATTTCCTGTCTTTTATTACACTCCGAATACCTGGTTAAAAGTAATGTGCTATATTGACTGAATCACCCTGTATTTGCTATCAATAAGTAAGATTATAAGGTATAGGTAATTAGGTATAGGTACTTACTTACTTACTTTTTGCAAGGAAAACAAGGACGACCTATCCTTAGTAGATTACATAATTTAAATAAATTCATAAAATAATAATAATAATAATAGTAAAACTATTAAATTTAGGTATAGGTAATATTTTAGAAACCTAAATATAAATATATGTAAATATAAAGTTGTGTAAAACTCTAAATTAACAATTTACTTAACTCAAACCATATCTTGGAATCAATAATGTAGCTCAATAACCAATAAAATTGACCATATAGCGGCAGTCGCCATCAGTCTAAAACGTGTGTTTAGAGGATTCTAGGGGGATTTTAGGGGAAACATTCTAATGGAAGCGTTAATATAATACGTTTTCCCTTATATCTTTCTTTATGTAGGAATTAAGCCAAAAAGTTAACCAATCGTTAAATTATTAATGGAATCATCAAATAATAGGGTTCAATAAAGTTTTTAACAGTAAGTTGAGGTTATATGCCGTTTTAATGTTGAAGGGGTGCATATTGTACGCAAAGTAGTTGTTTTCGACATTTTCGACTACTTAAGAAACAAAGACAGAAATAAAGACTACTCAACTTTCAACTCATGGTCCAGATGTATCATGGTGTCACAGACTCTGATGAAGGAAGTTTCTTCCAAACAACTGAGGTCGAGGCTAGAAGAAGAAGAGTAAATAAGAACATAGAACATCAATTATATGATATGATATCGATGTCTGGTGTTCCTTGTTCCTTCCTTATCCTTCTCGTTCCTTGTGTTATGTGTTGAATTAAAAGTTAAAAATAATGGTGATGTTAAGATTATGTATATTTATTTTTGTGATATTTGGAAAGTTTATTGTGATTGATGGGGCAACTCATTGGGTAGTTACAGAAACTGGAAGAATTCAAGCATATGTAGGTAACATTTATTCAATAATTCTTGTAGGTTATGTAGCTGCTTTCATTAATCAAATGCTAAATTATCGTTGATTCTATCATCAATATTGAAGTATTTAAAGATGCTTTGTTTTTTTTTAAGAAATTTATGTACAATACATAAATACAAATAAATACAAGCCATTCGGCTATGTTTTGTTTGACATGAAAAATCAATACATGACAAAATAACCTCAAGATTTACTTACCTATTCCAAATATATTCCTTTATGCAGGTGTATTCTTATTTGGGATGAAATGGCCCAATTTTCGGGTTTGTGCATGCATACCAGATACCAGTAATCCAGTATACAAGATAGGTATTGCTTCAAATGTCAATTTGCAAAAAATTTGCAATTTTTTAGATTATTTCATTAATAAATAGGTAGGTGTAGGTAGGTAGGTAGGTATACCATTCTGAAAGTAACAAGTTTCACGCATCACTTTTTATAGAATATAAAAACACTGCACAATATAAAAATAACGTGGATGTGTCCACATTTTATTGACCTAAGCTATATTGAACTAGAATTAAGTAATAATGTTGAACTGTTTAAAACTGTTTAAATGTAATGCTGTTGAACTGGTCATTTACCAAAGTTTACAGAATAAATTCTTTAAACTTTGCCTTTGCAGTAATTAGAATTACTCCAAACATGTTTCATATTTTTACGTTTTTGAACATATGCATATTATACATGGTTAAAAAGTTAAAAGCTTTTTACCATGTTTTCAAAATGCGAAAGTTGAGTAAACAAGCGTAGAATCTAGTAGACCTAGATTTTTTTAGAGGTCAATTTTGAAGACCTTGTTGACTGCTATCTCTACCCTGAAAATTTAATTAATGTATCTGTTATAATAAACGAGCTATGAACATTTCCAGAAAAGGCACATTGTTTGTTTTCACCCTGTATCTACTTAAGGAAAGAAAAGCTTGAAAATGTAACCTTGGATTCTTCTTGGGCCTAAAATTGCCCAACTTTTTTCCAAGTTAACCAACTCTATATCTCTAATGGTTTATATTATATTAATTATTTTTACTACCACATAATATTTTTATTTATACAGTTTATCAATGTCTTATACATACATTGGCATTGCAGTTGGAGTCACCATTTAACCTACGCAGACCATACGATCTTTTAGCTCTGCTAGATCAAGAAACTAGAAACAATGAAATAAACAAACTCTACAGTGATCTCATAAACCGAAAGCAGATAATTGAGAAGAAATGGTCATCGCTAGAGGGAAACTCTAATGTGGGTGTTAAGATAACATCGCAAGACCCCGATTGTCTGACAGCAGGGAAGTTGTTCTCTGATATTGACTTGTATGCAAACATCGCTACAAATGGCACTGATAGAAAAGGAATTTCTATCGATTTCTCAAAAAGAAGCGATGTCTACAAGTGGTATGAAGAACCGCATTGCGGCAAATTTAGTAGACTTAATAAAAAATATTCAAGTCTACCTGAAATGGAGAACAAGACAAATATTAATATAACGCCAGACGAATCGTTGAGCCAATTTATACCTGTGGAGACAGTTGAAGTTTTTGGGCATGAAATTGCAGTGGCTTTGAAGAAGAATGCTAGTTCTTGGGTACATTATAATTTGGCTGCAATTTTTTGGAGAGTCAAAGGTGATGGAAGTAAAGCTGTTGAATGTATAAAGAGAGCAATTCAGTATGTTCCTAGGTAAGGCTCTTATGTGGAATATAATTAATAATTAATTGTTTCTATGTACACTGTTTCAGTTCTTGGAAGAATGTGACATTATCATGTGTTGTAACGGTTACTAACAATATTATTTTTCTTTTCTTGGCAGGTGTTATCTTTGCTCATGATGAATCTTGACATTAATTTTATGTTAACAATACCACTTTGATATCCGTCAAACTTTTGCTTCTTCTAAATGCACGAAAAAGTTAAAAAATCTTATTGGCAGAATTTTATCACATTGGATTTAGTCAGAGAAATTTCTGAGCAAAAGTATGCATAGAAATGGTTATTGTCATTTACTTTTTCATTACATTAACGGTATATAGTATTTCTGTACCTACGATCTAAAATATCATATGAAAATTCCGCATTTATGATGGCTTTTAAAGTAAGTATTATTTTTATATCGTTTATAGAGAATACCAAGACATTCCATTACATAATCTAGCAGGAATCCTTCACCAGGCCAGACATTCCAGGGAAGCGGCATTAATGTTACTCAGTGCTATTGAGACTGCTCCCAATCAGGCAATACACTACTTGGCCATAGGAAATATATATGCTGCTCTTGGCGATTATAATAAATCTGTAACGTTCTATGATAAGTTTCTGGAAATAAAGCCTGGGCAGAAAGATGTGGTGGCCAACAAACATGCCACTCTTTGTTATTGGAAGTTGGAGAATGGGCTTATCAGTTTTCAAGAGTAAGTAATAGATTTTTTACTGTTAATACTTAGCAAGTACATATTTAACTCTCTCTTAGAGCACTGCAAGGAATTCTGTCGGATCTCCATGACTTCCACAGCCAGCAGCAGCAGTGGTTGAGGCTGCAGGAACGGCTGATGTGGGAGCATGCTTCTTTTGAGTACCAGTATGAAGGTCTTCATCCAGAAATGGATAGTGGTCCGAGCGAGAGGAAGATTCAAAGGTGTGTACAGAAAACCTCTGACAATTCCAAACCGATCATCTCTTGTGACTCTTATAACCAAGCTCCGGATGTGAATCACTTGAATTTACAGAACCTGTTTCAGTATGTTGAGAATGAAAAGCAGAAAATCAATGACCAGATCAGGTACTATTTTAATTATTTTCAATAGGTAACTTTTTTACTTATCTGTCCATCAAAATCTTATTGTAAATGGCATATATTATATTAGTAGAGCGATAGATGAGAAAACCAACAGACAAGATGATACGAATGAGGACAAGAAGAATCATATCAAGACACCTCCAGTGCTATATCCCAAATTTCCAACAACCATGCCAACGTCGGGTAATCAGTATTTTGACAGTACAGGCTGGCCAACAAAGGAAGAGTGTCTTAGTTGGAATTTGCCAGTAGAGCAGCCGGATGACTTAGATTTGCCGTTGTTTCTACCTCCAGAAAACAAAGGATATCAGTAAGTGTAATACAATTTAGTCACCTATACACGCAACCTTTGTAATTAATACAAATTTATAAATTTTAGGATAAAAAAGATATTGTCGGAATACATAGAACTGGAGGAAGGCTCTCAGCATGAACTGCCCTGGTACCCTCCGTTATGTGATTACCCGAATGTATTTGGTGATAAATATATACCATCTACTGAACGCCACATATTGAACAATGAGATAAAGAGTAACAATCATCTCCGAAGTCATCTCTTAAAATATGTTAATGATGGGAAAGCAGATGAGGCGGAAATTGGACAACGAATAATTACTGCTATGGAGAAAGTAAGTATTTAAAAAGAGTTATAACAAAAATAATTGTACAGCCCCATCAGTAGTTTTGGCAGGTGTTATTATAAAATATTTTAGTTGCTGTTTATGATTTGTTGCTTTAGTTTATAACCTTTTATTGCATTTTTTTTTATTTGCCTATTGACTATGTACTACTATGTTGTACTCATTTTATTAAATAAACAGTGAAATGTCTTGACTATATATTCCATAAACATTAATTTCCTGTTCCAATAATACGTATATGTTAAAACGTTTTCTTTACACAAACAAAAAATTATAAATAATAAACTTTTGTTTACCATAAAATAATGTCTGGAGGACCTGGAAAAGCCAGCGAATTTTATATAGGTATTATGCTGGACACCCTGGAATGCCATGTTGCAATATATACAGTTTATAATATGTATTAATAAAGTTCATTCACGTTAAGTTTAAAGTGACGTCATTTTCAGTAATTAATTGTTTTCAATATTCGATAAACAAATGACCAATAAATTAGCACAGCGTTTGCCACTTACAAAGAGTTTTATATCTGGCAACCCTTCTCTGCGTTGTCAAGTTTTTATTTATTTGTATAAACTTAACTTAAAACTTAAAAACGTCACTTTAAACTTAACATGAATGAAGTTTAGCAGTTAATATATTAGATTAGCAGTTACTAAACTATATAAAACTAATTTCATTTAATAAATCCACTAATTTGCTTTCTATATACAATAAAAACCATTAATTTTTTAATAATATAACTTTATATAACACATTTTTATATTACCGGTAATTTTCCAACAGTAATTTAAAATGATAAAAATTATTTTATGATCAGTACCTTAACAAATATATAAACATGATATTGATACTGTTTTAATTAACTATTTCTTAACATAGGACAGAAACCAAACTAATTCTACACAAGTTTGCTGGACATTAAGAAATGTGGTTACACTAATATTATACTTATGCAGATCTATCAGAGGTTACGTCAAAGAGAGATTTTATTGAATATATAAATAGTAAATAGCATAAATATTAAGCTTTGATTACATCACAGAGTATTGCGTCAATCATAGGAATTAGACTTGTAGAGTATCCTTTATAGTTGGAATGAGGAGTAGAGATATTAATCTTATTCTATTTTGTAATTATTATTATTACTATATTGTAGAAAAGCGCCCCCAGATGGGTTCTCGCCACTCTAGCAAGCTTGTACTGGCGTGTGCGAGGAAATGCCAGACGAGCACTGGACTGCCTCGACTTAGCATTCCAGATCGTTCCGAAGGACCCAACTGATGTCGTCCTACTATCCATAGGCTCCTTGGTGTACCAGTTGGGGTTCGTAGAACAGGCCATGAAGTTTGCCACGCTCGCCTTCAAAATCAACTACGTAGAGCCGAGCACGAATTTCCTCCTAGCAATTCTTTATTACACCAACAATAATCCACTTCTTGCGATGTATTATATGAAGAATGTACTTCGTGTAGATCCCGAGTACTATGACGGCCATGCAGAGAACTTGTTGAAGATTTGGGGATGCAGGATAAAGCTAGGATCATATAGTCCAGTGAAGGATGGCAGCGAAACAACCAGCAAAGAGGTCTGTGATAATAAGGAGTCATTTAAGAGGGAGGGTGTTGTTTGTTCTCTAAGTGGAAATCAATGTAAAAATGCTGCCATTGCTTGTTATAAAAAGGACGATGAAGGTATGTGTTTTAGCTTAACGTTATGAATTTATAGAAGAAGTATATGCCATCATCAGATTAGTATAATAATAATAGAATAGTACATAAATATTACATGACCAAAGTTGTAAGACACATATTACGAATGGAAAAAGTCGCAAATGAAGCTTACATATAACCATATATTTCCATAACTTACCTATAACCTTATATCACCAAAGCTTGTTTGCAATAAACGAACTACATTTTGAACAGTTAAAGAAGTTCATTGTAATACAAAATGTATATCTTAAACTTAAAAAAGAACAATCACGATTAATCAGTCAATAAAATCATATATTAAAAAACAATTAATTCCAGAAGCTCGTGCCAGGCCAGTGATAAAACAGACCATCGATGCCTGTGGTGGTACAAAGCGCTCAAATTTGGGACAGACAATAATCTCCTCTCTACTGGCAGCAGAGGGATCTGGTGACGTTGAACCGGATCAGTCTAGGTTGGAAAGAATGACCGATATTCCGAAGTATCCCAATCTACAACATTCAGAATCGACACATGCTCTTCATATGAGACTGTCACTGGGGGAGGAACATCCGACACATGAGCACGCTGGACTTGGGGATTTTTATGGTAAATTGACCTCAAATATTTGTTTAATCAATTCAGGTATTTGATCTTTGTATAAAACTAGTAAAATCTCGCAAAATACTGTACGCAGGATATATAATATACTTATAACTCAGATTAACCATGTACAAGATAAGTAACAACAATACCTAAAGCATTAATATGCCTGTCCATGTAATAAACAGTTATTTGCGGCGGGGGGATGTTTACTCAACTCTGTTTGTAAACAACTACCAGTGGCGGCGGTATTTCTCAAAATAAGAAAAGGGTCTATTGATATTTTTAAAGGTGTTTCTAACCTCAGATTAACCATGTAAAAGATAAGTAACAGCAATACCCAAAGCATTAATATGCCTGTCCATGTAATAAACAACAATTTACGAAAGGGGGGAGTGTTTATTTAACTGTTTGTAAGTAGCTACCAGTGGCGGCCAGTATTTCTTAAAATAAGAGGGTTTATTAATGTTTTTAAAGGTGTTTATAACAACGTAAAGTACCTATTGCCTCACGATTAAAAAAAAACCCTAACATCTACAAAAACTAGGTAGCTAGGTATATAACATAATACGCAATGCATACTTTACTTTATTTAGCTATTTTCCTAAAATTCAGAAAAAACTAATAAAAAAAGTAAGAAAATAAACCTCTGCACCGAAGAGTCTGTTAGAGTTTTTTCTTAAATATAGATACATAAATATCATAGAACACAATACATTCTTCTGACAGTGAAGTTTCCAAAATGTTAGTGCTATTTTAACTTAAAGTGTGTACTATGTTTTATGATATTTATACATTTTTCAGTATGAGAACTGATTAGTCAAATTAAAAAAAAATCTTTAATGGGTCTTTTAGCGAGGAGTATGTATTGTTTACTATTATTGTTTATTGTTTTGTTCAGAATTGTGGCCAAATACCCAAATAAAGTAGCGATATAATATAAAGATATTCATAATACTTTATACCTACTAAAAACCTGAAAGTGAAATAAGAAAATACATTTTTTTCGGTTCGGAATTCACTTCCCATTCTAAATCAAAACTACATCTAATACTCTTATCTATATTTTAAATTATTCGAATTTTTTTTTTTTTCAAAGAGGGGTACATTTGAAATTTTCCTTGAACGATGAAAGAAAAATGATAAAAATTTCATTGTCTCCAAATAATTTTATGAGGATCAGAAACTATTATCCATAGAAAATATGCAATATAAAACTACAATATTATCTATATTACTTATATTACCCATGAACATTATACGTAAGTTGAATTCCTAACGAATGATACGTCTATGGTCAGCATTGTTTACTTACCGGTGGAACGATCTCCCATCACCTTTTTTGCCCGATTTATGGAAAACTATGCATTTAATAGTCATTTCACTGTCCACAAAGATTTTCCACAAACTAAAAATCTATAACACAGCCTAGATTATTGACTGATGACCACTTATATCACATAAAATACTTAAATAAATTTACGTTCACAAAACTTCAAAACAAATATGAAGTCACGAGTCGTTGTGTCGTGTATTTTCGGCATATCTCGGTCCGTCAAAAACTGTAACGAACCAATGGCATGCAGTGGGATTTGTTTATTTAATTATATTTCATTTCGTGGACATTTTTCTCTGGCTGTTATTTATCTTGTATATGGTTAATCTGAGACTTATAAGCAGGATTGGAAAATATTTGTTCAGCTTTTTGAATTTGATTTTCTCTAAAATTATGATTTTACCTGATGACAAAGATAAGTAAAGTAAGCATATAAACTTGTTGGTCTGTTACTGTACACTTTTAAGCAAAATTAAAGCAGACCAAGCGACATAACCAAGTACTGCGTTAACAGGTTGCCTGTGAGTTACTCTGTAGAGCAACTTTCTTGTCCTGGGATTGTAATTGAGCCAGGGTTGATCCAAATGTGGCTCCTATGGAAGCAGTGACTTCTGCGCAGAATTATTATAGTGTTCCTGTTATAAAAGATCACTAGCAGTGTAATAACATCAGTCCTTAATCCTTGATACTGGGATTTAGACTTGTTAGCTAATGACGGTGGTATAACTCCCTACGTTTGAAGATTGTTGATTACATCCCAGGTGAGCTGGACTAAAAGACAGATACATCTCTAGGCAATTAAACATAAGAGGCAATGATAGCAAAAGATATTAAATGGTTTGTCTTACCTTAGGGTGGAAGTTCACCAGGAAAGTAGAACTTGTTGCAATCAATAAAAAACTTTACACAATCCAGCACATTGTAGTATTGCTATCTTACATTATTCTGGTTAATAAATACTTACAATTTATCCAGTTTTCACTGTGTGAAGACCTTAAATCTGAAAATTACAAAATGGTGCTTCTCAACCAGAAAGACTATAAAAAAATGTAAAACCTGTTTTTTTAAATTTTTTTCTAGTTAAAAAAGGATATTCTAGAAGGTCCTCAGAAATGTTTTAGGGAGTTTCATAAAATATGAATTTTTATCTGCTGTTTCTTTCTACTGTTTGGTTTTAATAAGAGATGATTGTGGTGCTCAGTATTCAGTAGTACCAACTTTTTTGTTATTTATGCAAATATTGACAGAAAAATGTCTGTTTGCAATAAGGTTATATTTACATACTTATACGAAATTAAGGGAAATTATCTAAAGGTGAAATATGTAGAACTATATCAAATATTGAAAACCGAAAACAGAAAAAATTAATAAACTAAAAATCACACTTTTTCTTCTCAATTCTACACGTGCTTAGTTTTACAAAAATGCTTTGTTAAAAATACTACAGCATTCAGTTTTGATGTATGTTTTTTATTAATCAGCAATATTAAATTATTCATTGTAGTCTTTTGGGATTACGCAACCTGTAAAATAACAAAAAGCAGGAAACCAGAAGCATAAAATTAAATATTCAAAGTGCAGTATTAAGGCAAACTTCTAAAGTTTGCCCCAAAAAACAACTATAATATGCAATAAAACAAATATTTGAAAAATTAACTGAATTTCATCAGTGGTTTTTTTTAGTTTTATCAGAGACATATAAAATATATGTTGCAAAATATGCCGATAAATTAGATAGATTATTGGCATATCTTTGACATTTATTATTCATATTATTTAGTTTCAGTAGCTTTGACGGAGGATCCTCATTCTGAAAATCTTCTCCATGTGTACGACAAATATGGTACTTACACGCTATCGGCTTCGGGGTGTAAAAATGTCAAGATCATACACAAGTTTAAGTACTCTTCTGTCTGGCCGTCCATAGTTGCCAGAAGCTTAGAGTAAGTGGAAAATAGTCAATAAAAACTGCAGAATTTCAACCTTATATTTGATTGATTGGTGAAACCTCAAAATTTTTGAGGAAATATTTCTTATTGTTGGATCTAGTGACATATACTGTAAGTTTTCTGTACAAAGTGAGTTTCTACTGACGATAATATTACTTGTCGTCATATATTTTCATGATTTCATGGAAATTAATATTTTTCCGCTTGTTTGCAGGGAATTTTCTGAACACTGCAGAACTTTTTTTGAAAAAATTGCACGCCAGACTAATATAACTTCCAAACTATATTTTTATTCTGGTATAAAACATAATGCCAAATTTTCTTTAGTCTCACTCCGTATCTGAAATCGAAGTTGGACCAGGATGACAACGCAGCTCACAATCCACAATGCCTCGAGATACCAGAGTCTCCGCCGATTGTACTGGACCATCTAACTAATATGATCTTAAAGAATCGGTTGCCTAGTTCTCCAGAAAGAGATCTTGCAGAACTACTAGGCTTGATGGCCAGTGATCAGAAGAGTTCCATCAAGGAGTTAGGCGTTAGAATTGGACTGGCATTGAGAGAGGTTAGTTTATATCTTTTTTAATCCCACTATACTTGTCGGCTAAAATAATAGGCAGTGACTCATGATCTAATTCGATACAGAATAGAGACGAAGTGTAAATACTTAATACATAGCGGCACAAACATTTGCACATAGAAAAGTGATGCCGCTTACGCATTACTATTGAGCAGAACTATAAATTGTCTGTTCCATGGTGGTTCCATGCTTCTCTATTCCATCCCACCACAATTCTTTACGTCAGATATAGTTCCGTCTTTGTTTAACGGGTTAAAAAACGAAGAGCGAGATATGCAACCTATGCAACAAAAGTCAAGAGTGTCTAGAAGATCGGACATGCGCATTTCACACACATCCAAGTAGTTCATCGCAGCCTGACATGAGCGTAATACGCGGGGAATGCTGTAATTTATGTCTGGACTGCATATATTAATTGATGAACTTGGTGATGTGTTACTTAGTTTATTTAGGGTTCGAAGAGAAGGAGGAAGAATTAACAAAAGTCTCCGTTCGTAGTGTATTTCGTGCAATAAAATATGGAGACACAGATGCAAAGAAGAAGAAAATGGAAACACGGGGAAGAAAAAAATGACCGTGAATGAAAATGTGAAATATGCTATTCGGCGAAAAATTCTTGGTTTCTTTTTCAAAAATGAAATCCCAACAGCAAGTAAAGTTCAGGCTGCCCTAGCAGAAGACAGCGATTTGCCCAAACTCTCGTATAAATTGCTTATAAGGACGATGCATGAAATGAATTTCAAATATTGCAAACTGAATCGGAAGAGTATGCTTATACAGAAAAATGAGATTGTGACATAGAGACGAGAATATTTGGAGAAAATAAGAGAAATTCGCGCTTTAAATAGAAAAATATATTATATGGATCAGACATGGTTAAATGAAGGATGTGTAGACATGTGTTGTGTTGTGTTGTGTAGTGTAGTGTAGTGAAATGAAGTGAAGTGAAGTGTTAAGTAGTAAACTTGCTCCGGAATGTGATTAATCGCGTTTTCAGTGGCGGCTGTGGGTTGGTGGTGGGCCATCAACACTTAAAAGCGTTCTTTTAATATCTGTGGCAATATTCATCAATTTCGTTCGATGTACAACTAATCTGTAAGGTGAGTTTAAAAAACAATTCACAATTTCTATAACCGTTCATGTTCTGATATTTTTTATATTTATTTGACATTATTAGCACCTTTCCAATGATTTTTGCGTACGCCTATGGAATTACAGTCCCCACCACAATTTATTACGTCACTGCCTATTATTTTATCCGACGAGTGTAGTAAAATGGCGGGAATTCTATAAAAAGGCGCCAAATTTAAATCACAGAAAATTTTCCATTTTGGTAAAATATCGGAAAATTTTCCCTTGGAAAACTTTCTCTCTAACATCCCTATATAAAATACAATGTTTATTCAATAGGTACTGAATTGAGTGAGAGGTTTCAAAGCAAATATCTTTTTTAGAATGCTACATCGTGGGTGTTAGCCACAGCTTCGGCAATTTATTGGAGAATAATGGGTAATACACTGGAAGCTGTGCATTGCATAAGATTAGCCTTGGCGTATGTTCCACCTGATCGTCTGGATATACCTTTAATTCACTTGGCAAATCTTCTTAACAGGTACATTTTGGCACCATTCCCTGAAAATATTATTTTGTATTTGTTTGTATTTTATGAAACATTTTTAAAATCGAAAATTCTAATAAATTTCATTGAATTTGTTATTAAACCAAATTAAAATTTACGTTTTAGAAAATGTATTGATATAATAATTTAATTATCTTTTTCCAGGGTTGGCTTTCATGCAGATGCTCTTGATGTTGCACATTTAGCTCTTAATAGTCATCATACTTTTGTTCTAAATCACTTTACAATGGCAAATATTCACATTTCGATGGTAAGACCGTAATAATACTACATGATTTTATTCTAAGTACTAAGTGATAATTATTTTTGTAGGGAGAATTTGAGAAAGCAGTGACTTTCTACAGAGCATGTCTAGCATTGGATTCCAATTTTGAACCTGCTAGAGTGAGGCTTCAAGCAGTTCTGTGCACGTTGTTATTTGATGATGCAAACATGAGAAAACAAAATGATTTAACGGACTGACCATTATTTATTATAAAATTAAAATAAACTGTTCCCTGCCGTCTCTGAGTTTTATTGCAGTTAAAATTGTTTCAGTGATAAATGGAAGCGATTTTATCATACGTCGTATTAAGTTGAATTGAATAACTAAAGTACTGTTTTTATATTACTTTTGTGGAAGTAGCTTTCATGTACATTAGACACTAGCTTACCATTCAAGTCAGACATGAAGAAATTTTTGGTAAAGTGATAGGTATAGAAATAGAAGCCTAAAATTTTTGTCGTTTTTGGAAAAAAATCACTCAAACAGGTCATCAGAGAGAGTTGAAATGACCAGGTTTTTTCATTTTGAGGCTTTCAACCTCGTTTAAACACAAATATACATACATGAGCTTAGGAACAGTAACATATTAGTTTTGTGATGAGACATTCAATTTTGTACTCAACACACTGAGTTTTTCTCTCCATAGTCCAAACTTAGAAAGATATATTTTTTAAATATTAAATTTGAAAAAATATACAGTGTGCCCCGAAATTAGGGTGCTATATTTCACCAGCGTTCTATGGTTTGCTCTATATAAATATGTGTCGAAAAATACTTCCTCAAGGCCCAGTGCCGATTTTTCCTAAATAACTCTGAAACGGGTTGAGATAAACTTATCAAATTTGGTATCCTCTTATAAAATATTGAAATTTCAAATTGCCTAATCAAAAGTTGAAAAAGCCAAAGCACAAAAAAGTTGGAGTAATATTTACCCCACCGTTCTGAACGTAGGTTATACAAATTTTGACTGCAGCATATAAGACTCACATTTTTGCTGGTTTTTGACATTGCCTGTATAGATGTAACTGGCAATTGAAAACAAATTTAACCCTTGCACATCATTACAGGCACCAAACAGGGAAACTGTCAAGTCTTATTCATTCCTGAAGTCGTGTTGTACTGTTTCGAAAAAGTATCTTCATAAAGAACGAACGAAACGTCTGGGGGTATGAGCCTAAGGATAAAATTTAAGTAATAAAACAAAATCTGTAACGGCTGTGGTCAAATTATTGTGAAAATGTAAGGGGGTTGGAGAATGCCCTGTGTATCATTAGATACAAATTACTTTGTAATTAGTAGCCCCTATATAAATTACCAATGAATTCTTCGTTAACACCATAACAATTTCGTCCCAATCGGTTATATACAGTGTGAAAGTGTTACCAAAATTTCAGGTGTTCTTTGAATTTTGCATATTAGTTTATTACATATAGTTGCACACATAAAAATAAAATTTGTATATACACAAAACAAGAAACAATTAGTTAATTAAAACAGGTTTTATATTAAGGATTTGAGGTTACTTCAAGTTCTATATCTAAAGGATCTATAAAACACAAAACCAAGTTTAAATTTATAATTGAGTATGGGATTTGAAATTTTATTTCCACAATATCATCAGTTCAAATGATTAGAACTAATGATATTGTGGAAATAAAATTTCCAGAATATTATTCGCTGCTATTCTACTGTAGGTATAGATGCGAGGTTACTCTAAAAGTGTGAAATTGCGCTTTAAATTCACATATATTCGACAGACACACACTTCCGACTGCATGAATTTACAATTGGCGCATTCGCCATTTTTTAGAATCGTGGGACTTAACAACTTATAAATAAAATAAGTAGGTACGACTTTTAATATATGATGTGTATTATTTAATTTCTTTCGATTGAGTCGATAATAATTCTAACAATAATAGATAATAATTTTCAATAATTAAACTTTCTAGTAGGTACACAAGCATCAAGTTATTTACCTCAAATTATATACAGCTGTGTAAAGGTGTTCAATAAAAATTGTAATAATATTTTTAAATAAATTATAGAATTTGGGGTATCTCAATGCGTTATACCCATGTGAAGACCTAATGACGAGCATCTAACTACTAGAGGAAGGTAGCCTAATTTCGGACAGGGTCCCATTTCCGAGTTCCTATAATTCTACAAAATTAGTCATTTTCATTACTGCTGTGCGTATTTGGTTGCATATTAATAATATTATATAATAAATAGTTGCGTTTACACCCGATAGGTGAACTGTAAAATTCTTTTGCGCGGCGGAATAACAGAGATTATTATGTGATATTTTGAGAGTGGTGTTTTTGACGTTTAGTCTCAAAATTAGGCAACGAGATATCCGAAATTAGGAAATCTAAAACTTTTTCAATTATAAATAGATAAATATTCCCATAAGTGACCATTGAATGTCCAGAAAAACGTCTATTAATTAGTAAAATTGATTTGTTCTTATTACCTGTTAATTGTGTGCATAACAAAAACCCGTCATTATGGATTTTATTCATGAATTTTCACTGCGGTGGAACTATAGAAGCAGAATTTCGAAATTCTGTAGAAAACAGAATTCTCAGAAACTGTTGAGTAAAAAAATGTAGAAATAATTAAACTAATCAAGATAACAAATAAATTTTGAAAATTATTTCCCAAGATTTGTTAAGTATAAAAAAATGTAGAAATTGTTGCATCGACAGATCCCGGAGAGCAGATTTATATAACTGGGATCCCTTTATAAACCAACTGACGAATTTAGAAGTTAATTGAATGGACTAAAATAGAAGTCACTTTCGCTCGGATATATTTAGAAATCGCGAATAATAAAGCCTACCACCGTTTCCAGTGCTGTTAGTATTTCGTTTTATTGATTTGTTGACATTGCTATACATTTAGAAGATACAGGCGGAGAAGCGAGCTTAGGTAATTTTATTTTTTTGCTAAATATTGAAATAAACATTAAATAGGTTTAAATACCTATAAATAGGTACCTAATATAAAAAGTTTACCACAAAATCTTTTTAAAAGTTGATAGAGCTAAAAATTTGTTATACTACTCGTTACATAATATAGGTGACATAGGTGTATATATTGCAGATATCACGCAGACAATATATACTTATAGTTACTTATAGTTACTTATAATAATAATAATAATAATAATAATAATAATAATAATAATAATAATAATAATAATAATAATGCATTTATTTTTGCCCAAGAGAATAAACATTTCAATCACAGGACAAAACAAGTAATAATACCTACACCAGTAAATAGAGTACAAAAGTATTATAGCAGTACAATACAAGACTTTAAAACTAAACTTACATACAATTAAAAATGAAAGTATGTCGTTATCATTAAGTATCATTCAAATAGTCACCATACGCGATAAGTCATTGAGATTACAGCAGTTTATGTCACAATGAAGAGATATTTGATTATAATTGCTTGACAATGATTAGAGTTGACAATGAGTAGAGAAAAATATGATTAGAGTTCAGAGATACAGATAAATCGTTAATAAACAGGATAAAAAGAAGTGGCCGCAATTTGAATCCTTGGGGTACTCCAGATGTGACTACAAAACTGCTTGACTTAAAACCATCATATGAAACATAAATTTCGCTGATGGAAGATATGGCTGAATAAGGAGAAGCAAGTTATTACTAAAACCAAACAACTCTAATTTGCAGAGCAGAATACTATTGTTCACGTACCTTATCAAAGGTTTTAAAATGGCATTATATTTAAAATAGAGTGTGAAAAAAGACCACAAGATATTTTTCTCCTATTCTGTAATGTAAAAATGTTAAATTCTTCCAGAAGTAGGTATAGTGTATGGTTCTTGTATCAAAATAATATATGTTATATTTTTTTAAAATACAAATTCCTTAGAAATATTTTTTTTTTACTTTTTTAAGTGCTTAAGTATATGTAGTAGTCAAGTGCTCAACTGTATACGATGGAGACCAGATTATAGATTTGTACTCTAATATATGAAACGGGAACTTGCCACACATGTGTTATAAAGAGTAATGATGGTTTTAAAGTTTTTGAAGCTAGGTACATGAATTGCGAATTACAAAACCTAATATTCTATGTGCTTTTTTGGATTTCTGCAACATAATGTGCATTAAAGGACAAACCACCAAGGTTCCTAATTTCGGTTTTCCGTGTAAAACCCTTGTTATTATGGTGTATTTAAAATTTATGATATTTTTTTCCTTGAAAATGTCCATGTGAAACATTTGCTTATATTAAAGTTCTAATAATTTTGGATGGACTCATCAAAAATTCTATCAACATCCTTTATTTAGGTACTTGTAAATTTTAAAATAGTCAGCAAATAATTGGCATTTCGAATGGAAACTAGTCTAGAAAGATCACTAACTACACGTAAGCAAAAGTCCCATCAGATTTGAGTTTTGAGGCACTACTTGAGACACTGAAGTACTCGAGTAATTTTACTCCTCTATATACCACATATTGTTTTCGATTTTCTAAAGATAGGAGGATCAAAATTTCAGCAATCGATCTGAAAAGCCATTAGGTATTAGTATTTTATTAAAGCGATGGACATTTAACTGTTTTCGTCACAACCTGATAGAGGTTGTGATCGAAACCAATAGATGGACAAACATGATGCATTGAATATAGGTACTTAATTATTGAATTACAAATCCAAATCCAAAAGAAGGATAATAGACCGGCAGTTAGTGACAGATTTTTGGTTGTGAATAAAGAATTTTCCGCTTTTCTGAACAGGCTGTCAATGATACGTATACAACTTTTTGTTATAAAACTGCTGAAAAACAAGATGGTACACCGTTTGCGTATGCCCAAGAGCATACGGACAAATGAAAACTCCTTTTCTATATGAAGAACCCAGGATGATTCTTTGATTCATTCATTTTCGTCATGAGAATATACGCATTATAATACCCTCTAAAAGGCATACTGAGTAAAATCACAACAAAAAATCAGTCACTAACTTCCGGTCTGTAAAAATAGGTTACGTAAATAAAACACAATATATTTTTCAAATGTAATATTTTCATATAAAAAACATTTCACTTCACTTGATATCTTCGCAATATTAACATTTTGTTGGGCTATCTGAAGAGGAAGAATACCCACAATAGCCGCTGTCACACGCACAAGAGTTTTAAAAGTCTCTTGTGCAGCGTCCAGCAGCTGCAATGAGTTTCTGATTCGACTTTGAGGTGCATCTTCCAATGTATTCTCCTAGAACCTGAAATCATGAATCGATATTAATGGTCATGATTATAATTGATGCTAATGATTATGATCTACATATTGGTTATTTTGCACAAACTATCAGTTATATTTTCCAATTTTTAACATTTGTTAGTTTTATCTTATGAAACTTAAAATAGATCAAAATCATTTTAAATTCTGTTTTGAAATTTTGTATAAATCACATGTCTGATCTAAAAACTGAAATAGGAAGTAGGTAGTAACTTACAATTTCCCTTTGGAAATATGAAAGTTACTCTATTATTTATAACTTTATACCGACTCTTATTTAGCCGAGTTCTCAAGGAGTCACATTCTCTGCGTGTTCAAATACCGAGGAGGTACCTTATTATAATAATATGCCGGTTCTAAATAACTTATAGACATCTGCTGTTACCCAGAGACCTAGAATGATAGGGTATAATTATTTGCCAGCGGGCAGATGGTTTCAATAAATATGGATTTGCTTCCTTGTATCGATTGGGTCAGTTTTCATTTATTAATAAATAATAAAAGAGTATAGCAAGACATATTTGCTTTCTAACTGCTTCTGAACTTGCTTCAATCGACAAAACGGCTCATTAAAGGTTTCTATTTACAAAGATCAATGTTTTGGTCGCAGTTTCATCAAAATAGAGTATTTTTTAAACTGCCCACCCTTTGTATTTATGAATTATCAAGAGTGGGCAGCTAATTAGTTGCGGGAATCGTTAAAATTAGAATTGAGGATTTGCAGAGCTCTTATATTTCATAAGTACATAAAAAATTTACAAACGCTGAATTTCCTTGCTAGTTATTAGTATCACCTTAAAATGGTATGCTACAATTTATTTGTTAGATCAATCATGTCAGGGTAGAGTTAAATGCCGTGGTGTCGACAAACCTAACAGTGTTGGTCCATACAGGGTGTCTAATTATGAGCTAACAGTAGATGTAACTCTGAAATTAATTTAAATATGTCATCTAAAATTTTTATTTCGGTCATATTACGTTCTATCGATTGAAAATAATGTCCATATGTTATTTTTGGCATTTCTACTTGAAGTAAACAAGATCAACTTTCTTATTTCAAATGGAACATTTTGTATATTTTTACCGATTTCGATGAAGCATTCGCTCGCAAAAATATAGGGGCCTTCTTGTATATTTATTTTTGGCTATTATTTATTATATAGACAAAACCGATATTTTTATTTGCTGCTAATATTTATCGGCTGCAACTTCACCTCAAAATTTCCGCGATTTATTACGGTTATGGTAAGTTTTTCTTTGAAATCTCACAGCGTTCTTGCTTTAAGAACGAAGAATAATAATCACTATTAAATATACCATTATTGCATGTATTTTTTTCGCAAATAAATTCAAAAACACTAGAAGCCTCTACTTCGAGGGAAAAGAAACAAACCCGGTAGAAGCTTCTAGTGACAATCAAACATTCGCCCCTACTACCACACATATTTAACTCTGATTCAATCGCCAGAATACCAGCATATACCAGTTATCGAGTCGACTTTAAAATAATCTAATTCCTAATATTAAAAAATATGAAATGTCGCTTTTCTTTGCTCCCACACAACTCTCAACTTCCGGGCTTATCCTTGTGATTAAAATAAGGGGTGGAAGCACTCCACCTCTACCCCTAGTACAATTATTATATTATAATTAATACAACTATTATTATACTATTAGTAGTGGCGAGGAACATACCGTAGTGCTTTCTTTGAAACCATTGCAGTGTCTGGTGGTTGGTCTCTGGTGGCTGAATCATTCTCTCAATGAAATTCACCCCCGCTACTAAGAGGAGATAGTAAGAAATACAAATTTTGTGAAATTCACGGAAAATTGAGCCATTTTTTGCCCAATAATATGCCGCAATTATTTGTTCCTTAGATGATTCTAAAGAACTAAGAAGTCGTGTTCTTAGTTTCTTCCAATTCCAAGTCTTTCGTCTAAATGGCAGATAATATTAGAACTGAAATAAAAAATTCGACAGAACTGCAAGATAAGAAAAATATTGGGAACATTTTTGTTAAAATAAACTTTAAAATCGTCATGACCCGACGAAGCGTTGCCAGCAAAATATTTTCTTGTATGCTGTATATTATAAAATTAGAAATAAAACAGGAAACAAAAACTTTTTTTTAGTTTTTCAAAATAGTTTTTTTAATTTCGAAAATTATGGAGCACGCATTATTGGGTATAAAATTGCAACTATGCCACATCGACGGGGGTGACTTAATCCAATGTTGAAGATGTACCTAATTTGACTCTGTTTAAAAACAATTTGGTCTTTGAAGATAAAACAAAAGGCACAAAATACGCTGGGAATGACGTGGTGCAACCCATACTTTCACAGGGACTTGTTAAATAAAGAATAAGCTTCTCTGTTGGGACACATTGCCTTTTCTTTTGCACTTTTTGTAATAATTTAAATTATCAGGTTACAGCGTATTCTACATTCAATAGAATAACTTAGAAGGTAACCGATTTGAAGAGTCTCATAAATGTATGCCTTTGCAGATTGTAAAACATTTTCACATTGTTATATACTTTCCCAACTCTTTCATATGAAATAGCTGCGTGCTGGGCAATTGGACATAAATAATTTAAAACTAGAAGTTTTATGCCATATAGAGTTTTTAATTTATTTATTTCCAACATCTTCTACTTCATCTAGTTCAATGTAGAGGTGGATACTTTCAAGTTGAAATGTCCTTTTTCTTCGCAAATGAAATATTTCCGCTTTGTATAATTTCTTTCCAATAACTGTTCTAAATCAGCTGCTTTCTTCAACTGCACTATTGAGGTATTTCATGGTATTATGAATTTCCAAGCAATCTTAATTACTAATTTTTTAATGGAGCTAAAGTTTTAATAAAATGCGAATGCTTTCTGGGAATCTAAATATACCTGTTTGGGCGATACGGCAAATAGAAACCATAGTTTTCTTACCTTGTTCCAAGCAAGTGAAAATAAACCAAAGCTCATCCGCTTAACTTCATCTCCCGCCACTACACTAGAGTTTCTGCACCGGTATGTATATCTAACTAAGTTTTTAACAGGCTTCATCCCCTATATAAGGTGGCATCCCCTCCATCCATTGTTTTATAAGTATGAAGCAGTATTGTAGTAAATACCTGGTACTTATTGATTCAGCAATTTATCTCTTATTAATTTTTACTTGGAATATGACTTCGGCTTGTTTTCCACTGGGCAGCCAATGGGTCGAAAAGAAGGGAAAGGGATGATGGGGGATTCGAACTTCGACCACATTTAAAAAGCAATACTGTAGTAAATAAAATACCTCCTAATATTTATTAATTCAACCAACAATTCACTCATTATTTTTTACTGGGAACATGACTTTAACTTGGATTTCAATATATAGACAACCAGTGTGTCGGAAAATATGATTTTTGATATTCAAATATTTAAACATTATAAACTTCCTCTTTTTCGGAATTTGTTATGATAACGAAACGAAATTTAATTGGCTACTTTGGATCAGTTGGGATCTTTTTTATTTTCGCTAGTTTCTAAATGACTTGTTACAAGGAATATCGAGTATGTTCTTTTTTTACACACATTTACGATCGCATTAATCTACTATATTAAATAAGTAATTAATCCATACAATATTTAAAATAATAACACCAATTCCTATAGTCACAATACAATAAATAATATCTAACAATGAAACACAAGTGTCCTGGATTAATTTAAAGTCTTAAGATGCGACTCCATAACGTAATTTATAATTTCCCGTGTAAATTGGTGTAGAAATCAAAATGGGGTAGTGATGGGGTCAAAATGGAGTAGTGATTCATATAATATAACACCAAAGGCGAAACGCAATCTGTAAATAACCAGAAACACAAACCATATAAACCCTAACGAATGGGGTTTTCCAGGTTTCCCCCTTTCCTGTACTGCATGGAGGTTAAAAACGTAGGCTTACCAACGAAAGCCGTTCTTGAGGTGCAAATGCAGTTTACTGAATAATTATATACCGCCCCCTTTCCCAAACAAGTCTCAAACTTCCAGGCTAATACTTGCGATTAGAATCAGGGATAAATATAGTTCGGTTTATTTTCGCTATAAAATTCCTTCTTTTATTTAAGGGTCCAATCACTAGTCTGAAATAAGCCCAAAATCGGCGTTCGTCTCGTGTCTAATTATAAAAAAACTATAAAAGATAGCGACTTTTAGTAAAAAAAAGTATTGAAAGATAAGACTTTAATCTAAATCCCTATAGAAGTAATTTTTTGCAATTCTTTTTATTTTTAAAATTCCAGGCAAACAATCTTGTACTAAAATAGCGTATTTTCAAAAATTGTTTTCTCTAAAATACATGTATTAAACAAAAATTTGCTACTATAGGGTTCTAGTTTATCTTTTGATCTTTCCGGTGATATATAATTTATAACATTAAAAAGAAATTTTGTTGCAATTATAAGACAAACCCGGTACCGTTGCAATAAGGGCTAATTTTATTTCCATGTGCCTTTTTACTTCGGCTTTACGTGCACCTCCGAAATCTAAATAATTCGGTAGTGGGTATATGTAAGTCTCCGCCCTTCGGCTACCCAACCTCTCAACCCGACCCCGTATTCATGCCTGTCAAATCTACAGTGAATAGACTCTTAAGATAATAACAGCAAAATTTGCCGTTGATTTTGACAGAGTGAACTTTTTTGTAAATGTTCTTATTTTTGCTACTTTCTATCTTGAAAGTTACATATGGAAAGTTACACTAAATGAGTAACAAGAATTAAAACTGAATTATCATCAAGTGGCCAGTAATTACATTTTTCTATTGATTTCCTTTCATTTAAATATTACTATTTTCATTTGAATAATATTCTTCCTACATTATCTTCAAAACCCTAATCTTATCTTACGATTTCCGAAGATTTTATACTGATAAATGGGACCTTTTTTTAGAAACTGGGCAGTTTACTTCAAAATAAGTGTTTATATTAGTTCTTATTTGATACAGTGTCAGACAAGTGATCCCTCTATGAGTAAAAAAATGGGTTCTCAGGAAGTGTCTACATCTACACCCACCTACATATCGGATGGATATCCTTCCTTCCGTGCTGAGAAGCCTCTCAAGTGGGATCTAATTTTACATATTCTACGGGATTATTGTGAAGCCTTTCGTCCAATACAGTGACGCACTTTGTGTAAACTTCTTACTAGATGCCAGGTGTAACGATTAATGTTGGGAAATATGAATTTAATGATATAGAAATATCTACTAGGTGCTAGATGAGGGTAGAATACTTTGAAAAACTAAGTATATTGTTTTCTTCATTATAATTTTAGTAACAATATTACGAAAGCGTAGAGAGGCCACCATTTTTTATTATTTTTTTTTCAGGATATTTCGAGTTCGAACTTGAAATTTCGAGTTCAAACTCGAAATTCCGAGTTTTAACTCGAAATTTTGAGTTTAAATTCAAAATTTCCAGTTCCAACTTGAAATTTCTAGTTCAAAGTTAAAAAAGTTCAAAGTTCAAAGTTCAAACTCAAAATTTCAAACTTGAAATTTTGAGTTTGGTATCGAAATTTCGAGTTTAAAGTCGAAATTTCGAGTTTGAACTTGAAATTTCAAGTTCAAACTCGAAATTATCCTGAAAAAAAATAATAATAAAAAGGAAACTAGGAAAGGACATTAATAGATGAAATTTTACGTGTAGGTTCCTCGAACTACCTCATACCTCATGCATGTATTCTATTGTGGTAGGAGACCTTAACAGTGTAAAGTATCGCAATGGCTTGCATATGCAATAAGTATTGATCTGTAGTATGAATAGTCTCATCAAGTTTTATTTTTTGCTTAGCTTTTGGCACAAGGAATTTCGAGTTTAAATTTGAAACTTCAAGTTCAAACTCTAAAATTTGACTAAATTTCGAGATTGAACTTGAAATTTCAAATTTAAACTCGAAATTTCAACTTGTAACTCGAAATTTCAAGTTTGAACTCGAAATTTCGACTTTGAAGTCGAAATTTAGATTTTGAACATGAAATTTCAAGTTTAAACTCGAAATTTCGAGATTAAAGTCGAAATTTCAAGTTTCAACTCGAAATTTTAAGTTCAATCGAAATTATCCTGAAAAAATTATTAAAAAGGGTGGCCTCTCTACGCTTTCGTACAATATACATTGTATTAATACTAACTTTTGAACATTCCTCTAGTTATACTGACATATTCAGTGACAGCAAAGAAGCTGACAGACTGATTCAGAGGACGGCCCGTCTAAAGATCTTTGGACCAGGCCCCTTCGGCATATTTATATTAGCAGCAATGCTGCAAATGATTGAAGAAGACACAAATAATTTAAAAATCTGTGGCATGGAACAAGTACAAATAATTTTGCCAGAAATCTCACCAACGAGATACAGCTCTAAGCTACTTAGTGATGCCTAATAGAAGCTTGGAACGGACATTCTTAGTAGCCATTGTCAACTAAGAAAACACTTTCGTAATAAGTATAAGTGAAGTGAAACGCCTCTCTGCAGAGACTGAAAAGAAAGATGAAATGGTTCGACATATAGTTTGTAACTGCCCTGAAGTCGGGTTGACTAGGTAGATAATTCATCAATCCATTCAAAAACTTTTAGTACTGCATATTTCAAAAGAGCTCAAAAGTCAATTTGTTTTTCGAAATGTTATTTTGAAACTACATCAACTCTTTAAAGAAATGTTAACTCCTAACTTAAGCGACGAAGTTTTTCAGGTTTATGTCATTCCTACATTAAATGGTGGTTAGTATTTACCAACCTAAGTTGTTCATGGGCACTATAACATAGGATAATAATCCCAACAAGTATGACTTTTGGGGCAAGGGCTAGGGGATACTATTATTAGTAATGGTAGTAATTACTAAATATTTATATTTTTTATGGGACAATAATTGACAAATGAAGGCGTTATTTAAAATTATCACTGTCCTATCACAGTTTCCTTCTCCTCAAAATTTAAATATCGTGTACAGTTGTGTATAGAACAAAGTGGTTATTTTGGACATATGTGGTAATGTTTTATTCGTTTACAAATCCTTTTGTCTTTTACAATTTATTGTTGCTATTAATGATAACAAGGTAATTATCCGTGTCTTGTTCTTGTTAACAAGAATTTTAATTTCAAAGATAAATAGAAAAGAATGAACAAAAAACAACAAAGAAAGTATCATCCGAATTGTCAAAAATAAGTCGCCTTTTTAAAGGAATTTTTCTGCAGTGTTAAATTCAAAATTATAAATAGATTAATCGTCACTATGTTATAATTATTATCCCACGATAAATTTTGCAAATCAAAAAATATCACAAATTTCTCGAAAATTTATTGCAAAAGTACCAGGTCGTTCCATAAAAATTAAAAAGTTTTCATTGTTTGAATTTGCCAAAATGTAATATAGGTACTATAAATTGTAAAATATGTCTGAAACGGCTTCGTCTAGATATAGGATATGCTACATGCTTTCAACTGAGAATTTTATTTATTCTCCGAAAACTAGAAAAAGAAATATGGTAGAATATATTTATATTATAGAATGATATTCGTTGAAAATATAGTATACCTATCTAATCATACACATCTCAAAATAATTTTATTATATCTTGTCAATATTCCACCAATTTCTCAGTTTCCACAATACTAAGTATCCAACATGAGAAGATATTTATGAAGATTCGAACAAAAATATAAGTTTATTATCTTTCTCTGCCTCTAACATTTAATTTTCAATAAAAATTTCATAAAAAGAAAGCAATTTCAATACTGAAAACTGAGATTGGTGAGATAATTTTGACTTTTCATTTTTATTCTGTCTGTTCTGTGACTTACCTATCTAAGTGATCTTCAATTTCTTTGTCTTATTTCACTGGTGGCAGCCTTTGATCTGAAACAAAATATTTTGTTTATATTAGTGCAGTTTGTTTTGTATTGAAGGCCTCTTCATGCAGCAGGTTCCACTGTTTGAATCCAACATCTATTTTCTCTCTGTAGATTTAGTTAACAGAAACGGACCCATCCAAGGCAGAAACTACTCAAAATACCCAGTTACCTGCCTTTGTTTGAGCTCAGCTCCTGTTAACCTCCATACCCCCTGACGAGTCGACGTTGGCGCGGGATCACTTCTAATTGGATCGTCTGCTTCAAAGTGACACGGCCTCGACAATAGGTAGGTAGTAAGTATTATGTATCTCTATCCGGACACCAAAGCTGATTAGGCTTATACAATGACATTTTCTTGTATACAGGGTTGTAGAAAGTTTATACCAAATACCATCGAAAATTTCCATCTGGACTCGTTAATAAATTAGTTTTGTTTAGTTAATCAAACGTTGACTGAACATAGTTCATTAGAGAAAATATTTAATAATCTCTTTTATGAGTATGAGTCTTAATGATTAGGTATAGTACCAATTTATAATTTAGCAGTCGATAATAGCGTATTAACTAAATTAGCTATCTTAAATTTAGGTACAATTCATTAGAAATTCGACAAAATGTATTTATGAGGCATTTATCAGAGAACCAAATAGATACAATCTCGATGAATATGAATTTTTTGAGTTTTAGTATAAGTATTCGTTTTTTAAACTAAATAAAATACTGATTGAGGTGAGTTCGTGAAGATGAATATAATTAAATAAAACAATACACCTTTCTTCACATATATAGTGTTTAAGCTACCGACGATGAGTACATAGTACTCGAAATGTATACATTTAGCATTGCTAACAGATAGATATGTGAAGAAAGGTGTATTGTTTTATTTAATTAAATAAAATATTTTTTCATATGAAGAGAAAGATGATAACGTTGGATTCACAAAAATATAATGAAGTTGTACTGAAAGCAAGAAATATACCTGACATTTGTTTAAACAATATACATAATCATACACATCTCAAACAAGTTTTATGATGTTTGAAGGAGATGCCGAAAACAACTACTCCACGGGTAATGTCCCCCGATTGTAATGAATTCATCTTTGCTGAGTCTAATTTTATAAACTCATCAGATGTTCTGAGTTGTTCATTAAATTTGAGAAAAGCTTCAGCTCTGGATCAAAACAATGATTTATCATGTGCCATTGTAAACGTTATTGTAATACTAGAAAGTGTATCTGCAGGGCCATTAAGGTGACGTGCAATTCTAAATTCCACAATAATAGTGTCTGCAAGAACAAGTAAATATCCTTCTCAACTACCTGCGGTTCAGTTGGTTATTATTTAAGTTAAGCTTTCTAAATTATACAGAACGCGTCGTGGCCGTTTGAGCGTTGTCCACAACGCGTCATGGTCAACAAGAACGACCACAACGCGAAAAATTATCTGATTTCGGTATTTGGTCGTTCAGCACCGCCCACAATGCGTTGTGGCCGTTTTTTTCGCTCACTGAGCGTTTTCGATGTTTGGACGTAACATATACTTACCTATCTAAATCATCTTTAACTTCATTGTTCCTGAACTCTTATTCCACTAGTGGTAGACTTTGATCTGAAACAAAATCCTTTTTTATATTAGTGGAATTTCTTTTGTATTCAAACCCAACTTCTTAGGCTTGCTTCATTGTTTGAATCCAACATCTATCTTCTCTCTGTAGATTTAGTTAACAGAAACGGACCCATCCAAGGCAGAAACTACTCAAAATACCCAGTTGCCTGCCTTTGTTTGAGTTCAGCTCCTGTTAACCTCCATAGCCCCTGATGTCTGGCGAGTCAACGTTGGTGCAGGATGGAGGATCACTTCTAATTGTATCGTTTGCTTCAAAGTGACATGGCCTCGACAATAGGTACATAGTAAGTATTATGTATCTATATCCGGACACCGAAGCTGATTAGGTATATACAATGACATTTACTTGTATATAGGGTTGTAGAAAGTTTATATTAAACACCATGGAAAATTATCATCTAGACCCTTTACTAAGTTAGTTTTGTTTAGTTATTCAATATTAAACATTGACAGAACAGCCCCTAAGTCATTAGAGAAAATATTTAATAATCTCTTTTATGAGTCTTAATGATTAGGTATAGTACCAAAATGGTTCTTTTGTGATAGTTCTTCATTTCTTAATATGTCTATTTTGTTGTTAGATTGGTGGAATTTGTTTTGTATTCAAAGCTTCTTCGGCTGGCTCCATTGTTCATATCCAACATTTATTTTCTCTCTGAAGATTTAGTTAACAGAAACGGACCCATCCAAGGCAGAAACTACTCAAAATACCCAGTTGTCTGCCTTTGTTTGAGCTCAGCTCCTGTTAACCTCCATAGCCCTTGACAAGTCGACGTTGGTGCGGGATCACTTCCAATTGGATAGTCTGCTTCAAAGTGACACGACCTCGACAATAGGTAGGTAGTAAGTATTATACAGTGTTATTCAGAACTTATCCATAATAAAATTTGGGGGTGTTCAACATACATGTACAAATGTGGTAGTGCAAAAAAAAATTTTTTGGCGGCTTCTGAAAACTATTTAAAAATTTTGATTGCACGCCGCTGGATACTGGTCCACTGTAATGGAGTGACCTTGGGACTGACAATGCAAACTGGCTAGCACGAAAAAAACTTCTGAAGTTCTGAGAGTATACCGACACCCGGCGCAAAAAAGATTTGCAGCGTTTTTACTTTAAAATAAACTTAAAGAGATAGATGTGACCAAAGTGACGTGTCTTTATAATGAATAAAATTTTATTACACTAATTTTGAAGAATTGCGCTACTTGATTACTAGGTATTAGAAACATGAACTTTATAAAAAATTTGCACATACCTTGTTACAAAAGTTGTTCGAAATTTTGTCCCTCGACTTCTACACACTTTGGGCACGCCTTATCCAATTTTGCCGCACTAAAGCGAATGTTCCTCCTGGTTGTTGATCTTGTAAACCCAAATTATTAAGTAAATTGGGGATTTTCAGCATTTTGGTGCAACAACCACTCACAAAACCTAACTCGTAATTGATAATCCACTGGTAACAGTCCATTAACTCCGGCACACAAAGAGTACACACATAGACTGATGACTGAATAGACAATAGAGATATTATCCCCATTCCAACTATATTCGCCCAGGCGTTCTAGGTACAAGAACGTGTTTACTTTTTTTTACGACATTCTTAGGAACGTGGTATATCAGATTGTCGTTAAAGTACAGTTGCCCATCTACGTAGTCCTTTATAATGGTATAACTTTAAACATTGTTTACGGGAAATCCTAAGACTTTTATTATAAATTTTTTTGGTGATATCGATTTCTTATTTAAGGATGCACATATCCTCAAAGTTTTAGAGATAAGTTCTGAATAACCCTGTATATGTATCTCTATCCAAACACCGAAGCTGATTAGGCATATACAATGACATTTACTTGTATACCGGGGGTTGTAGAAAGTTTATATCAAATACCATCAACATTTATTTTCTCCCTGTAGTTTTAGTTAACAGAAACGGACCCATCCAAGGCAGAAACTACTCAAAATACCCAGTTGCCTGCCTTTGTTTGAGTCCAGCTCCTGTTAACCTCCATCATAGCCCCTGGTGAGATGACGTTGATCGACTAATACTTCTAATAGGTCTACTACAAAGCACGGCCTCACCTATAGGTAAGTAGCGTGACTGAATATTCAGTCAACGTAAGTAGTAAATAGCAGTAGTAGTAGGTATAGTATCTCTATCCGGACACCAAAGCTGATTGGGCTTATACAGGGTTACATTTACTCGTATACAGGGCCGTAGAAAGTTTATATTTAAACGATATAACATATATTTCATGTGTGGAGAGAAAGATAACATTGGGATTTACAAATATATAATGAATTTGTACAAAAAAGGACAATATACTTATGCAGGTTGGTGAAGACGTAAAGACGGAATATGTTCAGTAACAGGAGCTTTGTCTATATCCTAGGAACCTTATCTGAGATGATTAATACATCTGATCGTGCCTTTTGCCGAATATAACACTGACGAGGGCATAACAAGTCTGAAACTGCGCAGTCTGCGGCCAGACGGATGACAACCAGAGGCTGCTCGTACTGTCAAGTGTACGTTACAGCTCTCGAGGTGGCTTCTGTGCTTATCAGAAGGCACGACCTGATTGTATTAATTATATGGTACGATGAAGACTACATAAAATTTTCTTTTTGCTGAAGCTGACAGCTTTATTTCTAAAAATAAAGGATATACAAGACAAAATCGTGCCACGTAATTAAATTTTGTATAAAGATTAGTTTCTATATAGTTACTAGTACTTAGAAAAACTGAACAATTTGGAAAATGATCAAAGATGAGCACGCGCATGATATATTTTTATAACATCCACCGGTCTATCCATATCCAGTATGTGATGCAAATACAGCATCCGCAAGAATAAGGTATGTAGGTAATGTGAAACGCATTTTTTTACTTTAGGTGTATTTGTAGGTGTAAATATATTCACTAGTTTGAAAAAACTAAAGTGGTATTTATTAACACTATTCAAGCAGCACTATAGAAGCAATCGCAATACATCTAGTTTCTTTATTTATTCATAACAAAGTAGAAAGGACGTAGCATACAATTTTGTACTTAGTTCGGCATCATTATAGTTATTTCTTAAGGGTCCATTCTCTGTAGATTTGACAGGCATGAATGCGGGGTCGAATTGAGAGGATGGGTAGCCGATGGGTGAAGACTTACATATTTCCACTATCGAATTATTAAGATTTCGGAGGTGCACGTAAAGCCGATGTAAAAAAGCACATGGAAATAAAGCTAGCCCTCATTGCAAGGGTACCGGATTTGTCTTATAATTGCAACAAAATTTCTTTTTAGTGTTATAAATTATATATCACCGTAAAGATCAAAAGATAAACTAATAGTTGCAATTTTTTGTTTAATACATGTATTTTAGAGAAAATAATTTTTGAAAATACGCTATTTTAGTACAAGATTGTTTGCCTGGAATTTTAAAAATAAAAAGAAATACCAAAAATTACTGCTGTGGGGACTTAGATTAAAATCTTATCTTTCAATAATTTTTTACTAAAAGTCGCTATCTTTTATAGTTTTTTTATAATTAGACACGAGACGAACGCCAATTTAGGGCTTATTTCGACCTAGTGAATGGACTCTTAATTCAGGAACTTATATTATCCTCTGGCGCTGATAGGTTGACAGCTACACTCTGTGTACTTAATTGGGGTATTATTTAATACATTATCTTTATAAATGATTTATTTTTAAATGCAGTTACATTTTGTGTTGGGTCCGCAGGAAAAGTCAAGATGGTAGTTATAAAAAAGCTGTTTCTTTTATGTTACACACATATGTTGCCTCCAAACTTATCAACAACATCATTGTTAACTTTTGAAAATTCGATTTACTTATAAGTAAAATGTTGACGTACCAAATTTCAACTTCGGCAGATTTTTTCCAAGAGACGAAGCAGTGCGTTGCCTAACAAATGCGTAACAACTTTAATAAAGCCTTTTACGGTTGGGCTCCTCTACTGTCGTTAAAATTTCCCTTTCTGCCTAGAGATGTGACGTTATTCTAGCTTTGACGTCACTGTTATTCAATATGTGACGATGTATATTTTCTGTTGACATAGATAGCTAGGGTGTGGCTTACAAATTTTTATTATGGGGAGATTTCCGGGTTTTATTATGGGGAAGCTCGTTTAAGGACACGCGCCTTTTAATAACAATAATATATCTCTATTCCTCCATTCTCATC
Source organism: Pogonocherus hispidulus (assembly GCA_963924545.1). NCBI lineage: Eukaryota > Metazoa > Arthropoda > Insecta > Coleoptera > Cerambycidae > Pogonocherus > Pogonocherus hispidulus. The sequence goes on from OZ004699.1 coordinate 9,535,763, forward strand.
GTGATGATGACGCCGAAGCTAGAGACGTATGTGGGAGAGGGAGCGGCATATTATTATTTTACGGCCTAGAGTGCCCAGGCACAACTTGCACAAGTTATAAATTTAACTACCATTTAGTTCGAGAATAAAGTAAACCCGGAAAATCTTATTAATTAGAGTGAGTAGTAGGTTATTAGCCATTTATACAGTGAGGTTGTAGTATGGAGAACGCTACTAATTTTATGCGCTCAAATTATCCAATAGAACAATTTCTGTCCTTGAAATGGCACGAACGTTACAAATTAGTGTTGGTAGTGTCGAGGAGATCATCCATGGATCTGCATTACCGAAAACTGCGCAAGATAGGTACCCAGGTTGCCAAGGAACAAGAACAGAGACGTGTTGAAGTCTCTACTGAGCTTCTCAGCGATACCAAGATGAAGATGGTGATGCATTTTTAAATCCCTTGCTCACCTACGACGAAACCTGAGTACACCAGTTTACTCCAGAATAAAAAACGTCAAGTCTAGAGTGGCGAGTGACTCAAACTTCCCAAAATCGAAAAAAGCGAAGGTTGTACTTTCAGCTGATAAAATACCTACCTAATGGCTACCGTTTTTTGGGACAGTGAGGGTGTCCTCTTGACCATTTTTTTTTTTGAGATAACGACCATTAATGCGCCTTATTATTTTGACTTGCTCACTCAAAAAGTTAAGCTTGAATTTCGTTCAAAAAGGAGAAACTGAAAGATGCGTTGAGTAGCTCAAAATTTCAAGACGATGATGATGTTGCCGAGTTTGTGTATAAGTGACTTCGCGCCCAATGGACAACATTCTACCAACATTCGAACCAAGCAACCAGCATTCTATAAAAGTAACATTATGAACCACCCACAACGATGGCAAGAGTGCATAGACTTAGAGTGTGAATACGTGGAGAAATAGTGTAAAAATAATATACTTATTGCAGTTAAATAAAAAGTTACAATCAGATTCCGGTTTATATTTGAACCCCCTTAATTTTCTGCGCCCTCATCGGCAACTTGTATCGCCAATATCCTTCTCTACATCGTGTTTTGTTAAATATTTACGTTCATATTTAATAGAAAATCAATACTAGGCGTAAAAACTACCATATTATTTTAAAGCTGTTAACTTTAGATAGAATAAAATTTAAAAAATATCTACAGAGGAGAAATGACCTCACTAGATTGACACAGCGTTATGATGATTTTCGGAAGTTCGGTGTTTTAAAGTTAGAAAGGAAAATCCAAGAGTGAGTTATTGAATGGTTCATTGATATCTTCTTTCAGCGCTGGCAAAGGAAGTGGTGACCTAGTTCAGATTTTATCGGGGAAAGCACCCGAGTAAATTGCTTAAATTTGGTGTGTCGTGTTGAAAAAATAAGGCAAAAACTTTGACAAGCGTTAGTTAACCAGAGCATCGAATATAGCACAGGAAAAACTATTCGTTGTAAGCTTTGTAGTAGATATACTAAATTTTACATGATTCTTCAAACAAAAAATAAATTTGACATATTCTAGCTGTGAAGCCTATATAGATTGAAGCTGTGATAATCCGACGTGAAGCTGAAGCATTTCCTTTTCTGTCAAACTGACACCGAAGTTTAAGATGTATACATAACCTGAAATTTTATAAGTAAGCATTATTTTAAGTAATTTATAAATTGTATCCGTGAATTAGGTATCATCCACATATAACGCAATTGTGCTTAGGTATATTATTATTTTTTGTCACAATTATTCTATGTTAATTAAGTAGTAAAGTGGATACTCGAAGCGGATGGTTCTTTATGAAACATCGTGAAAATAATTGTTTTGAAAAAACATTGATCTCATTTAGATGTTCCAAGAAATATATAGAAAACACTCTATATACCAGTATTTCGGCTTATTAGGCCTTTTTCAATAGAGTAAATGTCTATTACTAAAAGTTTCAAAGCGAGTTTTCGTTATTTATTTGTTTACGAGCACCTACCCCCGACAGATCCTACCATCTGGTAAAGTCCGAGTTTTTAGTACCTTTTCTAAGAAGGGCGATAGTGTAAAATCTATCTGATCATTCGTAGTACAAGGATTTTTAATTAAAGATTTTTTAATTTCTAATTGCTCTAACAGATGTAAGCGCTTTCCTTTCTTTACACGATGCAGTACCTTTACATTTTTCTGATCTATAAAATGATTGTTTTCTATACAATGCGTCGAAAATCCTGAATTTTTTGCGTTATTTAGTATGGATTAGTATGGTATATAGAGAGTTTTCTATATATTTCTTGGAACATCTAAATGAGATCAATGTTTTTTCAAAACAATTAATTAAGTAGGTAAATAGAAAAGGTAGTTAGTAGTAGTGAATAAAACATTATTTGGTTGTAGCTGATAAATAAATGTACAAAATTGGTAATACGTAAAAATGGATAAATATGTGCTCATAATTATTCAGCTGACATTACTAGTAGCGCCATTGTTGGTGCAATGGTAGAATTCCCGCTTTATAAAATCTACTAATGTCAAATACGTTTCGATTTGTACTCCTGTAGGCATGCAGAAAACGTTCGGGGAAGGAATCAATGCGTACAAAGTTTTCCATGCTTTACACTTTTGTAAGTAGAGGGAAGCATTGTACTAACAGTACAGCATTGCATCAACTTGAATGGACAGGGCGATTCAGTTAACCCCTTCATTAGAAGTTCAAGGACTTACCATTGGAATATTTTGGATACGGGGGTATTCGAGAAAGTTAAAAATTAACGAATATCACGTTTACGAGATTGGTAAATAAGACACATTGATAAAATTTTCATTTTCATTTTCAATCACAAGCAATTCAAGGAAATTGAAAATTATTGCAGCAAAAGTAAATACGTGGATAGCAAGAAAATGGTAACAGATAGGTATCCTAATACGGATTGAAAGAACACTTTATTCTCCATCACATAGAGCAGTAAAATACAGGGTGTTCCCTTAAAAAATTTAATGACTTTTGGGAAGCTGAAATTAGCCAGAATTAAATCATTTTTTTGAACGCTCTGTATATAATAAAATATGAAATTACACAAATCTGCATAGATAGCCGTGAATTCACAGTTTATAATAATTAATAAACAATATTACATTTACGGTTCTTTGTACAGGTAACTGGTTGTTAAGCTGTGTATTCACAGTAAGTTGAGGAACGTCGTATAACTTCAAAATTATGAATTTTAGATATAGGGAATGCTAATACCAATCGACTCTGAATTTATTTTTACATCTTATGGTGAAATAAAATACAGGGTATTCCATTTGAAATTGACAAAATATTGGGCATTGAACTTTTATTTATTGAGCAGTATATTTTACACACTCAGTACATTTTTAGGGAAACACTTAACCCATCGTTCGGGAACTGAAGGATTCCTTATTCATCGGTTAAAATTTTAATAAATTTTGTTTTATACAGAGCGACATATTAGGTACGTACGTAAGATTACCCGATTTCCTCCCATTTTTTATAAAAACAATAAATATCTCGAAAACGGCTAAGTGTTCAAATAGTTTGTTTTTTATTATGTTATCTATTAGTATTTCTTTATATCCGTTGCTTCTTGCAATTTGTTTCTTGAAAAAGAATTAAGTATAATCAAGCAAATTGCAAGAAACAACGGATATAAAGAAATACCAATAGCAAACTCTACATATATTATGTGTAGACTTTCCTAATAGATAACATGATAAAAAACAAAAGGAGAAAATTAATTCGTCGAGAGTTTTACAATATTCGAGAAAAAGAAGCTACCTATAGTTCTATTTAATTGCGTCCCTTGGCATAGCGACAAAATAGCTCGGAGTTTAGAACGAAACGGGTGTAAAACGATTAGTATCAACAAACGTAATATGCGGGAAGGATTTTGTTAAACAACTAACAAAGGGTTAATAAATTGAAACAATCGGGAGTCTACCAAATTAACTGCGTGGATTGTAATGCCGTGTATGTGGGTCAAACCGGTAGAAGTATTGAAACTAGAGTAAAAGAACATAAATAATCCATACTAAATAACGTAAAAAAATCAGGATTATCGACACATTGTATAGAAAACAATAATTTTATAAAAGACTACTTGAACGAATATGAAATAAAAACTATACCTATATATTCGCAAATCCGCCACCTGCAAACTCATTCTAGGTCAACAATTCCATTTTACCGGACTAAGAGTTGGCTCTTGGAGAGGGTAACGTCCTGCAGTTATCTCTGTTAGACGCAGTCTCGTCTTGCCGCTATTATTAGCTCAGGGCCGTTCTATTTTTAGAATATGGGTTATTAGGGGGTGTGGAGCTTGCGCCCTACCCGGTGACGTCATCGCTGATCCAGATTCGTATCTGGATAGCTTCGTGTTGCCAGAGTGTCGCACTGCCGACTTTACACTCGAAAAAGTGTTTCTTTATATGGAAGTATATTTTTTTTTACAAAATTTAATTGCTTATAATATAAGAAAATATGTGTATACATTTTGGTTCCACACCAATATCGTCATTTTAAAAAAATCTTCTTAGGTATATGCAAAGGAAAGATAATTTGGAAGTGAGAGAACTACTCATTTTGATTGGACTAAAATATTCTGCCATGTGACGGTTTGACAGTAATTTTCAACTACTTTTTTAAAGTACAAGTTCTTTCAGTTCAGCAGTAAAACTCCTGAGGGATTTGAAGAATTTCCTATGAAAAAATCTGCAATTTGACGTATTTTTTACCTGATGATCCAATTGAAAAAATAAAAACTAAGTAAAGGAAAAACAAAGGAAAGCTACCTTAAGCTTAGCCTAGTATAGCCGTGCCCTAAATTTTCCATTTCAACCTACCAGAGGCTAGTTCATCCAAATCCACCCTAACCCAACCTAACTTATTTTAACACAACTAATTTTGTTCAAACCCAACCTAAAATATGTGAAAATATTGTGGCTATTTACGTACAGCTTGGTAGGTAACAAGTAGGTATATGGATGGATATCAAATTGGTATCGTCCATAATTGACCAATTCAATCGATGCCCTGCAAAATCCGACAGAAATATCACCCCTCCCTCGATTATATTATTTATTACATTAAAATTTCAATAATGATGATATTTTTTTGTCGAATTTTATCCTTAACGGATTAAGAAGTTACGCGTTCTATTATTCATACATCGCGAATGGTCTATACCCTCTGTCAGTGTTTTCTAAGTAAAATTCAAACAAGTGATAATTACTCACCACAACTTCCACACAAACCATTTATTTTTGTAGTACGAATTAGAGTAGTCGCACTTAACGGTTTTTAAGGTCTTTTTTTATTATACTTTGACAAAAGTAAGGGCAAATATTATAAAACTGTTTACTTTTTCTAAAACGTTTTTAAAAATGGATTTAATACTTTTTAGGGCAAAACCTCTACCGGTAGGCTGTTTAAATATCCTGAGGATGCTGCCGATCTTCTGGCCCCGTTTTGTAGTACAAGGATACACCGCTTCCTGTCCCATGGCAACCCTAAGACTGCTTTTGATCCCGTCGAAGAGGCATGCGTGGTGCGTTGTGCGTAACGGGGCGCGTGTTTACATCTTTTATGCCGTGTGCCACCATTTGGGCCTTCTTCCTATTAATATTCTTCCCGGCAGGAAGCAGGACCAAGGCTACGGATGCTGTTCGCAATTACTAGTTGTATTAGTATATGTTGTATATTTCAACTGCGTACGGTACACATTATAGTATGTAAGTAACTGAAATGGTTATTTTTCATTTTAGGAGTATGACAGTGGCGACGCACCGTGCCATTTTCCGATAGTTACTGATCCAAGAATACTATATTAGGATAGGATGCCTTGTCTGTAATCCTGATGATATGACTAGCTACTGACCACATATTTCTATATTATTTTATGCTTCTAATATCTCTTAAAAGTTTATTCACCTCAATCCCAGTCGCAGAGTTAACGTCAGTACTATGCAATTTAATAAATCAGTTAAAATTAAACAGCACAGAAAAATATGAATTAATAATTTAATAAAGGTTTAATTAACCGAAATTATTTTTATTTCAATGGAAAATATTACAAACAAAAAAACGGATTACCCATGGGTAGCCCTATTTCTCCTTTGCTAGCGGAAATTTTTATGAATCATTTCGAAAACACACTGTTCAGTAGTGACAATAATTTAAAATCACATGTTCACTTTTGGGCTCACTATGTAGATGACATTTTTTGTATTTGGACTGGTACTGAAAGAAATTTGAGCGGTTTTCTCAATTTTTTAAATTCGCTTAATGATAATATTCAGTTTACATTGGAAAAGGAGGAAAACAATCAATTAAACTATTTGGATATAACAATAAGAAAGGTAGAAAATAAATTAAAATTCTCAGTTTATAGAAAACCAACAACTTCCGACGCAATTATACCAGCAAGTTCGCAGCAGTCCTGGCAAATAAAAAAGTCGGTTTTCCATAGTTTAATACATAGGCTTTTAATGTTTCCGCTAGAAAAAGAATTAAGTACAATCTAACAAATTGCAAGAAACAACGGATATAAAGAAAAACTAATAGATAACATGATAAAAAACAAAAGGAGGAAATTATTTCGTCGGAAGTTTTACAATATCCGAAAAAAAGAAGCCACCTATAGTTATATTAATCACGTTCCAGGTTATAGTGAAAAAATAGCTCGCAGAATAGAACGAAACGGGTGTAAAACGATTAATGTCAACAAGCGTACTATTGGGAGGATTTTGATAAACAACAAAGAAAGAGTTAATAAATTAAAACAATCGGGGGTATACCAAATTAACTGCGCGGATTGTAATGCCGTGTATGTGTGTCAAACCGGTAGAAGTATTGAAACTAGAGTAAAAGAACATAAAAAATCCGTATTAAATAACGCAAAAAATTCAGGATTTTCGACGCATTGTATAGAAAACAATCATTTTATAGATCAGAAAAATGTAAAGGTACGTACTGCATCGTGAAAAGAAAGGAAAGCGCTTAGATCTGTTGGAGCAATTAGAAATTAAAAAATCTTTAATCCTTGTACTACGAATGATTAAATAGATTTTACCTTTTCGCCCTTCTTAGAAAAGGTACTAAAAACTCGGGCTTTACCAGATGGTAGGATCAATCGGGGGTAGGTGCTCGTAAACAAATAAATAACAAAAACGCGCTTGGAAACATTTAGTAGTAGACATTTGCTCTATTGAAAAAGGCCTGATAAGCCGAAATACTAGTATATAGAGTGTTTTCTATATATTTCTTGGAACATCTTAATGAGATCAATTTTTTTTCAAAACAATTATTCTAATATCTGTTTTTATATGAGAGCCAACCTGCAAATATGAAACTTAAACTAACCTAGAATTTCAGATAATTTAAGATTAATACCGTGTCGAGGGTAAGAAGAACAAGTGCCTACTATATAATATATCACTAAAGATCGAATTCTTTTAGTTTTTGAAGATCAAGCAAAAAAAATCAGTTACAAAGAATGAACATGCAATATTTTTTGCCAAATGGTACAAATAACATATTATTATCTACAGCCGAAAAAAATAAAATTTTTCGAAAGCTCGTAAATACAAAGTATAGTACTCTTTCAGTTTACATAGACGTCCTCGTTATATTAAACCTTTATCGTATATATACAATACATATATACAAATCTGTTTGTTTATATCTGTTTGTATACACAAAGAGCTGATAAACAAGATTTATTGCTTTGAAACTTATTCTTCAGACATATATGTGAAAATAAAACTATTGAAAACTGAGGCTTCTATAGTATTTACAGTGTCAAACAATTGGCGGATCAACGGATTCTTGTCATGTTGTTCGATGTGATACCGAAGTAGGTTCCTACATAAACATATTACAAAAGGCAGGACAAACGCAATCCTCCTAATCCTTGTATGTAGGTAGGTGCAATCATAATATTGACCCCCACGTTAGTAATGTATCTGCTACATTTAACGTTAACGGTTGTATTTTACTTTGGTTCGAGGTTTACTTTGTGTACTACGAGGTAATTAGAATAGATCTAGATCAAAGCCTACATTCGGTGTACTTTAAACAAAATGAGGTTTATTGTAAACCGCATTTTAGACCTATTACCTGTAGAGATCTATTATTATCAGTTTGTACATGTTGGTCAACCCTTTCAGAAAACAGAGTAAACACAATGGGCCATTTTCTGTTTAATGAAAATATTTTTAAAATTATTACACTTCTGGTTAAATCGATATTAACTTCATTATTTTAAAGAAAATAGTGTACTTTTTATTGGCTTTGGATTCCACAAATTATTTTAGGAGACATTAATCAATAATCTCTATACTTAGATTCAAGAATTTTTAAGATAATTCATTTCTTTTGAAAATTTTTAATTCTTCCTGAAACTTTTGAATTATCTGTTGTGGAAATTGTGAAAATAGAAAAGGTGATGTTGGCATTATGGGTAAAGGAACCCGTAAGCTTTGTACTGGTTGCTAATTTATACAGGATGTAATTTTGCTTCAGCGAAAATTTGCAAAGTAAAAACTCGAATTTTGTTAAATACAATGATCCGTATCTCTTGTCATACTGACGCAGAATTCAATTCTGCGTCGATGTATTATAGCATTCCCTATGCTTATCTTCAGCTGTTTTGGTGAGATGGAATATTTTTCCAGCACTTATAAAAATGGTTATGGACAGATATGGACATAATTGACTGTCATAGTTACTGTCATAACTAAATGGACAGATTTTAATTACGACATTAAGTACTATGTTCATATCTGGCTAAAGATCTTCTTCTTCTCATTCTTCCTGTGGGGTGGTTCCTCTAAGACGACTCCCAAAGCACCGTGGCCACTACGATATCGGCCTATTATGCCACTGATTTTCTATTCGACAAGCATTTTTATTCTTTGCATAAAGTCCAAAAGTTTACTTGCTGAAATTTCTCGTAACTCTCAATACGCTCCCGAGAGTATTCCCTTTAGCGTAGTCTAATCTGCATTATCACAGACCCAGAATACCAAGCTTTGTGCCAATCTTAAGTTTTAAAGATGTTTTTTGAGATGGTTGTACCCTGTTATGAGCCACGTCATACTCTTATATGCCGAGGTTTACTCATGCCCAACATGAGTTGGGTGAGTGCTCAACATGAGACCTGTACAGGTCTTTTTGCGAAGGACCTTCCATCAGTATTTTCGCATAACTCTGTCCTGGTTTTAAGACCCAGTCGGTTAGGTTAGGTTAGGTTCAAAAGTGAGTGGGCCGAAAACCAGACCCTTCATCGCAACCATGTGGTCTATTGTGGCTCACACCTACTTATATTTCACCCAACAGGTCCAGCTTCTTAATGTAGCTGATCACCTTATTGGGTGAGAACTTATTCAGATCCTCTGGCAGAAGTTGTCCTTTGCCAAATAATGAGTATCTGATCCTTTCCCCAGCGGGGCAGGTGCACAATATGTGTTCTGCCGTTTCATCATCTTCTAAGCACAGGCGGCACTCAGCATCTTCTGCTAGATCGAATTTGCACAGATGATATTTTAAACGGCAGTGACCCGGCCAACTAGAGTTCGTAGGTGAAACCTGCTTAACTCTAGAAGTTTTTTAGTTTTTGTTTTTGAAGGGTTTATTATGAACGCCTTGGAATGAACTAATCGTGGTAGTTCCTGCCAGTACTGGAGGATTTGCCCCTCAGTCCAGGTCAAGAGCGTTGTTTTGGCAGTACTCGAGGATATGCCAAGCACCGGTTCTGGTCCGACAAATTCAGAAGCAGCACCCTCCCTAGCTAGAGAGTCGGCTGCCTCATTCCCTTCATGGCCAGAATGGCCTGGGACCCAGACCAGAGTTATTCTATTTTTTCTGCTCAATTGAGCAAGTGCCTGCTGGCAACTCCATACCGTTTTTGAGTTGCACGGTAGGAACCAAGAGCTTTAAGAGCTGCTTGGCTGTCTGAGAAGATTTTTATCGATTTGCGCGTAAGTAAGACCCAGTAATTCTGTGTTCTAGTTCCAACCATTTTGCCAGAACCGTTCTGGAAATTCCACAAGCTAGCTTCGGTCTTATAAAATCAATTTCAGGTCTCTTTCTAGCAAGTTCATCTGTACGGTTATTTCCTTCAATGATTGTGTGACCTGGCAGCCAACACAGTCTTACTGAATTGGAAGTTGATGGTTCAATTATCCATTAGAGGCCATCCCAAGCAAGGCTTGTTAGTCAAACTGACCTTGGATGAGTTCAAAATCTTGATGGCGGCTTGACTATCGGAAAATATGTGGATAAGTTGAGGTGTGTACCTCCTCCTCACATTCTCCGCCAAACACGTCTTTATCGTGAAAGTTTCTGCTTGGAATTCGGTGGGATAGGTTTCCAGACTATAGCTTCTACGCCATCTATATCTATTGGAGCCAAATACTCCAGCTCTGTTAATTTTGGCGCTATCTATGAACCACACAAAACTCAAAGCCTCCAGAGAATTTACCTTCGCCTTTCAGTCACTGAGACTTTTTGTATTCGAATGGCCTGTAGTAGTTAAACTTTGCAATTATTGTGCTAAATATCATCTCTAGGATATGCTCTGACATTAAGGTATGTCTTATCTTCAAATTTCTGTCTGTCTGACTCCCTGTCCAATCATTATGGTACGCTGCTAGCTTTGTTTCTCTCTCCAGCATAATGAAGAGTGGTGGCAGATTTAGCTGAACTTCTAATGCAGCTGTTGGGCTCGAAGTCGTGGCTGCAGTTATACCTACAAAAGCCAACTTCTGAATCCTGTTCAGCTTTTCTATGATGGTGATATGGGTGGCCTTGCGCCCCATACCAGGAGACCTCCATAAAGTATTGGCTATAGATAAATCATGACGATTTATAATTAATTTTGTATAAGTGCAGAAAAACCCTTTCATAAGATAGCCGTAGGGATAGATAGAAGATAGCCATAGGGAATGTTATGTTGATAGGGAGATTTTGAACCCCGCGGTAAAATCCATCGCGGTAAGTTGTGTATACCGATATTTTCCAACTTAATTAGAAATGTCAAGTTTGTCAAAAGCTTTGGAAACATCGGTATATACTGCATTCACTTGTTTCACTTATCATTATTTACTCATGCTATAATGGAATTAAGTTTGTCATAATAGAACCATGTTAAATCCATGTAATATTCCTGTATTTGAATATAATTCTTATATTTCCTTTTGGTATAACATCATCTTTTCTGATTTTACTAAAGAATATGGTTTTGTAATTTTTTATAGTACTAGGCAGTAGCGAATTGGAATGGACCTTGTAAGATTGTTTTTTACAATATATTCTATTTATATGAGTTATGGTTTAATTCATATTAATGAAACCTCAATCACCGAAACAAGATTTGCTTATTCACTCCCATTTGACTTACCATTAATAAGAACTTCTAATAAGTCATTGATTGATAATAGGAATAATAAGGGTCCCAGATTGCATCCTTGTGGAAGACTGCATAATAATATACAAAATAGCCTGGTGTTTGAGTTTGCAAGGGGAAGTACGACTGCGTAGGAGAAAATTATTAAATAACAAATATTTTATTCTACATATTTGAGTAAGATAAAATATTTGAAGATTTATTGCAACCCTGAGTAGCAGTTTAGCATAATTTTAGACTCTTGTTTAATAGTAGGTAAATTTTCATATTGAAAATAAATTTCATATATTTTTAAAATGCACTCCTTCAGTATGGAGTACCTATAGGTAGTCGCTTTTCATTGACTGCCTATTGTTAACGGTGACTTTTTATTTTATTTCTGGAACAAAATGCATAACGACAAATATCTGCAGTTGTGGAAATGGAGAAACACACTTGGGTATCCCCAAACAGGGTACCCTGTTTTTGAACATTTAATTTCTAGATTAAGTGAGATTACTTTTTCATACTTGTTTGGTATTAGGAAGTATATCCTTAAATATCATGCAAATAAAAAAATGTATATTTACAGAAAAGACACACATATTTTATATTTAAAAAAAAGTATATTGATATATCTAGGTAGTGCATATTGCTACTACTTACATGTGAGTAGTATTGTATTTGTGTATAATTTTTACAAAATATTAATATGTTTGTTTGATCACCAAATATTCATGTATCTAGCAATGTGTAAGAATATGGTTAGATGCACTGCGTTGAGTATATAAATATATACTTAAATATCTTATTTTAACAGGTAAACTCTAAGTACACTTTTCAATTGTTTAGAGAAACATTTTTAGACATTACAGTTTGGTCATATCTACTATGTTCTAAGTTATAATTTTTCTATAAAATAACCAACTAAAAGCTTATAACTAAACAAAATATTTTACTGACATTGACAAAACTAACATTAAAATAAAAAGATCTACTATAACGTTGACACCAAATTGAAAAATCAAATGACAGAAGAGATAAATTACTTAATTTGAATGAGACACTAAATTATGCAAGAAATACACAACTGACATTAATATTAAAAAATATATATAAATCATGCATCTGAAACTGATTTTACTTAAACAAAAACGAATACCTACATTTTACAATTTGTAAGTTTTGCATTGAACAAGGAATCAGAAGTTGTTTTACTTACATGCAGCTCAATTTGAACTTGTAAATAATGCATGCAAAAATCTGACTTACAAAGAGAAGAGTCTTTAACAATGCTGGCACTGTTTCGGAAAAAAGAGGGAAAATTAACTTTGTGAAATAAAAAATTACAATTTTGGAAACCAGAAGGAAATAATAGTTAGCTAACTAAAGTGACAGAAACAAAAATCACTATTCACTTAGTCAATATGTTAAAGACTAAACACAAATAATTATTATGTATATATAAATATATATATATTGATATAATGGTATGTTAGTCGCGTGGTTAACTGAGTGAGGTCTGCAACCTTAATGCTGAGCTGAGACTTGGAGTGTGCGGATCGCTACTAAAGTTCGCAGAGAGCCGAGCAGGGAGATGAATCTGTAATCGGCGCGGTGAATGGATCTCCACCACAATTGGTCGCGTTCGCGCTGACGTCATTACATTGATTGTCAAATAGCACGTGCCGTGCGGAGTCATAATAATAGTTGCAGGAGAGAATCAGGGATATGTCCCCCCTTTTGTCCTGTCGAAGGATTTTTTATTTTGCTGATCCCGCTCCTGATGATGGAAGAAGTGCAGGTTATTGGAGATGCAATCTGCAGCTTCTGTGATGACACATATATTTTTAAATCCAAATTCTATTGTTATTCACAAATAATTGGCTGATTGGAACATTTAGAGTTGGAAAGGTTTTAACCTTTCCAAGTAAAAAATAACGATTTCTAATTTGATTTTTCAACGATACTATAGCTAGCGATATTTTTAAAGAAACAGGGTCAATATCAGCCAGTAAATTTCTTAACTAGCAAAGTGAACTTGATCAAATATTCAAGAATTTGTAAATAGTAAACCATATTTGAAATTTTATTGAAGTATGCAATGAATTATTAAAGTTTGGGTTTGAGGCATCTTTTACAATGAGACAGAGACTGAAGTCAGCGTACGTTGATGTTAACTTTTTTCTGTTTCATCGGTGGAAGTTACGAGAACATATTTTATTCAATAGCTACTCATCATTGTAGCCCCCTCCCATTTCCTTGGAATAAGTTCCCTTTGTTAGAAACAGTATATACATACTGTAAAATATAAAAAATTACAGTATTCGTATGTATCACTGACGCAGTTTTAAGTTCCTTTTATTCAAGTTACCTAAAGTAATCAAAGTTACAAGAGTATGTAATATTAAATTGCTATGTGAATATTAGCTGCATAGAGAGAAATTGAGAAAGTTGCCATTTCTAGTTAAACATAAAGGAAGTTAAGCATTTGAAAGCGTGACCTTTGACCTTTCCGCAGTTCGGCATAGGCGCACTAGGCCTTCCACTAGGGTGCATGATAAGCCCTCTTGAGATGAAAATTGGAGAAAGGATATTGACTGGTTCCGTGAGGCTGAAATGTAGCTCGGGAAATTTTATGGAAATTCTCTATGGAATATTTAATTAAAACTCTTTTAGGACAGTAACCAGAATAAAATCTACACCCCTAGGAGACGCTGATAGAGGAGATGCAAGATACACCTACCGTATTCATTTTTAGTAACAAATCATTAAATTACAAAATGTATCTATTAATACTTGCACAAAGACGATATTGAACCTTATTCAAATAGAAACTCAGGCATATCATAGTGCTTTTAATTTAACATTTTCCTGCAAATGACAGATGATAAACTGAAAAATCACAAGAGAATCCCGAACATACTACAAAATCTTGAAAAAACTTGAAGCTTAAACTCTAACAGACATTGTTATTGAAAAATACTTTCAAATATACCTTAGAGTTAACTCAGAGTGAAGACATGGGCCTCCAGTCGATTTTGAGACAGTATGGAGCATTTCTTACTAGCTCATCAGCTTTCTAGTTATACAAGTTCAATCCATGGCTATTCTGACACCTTCAATATGTCAATCCAATTATGATCCGCTAAAGCTCTTAATACTTCGTGACATTCTCACAACAGTTTGGACGTGATCTTTGTGTTTGCAAATTTCCTTTCTATGGTCCCTCAAGTAGTTTACTTTGAACAATGCCCAATATTGGATATATCTCCTTCTGAATGCTAGAGATATATTAGCCAAGAGATCTACTGATCTATAAGCTTCTTCTTATTCATTTCATCTTCATTTCATTTTAAATACAGACTTCTGCACGTTTTATTTCCGCTTGTCACAGCCACTGCAGAATGTCCTAAGGATGATGTGTTACCTGAATAGCCAAGGTTCTTAAAGTAGATGCATAAAAAAGTCACGTCGTTAGTCCTGGAGGTTTTTAGATTTCTTAAGGTATCTGCATGGGGCGTTCAAGGTTGTTGCTTGGATGACATACAAAGAAATTAAGTTTAAAATGGTTTGGATTTAACATTCTGGTTTTATAAGTAAATTTCGTGATTATTATACAGAGTTTACCTCGCAGTTTACCTTAATATTTGACATCTGTAACTATTACTATACTTTAGACACTAAAAATGCTGATTGGAGAGCCCCAGGTATATTGCCTATTGTAGGCTATTTTAGGAATGTCTTTCATCCGAGTGGATAGGAGACGGTAGGAGGGTTAGTTGGATTTTCCTAATAGTTTTTCGACCAAAACGTACACAAAATCTCAACCGATTCCCAAAAACGATGCACCAGTGTATTTACAATGGAAAGGGCTTTAAAATGATGTATTAGTAGTTCCATTTGAAATTTTAAAGTAGCGGTTGCTAGAGATATAAAACCATACATCGCTTAATTTCACATGATGCACTTCAACTAAAATTAAGTTATCAGTACATGATGTTCCGGGATATTGAAAATAGGGCAGAATATACACGGTGGGCCATTTTAATCTATGCACCTGAAAAACTCAGTAAGTTCGCATCCTATCAAAAAATGACCTTTATAAAAGTTGTAGGATACAAAGGGGGTCAAACAATAGTGACCTTGAATTTGACCTTCAAGCTGACCTTCAAGGTCAAATCAAGGTCAACTTGAGTTTTTTAAATGGAAACCCCTATTTTTTACACCGGAATCGGAAAGGGCGGGAAATTTTACGTCCGAATATGCTCTCAGGTCATCTGACCTCGATGACCTCAAAGGTCAGATGAAGGTCATAAATACGAAATAAACATTATCTTATAACCGAAAAAAACATTATCTAAACGTAAAATTTCGCGCTCATTCGATTTTTAATGTCAAAATAAAGTGTTTTCATCTAAAAAAGAAATTTTACCTTGACATAACCTTGAAAGTTATCGCCAAGGTCAAAATAAAGGTCAACACTGAATTTCTCGTTAAAAATTACTCAAATTATGATCTTCATTTTTTCGACAACACCTTACATAAGAATGTTGACAGCTACCCAATTATTTCGTATTTATGACCTTCACCTGACCTTTGAGGTCATCGAGGTCAGATGATCTGAGAGCATATTCGGACGTAAAATCTCCCACTCTTTCCGATTCCGGTGTAAAAAATAGGGGTTTCCATTTAAAAAACTCAAGTTGACCTTGATTTGACCTTGAAGGTCACTGCCAAGGTCAAATTTAAGGGCACCTTTGAATTTCTCGTTAAAAATTACTTAAATAATGACCTTTACTTTTTCGGCAATACCCTACCTAAGATTTTTCATAGCCATCCGATTATTTCGTATTTATGACCTTCATCTGACCTTTGAGGTCATCGAGGTCAGATGACCTGAGAGCATATTCGGACGTAAAATTTCCCGCCCTTTCCGATTCCGGTGTAAAAAATAGGGGTTTCCATTTAAAAAACTCAAGTTGACCTTGATTTGACCTTGAAGGTCAGCTTGAAGGTCAAATTCAAGGTCACTATTGTTTGACCCCCTTTGTATCCTACAACTTTTATAAAGGTCATTTTTTGATAGGATGCGAACTTACTGAGTTTTTCAGGTGCATAGATTAAAATGGCCCACCGTGTATACTTAATAATATAAAAGCTCGCATCCTTTCCATAGAGCCAATACGAAAATTATATTAAACTAGCTAGCTTTGAAGTATATCTGGCCAAAAGCTACTTTATTAGTTCCACGAATTAAACTCGATAATAAATCAGTACAGGTACGAGACGAAAACCTATGCTGCATTTTACATCTTCAATAATATAATTTTGTTGCGTTAAAGTTGGGAGGCTTTGATTTAATTAATATTTTAAAATTAGCAACATAGATTATTAACTAAAGAGAACTTAATTAAATCTGCAAGTTAATTTAACGTTTATAAAGTGCATCACTTAATTAAATTTAAGTGGTATTTCAAACTACTGAATCTAATAAAAGCTTTCAAATTGTGGTATGAAGTTTCAGTCCTCAACCCCATTTCAAAAAGGTGGTAATGATAATTAATGCGGCCAATAAAACCTACTTGTTTTGTAGTTTAAACACCATATTCAGAATCTATAAAATATGAATAGTTATATTTATGCAATAATCGCCCGTTGGTCGTATATGGATGTGAAAGTAATTTAAATTGTAATCGATAGAAGAGATTCATTGAAATTACCGTTCGTCTTGGACTGGACTGATTTAATAAAATGATACTGCGCTACTGACTGCATTCGACATTGTTTGATACACTGGAAAGATGTCAAATATACCTAGTAATATGAACCGTTTTCAAAATATTTTTATTAAAATAAAAATTTGGATGAACAAAATGTTCAGAGATTATCAATATTGGAAAATGGGAAAGAACCATTACCAGGAGTTCAAATTTTTCAAAATGTCATTCCCTGTGGTTACAGATTAAATTACTTTTGATAAATTAATCCAAACGCTTTTCTATAGTCTTTTTGGAAGGAAAAGATGTTTCGTAATACCAAGTGTATTATAATTCTGAGGCAAAACTTGTCTAAAAGCTTGGATAACAAATAATGTACATCTTCATAGTCTTAAAACTTTAAAAACTTAAAATCTGTCAAATGTTCCTCCCCAGCCTTCTCGTCATGTTGCCATCATCAAAGATCTAAACTGATTCAACATGTCTCTTGGTGAATTCTTCTCTGATGTTTTACATTTTATTTACTTCAATAAATTTTAGATTGACAGCGGATTGATCAAAATTGAGGTAACAATGTATATTACAATTATTATCTATACTATGGGGCATTCATTATACACTGTGTCTAGTTTAAAATGATGTACATAGGCATCTCAGATGATGATGAGCATCTCAGAAACGAAACCATTAGAGATAAAGAGTTGGTTAAATGGGGAAAAAGTTAGGCAATTTTGGGCCCAAAAAGAATCCAAGGTTATATTACCAAGAACTCTTTTCCTTAGGTAGATACACAGGGCGAAAACCAAAAACGTGCATTTGCTGAAAACGTCCATAGCTCGTTTATTGTAAAAGATACATTAATCACATTTTCAGGATAGGGATAGCAGTCAGTAAGGACTACTTTACTTGCAGTATCTGAATCTTGTTTACGAAATTTTAGTAAGTAAAATAATTTGTTCATGTGACTATATTTTATTATACATTTTCTGTCTGTTGCATGATGTGTTGCATGTTGCACAAGACCTATTGCCTGAATAAAGAAAACGCTACTTTAGCTATTTATTATCAAAAAGGAACGTTGAGCACGACTCGACAACACAGAAGCCTCTGTTACTAGCTTTTGCAAAAGCCGGACCCAATAATAAATATAAGGGCAAATATAGAGAAAATTAAGGTACATAACCTGTTTTGGGTGGTGGAGATATGCACTGACGTCATGAGGAGCAAAAATGGAGGGGGTAGTGCGTCAATACTTGTTGCAAACTGACTGAAACTAGGGAAGCAGGTCATTCGAGGGGCAGAATGTTGTAGGTCTACGACCTGCAGTTCAATACAGGGTTCACTAACTGCACTGGCATCAATGTACCTATTTGTTTATAATTAACAACGGGCCTCATTGCTGGAATTGCTATTTCATAAATATGTTGGAACTGCTATTCAGTAAATGTAGAGGAATTTTTTAATTAATTTTGAAGAGGATTCAGGTAGCTATGTTATTAACTATTAGTACAAATGGAATTTATATTTTTATTAGTTCATATCTTCATTAGTTGGTATAGATACATATTTCATAGTCACTGAACACATAAATGTAATTTTCCAGTTTGTAATTAAATAAAAAAACGTATTAAATTCGTTAAACTGTATAGTGTTTAATAAACTTTTGAAGAGATAATTGTACCTATCCTATTACTAGATCCAGCGTTATTGAATTCTGAATTCCAGCGATCACTCTGAATTCCAACGTTATTGGAAAACTGTTGTGTTTTTTATATTTAACAATAATTTTATGATTTTATTTTTAGTGTAAGGATTTAAAAATCAACCCAGCAGTTCCTTTCTAAGTGGTGGCTTATTTTATAATATTTTTATATTGACTAATTCACATCGACAATGGCGGAACAGTCCACAGTATATACATAAATTATTTACCACAGGTTGTAAACTTACGAGTAAAATTTGTTGTACCTCAACGCAAAACAGTGAAGTACTCTCAAACCTGCAGGGCTTGAAAATTTGAAGGTTAAGTAATAGAACACTTTAATGTCACAATTTTGTTATCAGAAGTGGGATGCTTACTCGCGGGAAAGTAGTATGGTCCATGAGGGACAGGCCGCCCAAAAACCTGAAATTCTAAAGGAAGAGTGCAGAATGAGATGATATTTATTTAATATATGGAGAACAACAGACAAGGAGAAAACACTAAAGTAATTAGTGAACGACTGACTATCATAAATCCCAAAGAAAACAAAAGAGCTGCAACAAATATTAGTGTATCACAGTTTTTGTTAAACGTGTACTGTAAAAATAATAAATGTGTTTTAGTGATAAATTTTAATAAGATCTTGCAAAAAATATGTCTTTACAAACCTAAACATGGAACTATGGAATACCTAAGTAGATAAAACTTTTATATAGGTGGAATGTTATAAGAAACCTATTTTCTCTACCTAAATAATGTCATGATTTAAGCCAGCTGAACTAAGGCCAAAGAAATGCAGATTTTTTCGACAATAAATCACAAAAAATTATAATACTAGGTGGAAATGGGCCTCGTCGGTCATGACAAGCTTATTCAGTACATTTTCATCGGCGTGAAAGATTTTTAAAATCTGTTCAGAAAATTGGAGACGTGTTCTTTGGTACGGTTCCATGTCTTTCGACTTGAAGTTCATGCCTGAATCTTCTTTGCGTCTCCACAATGCTGCGATTTTCGAAACACGTGAAAACTCGTTGGTCAAAAGGAGAATCCGTCATTTCCTCAAAAAATGCATCCACTATTGAACATTTTTTGACGCAGCAGATGACATTTCTACTGAAAACCATCCATATCTATTGACTAACCCATATATTGGTATTTTGTTATCAGTACAATATTATTGCCCATTACTTTAGGTACCAAAAAGAACGATAAAATACAAAACTTAATTAACTTGATGTTGAATAGACGCATTTTTAATTTATAATCTATAACATATTTGCTAGGCAAGCGCCCTTTAGGTCAGGGGGTCGCGGCCGGGCTGATCTAACGCTTCCTGGCTCCAGAACTGGCGTAAGCTGCAGAATTTTCCATAACTGAAAATATAAATAGACGTTTGATTCATAAAAGGACGTCAGGGAGTTGGAGCGCGCAGGCAGGGGCCCAGCAAGAGGGGCTCACCGGGCCCGCTAGGATAGCTATTTGTCTAAAAGCTAGAATGAAGCTGTGCAGCGGCCTCGAACCTGCTAACCGGGGCATCGCACCCTGTTTGACCCAATTCCACCATCCACATCAATGACATCATGATGACGTCATTCGGATGTGGGACAATTTCATTCTAAAGTATCGGAACGCTATAGGCTCGCAATTAGCGATATTCTCCCATATATAGTTTATTTGTCACAGTCGTTGACTTATTGTTAACTCAAACGGAGAGCGGATGAAGTTTCAATAGGGAATAAAAAAGCAACTTCAGACTTTTTTCCTCTATGTTTTTATTCCGTCCATACCAAAGCTACGAGTTAAATTTTCATTTCAGGCTTGAGCTTTTATAACTTTTATCTACATTTGAACTAATTTACCATATAGGTGATTATCTATCAAAGTTCTTAGGAATTTCATTGCTTAAAAGGTTTTTGATTGCATTATATTTAAATATTTTTTTAATATAACTATAAACGTTTGTAAAATTAGTTACATTAAGTCTATCCTTTAACAGTAATGCTTATATTTTTACAAATACTGCAACATCTAGTGGCTCTATAGATATACTTTATTTATAAAAATTACAAACTCAATCGCTTTAAATTTCTGCCAAACAAAGTTGTTGTCGATTTCCTCTTTAACAGAAAGCGGTAGACGCTTGTAAATATATTGGTTATGTTGACATTACTGACATTAATATCAAACTTTTTTAAATATCAGAAATTTTCTTAAATTGTGCTTTCCAGTAATATCAGCCCCGCTAGTTCCCGATAAGTATGCATTACTCGTTTAGAAGAGAAAAATATCCAACTTTTATATATGCATTCATTACCTTTCTCAGAAAATGTAATAATATACTTACACATTTCTAAGAATGTTAAGAGAGCTGTATTAAAATTTTCAGCACAGACAATTCAAAGCCTAGTTCAATGCATACGAGGAATATAGCCAAGTATAATAATATTCACAACAGAATTCCAATTCCAATAACAATTATTACATTCTTTCCAATATAAAGACACAATATGATACTACTAAACATATTCTAAATTCAAAACTGTGACTTTTAATTCAATGTGCATTCAACTGTGAATTTAAGACAATGTCATAATAGTCCGATATGTTCTGGTAAAATTGTCAATGATTTTATTAAAACGTTTTTTATGTATTTTTCATTATAGTATTTTTCCTTTACATGAGCCTATTTGTTGTCGTAGACCGTATACCTTATAGTTTCCGAGACCGCAGTATCCTCACCGATATATCACAAATGTATTTAAGTATTACTATAACCCCTCTTCTTTATTTATTTTCGAAAGTAGACAGTTTAACTTTAATAGCTTTATAAAATTTAATAACAGATATTACACCTTAAAATTAACGCATAGTTTATTCGATTTTTTGGCGGATGCGCCAGTTATTGATGTGTATGCAATAAAAACTAAGAATATTTTATCACTATTATCATTATTTTAAACGTTATGCATCTATTGTGTGTAAAAATTATCTGAGTGAGTTTCTACGTATATTCCAGCTTACTACTGTAATTTAAATAGCTTCATAAAGCAAGTCATTGACAAATGAGAATATACTAAAGCCAAATATGTTGTTGTTCAGTTCATCATTTGACTATAATCCAATTTTATTTTCATATATTAATGGTAATAATAACTTTATCTTGTAACAATAATAATATGTACAATTATTTTTTTATAATTTATAAATAAACTGCATGAAGAATTGCAGAAGATTGTATATTACAATACATCGAAAATGACAAGCTTATGTGGAAATTTATAAACCTAACGAAAATATTTACTCTTACCGTATTTTAACTTTTGTATTCAATAAGAAATTGTATGTGTTTACTATGTATGTTTTCCTACATTCTACAAACAAAATAATGACTGAATTCAGTTTCCTACAGCTTATTGTGGGTGTGGGTAGAGTATATACTTATTTTTATTTAAAATATAAAATCTTCAAAGGGTACACTACTACCTACTTATATATTCTTAAAGAAACGATTATTTTCCCCTGATAGCAATTTCTGTAAACGTTTTACTATACCCCAATACGTAAAGGTATTAAACCTAAATATTGCTGATAACCTGTTGGCATGACAACGGCAATGACGTCATTGCCCAGTCACTACTTTGGGGTTATATAGGTCAGCTATTTCTAGACCCATGCATTTTATGGGGTTCTGAATGAAAATGTACCAGAAGCTGTATAGGTTTTTGGACAGGAAAATTTAAAAAGAATCAAACAATTTGCAGTAGTATAATAACTATTATCAAAATCTTTCGATATCCACCCAAAGAATTTAATGTTCTAAATTTGGAGTAGGTATCACAAGTTCACGACTCTTTTTTGTTGGAAGGTACCTACTTAAAAATATTTTTAGTTGTATTTTTGTAGAAAACAAAAATGTGTATATATTACTTCTTTTTAAATGCTGTTTAGTCATTCCAGACTCCAAATTATTATATAACGAACGTAGTAAATCTTTACGCTTTATAGGGTCAGTAACCTCGTTACGTTTACTACATATATAAATAGAATCTGGTATCTGCTGTTTTCGTTGTGATTGTTACCACTAGAGTGCAGTGTGACTATCAATATCAATACTTCGAAGTTGTTGGAAAGAAGGGAACTGTTAAATCCGAATTGAAGTGAGCCATTTGCAGTAGCTTTACTGTAATTCTCATTATCATGTTATGCCATCTCTGGGTAAGCAAGAGAAAAAAAATAGGTATGTAGTAGGATGCGATAGGAAGAATTATAGAATATGAATTAATAACTCAAAAAGAGATGGCAGCATGCATTCTACTTAAGAAATAATTTCTGTAAGTGCATCTGTAATCTGTGAGATATTAGCAATGTGAAAGCAAAGCACAGTGTAAGCTAACCGGGAATTCGTAACAGAATGAACGATGGCAGCACCAGTATTATATATCAAATTATTGATCATGACATGACTTGTTCGAAACATTTTCTGATCAGAGAAAACAAAATTCTATGATGACTATAAAGAAACGCCTACACAATATGAAAATAGTTTTTTTTTTTGTTTTAGATAGGATAGCAAAGTCGCCGAGGACCCGGTGGACTAGGACTAGAACACCGGGTCTTCCTTCCTATGTTTTATTCATATAATTAAGATGAGCCGGTGGCTCAGGGTTTATGGTGAGTTTATAAAAAGATCTTAGTCCTAACTTAATCCTAACTTAGTATTAGTCTTTGCCCTAAAAAGTTAAACGTACAGATTTTAATGTAGTGGTTTATAAAAATCCTAACTTAGTCTTAGTCCTAAGAGGTCTTAAGACCTGACCTTGAAAGTTCCTAACTTTTAACTTTTCTAGGACTAAGACTATGACCATAACAAGTACGCATGCGCAAACGTCGGCCATTTCCGCCAATATTTTATCTATGATTCCCGCCCGCCCTGTTGTTGTTATCAGAGGTTAGAGTCGTGTCGTTTTTGAGATTAGATCGGTTAGAGTCGTGACCGCTGCTGAAGCAAACAGCAAAGTCATTAATACAGCAACTTTAAGGCGTTTGGCAGTATTCATTCTTGAGATTTTAATTTTTTATTATAGGTTACCTAATCTTGTAAACAGAGTGACATAACAACAAAACATTTGCGCATGTGCGCGATCGAATCGTGGATTGGCCAATTCTTAAGAATAAGTTAAGACCAAATTTTTATAAACAGTGTTAAAGTATTAGTGCCAAGACTAAGCGTAGGACTAAGACTAAGATTAAGTTAGGACCAAGTTAGGACTAAGATCTTTTTATAAACTCACAATAGTGTTTCAATCGCTCAACACCACCTTTGCAAGAAATTTAAAGATGTTTTTTTATTGTAATTAAGAGTCTTAATAACATAAAAACAAGAAGAGATAGGTATAGGGAAGTGTAATAATATGCTATAATATACTGGGTGTCCTATTTAAAAAAATATTCTTTTCTTGGCTTGAAGTTAATGAAACTTGATTCTAAATATTCAGCACTCTGTATACATTTAAACAACTGTCAAGGTACAGCTAGAAAGCTTAGATATTCATGAATTTCCTATATGAATATCTTTGTTAAATATTACTTTTTTAGGGAAATAATTAATTTTAACTTAGGTACGGAATTTTACAAATATTTTTAAAAAATTCGATTTTTAAAACTGCAGAGAATTGGTATAAGGAAGTTTTCCAAATTTTCACTGTTTAAATCTAAGTAGTCCTGACATTCTAATGGGTGGTCACCGTGAAACATCCTGTATATATAATATTATTATTATTAATTGTGATAGTTTTCAGAATTTCCCGTATATCTGCAGATCTTTACGAGGTGCAGAGGAAAAAAATACTTAAGTAAGGGTACAATTACAATTACATAGGTAATATAAAATTAAAAACAAGTAGAAAATGTTGGGTTTGTAGAAAGTAAACTAATTACCAGTGGCGGCTGGTGACATTTGGATATGGGGGGCGCAGAACTAAAAAAATGCGAAAATTTTGCATATTTCAAGGTCAAACCCCTTAAAATTATAAATTAGAAATTAATAGAAAGTATAAGTTAGAAAAAATAACTTTCGTTACACAAATATCCTCCTTTTCAATACGATTGACGGAAATCTCGACAAAAATTGTTTAAAATAATATTTAAATAGGTAGGTAGTAGGTAATTAATATTTAGATATCAAAAATTTACATATACGACGTTACCTTCAAAAAGCTGAAAACGAGAATTCAGGAAGCAGGAACATAACAATTTTTAGTTTTTAGATATCCGTTAATTAAAAACGATATGGCACAATCACAAACTCAAAAGTATTTTAGTTATTCAATTTATAGTTATCAACCGACACATTAAATTATTACGTAGGTAAGCAAAACTTCATACAGTTATTTATACACGGGTGCACTCACTTTCTAAAATTGAAATCAGCTCTACGGTCTTTCATAGAAATAAATTTTTCCATAACTTTTTCATCGAAATTATTTATTGGGCAGGCAACGCCCAATTCTTTTATTTATACCTACTTTATTTCCCAGTGGAAGATTTGCAAAATTAGCTCTAATTATACTACTAACAGTATTCATGTTAAGTAATATATAAAATTGTATTTTCGCAAAAATTGAAAAAGTAATTTAATAATGTTAAAAATATGTAATGTGTTAAAAATATGTTATAATGTTTAATAATGTTGGCGTAGGGTCGCGAAATAATTGCGGCCAAATCTGCAGAATATAAGCATACGGAAAGTATCTAACGAGTTTAGTCGAAAAGGAGATCGGGTCGGTTGCCATAGTTACCTGGGCCGCGACTCAAAGTGCGGCCACGAAGCTGTGATGCTTTGCTCACTTGCAGTGGTGTGCTGTGGTAATCCAGTAATGTGGACTCTGGCATTATGAGTACGATAGCTCAAGCGCTCGAGCCTTTCCTAATAATAGTTTTGTACCACAATACATGTTTTAACATTTGCATTTAATTTACAGTAATGATAATAATAAGGATTTCTTTGGTATTTTTGGAGGAGGGGCGCGCGGCCATGCGGCCTTAAGGAGGAGCCGCTACTGCTAATTACAATCCTACTTATTAAAGATTTGCAGAAATAAAATTTATTTTACAAATTATTGTAGGTGTGTTGTACGAGGCCCATTTAGAATGAGCGGCAACTACTATAGTAGCTGAGTTTGTCTACAAAGCCATAGAAAAGTTATGTATAAAGCAACGAGGATAAAACATATCTATACTGATTCTTATCCCAGATATTTCTCATTCTCATGCCTAAATTATCCATTTGACTCTCGACCTCAACGTAGGACGTTCTCACAATGAGTTGATCGATTTTTCTGATTAAACCTTTACAGAGCAGGCGAAATTGGACACATCATTACAAGATATAAATGATTCGCGGTCGCCTTATAACATATAGTTTGAGGCAAGAACTAGTTTAAAAATCCTGTTTACCATAAACAATAATGAATCACAATACATATTTTATTTTAGATAGTGTCCAAAGTCCAAATAATAACCACTCAAAAGGGTACTTACTGTATTTACTTACTTACTGGTAAAGAAAATCGGTAGAAAAGGTAAAAAATGGAGCCATAAAAACTTTTACAAAATACGGTTGACGTAGTTCTCTCTCGTTCTTCATTGGTTTCTTAGAAAAGCAGATCAAAATAAGAAGATGAGTTGCTCCATATAGGTATCTTGAGTTGCTCAGTCCAGCACAAAAATATGTAACTCATTTATAGGTCACGAAATCAATCTATGGGAATGTGTTGAGGAGTTTAAGGAGGATCCGTAACTTGGTAAATTTAATTTTCATAGTCTTTTATTTTTCGAAGTCGACATAGTAGATATCCTAGTAGTAATTGAGTATAGCTAAAATCTAACGTAATTTACGCGCTCTATTTTAATGATTCTAGGTATAGATCATTCAGAAGAAAATAATTTGTTTTTGCTTTGATATAGGACTTAATTGTTTTGAAAAAAAACACAGTTCTTTAGATGTTTCAAGAAATATAGGTATAGAAACCACTATATACTAGTATTTCGTTGTTAGTAGGCCTTTTTCAATAGAGTAAATGTCTATTACGAAATATGTCCAAGCCCAATTTAGTTATTTATTATTTATCTATTTACCTACCCCGATTGATTCTTCCCATCTGGTAAAGCCTGAATTTTTAGTACCTCTTCTAAGACGGGCGAAAATGTAAAATCTATCTGATCGTTCATAGTACAAGGATTTCTAATTAAAGATTTTTTTATTTCTAATTGCTCTAACAAATCTAAGCACTTTGCTTTCTTTTCTCGATGCAGTAGGTACCTTTACATTTCCCAGATCTATAAAATTATTGTTTTCTATACAATGCGTCGATCGATGATCCTGATTTTTTTAACGTTATTTAGTATGGAGATTTTATGTTCTCTTACTCTAGTTTCAATACTTCTAATTACTATACTAATTACTTTATTTTGCAAAAATTATCACAGGAAATACTGATAAATCTTCTGGTGATAACAATAGCAAGGAAATCGTTTTTACTGATTTTCTATGCATGGTTTATTTCAAGGATTCGATCGTTATGATTTTAACATGAGCTCGTGGAATCAATTTCTGATGACAACTTACAAATGGTTTTTTAATTGCTACTTTTATACAGGGTAAGGGTACAGGGTTTTAATGCGTATTTACATTCTATATACAAGAGGTTAGTTGTGTAACTCTCATTGAACTATAGATTGGTACCTACAACTTTTTTGTTATTTGCGATTTTGGTTTTATTTTCATTTTTTTTAATAAAAGTAACTCAAATTGCCCAAGTATAAAAACAACAGCTCAAAAAAACTTGACTCAGTTGGTTTTTGCTATTTTGTCGGTAGAGTATGAAAAATAAAAAGGATATTGCACAGAAAATGTTTCATTCTTAAGTACTAGTTTCATAAAGTCTAAGGATATTTTCTAGGTTTTTTGAAGTGAAACATCATGTATACTTTTATCTATTATTATTATTATTATTGTTATTATTATTATTATTATTATTTTTTAAGAGGGCGGTGGAAAAGCCTTCATAAAGGCATCCAGCAAGGTCCGCACTGCCGGATAGTGTGGGATTACCAGAATCGCAGCGGGCTCACTCACAGATGTGCCCGCCGGGAAACCAGCGACCTCACTAAAAAACCACCTCCCTTTCCCACGCAGAACATCAGACCGGGACCGCTTTCGCATTACTTCAGCCTGAGTCTTGTTTCTTGCTCTTGATAGCTCTACCGTTCTGGCTTGCATTGCCTCTCTGTCCTTTCTTTTCTCTTCAGTCTGTCAAGCAGCCGTCATCCCTCTTTGTTCGTAGCAGCACGTAGGCAGTCACTCTGCTCCACCAGTTCTCGTTGTCAAGCATCAACTCGACGATGTTCCGCGGACTGATTTGACCCATCAGCGTCTCCAGGAGCCTTCTTTCGTCGATCCATCGACTGCATACGAAAAACGTATGCTCTGCGTCGTCCCTTTCATGTTCGCAGTATTTGCACTCCGGTGTCCTGACCTTGCTCATTTTCCACAAATAATGTCGGAAGTAACCGTGCCCACTAAGGAACTGGGTCAAGTAGAAATCCACTTCCCCGAATTTCCTATCCATCCAGGGTCCGACCCTCCTGATGAGTAGGTACGTCCACCTACCTCTTGAATCGGTCGTCCATTTTTCCTGCCATTCCGTCAGGGTTCGAGATCTCTCTTCTTCTACTGCCCGTTCTCTGCCCACTTCCACGCTAGCGTCGTAGATTCGCTTCCGTTCGATAGCGAGCAGGTCGATGGGTGGTACGCCCGCTATCACCAGGATTGCGGCTTCGGAGACTGTACGATAAGAGCACGCGATCCGTAGTGCTCCCCTTCGCTGCACGGTGCTCATACGCTTTCTGTATTTCTTCACTCTCATAGCGTCGGCCCAGATCTCGGCCCCGTAGAGCAAGATCGAATGCGTCGTCGCCATCAGCAGTCTGCGCTGGCTTGGTCTCGGGCCGCCCACGTTCGCCATGAGTCTCAGTTCGCTCAGTGCAGCGGTCTTCGTCACGGCTCGGTCAGCCGAGCTCTGTATGTGTGGCCAGTAGGTGAGCTTCGTATCCAAGATCACTCCCAGATACTTCGCCGATACCTTCGTCTGGACTCGTTCTGTACCGATTACCATGGGTATGACCTTGGGGATTCTTTTCCTCGTGAGCAACACGATCTCGGTCTTTGCCAGGGCCACTTGTAGCCCATGTTGACTCATCCAGTTGTTGACTCGCCTCATTACTTGGTCGAGTTTCAGTTGTGCCATTTCGGTGTTTCGGGAAACAATAACCGCTGCAATGTCGTCCGCGTACCCGACGAGGAAAGCGTCTCGGGGCATGTCCGCTCGGAGCAAGCCGTCGTACAGCGCGTTCCAGAGGTCCGGTCCCAGTATTGAGCCTTGCGCCACTCCAGCCGTGATTTCTCTTGTCTTCGTTCCTTCGGTCGTTTCGTATTTTATTATACAGTCTCTCAGGTAGTCCCTGAATATGCGAAGGAGATAAGTCGGAATGCCGAATGTACCCCGCAGCGCTTCAAGGATATCTATCCATCTCGCCGAATTGAAGGCGTTTTTCACATCCAGGGTGACAAGAACCACTATCGGCCGGGCGGGGTGGCTCGCCGTCTGAGTCTCACGGACCGTCTCCACGACTTCTCGTATGGCGCCGATTGTGGAGCGGCGCTGTCTAAAGCAGTACTGTCTGTCGGAAAAATCTCCCGCCGTTAGGATGGCAAATAATTTGGTTAATTTTGAGCACTCCCTAAGTGGGGAACTTTGGGATGACATTTACAATTTGCCTGAGTTAGACGATGCTTTTGCTGTTTTTAACGACTCATTTATGTATTATTTCGAACGACATTTTCCAGTGCGTAAGTTTTGTGTGAATCATAACCGTGTCAATAAGAGGTGGGTTGATGATGACGTGAGGAAATCCAGTCAGTATATTAGGGATTTGTTTTTTTTATCCAAAACCTGTGCAGATTTACTACCTTTATATTATTCAGCAAAGAAGAATCATGTTAACCTTGTTAAACAAAAGAAAAAACAATATTATCAAAATAGAGTCGAGAGTTCAGAAAATCCGGGACGTGCTGCTTGGAATTTGGTAGCAGAGCTAACCAACAGGAGAAAGCAAATAGGTAACGTGTCTCTAAAAATTGATGGGAGGGTGGTGGAGGATCCCGGTAAGGTTGCCTCCGCCTTCAATCATTATTTTGTTGATACACCTAAAGATATTATTAGTGGAAATGTTGTTGACAATAAGAGAATCATGCATGTACAAAATAGAAAAATAATAACACATACTCTTTTTTTGGACCCATTTATTGAAGAAGAACTACTATCATTGCTGAAAAATAAATTTAAAAACAAAAAGTCATCAGGTCCAGATGACATACCGTTGTTCTTAATTAGACGCGTTATTGATCTAATTATAGAGCCTATTACCTACCTAGTAAATTTGTCTTTTAAAACAGGGAAATTTCCTCAGTGCTTGAAACTGGGCAAGGTCACTCCTGTTTATAAGAAAAAAGATCCCCACCTTTTGGAGAATTATCGTCCAGTGACTATGTCATGTGGAATATCAAAGATTTTTGAATACGCTTTTTCATGTCGTTTATTGTCTTTTTTGGATAGATTTCAAATAATAAATAGGAACCAGTATGGTTTTAGACCTGGACAGTCAACGGCTACTGCGATACTATCTTTTTACAATGAAGCAATCAAATATATTGAGGGGGGCGAGTGTCCTGCTGGGATCTTTTGTGATCTCAGCAGGGCATTCGACTGCGTCAATCACAAGATTTTACTTGATAAGTTACATGATTGTGGCATTCGAGGACTGCCATTACAGTGGGTTGCTAGTTTCTTAAATGGTCGCCAACAATATGTTATCATTCCATCGTGTAGTAATAATTGTGTAGATAGAATATATTCAGACATTTTGTCGCTTGACATGGGTGTTCCCCAGGGTTCGGTTTTGGGACCTGTTTTCTTTATATTGTATATAAATTCAATTGAATCGGTTTTGAACAAGACATTTTTTACATTGTATGCTGACGATTTGGCTTTGATTGTTTCAGATGAATCTGACTATGCTTTGAATGAAAAGTGTAACAAGACTTTACACTTATTGCATGACTGGTTTAGTGAACATAATCTATATTTTAATACTGGAAAAACGCAACTAATAAGATTTCATACTGCACAGAGGAGTTGTAATAAATTAAGTATTTCTGTAAATGGCACAAGGTTAGAAGATAATGACAGTTGTATCAAGTTTCTGGGTATTCATATTGATCAGTGTTTTAATTGGAAAGCTCATTGTAATAAACTTGTTTCCATCATGTCGGCAAATTATTATTTATTTAGGAATATGAAAGATGTGTTGTCCGAACATCAACTGATTAATTTGTATTACGCTCATATAGAGAGTCGATTGCGATACGGGGTTTGCTTTTGGGGTTATTCTGCCTATTCCGAATCGGTCTTCATATTACAAAAACGTATAATACGTTGCATTGCAGGTGTTGCCAGGCTACAGTCATGTAGACCTGTTTTTAGTATGTATAAAATTTTAACATTGACGTCGCTTTTTGTTTTTGAGATGTGTGTTTATATTTTTAAAAACAAGAATAAGTTTCTTTTAAATAGTGATGTTCATAATTTTAATACAAGGTACAAAAGTGAGATAAGGGCAGCCTTCACAAAATTGAGTATAGTAAGTAAAGGTCCAAACTATTTAGGACCTAAGATATTTAACCATTTGCCTAATGAGCTGAAAGAATGTGACAAATTGATTAATTTTAAGCGAAATTTAAAATTGTATTTATTAGATAAGTGTTTCTACTCATTGTCTGAGTATTTTGTTTAGTATAGGTTATTTTCATGTTTTGACTAATGCTATACATTCTTTTGTAATGTCTGATGAGCATAATAAAATATTATTATTATTATTATTATTATTATTATCCAGCAGTCGGGGCCTCAGCAACAGTTCCACTGTCTTGCCGCCCGTATCCAGCAGACTCAGGGGTCTGAGCGACGACGGCGAATTCGGGTCACCTTTTCCTTTACTGATAAGTACCAGTCTTGCTTGCTTCCAGCGAGCACTAAATACCCCTTCTTCGATGCAAGCGTTCATCATTTCCAACACTATATTCGGTGTCGTGTGTGCTACGATCTTAAGGATCTCTGCTGGTATGCCGTCCGGTCCAGGGGCCTTTCCGCTTTTTAGGGCGGCGATGGCTGTCATCAACTCCTCCATGCTGAAGACAGGAACTTCGTCGATCTCCTCTTCGCCATTTTCCTCATTCCTCAGAGGGTGTCTTGGGAAGAGTTCGTCGACTATACCGTCCATCGTTTCTGCTGGCAAAGCTCCGACCGGTCCTAGAGACTTCAGTTTTTTGGTTACGATCTTGTAGCCCAGTCCCCATGGGTCCCTGTCTACCTCTTCGCACAGTTCCCTCCAGCACTGTCGTTATTATTATTATTATTATTATTATTATTATTATTATTATTATTATTATTATTATTATTATTATTATTATTAATATTATTATTATTATTATTATTATTATTATTATTATTATTATTATTATTATTATTATTATTATTATTATTATTATTATTTCTAATAAATGGAATCCAATTCTATTTCCTTTCTAGTCAACATTCTCATATATTATTTGTCTTCTAGCAATACTGAGAATAATCAGTGTCAATAGTAATTGATAATAGAATTTTATTAACTAGATAGGCACAGTATCAAACATTTTATTTTTATAATTTATAACAACACACATTTTGCTTTCAAAATCAAACACTCTCCATGCAGAATTCAGCTCTTTAGCATCGATAAAGAAGTTAGCCGATGCTTCTTATAAGTAGTGATACAAATGTTTCATATTGGTAGGCACATAGTATATACTGTGTTATTTAAAATTGGCAGATAATGATTTCTCCAATGTAAATGGCCCAACATTACCTGATAAAACCTCAAATATCTCGAAAACGGTGCGCCGTATGAAAAAAATTAAAGAATACTTTTTTGTTCTGAAAAGCATGGGGCATTGAATTACCAATTGTATTTGCAATAAAGTCAGTGGCGTAAAAGATTTTTTCGAAAAGGGGTGATGGCATACCCATAACTCCGCCGCTGGTTTTCGTAATTTATCACCATAAGCCTTAAATCGTGAAGGATCCTTAGCTGATACTGTATGCCAAATTTCCAATTTTTCTATCCAGCCGTTGTGGTAATATTTAAAGTAATATACTTTTTTTACAAAATTTCAACACCCTGTATCTAGAAAAGGAAGCTTTCCAGATCCAGTATCCAGATATAAGTGTACTGAGAAACTGCTATTATTTTAACGTTATCTATCATTTGATGAAGTCCTGCTATTATAAGTTGGACCACCCTGTATATTTAAAAATAGAAATATAATATTAATTATTAAATTGCAATTATTGCAATCGACCATTACCGCAAAACAAGACAAAACACAGAATAATTCATTAAAGCAATGTTTGTACATGGATTAGATAACATACATAGGAACACATGGCACATGGAAGAAAGGAAAATTAGAATTGCCTATTTATTGCCTAATTAAAGCTTAAGTTGAAATAGAAGTAAATAGATTAAAATAGATTAATTAACCAGAACATGGGGATAATGTATTAGCGGTACCGACTGGTACCTTTATTTATAAAATTTCTATATTCTAATATTATCAATATTTTTAAAATTTTAATAGGTTCGAATATTTTAAAAAAATTATCCCTCGTCTGCCTTCAGATAAATTTCCGGAAACATCTCAATCACTAGGGAGATTACAAGTGAAAATTTCACCACTATGAAAAGTTCTAATAAAAAACAAAAGAGGGTTGCCAATTTCACCCCTTTCTAATACAAAGGGAATGTTGAAAAATAACTGTAAGAAGCCCTTAATTAAATAGATTATGTCCATCAAATTTCACTTTTGTATCACTTTCTGAAAAAAATAAAAACTCAATTTCTACCCTGCCCTTTGGGGGGTAGTACTAACTCAGAACGGGGGTTAAAGACATAAGTTTATATAGAAAACTCCCCTTAATTATAGCCTGTATAGTGTCAATTATATAGGAAATGAAAAATGAGTAGGTAAAGCTAATTGGAAATAATTTATCTATTATGAAAATATTATCTAGATATTTGTGACGATTCTTACCCAGAGAATAGCAGGTGTGTAAACTTATCAGCTTAGTTATTTATAACGCAGTATGATAAATAAAAGTCAAGTATTGATGAAATCTAAAACATTGGATCGAAAATGGTTAAACAGCTGTTAGTAATAAAAGGAAAAGATTCATTTTATATA
The DNA here is from genome assembly GCA_963924545.1 of Pogonocherus hispidulus. Lineage (NCBI taxonomy): Eukaryota > Metazoa > Arthropoda > Insecta > Coleoptera > Cerambycidae > Pogonocherus > Pogonocherus hispidulus. The sequence continues at coordinate 9,569,967 of OZ004699.1, forward strand.
AATATAATTAAAACAACAAATTCCTCCAGAAAAAATGGTTATTAAAAATCATATACCAATCCTTAAAATATTACTGTTGTTGCTTCACAGAAACCCATCTATCAGATAAATCTGGAGATAAGTAAATTGTTACAAAAATAGAAGGTAAAACAATACGCACCTTATAAATTCCTCTGTTGAATGGTTAGAGGATTTCCGCAACAAATTTTCACATTATGTAGCTACAAATTCTTATGGAAAACTATAATTTCCTAGGACCTATATCATTGGTCTTGTGCGGTATGAAACAATTAATGAAAGAAATACATGAAGGAATTACAAACAGAAAATATCAACAGAAAACGGGACTAAGAACAATTAAATTACTATAGGTACTACTCAGTGCTGATTCCGAAAAAGAAACAGAGAATTTATAGTTGCTGATATAATTCAAGTATCCATAACTGCTGAATGTTAGGACATAAATAACATTAGGATGTTCAGTTATTAGGATAAATACATTAGGACAACTGACCAACTAATAGGCCCAAGGAAACATTCCTAGATTTGTTGTAAGTAGCATTTTAAGCCCAGTTTAAACTGCCATGAAAGTTCTTCTACTAGAGACATAGACAAAGGACATACCTATATGTGTAGTCAGAAAAAGGTCTGCACAGTCTTTTAGAAACACGACATGAATATCTAAATTAGTTAGTATATAAACAGTGTCAGTATTACCATTTATTATACACGGTTATTCAGAACTTATCTCTAAAACTTTGAGGATATGTCGATATCACCAAAAAAAATTTTAATGAAAGTATTAGGATTTCCCGTAAACAATGTTTAAAGTTATACCATGTCAAATTTTCAAAATGGCTCATATGTACAGTAATGCTGACTTAATGGACTGTTACCAGTGAATTATCAATTACAAGTTAGGTTTTGTGAGTGGTTGTTGCAGCAAAATGCTGAAAATCCCCAATTTACTTAATAATTTGCGTTTACAAGATCAGCAATCAGGAGGAACATTAGCTTTAGTAGGTACTGCAAAATTGGATAGCTTTAAGGACAAAATTTCGAACAGCTTTTGTAACAAGGTATGTGCAAATTTTTTATAAATTTCATGTTTCTAATACCTAGTAATCAAGTAGCGCAATTCTTCAAAATTAGTGTAAAAAATTTTATTCATTTAAAAGACACGTCACTTTGGTCACATCTATCTATCTTTCAGTTTATTTTAAAGTAAAAACGCTGCAAATCTTTTTTGCGCCGGGTGTCTGTATACTCTCAGAACTTCCGAAGTTTTTTTCGTGCTAGCCAGTTTGCATTGTCAGTCCCAAGGTCACTCCATTACAGTGGACCAGTATCCAGCGGCGTGCAATGAAAAATTTTTAAATAGTTTTCAGAAGCCGCCAAAAAATTTTTTTTTGCACTACCACATTTCTACATGTATGTTGAACATCCCTGCAAATCTTTTTTGCGCCGGGTGTCTGTATACTCTCAGAACTTCCGAAGTTTTTTTCGTGCTAGCCAGTTTGCATTGTCAGTCCCAAGGTCACTCCATTACAGTGGACCAGTATCCAGCGGCGTGCAATGAAAAATTTTTAAATAGTTTTCAGAAGCCGCCAAAAAATTTTTTTTTGCACTACCACATTTCTACATGTATGTTGAACATCCCCAATGTACTTACCCGAGAAAAATATACCGATCTTCAAGCACAGCGAAAATATTACACTCGTAACTATAAATATCTACAAGTATAAATACTTAGCAGAATATACAGCGTTACTAAGGAAAGGAAATATCCTTATTTTCTTTCATTACATTAATTGAAAAATAATTTAGGGATGTATAGGTACCTACATTTATTGCTAAATAATTTATTGTTGATCGATTGTTGTAAAAAATAAATATAGTAAGTGTGGTGCCAGTAAGAAATAAAAAAAGGTGGTACGTAACACATCTTAGTATTTGAAGGAGATGCTGAAAATAACTACTCCAAGGCCAATGTGCCCCGACTGGCACTGGATTACTTCGGAATCTCCATAGTGTCTGTCAATTTGACAATAATTGTCAGACAGATAGTAGCAAAGACCCTAAGAGGGCACTACGGTGTGTTTCTCACCACTACTAAGTGGTGAGAACACACTATACACACACCTCTTATTGTCAGACATTTCATTTGTCTGACAATAAGAGGGCACTACGGCATGTTTCTCACCACTACTAACATCTTTTAGTACCTTACCTTTGGAATAAATGAAAATTAATACCTACATACCTATATGTACTGCGTTGAATCGAAAGTTGAAATGAAAAGTACAGTTTTGTTCTTTTCATAACTGCAAATTTGAGAGATTTAGGTAGGATTTAGGAAAATTAGGTTCTAAATGCCTACCTATTTTAATAATATCAAACAATTTATATCTACTAAATTTTTTTCAGAAACAGAATAATCCTAATACGACTTTAGATTCCTCAAGACTTGACTAGTTAGTTAATTAACTTAGTTAATCCCATTACCTATACGAGTATGTATTAGTAATATACATGTACCTTATCGTAGGTATACTTGCACATTTCAAACGGGTATAGCCACATATTGTGTTGTCCAAACCCCAAACCAAAGAGAATAATTATTAACTGATAATCTCTTTGTCCAAACTGAACCTTAACCAGAACCAAAGACTAATATAAACTAATATATTCTTTGCCAGAACCAAATGTACCGACAATTAGGTAACTTTCTTCACAACGATTAATTTGTCTGATTTAAAAGTCGCGCTGTAGCGCACATTTTCTCCAATTCAATTCGACCATTTCTGTATTTAGAATATAATAGAATGGGCATATATGCGTGCTCGAATTACTTTTCGACCTGTATAGATAAAATTGTGAGGTAATCCGTTATCTCCCTTGTCGATAGCATTGTTTCAGATAATGTTCTATACCATACATACTCCCACCAGCACCAGCACTATCAGCAACCAAGCAAAGCAACAGACAACAGAACAGACTCAGTTCAGTTGCCCCCAGGTCTCTGGTTGCCCCCGTTGTCTGTTTAACTACGGTAGGGATAGAAATTTAGGCGAGAAGACAAGAACTGCGCTCGTTTTCATTTTCGCTCTCGCCACGCCAGTCGCTTCCGAGAGCGACAGGCCGTAGAACCATGGATTCGTCCAGTTCTAAGACCAGTCTCCCTAAATTAAAATTCAAACGCCCGGATTCACAAAAGATAGACTTGCTAACTGTACCAGAGAATTCATGTGTCAGCAATTTCGGACAGTTTTCTACAGATAGTGAAGTGCATGTGGGATTCAAAGACATTTCCTACACGGTTAAAGTGGGATTATTTAGAAAAAGTAAGTGACGAATATTTTATAAGTTAAAAAATACGTTGTTAAGAAAATAAGAGTTTGTATATTTCTAAATTGGTCAGTGATCTGTAGTTATAATCTGTACAATAACTTTCATTGTAGCTTTGAAAATAGTCGATAGAAAATTTTGGTGTCATGTTCCTGAACGACAAATAAATAGTAACGGTATTTATTACTCCTGGTTCAACATTGTTATTTAATTGCATAGGTAAAATGCAGATTTTGTGTGATTTTCATGAAGTGTCCGCTCAAGAGAAGGTAGTTGTAGTTACCTACATAGATCTAGGGATCCAAATCGATGTCCATAAAAGTAATATCTTAATAAAATATGAAATATGTTGGCAAAATAATTTTTGTCTAATATTTATGTTACTGCGGTACATTATTTATTTAGGACAAAGGTTGCACTACAAAATGTTTAATACCTAATGTATTGAGACTTGTATTGAGAAAAATATTACAAATGAAACACAATCCAGTTCAATTAGTCTATTACCCATTAATTAAGTATGTCAATAGTAAATTTTCGATAATATTATCAGAAACCTAACCCAATTGCCTAATGTCGTTGGTAAATCATTATCTGTACATATTTATTTTCATTTCTCATCCTCCTACATTTACACCAAATTAGTACATAAAGATGGATTTTCTTATCGACAGACGATGCGTTTGAAGGATAGTAAACAAAGCTAAGCAACTTTCTCGCAGGCATTGACATCGATCAGCTGATCGTCTTCTATATAATCCATTAGTGGAAGAGAGATGATAGACTCTTTTTTCTGTTTGTTGTTGAACACGTGTGAGACTGACAACAAAGAAGTGTGTATAAAATCGAGTTTGGACGATTCGTTTTCGGGAGCGTTCGTTTATATTTGTGCTGGGAACATGGAAACAGAGAAGTAGGAAAAGGATAAAAGAACGATAATTTAGCTACAGACAGCGATTACACCTTACCTTACACCACACCATACAGTAAAAAATTAGGTATAAGCACATATTATCACATGATAATATGTGGTATAAGTAAACTATATAGTATTACCGTTAATTAACATATTGTTGTATTACATACAAATTGTTATTAATACCCTGGGCCGGCTCCGGGTCCCATGCAACCCGTGCCCCTGCACGGGGCGGCAAAGATCGGGGGGCGGCATGGCGGCAAAAATCAAAGTGCGTCGAAAATTTCAAAATCGCAACGAACGAGAAATTGAAAAAATACACACTATAAACTTCAATCTAAATTTTCTGGATATTATTAATACACATATAATTTATTTTATCAATTATACAATTATTACTGTCTTGCATTGCCGCCCCATATCCTGTACAGATAGTCTAAGCACTATTGGCAATTCCAAAAATGAATGCGCCCTCTGCATGAAAATATTTGAGCCTACTTAAAAAGTAATTTTTGGAGACTTATTGCTGATATAATGATAAATAACACGTATTTGGGTTTGTTTAACGTAATAATTTAGTGGTGCTTGTGATTTTTTGGTATTACAAAGTTAAAAACGACGTGGTTAGTATTTGTACATCTTTATTTTTACATTTTACAATGGCATTCAAAAGAAATCAGTACAACACAAACCGCCGTGTCTCTGGGTGTCATTCCACAAAATGTGTCAATAGAAGTGTGTTTAAGATTAGAAGATAGGTAAAAGTTTGGCCCTAGTATAAGAAACTGTTTCTCACTCATTTCTCCAAAAGGCATGCAACAATTTAATAACAGGGAACACGTTTATTTACACAACATAACCACTTTGTTGCAGTTAGTATATACTTTTCGATTATTAGTCTTATAAAAACCGAATATATTTTAATTTAAACATTATTTTCAAAAAACAGGCGCCAATATGGTATCACCATACAGTTTATCCTTTATTGCACCCTAACCAGCACATGAGGTCACCATATTTATGGCAGTTGAATGCTAAATTGCTAGATGATGTTATACGAAATGCAACATTTTGCTCATCGGTAATTTGAATCTCCAATACGATAGCCTAAGCCTACTCGGCCTATTCGCGAGTCCCGACCCGACTCCCCACTTCAGGTAGTGTATTCGTCTATAGACGACGTGTAAACGTTGTAATGTATGAAAAATTTTTCGCCGGCGGCGCTTTCGCGAAGGGCGGCGAAATTCCTGGAGCCGGCCCTGTTAATGTTAATATGCAAGAAAACGATGGTTATGAATAAGTTAATTTAAATTAAATCTAAACTCATTAACATACGAATTTAAGAGGTCACTTTTATTATATAGGTAGGTATTAGTTGTAACGAAATTCTTAGCTTTGAATAGCAACTAATTAAAATGATAGGATAGAAATTATTCATGTGTTGTAGGTACGTAGGTACAACACATAGGACCCTAGGTACTTACCCTTACACGCCTACTAATCTTATCAATAATATGTGATGATATGAAAGGATGCAGTACCTAAGTGAGTTAAACCATGTTCTTGAAATGATAGGTAATGGATAATGTATCAATCTACCTAATCATGATTTGTCATTTTTAAATGTCAACGAATTTAATAAGATCTGGGAACATTTACCCAACGATCACCAATACTTGTGTTAAGTTGGCATCAAAATTCTAACCTAGGTAGGTATAACTTAAAAAAAATAATTAGCAAGTCTATATAGTAGGTATTTTTTATTTCGAAAAACACTCCCTCGCCAGCGCAGTGGGCGAGAGTGTGTTGTGACTTGTGGCAAATTTTTGTCCTGGTTTACTGACATACCAACTGACTGACGTTCCACTTTTACGTTCAGTAACCCCCAGAGAGCCTGGATTTGGGAGTTGTCTAATTTATGTGGTGTTGTTAAATTTCTAAAGATTTGTTGCTATTTGTTGCATATACTACCTACCTATAGGTCTGGTTTTTGTCCTTCACACCTCATTCTCCATGAGCGATAATCAAATTTTTGCCCAAATACACAGATGACTATATATTATACCCAGCACCCAGCTATTTGGATTTTCTAGTAAAATCACTATTATCCACCGATATGTCTGGGTAGATCTGTACATAATTCAGCGAATAACTTCGACTTTCAAATATGCTGAATGAATCCAAGTACGATGAACTCTCTAGACTAGACGAAATAAAACTTGGTCACACAGCTACGAAACCCATAGAACTCTTGGAAATATTTATATTTCGTTACGAAACAAGATCAATTTTGAACACTTTCAATATTATATTAGGTAGGTATTACAGTATTTTTAACTAAATAAAACACCAAGTCGATTGTGTTCACATCTTGTTACGATAATAATATTGTTGTGACACATAAAATTCAATATTTAGTCCTGTTTTATTTATTCTCTTCAGACTATTTAAGTTTCTACTATACATACTGCATGAAAGCAGGAAACGTAATTAATGTAAAAAAATTTAAGCAAAAGAGTGCCAAACACATAGACCCTTGTCTTATAAATCTATGGCCAAACATTAAATTCAATGTATATCCAATTAGGTATGTCGTAAAATGTAACAATCGGACAAGACATACCTACAATCAAAATTGACCAGATTATTTAAAATATAGTGCCATTAGTCACTCAATATCTCAGATACTTAAATGATTCAGAGTTTCAGAGTGAAAATAAATAATAATATTTAAAGTCAAAGTCCAAAGAACATGATCTTTATTTAACAAACGGAATATTCATATAATTCGGAATTCTTTACTGTAGTCTAAAGAGAGTTTGCAGATTAGGCGATAGCGATACTCTATCGTACCCTGAAAATCGTATCGCGTCAAGCTAGTGCTTTCACACAATCCGATAAATATCGCGACTACCAATTTTTTGCTTTGACAATAAACAATCAGTATAATGTCCTCGTCGTTGTTGCCGGCAGTAAAGTTGCGGCAGTGTCAACGAAACGACTATTGTGGGTATAACATTGAATAATGTAACTTGCTATAGTCTTTCTCTAATATAGAAACATACTCTTTCCACGCATAAGGTCTGCCCTCGGGTCTGCTTATATTATCATACCTACCATATGTGTCCCAAATTAACCGATTATGCTATGTTCACTTGATTTCAAGTATTCTTTCCAACTTCTGTTTTTAAAAAGGTAAAAAGTATTTTAGATTTTGTTTAAAATCTTATCGAAATATTTATACTACATATTTGAAGTCTCATATCTTCGAGCATAGTTTCGAGAATATTTACTGATTATTTCATTTCACGCTATTAAAATTTCAGCTTCATATTAGCTAACTTGGCTTATATAATAACATAATATAAAGGTACATAGGTCACCTTATTTTATTAATATGTATTTTTATAGTGTTCGATGTTATCTACTGACATATGTATCGTGATTAGTTTTGATCGATTTATAACTTAACAGTACTTATGCTTCATGCTTAATCCGTTCAGCTCAATATGTATTTTAATGATAGGTACCTATATTCGTTTGTCTGTTGGAAAGTTCTTGCAAAAAATAACCCAACAGGTACATTACGACGAAAAGAGAGGATAATCAGAAATTGGTATAATCACTGATTATATACAGGGTGTCCACCTAGTGCGCGTAAGTCCAATATCTGGGTTAATAAAAGAGATAACTTAATTTTTTTTTCTACAGGGTTGTCTAATATCCCGAGCTGCACAAAATGAAAATATATTTACATATTCAGGGTGTTCAGTTTTTCCTGGACAGGTACCAACTTCGTTTTTCTAAATGGAAATATATATTTTTTATTGCTTTTTCGAACTAAACCCTTGATTTTAGTAGGACTTTCATCAGCCTTCCCTATACCTAACTTAAACTGTTTTTGAAATATTGACGGGTGAATATTGACATTTTTGCAACTTTGACACCCTGTAAAATCTAAACGGTTTGAGATCAAGCAAAACGGTTTGCACATTCCTATCTTAACTTTTCATAAGCTATCGTTTGGTACTAATTTCAGAATTATCCAAAAATTTAAAATTTTCTGAAAATTTTGAAAATTTTTAATTCCTGGATAAATTTGAAATTAGTACCAAACGATAGCTTATGAAAAGTTAAGATAGGAATGTGCAAACCGTTTTGCTTGATCTCAAACCGTTTAGATTTTACAGGGTGTCAAAGTTGCAAAAATGTCAATATTCACCCGTCAATATTTCAAAAACAGTTTAAGTTAGGTATAGGGAAGGCTGATGAAAGTCCTACTAAAATCAAGGGTTTAGTTCGAAAAAGCAATAAAAAATATATATTTCCATTTAGAAAAACGAAGTTGGTACCTGTCTAGGAAAAACTGAACACCCTGAATATGTAAATATATTTTCATTTTGTGCAGCTCGGGATATTAGACAACCCTGTAGAAAAAAAAATTAAGTTATCTCTTTTATTAACCCAGATATTGGACTTACGCGCACTAGGTGGACACCCTGTATGTATCAGCAATGTTTTTTGTCTGGGATAATACGATACAATACAATGATACATTGTGAGATCTCGTGTTGAATAACGTTTTTTTAATCCCTGCTTTAAACTGCTATACTTATTACTTGCCTTACTAATTTCAGCCTCGCATTAATTTGAAATATGTATTTTCCTAGTTTTATTATGATCTACCTAAATATTTATAAAACCTAAACCACTGGTCTACCTAAACGAGTACCTATATGATTCTCTCTGGCGCACCAGATAGTAGTCTGCTCAAAAGACAACTTCTTTAGTACTCATGATCCAAATTTTTCGATTAAGCTATGAGTAAATAAAAGCAGTATTAAACCATATTAAACGTTTGCATTACTACGAATACGTAATAGGAACACATTAACAACCCCCAAGCAAATTTACAATTCCCATCGGATGACGAGGTGCACGAGGCAGCAGCAATAATCTCTGTGCTATTACCTATATGTCTATATATAAAACCCATTATAAAAAAAACAAGGAAAAGCACGTAAATAAATCAAAGTTAGTAGAGGAAAAGGGAAAAGAGAAAAAGGAACTTCATCTACACCACAATTCCCAAATAAATGCAAAATGTAACCTGATATTTTCACCTGAATATGTACAATGTACCGGGTGGCCAAATAAGAATGGACGCCGGCTGTATCTCAGAAACTACTTATCGTATAACTTTGGGAAAATAGTTATTTTCCTAACAAGTGTGGAAGGTGATACTTTTCCGCACGCGACTGCAGTTGTCCGAACGACCCGAAGCGGAGTTCGGACAAGCAGTGAGTGCGGAAAAGACACCTTCCACATGTGTTAGGAACAACGTTTTTTCTACGGGCGTGAAGAAAATTGACATAAGAAAAATAAATATTTTAATTGAACAGCACACAATGCTGTCTAATAATTAGAAGTATCAAGCATTCCTTTTTCTTTATGTCAAAATCTGAACAGTGACAACATGATTTTTTGGAATTAAGATAATATTATGATCACATTGCAAGTAATACATAGGTATTTATTTTCCGCACTAGTGCGGAAAAGTGCAATTTTCTACACTCAAATGCGTGCAGAAAATTGTAACTTTCCACACGCCCGTAGAAAAAAATTCTAATAATTAAATCAGACAAGAGAAATCGCTGGAAATTATTTTCAAGTTCGTAGGATGACCGCTAGGGGTTGCAATTGCTATGACCAATCAGAAAATGAGATTTTTCTCAAAAATATACCAAGATAAGAGGTATTTTAAATAGTGTCATTGTAATCTTTGTAAAATTTGCAATCTTTTTCTTGTAATGCACTTTGCTCTATCTTGAAAAATAAAGTGGTGGGGGAAGGTTAAACTTTATTTTATTCAAATAAGGATAACTCTGGTTTGGATTAACAGAATTAAACGAACTAGAGCTCGTTTAAAAGAGCTTTTCTTACTAAATAATCTGCACTATATACTGTTCCTCAATTTATTTTACCGTGGTGGCTAGAGGGCACTGTTTGACGTCGTAACAGTTATTGCGCGTTTTCATAAAAATTTTAAATGGCAAGCTATATCTCTTTTTACATAGTTAAATAGAACACAAAATTTCCAAAAAATTAGCTCAAATCGCAACTTTCTATCTTCTCTCTAACGGAAGATATTAAGAGAACAAGTAAAATTAGGCTGCCGCCTAATCCTCGCCGCCGACCTCTGCGTTGTCTAAGGTATACAGTTAGATGAACATCTCCAGTTGTTCGCAAAAGGTGAATTACTCGTAGAAAAACTTTTTTATTGGGGTGCCGTGTATCAGGATATTGTTGCGCATATACTCTCGCAGCAACTGTAGCATTTCTCATTGATTCAAAATAAACTTTTACCATGTCAAATAGCTCTTCGTTTGTATAAATCATTTTGTAAGAAAAAACGAACAATAAACTACAATTCAGAATAAACAAGAAAACAACACGAACAACAACAAGAAAAACCCGGACAATACAAACTTAATAAGACATGAAACGATATTAACTAAATGACATTAACATGTAACTAAAACGTTTTAATATTTTGATGTACCTATTTACCTCTTTTTGTTTCATAGCCTACTAGTATAATTTTTTATTAGACTATTATAGGTCTAGGCTCTAGGCGGCAGCCTGACTTTATTTGTTCTCTTAATATCTCTCGTTAGAGCGAAGATAGAAAGTTGCGGTTTGAGCTAATTTTTTGAAAATTTTGTGCTCTATTTAAATATGTAAAAAGAGACATAGCCTGCCATTTAAAATTTTTATGAAAACGCGCAATAACTGTTACGATGTCAAACAGCGCCCTCTAGCTACCACGGTAAAATAAGTTGAGGAACAGTATATATTGCAGATTATTCAATAAGAAAAGCTCTTTCAAACGCGTCCTAGTTTGTTTAATTCTGTTAACCCAAACCGGAGTTATCCTTATTTGAATAAAATAAAGTTTAACCTTCCCCCACCACTTTATTTTTAAAGATAGAGCAAAATTTCTTATTGATCATATCAATAAGCGAATCAATTGCGACCCCTAGCGGTCATCCTACGAACTTGAAAATAATTTCCAGCGATTTCTCTTGTCCGATTTACTTATAAGAATTTTTTTCCCAAAGTTATACGATAAGTAGTTTCTGAGATACAGCCGGCGTCCATTCTTATTTGGCCACCCGGTACATATTGTTACTGATATTTTCTCCTATTTCACTAAAATATTAGCTTTAAGAATAATTGTAATTGCTGACAAGCTTCAATAAGTTGTAGCACTTTCAAAATATATAAGGCTTATCATCGGTTATCGGTCAATTGGTCAGAATACAAGTTTCGCAATATTACCAATTTTGCTTTGTAGACAAAAGTTTTATCGCCTTAATCCAAACCGGGGATGATAATGTATGAAATAAACAAAACAAAAAGCTTGGTAGTATAAAAGATAAGCAGATAATATATTATTAATAAATCGATTGCTGATATAACCGTAACAGCGCTTTTCATACTGTTGTTGTATACAGGATGATGATTCACGGTGGATAGAGTTTTAGAGGTAGTATATTCACGGTGGATGGAGTATTAGAAGTTGGTATATGAAGAGCGGCTCAACCAATTGTTTTGAAAATGTGGTTACCGGGGTAACCAGATATACTCTACCGGCCTAAAATATTAACAAGAGGGCGGTGTTGCACGTAAAACTGGCAACGACTGGCGTCTTTGTTCATTTAAATGGAATACCCCGTATATTTTTGCATTTTTGTGATTCTACATCAATTTCTGAGCAACATTTGTTAATATTTCCCTATACCTTATGTCAAGCCGTGTTGCCTCTCTACCACAAAATAATCACAATGTTAAGTAAGTAAACATACACATTGTAAGTTACAAGAGTACGTACATGTATGAATTTGAGTGCTGCATTTTAATTATTGAAATAAATTTGAACTACTGCTATGAAATTAACTCCGAATTTTAATTCTAAACATTAGGTATAACTATAATACGAAAATTAATAAACGTAATGTTAATAACAACACTCTATGGCATAAGTTGGTGATCCACTTGCGTTAAATGATCTAAAATACAGGGATTATAAGGTCAGACAGTGATGAAGTTCAACTTTTGGCGGTAAATCTGTAATTGGTCCAATTAACTTGCCTCGACCCTGATGATATTTTCATTTTTTATACTGCTCGACGATCGACGAATACTGGTTTTGGCATGCGATTAAATTGCATTTACGTTTACCTAGTATCATCGAATATGTATCTTTAATTAAGAAACGGCAGCCCTCTATTCCATTGTTCTATAATTTATTAACATAAAAATTAACACAAAATATAGTAAATAATAAATTAATTAAAGAGTTTTCCAAAATGTTTTATGCTGCTATACGTATAATTTTTCACATTCATTCGAGTCTGTATGATATTTCCATAGATTTATAAGACAAGGGAGATGTAATTGTTTACATTTTAAAGCAATCAGAGATCCCCTCGTTTACTCTTTATCTGGTCAACTGCAAGGTCTACTTTATGATTGTACGAAAAACTGTTGCCAAACTGTCAATTGTGTAATTTATATTTTCACATTTAAACTACCATGATTATGGGTTAAGGTTAAAATATTACATAAAAATATTTTTCCGTTTTCTAGTTAAGTAGATAAATCATATTTTCTTTAAAATGTTGCGATAAAAACTAACTTCATAACGCAAAAATGGAATGAACAGGCATCATTGCTCCCTACTCAAATCCGCATGTTCATTGATACCGTTAACAAGCACGTGAATCGTAGTATTTTATAGTATTTTTTTTGTGCGGTGTTGCTGGGAGTCGGAATTTTGCTTTTGTGAATTTTTCAGTGTTTTTCGTAAGGATTTTATTACTATTCTTCAGAAAATGGTGCGTCAGTGTCAAGTGTATGGAAAAGTGAATTCTTTATATTCAAAACTGTCTTTCCACAGGTAAATTTTGCCAAGTTTTGTTTTGTTATTCGGTCGCTACATTTGTCACGCCATATTTACGGATTTTCAGGGGCGTGCTGGCTGGCTTCCTTATCATTTTACGGAATATAGTATGTATATATTATATTATGGAATTGCTTTTGTTATTTTTTAAAATATGGCTGATGTGTTAGTTTTTGGAGTTACCTACACACATACTTAAATATGGTCAAAACAGGAATCCAAGCAAGAAGCTAAGACATCATTCAGCACTTTGCTGCATAACAAATGAAAAAACCTATAATGTTTGGTAAATGTGAAGCCAACATGCAACGTTTGCACACAAAAATTAAAATCAGTTGCGTAACCAAGGTAATTTTTAAAGGTATCCTTTATACTAATCTAAGAGAAAATCACCATTATCAGGCTTTTAAGAGTTATTTTGAAAATAGTAAGTCAAATAACTTGAAACAAAAAGTTGAATTAAAAACTAACACCATGTACATCTTTCTTATTTTAAATTATATTTCACTTTTAAATGTAATTGAACCCTGTATACAGAGTTTGAGTATCTTTGAAAAACTGAAAAATACTTTTTTACACTACTGTATATAGGTTTTTGTAATGTAGTAGGTATACCACCTTTATTTAATTCAGAATTTTAAGTGTTCAAGTTTCAATTTATATTCCTTACATTAAAACTCCGATACTAATTTAATTTCTAATCTCACAAGCTTTTGCTGTTGCAATGTATAGTAGTGATTTTCTTAAAATACCTTTTTTGATGTTTTATTATCATACCCAACCCTTCCAAAAACAGTACGCCTTTGGCGTCGGAAGGAAGTTCTCCCAAAACTTTTGCAACGTTGCACGGAGTCGGAATTTTGCCGTTCTTTCTCTCGGTATTCTTTGTCATACACATTGCCAATGATTGATACAAAACAAAAGGTTATTTATGAATGAACCGTGAGGTCTCTTCTTATTAAGTCTATGGATATTTCATATAAATTTCAGTCGTTGCGTCACCAAACTCAACGTTTCAGTTAAACATGTTATATTTTTTGTCTTCTGATAAAAAGTAGACTTGATATAATGGATAATTGGTAGTAAACTAGTTCCGTTACTACCCCAGCTATTTAAACTAAAAATATGGTAATATGGAGTCATCAAAACAACATTATAGAGCTACATTAAGGCCTGCTCTTGCAGCAATCAGCAACTAGTCAGAAGGACTGTATGATATCGTAAAGAGAGTCCTTTAGGCCGAAAGGCGCTAACATTTGTGACGAAACCAGAAAAATCTTCAGTGTCTCCTTGTACTGGGGCCGTATTTTCGAGATCGTTCGAGCTTAATTCGTGTACGAAAGTACACGAATTTCGCACAAAAATCGGTTTGACTGTATTTTCGAATCATTTTCGAACGCTTCGTGCACGACTTGTTTCGCATGCGGTGACTCGAGTGGGTATGTACCATTCGAACAGAGCAAGATGCATTCGAATGTCAAACTTAATGCAATTCTAACATACCTATTTTTTGTTTAGTCAATGTAATTTATTTTAAAAAATGGCCAGGTTGAATTTCCTCATCTATAAAGAAACATTATAAAAATGCTTTGGCAGATGCTGAAATCTTGGCGGAGAGAGGGGATAGGATGTACCATCCGTTCTTTAACCCTTTTGAGGATTTGTCAGATAGGCGCTTTGTAAAATTATATAGGTTAAGAAAACCTATGACGATGGAGCTTATAAATCTTTTGGAGCCCCAACCTGCTTATACATCCTTTTAGGATATCGGCATTATACATACCAAGAAAAGTAAGTAGGTACAATGTTCGCTTGTATAAAATTCGATTTGCATCCATTTCGTTTTGTAATCCATTTATAAGCTGTCCGTTTGTGTCAAAACTTTTTGTAATTCATATGCTTACCACCTATTTTTCTTTGCACGTTTTGGAAATAAAAAGTATAAAACAGTTCCATTTTTTAGATACATAGGTGCCTTTTTTTAAAAATCCTTTTTAAAGTTACAAACCCTCCAACCACAAACTTTTTCTCATTTTCCTTTTATTTATCCATACACTCCGGTTGAAATATAAAGCACACAAACTAAAAAGATTTTTATGTTTTTTGATGAACAAGAATACGAAAATCGCCAATTTACAAAAATCACACGGCACTTAACAAGTTATAATATAATTAATAAAATAACTTTAATCATAGATAATAAAGACTTTAATCTCAAAATGTGATGTCATACGTCACAAATTCTTCTACGTGTTGTATTCTTGTTGTATTGGACGAGCAAACATTCGAATTGGCGATGTTGCCAGTGCAAATGATACTCGTACACGATAATATTTTCGAAGGGTCTTCAAAAATACGCATTTCGATTCGTGCACGACTTTTTTCATTCGAATTAGACCGCATGCGAAAAAATTCGCATAGTTTCGAAAATACGACCCCTGATATGTGAAACCCGTTATTTTTGTAATAGCAGCTACTCTTGGTACTACTACTTTTATGTAGCAGTTAAAAATAGTTATTTTATAGCACCATTATTAAAGTGCTTTGGCATTGTGCAGCGCTGTATTAGCTGGCAACAGTTGAAATTTTACCTTAACAGAAACTGACTTATTCGCTCTGATTTCAGCTTGCAACCATAAAGATAGCTTGAATAGTTTATTTATATTTTATGTTTCCGACCACCAGACAGGCCGGTTTGGAACTTATTATGCGCTTATCAGAGTGCCATAGGTAGTGGACTCGATGAACGACGTGGCGACTCCTATGGAGATGCCGAAGAAATGCAATGCTAGTCGGGGCACATCGGGGTGTAGTTGTTTTCGGTATCTTCTTCAAATAAATTGCCTTCCTAAAAGACAATAGAGGTCACTGCTATAATGGCGCCTGCGGAAAAGCCGGTCCAAGGATTTTTAATATAAGTTAAAAATCCTTGAAGGATTTTTAATATAAGTTAAAAATCCTTGAAGGATTTTTAATATAAGTTAAAAATCCTTGAAGCAGGTCATTCTGTCTGTCAATTTGACAATAATTGTCAAACCTCCTGTCAGACAGATACTGACAAAGACCCAAAGAGAGCATTACGGTGTGTTTCTCACCACTACTAACATCCACGATGCCCATTAGGCAATCACGTTGCAGCATCGTTCATGGCCCTAACCATTCGTTCATCGAGTTCACTACCTATGCCACTCGTTGATGAGCACATAATAAACGCGAAACCGGTCAGTGTCTGGTGGTCGATCTCAAAGAAAGATGTGGCGACTCTTATGGAGATGCCGAAGGATTGCAATGCCAGTCGGGGAACATTGTCCGTGGAGTAGGTAGTTGTTTTCGGCATCTTCTTCAAGTGTAAAAATAAAGCCTTACAAATGTTGCAATACTTAGTTGTAATCCGAACGTTTTTCTATTTTCTTAGGATTACTATGTTCCTCTTTTGACCTCCTTAACCATAAAATGGAAATTTACGGGCATGAACTTCACTGAAAGTGTATATTATTTATTGTGTTAGAAATATTTTCAGTAAAAGCACTTTCAGAAAGTCGTTTAATTTATTTTCGGGCACATCTGAGATTCCTAACAATCATTAAATAAATACGTCCCATGATAATAGGGTCAAGGCCATTTTTTTTAACTTTTTAGTGGCTCATATGTTAATATAATAACTGACGGAATTAATTTATTTTAATTAACATTATTATTGGGTCTAAAAATAGCCATATGGCAATTCAGATAACATGTGTTATCCTTCTTTCTATTAGGTCACATAAGAAGTGTCAATGGTCTTCGAATATATGTTTGAAATCTATCTTAAAGAGATGTCGGATATATGATAGTCATATTATCAAGAATATTTTAAATGATCTATTCCAGATTCAAAATTACTATATTCTTAATATTACTGAGAAATCAAAAAAGGTTCAAAAAGTGTTATGTTCAAAGACCGAAATCGTCCACTCAACGAGAAAAAGGCCAGTGTTTTAAATTGCAAAAGTCCGAAATTTCACATTTTGTCCGTTTTACGGTGATCACTACAGAAGCTACCTTACGTGATTAGATAAAGTGAATAAAAGTCCATCTGGTGACATTAGAGATACGCAGAAAAAATTTTAAAATTTTACTCGGTTTAATCACTAAAATAATCGCGCAATGTGGGTGTTATCTATAAATGCTCAGAACTCATTCGGCAATTATTAACAAAAACCAGGAATCGCTTCGTTTTTCGGGACAAATAATAAATAATATTTACACACATTTGTATCAAAACAATATTGAATCATCAGTATAATCACAGAGACTACTAATGGTTCAAAGTTTGAAATTACACCCAGTGGGACGTTAAACAGCAATAATGGCTGCGGTCCGTAAAATAGACAGTTACAAACTAATATTTTTGTAGACCAATTTATTAGTCAAAAAATCGAAGGAAAATTATTATGTTTAGATCTTGGTGTTTTGGTGTAGTTGTGCAAAAAACTAGTACTAAAAGCAAAGTCTACATAATTAGAATATACAGTCTGTCCATAAAGTAACCCCCCCCTGCTAACTTTTGAACGAATCGAGTTAGAGAGTTTTAACTAAATACAGGGTGAATCACGTAAAATGAAGTTGATTTTGACGATAAATTCAATTCTTCAAATTCAAAGATGGCGCCACGGGCGCTGTCAACTCAATCTTTTTAAATGGCAAAGTGTGCCGTGTTGCACCTCATTTAAAAGATAATTCAATTATCTACATTCTCGTTTTTGAAAAATGACAATCGAGTTATCCGTTCTTTAGTTTGTATTAACGATATTTAAAAATTTTGCTTTTATCAAGTCTCCTTGCCTTGCTTGCCACTGTCACTGAAACGTCAATAAGGTTCAAGAAAGTAGTTTAGCGTTTAATTTAAGAGGGTTTGAAAGTGTCTACAGGTTTTTTTCTTAATTTTTTAAGTTATTCGATTTGATAGATTTAAGAGAAAATTTAAGAGGAGAGCGGTACTTAAGAATCATGCGGGTGGAAATTTTTCCAAAGATAGAAAGAATACCAGACAATAACATTCAAAGTATTGTATTTCAACAAGATGAGGGGGCCCCACCTCATTTCTATGGACCTGTTACCGATTTTTTAAATAACCATTTCCCAGGCAGATTGATTTGCTAATCCATCTGCCCGATAGAATGGTGGACTCGTTCCCCGGACTTAACTCCTCTTGATTTTTTCTTATGTGAATATTTGAAGTCAAAAGTCTACAGAGCTCCTCCAGTAAATATCGACGAACTACAGCAACGTCTAACACATATGTGTAGAAATATCCCTGCAGAAATTTTAGGAAATATCAGGCCAGAATTTCAAAGTAGACTTTTTATGTGCCAAGCAGCCAATGGACAACATTTTGAATATATATTTAATTCTTTTATTTTTTGTTTTAATAAATATTTGTTCAAATTTGTTGTATTAAAATATTAATTAACATTTTATTCATGGATCAGATTAGAAACAGAAACTAGAGAACGGCTAACTCGATTGTCATTTTTCAAAAACGAGAGAATTATCTTTTAAATGAGGTGCAACACGGCTTACTTTGCCATTTAAAAAAATTGAGTTGACAGCGCTCGTGGCGCCATCTTTGAATTTGAAGAATCGAATTTATCGTCAGAATCAACTTCATTTTACGTGATTCACCCTGTATTTTGTTAGAACTCTCTAACTCGATTCGTTCAAAAGTTAGCAGGGGGGGGGGTTACTTTATGGACAGACTGTATGTATACTTTGCTAAAACCACGATATACAGACACAGGCTAAAACCACAAGTATAAAGATTTATACTTGTGCTAAAACTAACCTCAGGCGAAAAAAAAAATTACGGCTCAATAAAACACCTCCGCCCGCATCGGGTTTTAAAAATCGTCCGTGGCCGGAAATGTTCTCCCGTAAAAACCTTTTTTCACTACCAACTAATTTAGGAGCAACTCTAGCAGGATATGTATTTTAATTTGTACATATAGTAATTTTGACAATGAATAATAGAGAGTTTTTGACCCCTTAAATTCTAGCAATTTAACATAAAAATTAGGATACATATCTTCTCCATGAAACTAGAAAATGTGTATAACTCTCATCTTTATTACAGAATATCGGAAACTTTTGGACCATGTTAATGGAGATTTCCAAGCTGGTGAATTGACAGCCATTATCGGTCCGTCAGGATCCGGAAAAAGCTGCCTCATGAATATTCTTGCAGGATACACGTAAGTACAGTACAGTATTCGTAATAAAATTTAGTCGAAGGTAGAATTTCGGTGCTGTAGAATGTGGACAACCAGGTGTCCGAAAATCTTGTACCAGTTCGATATTTTCACAATTTTCGCCAGTATATAAAGATGCTTTTAGTTTCGGTTAAACTGAAATAAATTATAAATCACCCTCAAATTCCAAATCATGAAGATAAAAATTGACGGCTCTGTTTAACAGTTTAGCTACAGGGTATATGACAGACATATAGGTATTTTTGACTTTTATGCTATTTTCGGAAATGCAAAAATATAAAGGGTATAGACTTCCGGAATAACCGGAAGTAGAAAACAACCGAAAATATTTTTAATAAATAGAGCTTCTGCCAAAAATTTTTAAATTTATATCCTTATTAGTTTTGGAGATACGTCAATACAATAAGTGGTCACCGTATATTATATCTTGTGAAATAGACGATTAAATAGACTAGACCTAGTTTAATAATTTGTGATTTTTATAAAATATTCTATATAAAGCATATTGTTTTTAGATATAGAATACAATAGGTACCTACATATAATTCCGTGATTTAATTCCACAACATGGATCTCTTGAAATTCAGTTGCTAATAATGCTAATAGCGAGTTTATATTTATGAAAACTCTTTGTTATTCTGGGAAGAGCAACTATATTTTACCCAACATATCTTAAATATTTGTTATTATCAGTACACTGGGGGCAAAAGCACTGACCAGTACAGAATTACAAAAATTCTAGAAGGTAGATCATTTCAATTCTAGTTTGTGGGTGTCATTCAATATCGGTCGAGGATTATGTATTTATGGTCACCCTGCGTTATGAATAAATTGTTACAGTGGTTACCAACAATAATATTCGTAACTCTAAATCTGTATGATAATCTTTATTATCTTACGAGACGCTTCATCTGTAAATATCTCTTTTATATTCCCTTTCCTTGATCTGACAAAGTAGTAGGTATTTTTATTTATCTGTATTTTAATAGATTTTAATCCTGTTTGAAGATAAGACAGTTTCAAAATAGTCTGTCCTTAGACAAAGATTTCGAATATCAAGTAGGAAGAAGTATCTATAAAATTTAATAATGGTTGTGAGATATTTACATTACCTAGGTACTTAGTTTAATTTTTTTTTATTAAATTACAGCAATTTAAATGCTATCTCTGTACCTATATTTTTATCTTATTTTAGCTAGTATATCATCATCTTGTATATTTTTATGAATATTATTATAAAAACAACTGTTTTCAAAATAATTTGTAAGTCGGTATCATTCCATACTGAATGGGGCTTTCGCGAATAAGTTCTTTCTGACATTTGTTTTTAAGTAATGTAGTTTTTTTCTTTTGCAAACCTTTTGTTATTTTATTGTTATAGTAAACAAATACGAATTTTATTATAGAACATTATATTTAGTAAATTTCATTAAAATTTACTAAATAATAAATTCAAGTAAATTCTTTAATTAAGAATTTACTTGAATATTTAATAGTTTAATTTTGTAGGTTAAAATATATCTTACTTAAATATGTAGGTAATCAGAATATACAATAAGGAAAATATCTTCATTTTTTATCTGACACTGCTCTTCAGGCACTCATTTGCTTCATCATTCACATTTTGCTTATTATTCTGCCCCATCAAACCCTATATCAATATATTTGTGAAGTAACGTTTTCTACAGGATAGACCTAGGTATCGCATTGAAAGTAATAAAGCTGATATTCATTTATGAACTTTCAAATTGTCCTTTGTTTTTTTTTAGCGAATTTTAGCAACTCAGGTAAAAACCTAAATTATTAATTAGGTACCCACTGTTATGTTTTTTATAAACCTTTGTAGGTATAGTCTTTACAATCTCAATTGAAAATGCATAAAAAATTCCGACAAGCGACACATGTGCTTAAACAAAGAGGCCGCGGTCAAGGTGCAGGTGTTTCTTTTGTCGGAATTTTTTTTTCAGTTTCAATTGACATTATATAGACTTATACCTATTTATCACCATTTTTCAACATCTTTAAAATAGACAAAAGAAGACAGGAAATACCATGAAAGTCTAAACGATTTAGCCTTCTAAAACACAAGCAATTCTTTTTTATTGTAGGTACTTACTAAGAAATATAATTACAAATTAAAATTACCTACCACATACCTACACACGCCGCTGTTAAACCTCTGAAAATTTGCTAGTACTCCGAAAATGTGATATCTACTTGCTCATAAAATATTACCTACATTGTATTAATTTTATCATATCTCTGTCAGTGATAATGAACTGCCCACGATACTTACAGATAAAACCTTGAATAACAAAATAACTTGGTTGCCATTCTATGATAAAACAATAGTTAGTAGCTCGAGCTCCAGTATTGTTCATTTCGAAAGTAGTTTCTAAGATTGTAAGTACACCTGCACTGGAGCTGGAATGTACTCAAATACGGATTACTTCGGTGCACGCGCACTTAGAAAGAACGGGGTCGATGTTTTGCCGTTGATAGAATCGCTTTGGTTTGCGAGTGCATATGCACTGAAAAGGCGCCCATTGACTTAATTTGCTTGGCATCCACTTTATAGTTTGACAACTAGGGGGCATGTAATAAGAAGATCATTTTCTTCAATCATTGGATTATAAAAGAAACTTTTAGGTAGGGACCTACTTTAAGATTTTAGTGTTCGGTCACAACATAGGATGGTTATTATCTGATAGATATTTATAGGTACCTAGTTCCCATAGATTTATAAGACAAGGGAGATGTAATTGTTTACATTTTAAAGCAATCAGAGATCCCCTTGTTTACTCTTTATCTGGTCAACTGCAAGGTCTACTTTATGATTGTACGAAAAACTGTTGCCAAACTGTCAATTGTGTAATTTATATTTTCACATTTAAACTACCATGATTATGGGTTTGGGTTAAAATATTTTTATTACATAAAAATATTTTTCCGTTTCCTAGTTAAGTAGATAAATCATATTTTGTTAAAAACGTTGCGATGAAAACTAACTTCATAACGCAAAAATGGAATGAACAGGCATCATTGCTCCCTACTCCAATCCGCATGTCCATTGATGCCGGTGACAACCACGTGAATCGTAGTATTTTATAGTATTTCTTTTGTGCGGTGTTGCTGGCAGTCGGAATTTTGCTTTTGTGAATTTTTCAGTGTTTTTCGTAAGGATTTTATTACTATTCTTCAGAAAATGGTGCGTCAGTGTCAAGTGTATGGAAAAATGAATTCTTTATATTCAAAACTGTCTTTCCACAGGTAAATTTTGCCAAGTTTTGTTTGGTTATTCGGTCGCTATATTTGTCACGCCATATTTACGGATTTTCTGGGGCGTGCTGGCTGGCTTCCTTATCATTTTACGGAATATAGTATATATATACTATATTATATTATGGAATTGCTTTTGTTATTTTTTAAAATATAGCTGATGTGTTAGTTTTTGGAGTTACCTACCCACATACTTAAATACGATCAAAACAAGAATCCAAGCAAGAAGCCAAGGCATCATTCAGCACTTTGCTGCATAACAAATTAAAAAACCTATAATGTTTGGTAAGTGTGAAGCCAACATGCAACGTTTGCACACAAAAATTAAAATTGTTGCGTAACCAAGGTAATTTTTAAAGGTATCCTTTATACTAATCTAAGAGAAAATCACCATTATCAGGCTTTTAAAGAGTTATTTTGAAAACAGTACGTCAAATAACTTGAAACAAAAAGTTGAATTAAAAACTAACACCATGTACATCTTTCTTATTTTAAATTATATTTCACTTTTAAATGTAATTGAACCCTGTATACAGAGTTTGGGTATCTTTGAAAAACTGAAAAATACTTTTTTACACTACTGTATATATAAGTTTTTGTAATGTAGTAGGTGTACCACCTTTCAGAATTTTAAGTGTTCAAGTTTCAATTCATATTCCCTACATTAAAACTCCGATACTAATTTAATTTCTAATCTCACAAGCTTTTGCTGTTGCAATGTATAGTACTGATTTTCTTAAAATTCCTTTTTTGATGTTTTATTATCATACCCAACCCTTCCAAAAACAGTACGCCTTTGGCGTCGGAAGCAAGTTCTCCCAAAACTTTTGCAACGTTGCACCGTTGAGTGACGAAGTTTTTCGTCACTCAACGGTTGCACGGAGTTGGAATTTTGCCGTTCTTTCTCTCGGTATTCTTTGTCATACACATTGCCAATGATTGATACAAAACAAAAGGTTATTTATGAATGAACCGTGAGGTCTCCTCTTATTAAGTCTATGGTAGTTCCGTACTACGAAGTTTTTTCACTTTTATTATTCAAAGAGAAATTTTAGCTTTATGATTACTCAGCTTAAACAAATATATTTTGTTTACACAAATTTGGATTAGGTATACCTAAATAATTTAATATTCCCCTGTTCCGCACGGCAGGTATTTTTATTCATATAAATTTTATTTGATACAGATTTAATCAGTTTTTATAGGTAGGGACCTATTTAGGTGCCAGCACATTTCCAACTTTTGCTTCTAAAATTAATATTCTAACAAAGAAGCGTTAATTTAACATGTCAAGCATTTACTTAATACCAAATTATTAGGCATTATAAACACCCATATGGGTGTATGGTATGAGAGTGCCACTATAGGGTGTACCCATATGAGTAACTATGTCATATGGGTGTACCTATAGTGCAGGCTTTTAAATCGAGAAATGGTTTTTTTAAGGTTTTCGGTCGCATCAATCACGTCACACTAAAAAGCGGCGGTTACATTGGATGCCGATTCATACGAAATTTTAATCGTATAGTCTTTATAATCTCAATTGAAACTGCATAAAAAATTCCGACAAACGACACACGCGGGTAAACAAAGAGGCCGCCGTCAAGGTGCAGGTGTTTCTTTTATCGGAATTTTTTTTACTGTTTCAATTGACATTATATAGACTATACGAATTTGTACGAATTCGTAAGGACTGGTCTGAAGTAAACAAACAAATGCCTCTTTATGTTGGAGGTTACAGTGCATAAGAACATTTGTTACGATTTCGTACGAATTCGGACGATGTTCTGATGCGACCAAACTATTTTGTTTTTTTCGTCAGTATTCGTGCGGAGTGGAGAGTCGAAGATAGATTGCGAAAAGTTTATAACTTTAATACAGGAAAGAAGGTCTTTGCGAGACAAAAAAGTAAACAGTATCGTAATAGAGACTTAAATATAAATATATGGAGGAAAGTGGCAGAAAGAAATTACTTATAATATTTTTTATTTGTTTCTTTTAAGTTATTACAGAACCGATAAATATAAGTAACAAAATTGATGTTTTCAATTATTAATTTATTAAAATCGAAGAATTTTGGATCGTTTTCTTTAATTTCTGTAAACGATTGTCCAAACTCATCCCCATTCTGCTTCTCCTTAAGAAGTACCTAATCGTCAACCCAAGTGCGTCTTTATTTTGAAATAAAAGCATTTTTAGTCAAGGCGATCTTTCGTAAACGTAATACAGTTTTACAACTGGATTCATTGTCAGTGCAGTTAAAGTATATATATATGCAGAGTATGCACTACTGAACTACTACTGAATACTGAATTCCACTGTCAGTACGCATCTAATGTAACCACTATTAATTACGCATTCGTACGAATAGATTTCTTACGAATTCGTACGAATAAAACTTCGTATGAATTTGCATCCAATGTAACCGCCGCCTCAAGCTGCGTTTATTAATTACCCCCAAGTTTGTTGATTTACTTAAATCCCATTTGGTCACTGACTTATGTACTTACCAAATTAAGAGGTAAAGATAGATAGATAGGTACCTATATGGAGTCGATAAGCATAGATAAAGGAATTATTATAGTGAGTCAGTCAACGGGGTATGAGAATGAAGGTCTGTCATCAAAAAAACAAAACACATTTAGATAACATCCATGATCCCTGATGTTATCTTTCGCCAAACCTGTTTGCATAATGAGTCAAATGAGTAGGTGGTACTGTTTTCATGAAACTGGAATACCAATATTTCTCCGAGGTTATTGTGATTATTATAAATATAACACCTACAAATATAAAAAAAACTTAATATTTTCGTTAATGCTTCTTTATCTGTTCCTTATAACGTAGTAACCCTAATCTATCATACATTATAGGGTTACTAACTGTGTTATTACCATAATGGTAATAGTAACCAAGTTTATTCGTTCCCAAAATTGGTATTCTTCAATTATTTTAAAATTAACTGATGTAGAGGTATCCGGTGGCACTTAAAACTTGATAAAAACGAAAAGTAAAACACCATTTTGTGTAGTGAGTTAAAAACATAGACATGGATAAAAATAGTTCATAAACAAAATTTCAGGTTAACTTTCTACTTCAGTGTGAGGCAGTGTGTGATAACAATTTAACACTTTAGTATTTCTGGGATACAATGCACGCGGTAACTATGGGAGACGTGTAATTTGTGTGCCCTTGTGTAGAAAATAACCGTAATAGCATAACATATTAAGCGGCAAAGTGAACGTTTTCTGGACTCACAGAAGAAATGGACAGACGGGGCGAAGCCGAGCCTGGCCACTTGTGGAAGACCGGAAAACCACTTTCCCGCCATGGAGCACACAAGAAAAAATCATAAACTTCGAAACGCTTTTAATTTACAAAAAAAAAATAGTTCTTTGAAATATTGATACTAAACACAGGATTATGAATAGTGCAATTAGCAAGGGCAATATATACCTTGTTTAGATAAACTCAATAACTGAGCTTTTGATTTGAATTGATTTTATTAAATTCGCCTATATTTTTTTCTCATTTATAAAAAGCTTTTAAAAATAATTATAAAGACAATAATTACTCAGGAATGATGACCTATTTCGAATTTTACTCAAATTTAATTTTGTAAGTAAATAGCCATTTTACAAGTTTAGGTTGGTGTTCTGACAATTTGTTATCAGGAAGCAAAAGTGGTTCTTATAAGAATACTTAGATTTTAGAATATCATCGTTACCTGCCAGGAATGGTGCTTAGGTATATGATTTAGATGAATTTATAAATTGATTACTGATTTTAGAACTAAATTTATGTAAGATACACGTGGTAATTTGAATAATTTACTGAAGTAGGTAGGATAGGTGCAAACGTCAGTCTTTCAATTTTATTGTTAGTCGATTAAAATAAATCTTGTAGGTAATTATAGGTATTAAATTTAAAGAGTATAAATGGGGGATTATTATGATAATATGAATCATTCGTCAATTAGTCGGATTAGTCGCGAGATTGACTTCATCTTTTTTCTTGATTTGTTACTTTTGGTGACTCGTCCGAATATGTTCTAAAGAAGTCTTGCGCCAATCGGTTTAGGTTTATTGCATAAATAAAACGTATATTTTAATCTATTTCTTTAATAATAATAATAATAATAATAATAATAATAATAATAATTAAAATTACCTTTACTTCAGGCAGATCGCTTTTAAAACACGTTTCATGAAATTAAATAATAGAAGAAACTAAGATATTTGCAGTTCCAGTTCTCATGTTGTATATTTTTTCTAGAAATACTGGTGTAACAGGCCAAAGATTAATAAACGATGAAGTTCGTGACGAGAACATTTTTAGGAAGAAATCTTGTTACATAATGCAAGACGACAATCTTCAACCACTTCTCACTGTTCAAGAATGTATGAATGTAGCAGCAAACCTTAAAATAAATTGGACCTATTCTCACAAGGAGAAGCACAACAAAGTAAACATACACTTCGTTTTCATTTTTCGTAGTTTTATTCAGACTATTTCAGATAAAGGAGATCCTCGAATCTGTCACTTTATGGGAGCATAGAAAATCTAGGACTAGTGCTCTTTCTGGAGGCCAGAAAAAAAGACTGTCTATAGCTTTAGAATTATTAAAAAACCCAGAAGTTATGTTTTTTGATGAACCAACAAGGTAAATAGCTAAAAATAAACCTTACATTATTATGACCTATTAGCAGTGACTAGAAAGAATATAGTCACTGCTATTAGGTAGGTACTGAAGCTGTACAAATAATAGATCTTTGATCATTGTACCGTCGTCTCGGCAACAAAGACTATATTTCTAGTTACACACGACAAATGATTATGTGATTAAGTCTATGAACCGTACCTATAACTATAAATCTTGACTAGGTACATTATTTTTTTATATGTGGTCAAACAATAAAGACAGAATATAATTTCTACCTATATACGCGATTCATTTTAAATTTTAAGATCGAAGCGCCAAACGCCAAAATGGCAGTAACGGCAGTAACCTATACTAATCTACGTTCACTGACACTGACGTTTGAAATTTTATTCATCAAAGATTTGTTGCCGAGACCTTTAAACCAGGTAAAAGCTTGTAAAACTATTTTGAAAGGGGTAAGTAGTGATATAAAATTAAAATAGATTTCAATATTTTTCGAGCGTTCAATCTGAAAATGAAATTTAACCTCAAAATATGTCAAATTCTTTATTGGGCATACGGCATACCTACCTTTATGGAAATAGTCATCCTTAGAGAAAGGTAAAGAGCACACTCTCTACTCTGCGTTCTTTAGCTTCTTTATCCATACTTGTCTCCTGTAACTCTGTAATGTTCAACTTATAGTTTCCCCGATAGCTCCAGATTTTCCCGCTTTTGGAAAAGTATGAAACTGATCTCGGGGTTTTTCTTTGTACAAGAGGAACAATGACGCTCACAACAATAACGATTCATATCTAATCAAAGCAATTAACTAATATAACAACGGATATTTCAAAATTCACAATAGACATACATACGCAAAACTGAACCAATACCACATGCGTTAGTTGTGCGTGCCGCCAGTAGGTGGCGTATTGCTTAGCAAGAATCGCGTATAGCTAGTAGATTCGTATTCGTACTATTCGTAGTTAGATATGTAGAATATATTTTCACTTATCATGCAGTATATACCTATTAATTTACATATTATGTGCTATTTACAAATAAATAAACATTTTTTTCAGTGGATTAGATAGCTTAACATCAAAGCAATGTGTTATGTTACTAAAACAGTTAGCTTCTACAGGACGGACCATCATTTGTGCAATACATCAACCCAGTGCGATGATTTTCGAGATGTTCGACCATCTATATGTATTAGCTAATGGAAGATGTTTGTATCAAGGATCCGTAAAAGGATTATTGCCATATTTAGAAGAAACAGGGTTGAGATGTCCACCATATCATAATCCAGCGGATTACAGTAAGTTGTATGTGTTTTATAATGCTTTTATTTTGATTTCAAACTTGTAAATTTTTAGTCCTTGAGATAGCATCAGGAGAATATGGTGATTATACAGATATTTTAGCAAATAAATCAGAAAATGGGCTTTGTCCAGATTGGAGAAAAAAGCAGAGAAATTTTATACACCTTGAAACTTCTGAACATATAAGTAGGTAGATAAAAATGTATTGAAACTGGAAACACTTGGGGTTTACATCTTTCTTTATACTTATAGGAATTAAGCCAAAAAGTTAACTAAGAGATAAATTATTAATGAAATTATCAAATATTATGGTTCAATAAAGTTTTATATTTCCTCGTTACCTATTATCATAGGTATGGAAAGGAATAACCGTATTATCTTTAAGATATGTCGTATTTGCCTGATTTTATATTATTTTTTAGCCAAAGCTATGCGTGCAAAGGACTTAACTCCAACCACTGAATCATCTAATATATACCCAAGAATCGACAGACATAAACATAAAGACTTGCCCAGTCCGTGCTGTTATGGATCTTACCCCACTTCGTTTTGCAACCAATTATGTGTTTTACTTAATAGAACGTTCTTGATACTCACCAGAGATCGTACACTAGCTTATGCCAGGCTAGGCACGCATATAGGCATAGCAATTTTTATAGGAATCTTGTACCATGGCATAGGAGAAGATGCATCCAATGTGATCAACAATTTTAATTTTATGTTTTTCTCTGTTATGTTTCTTATGCTAACAGCTTTCAACTGTGTCATAACTACTTGTAAGTATTTTTTTTGTTTATTGTACCGTTTTTTATCTTAATAAATTAATTAATTAAGATCAAATTAATTTATCCATTCATAATAGTTATAACTATGAATTTTTTAATATTGGCAACTATTTAATTTTGTAATTTTGATTTTAATATAAAGGGTGTAAAAATGTATTATTATTGAATTTGTGTTACATGTTTAAAAAATATTCATAAAAGCTTTGTATTGTAATCACAACCTCCCTCAGTGTGTTAACTTGAGATATTTTTATGTATAGTTAATGAACCTGCTAGTATTTTTAAATCTTATATCATTAGTCTTGAAATCTCGCTAACCGGTTCAGTTTATCTACATGATATTTTTTTTATATTTTCATCTAGTACCGATCTAGTTATCTAGCAGAATGTCAACTTGGTGTTAATGTGAGTGATTCAAATCAGTTGATGTTTGACTAGCTAATGAGGTTTTCCAGGTTTCCCTTATTCCAGCACTGAATGGTGGTTAGGACTTATCAACCTAAGTCGTTCCTGAGGCGCAATTGCAGCCCGCTAAATAAGTCCCTCCCCCACACAAGTCTCTGACTTTCAGACCAATCCTAGTGATTAGAATGAGGGGTAGAGATATCCTTATACCTATTTTTTTGGATATGTTTTATTCTTGGAATATCTTGTCTGCTTTATACAATCCTACCACATAGTTATCTGCATTTCTATTCCTTTTCATTTGTCAAAAATATACTGGAATTTTTATTTTTAAAGTCTTAATATCTGTTAGTACAATGTGAAACAAAATTCAAGTTGTTAATTGATAACTTTCTTTTTAGTTCCATTAGAATTGCCAATTTTAACCAAAGAACTGTTCAATAAGTGGTACTCACTGAAGTCATATTATTTGGCTATCTCACTAGCTGATATCCCAATACAGGTAGGGTTAAAAATGATTTATTTGGTATTATACTTTTCATTTAGTTAAAAAATTTTGATCAGTGATCTGGTATTCATTTATGATACTAATATTTTATTTAGACGACTATAAATTATTGTTTCTTTAGTTAATTTTACTGTAGACATAGGAATAAAATTTATAAATTACGTTTTATATTTCAGATGGTTGCTACCGTAATATATGCGCTCGTTACTTACTTTCTCACCATGCAACCCTTGGATCCATATAGAATAGTCCTATTTCTATTTATGTGTATATTAATTTCACTAGTTGCTCAAAGTTGGGGACTATTGATTGGAGCTTGTATGGACATCAAGGTAAGAAATTCTCACAGTATAATCTCTACAATTTTTACAATTTACAATTGTTACTGTATAGCAACAGGTATCCCCCCCACCATTCGACCATTATCCTGACAAAATGAAGATTAGTGAAAGAAAATCAAAACTCCCTTCAAATAAATTCTTTAATAACTTTGATCAATGGTTTTACTAAAAGAAGCTGTGAAAAAGAAATACCTCGCATTTAAATATTTGTTTGTTTCAGAATGGTGTAATATTTGGTCCATTTTGCTTTTTGCCCTTCACAATTTTCTCCGGCTTTTTCGTCCAGTTAAACGATTCTCACCCATACATGCGCTGGATTTTCCATGTTTCCTTCCTCAGGTATGGATTCGAAGGTCTCATCCTATCTGTATTTGGCTACAACCGTGGAAAATTACCCTGCAACGCAGATTACTGCCATTTTGTTCATCCAGAAAAGTTCCTTGACCAAATGGACATGGAGCATGCTAGTTATTCCATGGCTGTAATTTTTTTGATTAGTTTAATTACTGTTATAAGGTTTGCAGCTTACTTTGCACTCAGTATTCAGATAAAAAGTAATCGTAACAGAAGAAAGTAATAGCTTCGGGCCCAGCAGCATTAAATTGTTGTAAAAAAATCCAAAGAAACTGCTTTTATAAAGCAGTGACAATGTGTTCATAATTATTGTATGAAATGTGATTTTTATCTTTAGGTGACAGTATGGTAATCTGTGAATTTTTTAATGTATAACTATTTTTTTTTTATTAAATAAAGGTACCTACATAATATGTAGATTTATCAAATGGTTTTGTTTATTTTCAGTTTCATATTTCATGTAACAAAAATTTGCCTGTAATAAAATATTTTACACTACAGAACTTTTATATTATTTTATTACCAAATAGTAGATATCTAGGCTAGATATCTAGAATAAGAATAACACTAACATAGTAAGAGTAAGAAGGCTCATGAGGGTTAAGCCCTTTGAGTTAGTGAATTGATTATATTAATATAAAAGCAGAGTAGGTACCTCGGGTTAGTCAAACTCTAAGGTACACTACACTAGTGACACAGTTGACTTGACATTTTAATCTGCGTGAGTAGGTAAGACCTTAGCTTTAAGATTTTCAACTTTAGTTAAATTAGGATAGAATCAAATTACTCATTGATCTCCCTTTGATCAGATTGTAATAACAGCAAAATACCCTT
The DNA here is from genome assembly GCA_963924545.1 of Pogonocherus hispidulus. Lineage (NCBI taxonomy): Eukaryota > Metazoa > Arthropoda > Insecta > Coleoptera > Cerambycidae > Pogonocherus > Pogonocherus hispidulus. The sequence continues at coordinate 9,601,920 of OZ004699.1, forward strand.
CAAGGGGTATTTTCTATTTATATATAAAAAAAAATTGTACTTTTTGGCTAGTTACCGTATGTTTTTGGATACTTTATGAAAACTAGTTATGGTCATTAGTAATTATTACCAATCCCATACCATACCAAACGCTGATACAAGAAGAAGAAGAAGACGATTTATAAAAAAATAAAATGAGAATAAAATTGTCATAATTGTCAAGCGAGTAAAAGGTTTTACAAAACAAAAAACTGTTTTTCAATTTTTGATAACTTTCAAGTTTTCTTTTCGTAAATGGTTTATTTTAGTTTTTATTATGTAGTCCAAGAAAAAAATTATGAAACACAATGGTGTACTTAACAGTTATTATTATTAGTGTAAAAGTAACCTAACTTTTACCTATATAATTTAACACTAAAAAGATGGCTTTAAATGATGATCTTTACTTAAAAACTGAACCAAACGATGAAAGCGAAGATTTAATGGTTTTGAAGACTGTAAATCCAGACTTTCGTGTCAAATTGGAAGATGATACTTTCCTACAAGACAGACCAGAATTTGTAAGTTTACAAAGTGCTACTAAATACAGTGTGTATATTAAGGAAGATAGTGAAGATTCTTATCAGAAATGTATTCCTCATGATAATGCAAATATCGAAGTTATACCTGAGGGTTTATCTGAAAATATTAAGCATGCTACAAGTAATGCAAATATTTCCCATCCAGATATTACTGATGAAACAATTACAGAATCACCAGAAAAAACAGAATCCGAAGATTCATCAGGTGATGAAACTGATGATGAATTTACTTGCCGAGTTTGCAAACAAACATTTGTCGATGAGTTTGAGCTAGAATTACATTTTAAATCGAGAAGGCTATATGAAAAGTGTTACAAGTGTTGTGGTTGCGATAAACAGTTTAGGGACAATACACAGTTAACTGTTCATTCTAGAAAACACACAGGAGAGCAGCCATATGCATGTAAAGTTTGTGGGAAGAAGTTTTCAGTTAATGGTAATTTAAGTAAACATATGCGTATTCACACAGGAGAAAGGAAATACGAGTGTGATACTTGTCAGCGGAAGTTTACACAATTTGCCCATTTAGAGGACCATATGAAGACACATTCAGGTACTCGACATTAAAATACAATAGTTATCTGAAATTTCCCCAGATATTAAATTGTTTGTATTCTTTCCTTGTTTATTTGCTGTATTTTTTATTATTGAATGTATTCTCTGCTTGGCTTATTCATAGCTATTTACCTTCCAAAGCCACGTATGTATGCATTAATGTTTTTCAATTAGAAATTGTACTTAGTTCTCAACGCGAGGATTAAGTAAAAGGTAATATATTGAATATATTCTTTGTTCAATATTAGGACAGATATTTTGATTTAATTCCATTTGTGCAATTGGAACATTAGCCATATTTATGTTTAAGAAATAATCCAAATACTTAACCAATTCAGTAACTTTTACATAGTTATCTATATGTACTTATATATTTTAGGGGACAGACCATTTATTTGTGACTTCTGCAATAGTGCCTTTAAAACAAAGGCAAGACTGAGAAAACACAAAAAGTCTCATGAAGACGATAAGATTACTAAGAGGTCTGTGCCATGTCCGGTTTGTAATAAAATAATGAAAAGCACGAAACAACTTTTGGCTCATATGGATACCCACGAAGATGGTACACCTAATCCATTCCCTTGTAATATTTGTGGAAAGACTTACAAACACATGTTTTCATTAAATTTCCACTTGAAAATGCATGGAGGTGTGCGGGAGTTCAAATGCAATTTGTGTGATAAAGCCTTTTGCAATGCAAGTCATTTAAGGAGACATATTAACTCTCATACAGGTAAGAGATATGGATGGCGTTTATATTTTTTCTACTCATTAAATAATTAGTAATTACAAGGGGTGTGTCCATAACAACCCTACATTATGCATTTATGGTTAGTACAAATTACTGACTATTAAAAATAATGAAAACTCTGCATATGACTGGGGAATTATTCCTTTACTCGAATAATTTATAATTCTTCCTATCAAAAAAGAAATCAAAAGTGTATATAGATATTACACATTAATATGAGTAGAAAAAATATTAACACATTTAACATTACAAAGTTAAACACTTTGCAAAACAAGTTGCATATCAGATCTTTGATTTTTAGGAATAAGGCCTTACAGTTGTGAACTATGCATGCGAGCATTTCCTTCCCAACAGAACTTGAAGCGCCACATGATGACACATACGGGAGAAAAGCCTTTCTCGTGCCAGGAGTGCAGCAAGGGTTTTCTTACCTTGGAAAATCTCAACCGCCACAAAAGAACACATACAGGAGAAAAGCCTTTTCCTTGCGATATCTGTGGAAAATTTTTTGCACATAGGTTTGTTAACAGTTCATTGGATATTCCATATTTCACGAGTTCTTGGTACCGACTTTGCATTATATTTAATAACAGGATCATTTTGAGAATTTTTTTTTGCAAATATTGAACGTAAAGTAAATATATAGTTAGTTAGTAAATGATAGAAATTAGATATCAGTGAATGAGATTGTTACGTAATGAATTAATTGTTACAACTAACAAAAAAAGTCTGTAGTTTAATAAATATTTACTAACTTTATTTTTCCAGCACTACTGCCAAAGAACACCAACGGATCCACACAGGTGACAAACCCTTCGGATGCAGTATATGTGACAAACGGTTCTCTCTCAATAAAGCCCTGTATAAACACATCCGTGAACGTCACCCCATATTCTTCCCTGAATTCAAACGCCTAAATGATCTGCCCCCAAATGTTAAACGAGCCAGGGAGAAGATGAAGAAAGAACTGGAAGAAATTGATGTAAAAAACGTAACAATAGTGACAGACATTAATGTCACAACTGACAATAAAAGTGATATAGTTAAAAAGTGTGAAGATCCTGATGTTGAAGAGAAGGCGAATGAGATACCTTTTATTAAGGTTGAAAAACAAGAGTTTGATGACTGTTATTGAACAATGAGTGGGGAAATTTGATAAATGTGTTTAAGTTGGGACCTCTCATTGTATTTCTGATGATATTATGTATTTTGAGGTTATAGTTTTACTACACTGCTTGTGTGTCTTGTGAAGGTTGAGTCTGATGTACATTGTTATCAAATTATATTTAATATTATAAATTATATCCTTGTTTGAGTAACATATTTACATGTGGATGTGGCGTCATCTATACATTTTTTTATGGCAGCCCGTATGAACTTATTGTTTCATATTTTTTTGAAAATATGTGCTATTTAATTTTTATTACAATAAACATTGAGATAATGTATTTAAATTTACTTGATTAAACTAACATCAAATTTAAAATCGAAAATAAGTTTTGACAGCAGTGGCAGAAGAATAACCAATACAAGAATATTCTGGCTAATTATTATACTTATACTTGAAAGTTCTTATGAAAGTATTGTTAATTTTTGCAAGAATATTTATGATTTTTTATTATTTGATGGAAACTATGTTCACCATTTCCACTGGTACAGTTAAACTTAATTATTTTTTTTTTGTCAATTACTCCAGATTGTAATTGTAGGTTAGTCAATTATAATTTATAGTTATAATATGGGTAATAGATTTGTATGTTATTTATAGTAATTTTGTTATTTAATATTGTATTACTATTACAAAATATTATGCAATATACAAATATAGACAGTTATATACATGGTTTTGTTCATTTATTTAAAAAAATTGAGTATTATCAGAGACTTATATTCTATACGTCTCTGGTATTATCTACTGCAACTTGGAACTCATTGCAAGGACATATTACTGTCTCATAACATGGACGTAGTTTTCCACATAACACCAAAACACTACCGCGCTCGATGCACGTTCGCCAACCAAGTTGGCATCATCTGGAGATGATTAAAACTTGAATTGAATAAAACTTGAGTAAAATTTGAGTCATAATCTTCTGATGAAGCCAACTTGGTTGGTGAAATGTACGTCGAATGCAGTTCACATTCATCCGCCGACCATAGTACCTTCTCTTGATATAGAGTTGCCTCTCATGCTACATATTAACTTAAATAAATTAAATAGAAAATAAAAAAAATAATTATTAAATAAAGGTGAATGGAACACCTACAAAAACAATAAAATTAACCGATTGCATCATAGCATTGTATTTCCGTACCTATCACAGTGGTGTTAATCAAGCAAAAGTCTGTGGATATAGCTACAGTATCTTCGTTTAGGTTTCTTGGTTAAATACTATATGATAAAAAGCTATAAATAATACCAAATTAACAATTGCAATAATTACTTTCTAGTTTTTCATCATGTCATTTTCATTTATAATAATTTTAATTAGTAGTATTATATAAGTACTTATGTACTTTTTCAAGTTATACATTTTGTCCCAGTAAACTCTAGTAATCCAAAATATTATTTTTTGTTACCTATATAATATTATATTGTACCTTTATATTTGTAACGAAATTCTTTCCACATAAATTGCACTTATCAGTCAATAAGCAAGTTTTTTTATAGCTACATATTCAGCGTCATTCAATAATAAACGAAGGTAAAACAGACTAATAATTAGTGCGAGTTTAGGTATATGTTTTAAATAAAAATAGAGGGGAAAACTTTTTTCTAATAAATAAAGAAATATTTCAAATTTCGCGGTAATATTTGGCCATCTAGCGACGGAATAGTCAATTACATAATTTTCTTTTTCACTTCGTGTCAACGTGAGAGGTTTGTATTTATTTTTCAAAACAAAAATCTTTAATCATCTTTGAAATTATTACTAATTTGTAACTATAATGGACTAATTCAAAAATAAAAGATTGTCAAATAACGCGGTATATATGTATTTTTCAACGAAAAATTTGTGAAATTAATTTCCAAAACATTTTTGTAGGTTATGTCGTACATGTTATTTTTTCATAATCTCCGTTTTATTGTAATTAAATGGCAGTAAAACTTTAATTTCTGTTAATTGTAATTATTATCCAGCCATTTTATTAACGTGTATAAGGCATTTAAATTGTTCTTTTTTTTAGTTCGACAATGAAGCAAATAGTGACCAACCAAACTGTGAAAATCCCAGAAGGGATCAGTGTAACCGCGAAATCTCGCGTAATTACAGTTAAGGGCCCCAGAGGAGTCCTTAAACGTTCCTTTAAGCATCTGGCTTTGGACATTCGTATGGCAAGCCCCAGACTACTGAAAGTAGAGAAATGGTTTGGAACCAAGAAGGAATTGGCTGCCGTAAGAACTGTGTGCTCCCATGTAGAGAATATGTTGAAAGGAGTTACAAAAGGTTATCAATATAAAATGAGAGCTGTATATGCTCATTTCCCTATTAACTGTGTTACTACAGAAAACAACAGTGTTATTGAAATAAGGAATTTCTTGGGAGAAAAATATATTAGAAGGTGAGTTCTTAATAAAGAAGATACTGTTATTTACATTGACACTGTTTGCTTTGTTATTTTTGTATGTTGATTGAAATAGTTTTCATATTGTAGATGACATATTGTTTGATTGAATATTGTCAATGTCTACTTATGGTATACAATAGTCTTATTAAAGGCCTATTCAAAGCAGACAAAAATTGAAAAGAAAAGTAAAAAAGTATTACCTAGTATAGGGACCAAATTGCCTGCTTTATTAAGACAAAGTTGAAGAACATACTTTATATAAGTATCCGTATCTGTATATTTATACTTTTTCTATAAGTTTTTAATTTTTGCTTTGTTTGTCATTAGAACTTATATTCAGGGATCACACTGAAAAGAAGTTCATTCATTATTCTGTTTTACTACAGTTCAGTTAGCACTAAAAGCTTTAAAAGTAAATGCTTTTAAAGCGACGTTCGATTCAAGTATACCTAATACGCATTCTGTTCATTTTTCGACTTCACATCTGGTTTCATTCATTCTTTCATTTATTATTTTCATCATTATAGGTACCTATAATTTTCTGTAAATCAGTTATAGTTTCTGTTTGCCATTAGAACTTTACATAACTATTTATTTAATATGGCTGCCAATATAACCATTTTTTTACAAAAATAGGAAAAATTAAATTACTGATTTTGTCACATAGTTAATAGTTTCTTGAATATAGAACAGAAACTATTATTTTTTTTAGTATAAAGTTTGATTTATATTTATTTTTGTTCTAGAGTAAAAATGGCACCCGGTGTGACCGTTACAAACTCCCAGAAACAAAAAGATGAATTGATTATTGAAGGAAATTCCCTAGAAGATGTATCAAGATCAGCTGCTCTTATCCAACAATCTACCACGGTAAAAGACAAAGATATTCGTAAATTTTTGGATGGATTATACGTTTCTGAGAAAACTACAGTGGTACAAGACGAGTAACTTGTATTTATAAAATAAATTTAAAATAAGTTTTCATCATGTATTTATTACTCGACCCAAAGCCTTTTGTGTTCAATTTTATCAATGAAACAAATTAAGAAAAATTGCACAACAACTTAACCTCTAGATTTGAATTCCTGATACTTTTATATGGATAAACAAATAATCAAGCATTTAAATATGGAGTTTTTTATCTAGGAGATATGGATAATCAACCAGTTAATAATTATACGCACCTGACAGCTAACTGACCGATTATTCTCGTTCTGGGAATAATGCCCGATATCTTCAAATCGGTGGAATGTAGGTATAGGGAATGTTAATACCAATATAAAGAGAATTAAGTAGTACATAGGTTAACATTATACCAGGGTATTCCATTTACAATAAGTGAGTTATTGGGTCTTGAATTTGTCACAATTGGTCAGCCCTTTTTGGACACCCTGTGCTATTGGCTACGCGAGTACTACTACTATCTATTGTTCGATTAGCCGTATTAACAACTGGCAAATAAGAAATGAGATGTAGAAAACTGTGCAAGGAGCCCATCGATTTACATTAGTTTTGATATTATGAGACAGATGGCTCTGATCAAAATAGCTATCGCAATTTATTTACAGGGAATGAAAACTCGCATTCTCAATCGTAACTGCTAACAGAAATTCTCGACTTAGCTCATCTCTACAAATTACAAATACCAAAATAAGTCGTAATTCCATAGAATTATGGTACATACAACGGCAAAATATTACACTACCGCCATCTATAGTTTGGTTGCTCGTATTAACAACAGGCAATAAGAACTGAGATGCAGAAAACTGTACTAGGAACCAATGGAGTTACATTAGTTTTGTAACTATGCGATAGATGACTCTGATCAAAAAAGCTATCGTATTTTAATTCTTAATGAATGGATGCTGGCATTCGCATTCGTAACTCCTAACAAAAATTCTTGACTTAGCTCATCTCTACAAATTACAAATACCAAAATAAGAAGTAATTCCATAGAATTCTTGTACAAACAACGGTATAATATTGTCCACGCGAGAACTGCTGCCATCTATAGTTGGGTTGTTCCTATTAACAACAGGAAAGTAGCAAATGAGATGCAGAAAACTGTGCTAGAAACCCATCGATTTACATTAGTTTTGATAGTATGCGATAGATGACTGATCAAAATAGTTATCGCAATTTAATTTACAGGGAATGAAAACTCGCATTCTCAATCGTAACTGCTAACAAAAATTCTCGACTTAGCTCATCTCTACAAATTACAAATACCAAAATAAGTCGTAATTCCATAGAATTATTGTACATACGACGGCATAATAGGACTCTAGGCATAATATTACACTACCGCCATCTATAGTTTGGTTGGTCGTATTAACAACAGGCAATAAGAACTGAGATGCAGAAAACTGTACTAGGAACCTATGGAGTTACATTAGTTTTGATACTATGCGATAGATGACTCTGATCAAAAAAGCTATCGTATTTTAATTCTTAATGAATGGATGCTGGCATTCGCATTCGTAACTGCTAACAAAAATTCTTGACTTAGCTCATCTCTACAAATTACAAATACCAAAATAAGAAGTAATTCCATAGAATTCTTGTACAAACAACGGTAAAATGTCCACACGAGCACTGCTGCCATCTATAGTTGGGTTGCTCCTATTAACAACAGGAAAGTAGCAACTGAGATGCAGAAAACTGTGCTAGAAACCCATCGATTTACATTAGTTTTGATAGTATGCGATAGATGACTGATCAAAATAGCTATCGCAATTTAATTCATGGAGAATGAATACTCGCATTCGCAATCGTAACTGCTAACGAAAATTCGCGACTTAGCTCATCTTTACAAATTAGATATACCAAATAAGATGTCGTAATTCCATAGAAAATATTGGTTACGCCAGCACTACCGCCATCTATAGTTCGGTTGCTCATATTAACTACAAGCAAATAAGAAATGCAATGCAGAAAACTGTGTTAGATACCCATTGAGTTACATTAGTTTTGATAGTATGCGATAGATGACTCTGATCAAAAAAGCTATAGCTATTTAATTGACACAATAAAGCTCGCAATGAATGAAAATTCGCGACATACCTAGCTCATCTCTACAAATTACAAATACCAAATAAGAGGTTGTAAAGTGAAAGATATTAATATAATATTATATGAATATTTAAAAAAGTATAATATTCTTTATGGGAGGTCGAGGGAGATTTTCTCAACCTTCCATAATTAAGTTTTACTATGTGGGTAGGTATAATATGTACCGTATTAACTTTAAATTACTATCTAGGTACTAACTTCAAACAAATTCTGCATAATTTTTAGTTAAGTTACTAAATATTTAACAATATTTAGTCAATGCAATCATAACGCGCCTTATTATGGCATAAGAAGCTTTTTAAGGGTAAACTTTAGAAGTTTACCTTGGTTCTGTACTCTCGAGGTCTTAGAAAATACTGTATGGTATTGTAAATATATGGTATGTACCTATGTATTTACCTATGTAAAGACTAGTATTTGTTTAAAAAATACCTACCTGTAAAGAACCCAATGCATTAGGTAAAAAATCTGCTTTCATGGATGCTTTAAATTCTAGAATAAAAGACAGTTTCAGTATCATTTTTTTATTTCTGATTTTGAAACAAAAAATTTGGTTCAGTTTAGAGCAACTTTTTTTGACAGTCAGCCATAGACGAGTATATTCAAATGTTAACATATCGAGTCCATGAATTTATCCTTAAATAAAGAGATGACACGGCATCAAAATAAATTATAAAATCACTATAAACTTCCTCTTAGCTTAAAAGATAAGCTTCCATTTCTTTGGTAATAAAATATAAGTCAGATTTGTAAGTATTTTAAATTATACAATTGTATCATATCACAGCGGCTTACAACCAATTTAGAGCTATTTTTTCATATGTTAAGGTACGGCGCAGACAATTAAAACAAATACACACTCCAACTTAATGATTTAACCAACTCTTTATCTAGGATTTATGAATCTGCCAATCTCTCTCACATTTTCAGGCTCCCTGATTTCATAAATAAACTCTGCATCGGGATTGACAGGCGCGCCAGAGTCGGCCATAATTTGATTTACTCGTATGTCTCCTGATAAATCTATTGGCTTCATTGGGTGTTCATCGCGGGTTATAGAGTTATCCTCGAAGGGCTCGATGGACTTGATGTTGTTCCATACTGGCCCCAGGTTGGTGGAATATTTGAATTTTTGATAGGGATCGTTATCCACCTCGTCGAAGCTCTCGATGTTGTCGAATTGCAGGGCCTAATAGAAAAACAAGTGCATGGAAGTGAAAAGTGCAAAGGTAACCAAAAAAGAACAGTAACCAGAGTTTGTTGCTGGTAGTAGGTAAGCTCTGAAGGAAAAACAGGAAACTGGTGGTTAGTCATTGAAAATACTTTGTTTTTTTATTACATTAAACACAAAACAGAGTTTGCCATTTTTCTTTGTAACATAATAATAAATAGGTAGGTCTCTAAAAAGGCCAAACTAATAATGTTACTTTATTACGTTGCCAATTGACTTAATATTTCTCATATGAATTAAATTCTTCACCGAATAATAATAGTTATTCATAAATAGACATAAAATCATCTTTTGATCATATTCAGTTATGTTCTTGGTCACTTATGTTTATAAAAATATTGTTAGGAATTGCCTGTTTCAGAAAAATTATGTACAAATAAAAAATTTACGATAGTTTCTTACATCACTGACGTACTTTCTGAACTATTAAAAAATAAAAAGATTACTGATGTGAAATATGTTCACTTTGGTAGCTGTAAATAAAGTATTTTTAACGATGAAGACAGGGTTAAAGGAGAAGTTAGTAGGTGTAAGTTAAAATGATAAATATAGGCACAGAGATAAGTACTAAGAAAGTAGAACTATAACACCGGATGAAATGATATGTTATAAAGAAAAGTGAAAAACGTTATGAAATATGCAATTGTACAAGTACATGAGTAACGTGTCTTTTTTAATAAAATACTTTATTAACAAGAATTTATATTTTCAACTAATACAAAAAATATCACTGTATACCGTACCTAACTAAAACTATATAATATACAATAATTGTAAAATATTTATATTATATTATATAGGTAGATAATATTATATATAAGCCAGCAATTACTATTAGGTTGATAGTATAACATGTTAATAATTACATATTACTGATTATATAAGTAGGGGGAGGCTTTATTGTTTTAGATTATGTGATTAACGTGAAAATCATGCACTAATTGCCTGTAATTTTTCTGGAGCGCTTTTAGTACGAACCTCTCTACTCTTGGGGATCTCATTCTCAATGCTACTCTCAACGGACTCTCTATCTCGGAGTGTTGGTGTGATAGTGACGGCTTCTGCATTGCTGTCGGTAGTCAATTCACTGCTATCTGGTCTCACATCGATGATGCGCACCTTGAAGAAGGCTCCGCCGAAGTCGTCCTCTTTTTTATACTCGGTTTCATTGATAACCACCTTGTGGCCATCTATGATCTATAACATACATAGAAAACAAAATATTTTTTATAAACATTTGATAATAGAAGGATATATTATATTTCAGCAGATAAATGAGCAGAAATTAGACTGAGAACGTAGAGAACTTGGTTACTCAACGCTTATAACTAACTAAAACTATTTATTTTAAAGTTACGGTAAAACACATGTACTACATAGTACATTGTATAATTATTATATTAATACACATTTTGAAATGAACTAAATAAAGAAGATGAAATACATTACTATATTATTTGTAATTTAAAAAAAAAACCATTAAAACAGTAGTTGTTTGTATAAAATTTTCACTTTAATTCACAGAGTGACTTCTTCAGATGTGAGTATTAGGTAGGTACAACTGTACACAGTTGTAATACTATTATTGTGGTTATTATTACTAATATATAACTATGCTATTACTTAATGTTATAAAAAATTAACAACCTTAGTAACTGATGTAGTGTTTCCTTTTCCCAAATCAATATCACCAAAGGATGGTAAATCCACAGCAATTGGAAAATCTGGAACTTCTTCGGTTGAGTTACCTCTTATCGCAGGGAATCTTCTCAAAAGAGTCTCCATTTGCTGCCTCATTCTTGCCATTATACCTTAAAATGGTGAAATTAGGAATTGGTCAAGTTATTCATTTCATATAAAAAAAAATAAAGATAAATAAATTGGTCACTGCGCAAATTCATGACGCATACAGTCAAGTTTTCAAAAGAATTAAAAATCTAACTAAACCGTGAATCCAGTGACCAGATCTGGTTTGAAATAACTGACTCTCGTTACACGTTAGAAAAGCTTATCAGCACGCTTCTTATTATTATTAAAAGTTAGTCAGCTTAGCACGGGTATTTATTATAACAATATTTCACCAGAGACATTTAGGTACTAATCTATAATTTTATACCTTTCTTATAAACCTTAAAGCCTATCATCTATCATGCTATATCCAATTGAAATCAGAATTGGAATCTTAAGAATATGCAACAAAAATAGTTTTAAAAGTACACTCTTTTGTGACGAGGACTCCATTCACATTCTCTGTCGTTGTGCCTGCCTCATGGTCAAGAGACACAAACATTTGAGTGCAGAATTTCTCCTGCCCCAGAATATTAGAGAGCTACTACTAGAATTAGTGTTGGCCTATGCGCGTAGCACGTGTCTCTTGTAATAGCTCGCGACTAGTCGCTGGCAACTGTCGTTGTGCCTGCCTCATGGTCAAGAGACACAAACATTTGAGTGCAGAATTTCTCCTGCCCCAGAATATTAGAGAGCTACTACTAGAATTAGTGTTGGCCTATGCGCGTAGCACGTGTCTCTTGTAATAGCTCGCGACTAGCGACAGACACAATAGGTCGAAAGGCTTGAGTGCTGCGGGTAACCGCGCCGTCTTTCAACAACAACACTCTTTTGTGGCAACGTCACAAACATTAGCAAAACAAATTCTCTATATAGTTACTGAACAAACGTTATACCACAAGTATAAAGATATCTTTATACTTGTGGTTATACACAACTTAAAAACTTTTTTATGGGACACCCAGTACATACATTACCGCCATTGAGAGACTGGATATAACTTTTTAAAGTACCTACACCTATTTATTCAACCACTGAAACTATCATCTGTACTTCACATTTAAAAATACAATACGCAATACCTTTACAGCAATTACACGTTCGAAAAGACATCACAGCTACTGCAAACTTCCTCAGTGCGGTCACAAGTATATATCTTTATACTTGTGGTGCGGTGTTTGTTTATAAATAAAAGGCCTACACACGTGTACTGTTCCGTGCAAACCCACTGACACCCTCGCAATGTAGATTTATGGATTTATCTAATATAAGCCGCGATTTAAATGAAATTAGTTATGGAGGAGGGAAATTAATAGCTAATGATGAATTTCTGTTTTTGGCATAATCTATGAGAAAAATAGAAATTCATCATCATCAGTAGCAATTAATGCGGACAATTTTTTCTGGAAACCAGAAAAATATTCGTTATAAAAAAGAAAGCCATTAAAATTGTTCAATCAATTTAAGTTTATTACATTTATTATTTCTGACCATGAATATTAAAAAAGATTTCAAGGCGAATGTGGTTTAATAAAGCATCGCATGTATGAAAATTTTATAGCACTGTATAAGTTATGCTAAGGGTTTTGCACACAAACTTAAAAAATAACAAATCTACTAAAAAATCAATTACATGATTTTCACTGTATGTATGTACTGTTTTTTAAATCACATTCTCACGGTAAAAATAAAGCAGAACATTATAGTAAGTAATAATAAGAACATAAGTAATTAAATGATAGAATACTCGTAGGTTCGACGTTCTAGCAGATAATACATCATGATCTATCTATCTTTTAAACATTTTATGCCTATATCACTTTCAGTTCAGTCTAAAATAGTACGGACTTTGTTTATTTGTAAGTGATTAAGAAAATATTGAATAATGACGCTATAACTGAAGAAAAGACACAAAAGCTAATAAAAATCGAATTTAGAACAGTTTTTTTATATCCGGAAAACAAATGCTTTCATACATTATCGTTAGAAAATACTCGAAATTGAATTGTCACTGATTGTACTACTTTCAAACGTATATACATGTTGTGCAAAAAAATGTTTTCATAATGATATATTATATATATATTCATGAGGAAATCCCTGACATGCTTTTAAACAACTAAGTACCTACTATTAAATATTGAAACACGTGATTAGCTTCAATGACATACCTTCAAGATTTTCTAGAAGACCACTGAAAGGATTTGAAAATGGTCCGTATCCTCCAATGACTCCCGTGTCGATAATGGGCTGGTCCCCGTAAGGATTATGCCTTTCCAAAGGTACTATTTCCACTTCATCGTTGACTTCTTTGGGAGCTGCAAAAAATAAACAATATGATCACAAAATATCTATTAACATTTCTATTGAGCTCTCAAAGTTTGTATATGTATTTATTACAACGTTATTTCAGACAAATTTCTTTTTATTAAACAACTGTTAACAACAGCTTCATAGTAATGTAGGTATCACATGATTATAATAAATACTGCATTTCCCATTACGTATATAGCAAATTGCTTAAAACTAAGCGACAGTATGGGTCCTATGGTAAGTAAAATGAAGATTCTGCTAAATAGCTAGAGATTAAGCAAAATATACTATTTTAAATATGTAAGGTTGTAAATATGTATAAGAAAAAACAATGTTTAACTATTAACCATACAATTTATCTTTGTAAGGATGACGGTCGTCATAGTAGTTATTGTTGTCATGAAGATGAAGACACATTTTCTTCGTGGTGAGAAATATAACTATTTTAGTCGTAGTGGTGTGTTAAAATCCTGATTCCTAAGTTCCTAAACACTAATGTTTAGTGACCATTTAGTGCAGGATTGAGGACACCTCTAGCAAATATTATATACCTACAAGTCAACCTTTTGGATATATACCTATACCTCTGAATATAATAATAACAAAAGCAATATTTGATGGCTAGAACAGGATATATTTTCATACGTGTTTAATATAGTGATAGTGTTTGTAGTCAATTTCTTAGTACAGTTGAAAATTGGTGAGTTTATCGGCTTTAATGATAAAGGACTTTTAAAACGTAATGCTATCAGCTGCGGTCAGGCATTATTAATATACAAAACAATGTTTCAAAAAGTTTGCAGTTGATACTGTTATCACTTTATAAATTACAATGTATATTATACTATGTAAATTACTATGTATATATAATATTCTTCCTAACATCCTGGCATGGTCAATGTTTGGCTTCTAATGGTGATATTGAAAGTGAAGCCAAAATGATAACACGAATACACGAAAAGAATACACGAAAAATAGGTATATCTTCAACAAACCGATATTATCAAGGTGAACAACTGTGCCGATTATTGTTTACAAGTATTCATAATTATTATAATTTTCCTGGTAGCCATGAAAAACTTCATTAACAGCAGCATATTTATAAATTTAGTTCATAGCTAACGTATTCATATCGTTAGTGAATGTGAAAAAATAATAATGTACGCTTTGGATGACACGATCTTCAACAAAGTTGGCTTATATTAGTTGAAAGTTGAAAATAACCTTGTCTATTAAGTTGTTAAATATAATAGGCATTTGATATTTTAATATAATCACGAAAATCTGTATATAGTTATACAAAACCGACGAAAATATCACGCAAATCCTATCACTACAAAACTTTTATTATTGATGATTGATATTGATTATGATTACATATAATACTGTACATTAGGTACCAAGATTGTACAAAATTATTTTTGTATAACTACCACTGAAAACTGAAGTAAATAATGTAATATCTTGCTTAAACATGATGAAATTATTAAACAAGGTGATACAAATGTACCTACAATTTCTTAGTTTGCGATTTATTGGAATATATGTACACTTCGCATCAAAATTAACGCACCGCACTTAGAAAAACCAAAAAAGTTAAACTGAATTTACTGACGCACCGTCAACCCGATTTCGATGATTTTTTTTATAATTGTAGCCTACTTCTTCAGCAAGGGCACCATGGTAGTATCTCTTATTCGAATTTCAGTTTTGAACATACACAGGGTGTTACAATGAAGTAAAGTTTTTCTCATGAACTTTGCAACACCCTGTGGAATGCTGTGATTAAAACGGTCGGTGTCTGCCAATGGTAGACTGTAGCCTCATTTTTTTCGAATCCTATTGTTCTTTTATTAATCCGTTATCTCTATTATTAAAGGAGATACAGAACTAAACTGAGTAGTAGTAGTAGTAGTCTGCAAGTACAACTTAGTACCAATCATAATGTCAATACAAGTGTATACACCGTAAGAAGACGTCTTGCAGAACAGAATTTAAGTTTTAGAATTCCAGCTACAGGACCGAAGTTAAACGTAAACCATCGTAGATTGCGATTACAATTCGCTAGAGAGCATGTCAATTGGAATCTTGAGGACTGGGTCCACGTCTTGTTCATTTATGGGTCTAGGTTTTGTTTATACAGCTCCGATCGACGCGTAAGGGTGGTTCGACGGCCAAATGAGCGTTACTCTCAATGCAATATTCGGGAGAGGGTGTCATTTAATGGAGGTTCTGTAATGGTTTGGGGAGGAATATCCAAGACAGCTCGTACAGACCTAGTGCCTTTACGTGGAGGTAATTTGACTAGTAGTAGATATATTGAGAAAATTTTATCCGACCATGTTGTCCCTTTTGTCTCAAATATTGTCAATAATTTCTTATTAATGCATGACAATGAAAGGCCGCATGTTGTTCCTATAGTTCAGGAATATCTACAGGAGGTGGGCATTGGAACGCTGGACTGACCTCCGCGTAGTCCAGATCTCAATCCTATAGAGCATTTGTGGGACAGTTTGGGTCGGCAACTTAGAAATCACCAGTTTGACGACATTGAAAACATTCTGAGAGAAACATGGAACAATATTGACCAAGACCAGATTACGCATCTGATTTCAAGTATGAGTAGTAGATGCCAAGCCGTTATTAGAAGTAGAGGTGGAGTAGAGAAGTAGAGGTGGAACACAATATTAATTTTCTTCGCCCGTTTTGTTGCTTTTTGTTCTTGTTATTAAATTACTACAATACTGCATTTTCATTTTAGTTGTATATCTCTTTTAATAACAGAGATAACGGGTTCAAAAAAAGAACGAAAAGGTTCGAAAAAATGGGGCTACAGTCTAAAATCAGCACACACCGACCGTTTTAATCACAGCATTCCACAGGGTGTTGCAAAGTTCATGAGAAAAACTTTACTTCATTGTAACAACCTGTGTATGTTCAAAACTGAAATTCGGATAAGAGATACTACCATAGTGCCCTTGCTGAAGAAGTAGGCTACAATTAAAAAAAAAAAATTCATCGAAATCAGGTTGACGGTGCGTCAGTAAATTCAGTTTGACTTTTTCGGTTTTTCTTAATGGTGCGTTAATTTTGATGCGAAGTGTAGATAAAAGTAGGATCTTTTAGGGATAATCTCCATTTGTAGAACTTTGCCTTAACAATCTAATGCGGTGGTCATAATTAAATTTAAGAACTTTTCTTTTTAATTTACATAGTATACCCTGTATACCTCCTTTCCTTTTTTACACAATAATACCGAAACGAAGGATACTGGGTACAACCGTATAACGGAAGCGGTACTCCTTGATATACATTTCTAAGTCCACTTATCATTCAATTTAAATATAGATGATGTCTTTCCTTACCACAAATATATATATAGAATATGGTAGTACATTATTATCTATGAAAAAAGTAGCACAAAAAATAAATAACTTACGCTGTAGTCGTGACAAGTATCCATGATAGAGCTACGTCACTGTTTATTATTAATTATTAATTAGTCTAGCAAATGCTTGTACAATGAAGTGTGTCATAAATAAAACATAAAATACCTTATTGATAATATGCTGAAGCAATATGTTGTAATCTTCATGCACACACTTCAATTCAAGTAAAAAGTATTTTGTTCAATTACGTATCAAGTATTGTGTTACTGATATTTTTCTACTACAGACAATTTATTATACAGTGAATATACAGTGTCCCCCTGAAGTCGTGCACAAATTCATTGTTAGGTAAACAAAAGAAATTATTAAAAATTCCCAAAACAGGTCGATTTTTGAATTTAATTTACTATTTTTTCAAATAGTAATTTAATATACAGGGTGACCTATGTTCGAGTAATGCCGTCATCACAATTTTTTTTAAATGGAACACCCCACTTTTTTTCCAATTTTCGGATTGCCCTAACTGAGCTGAATCCAAAAATATACCAAAAGTTGCTTCTAATTGTTACAGGGAGGACAACAATACCCAAATTATTTACAAATACTAAATTTATTTACAAATAAATAAACGTACTAAAAATTGGATCAAAGCACCAGAAACACCTAAATTAAATGTTCAAATTGTTGACCATTTACTGCCAAACAATGGGCCAGACGGGAAACAAATTCTTGCTGTACATTCCCAATGACTTCAGGCGGGATCGCTCGAACTTCTTCCCGAATTCGTTCCTTCAGATCGTTAATACTATTTGGTTTATTGACGTACATTTTGCTTTTTACATAACCCCAAAGAAAAAAGTCGAGCGGTGTTAAATCTGGTGATCTGGCGGGCCATTCCTTAGGTCCTCTTCTGCCAATCCAATGATGAGGAAAGACATCCTCTAAATAGCGGCGAACAGCGATGGCACAGTGCGGTGGTGCACCATCTTGCTGAAACCAAATGGTTTCATTGGGCAAATCTGGATCTTTTTTATTTGGAAATAGAACAATCAAGGAAGGAACTAAATCGAACTGAAGAAATTCCAAATATCTTGCACCATCTAAATTTCCTTCAAAGAAATACGGCCCCAAAATTCGATTACCTATTAACAATTCCGGCCCAAACATTGACCTTTTGGGGATGCTGAGTGGGTGCTTCCATCATCCAATGTGGATTGTGATCTGACCAGTACCGACAATTCTGTTTATTTACGGTGTCATTCAAATAAAAAGACGCATCGTCGGAGAAAATTATGCGTTTGACAAAATCCGGATCTGCCTGACATTCACCCATCATCATTTCGCAGAATTCTGTGCGTCTGTCGAAATCATCGTCAGATAATTCTTGTACTAAGTGGACTTTGTAGGGATGATACTTCTTTCTGTGAAGAAGTCTACTCAATGTACTTTCACCCATTCCTAAATTATCTGCTACGACTCTCAGACTGGATTGCGGGTTTTCATGAATGGTCAAAAGGGCTTGTAACTGCACTTCTTCATCTACAGTCGGTCAGCCAGATCTGGGCATATCTTTAACATGACCATGATTTCGAAACTTTGCTTCAGTTCGGCTAACCGTAGATCGATTTATTGGTGGACGATTGGGATGACTTTCATTAAACAGAACACAAACTTCCTCATGAGTTCGAATTCTATCACCATATCCGATCATCATAAGAATTTCAATCCGTTCGGTTTCACTTAGAATCATGTTTTTTAATTAATTTAAAAATACTCAATATTTTAAGGAAGAATCATTCAAAATGGATTTACTTGTACAATCTTAACAAACTATTTAAAAATGATTGCCTGCAAGAAATACACGAGCACGTTCTATCAAGCAGATAAAATTAAAGCATCAAAGAAATTATAGCAAATATTCCATATATTTTTGGAATCAGCTCAGTTAGGGCAATCCGAAAATTGGAAAAAAAGTGGGGTGTTCCATTTAAAAAAAAAATGTGATGACGTCATTACTCGAACATAGGTCACCCTGTATATTAAATTACTATTTGAAAAAATAGTAAATTAAATTCAAAAATCGACCTGTTTTGGGAATTTTTAATAATTTCTTTTGTTTACCTAACAATGAATTTGTGCACGACTTCAGGGGGACACTGTATATTCACTCAGGTATGGTACTTATGTACCCACCTAAATTTCAACATATTATGCGTATTACGCTTATGGTTTTAAGAAATATTTAGATGATTTAGTGTACATCCGCCTATGATTCATGTAGGTACATCTAATGTCCAGCAGGGTTGCTTGTAAAAGTAAACAATGCCAACGGCTCCACAGAGTTGTCTTCTTGGATGTCCAGCACCAGGTTACACCATTACGTAAGCACATGCACAAACACGCAGTTCTAGAAATCCCCAGGAAAATAGTAAAATATGCGCGACATCGCTTCATGATTGCCGCTATTAAATCCAAACTATTTTTACCGAGGTCGCTCGGTAATGTAATTGAACAAAGTGGGCGACACAATTATTATTGTTTCATTTTTTATTGTGACACGGTAAGTACCGGTGTACTTAATTTTTTAACATCAACAATGTGGGATCATGCAATGTAGATATTTATAATAAAAGTGGCGAATTCGGAAAGTATTCCGAATTTGATTGTAGTACCTAATAACTTCAAGTTTTATATACATTAAACAAAGATATGATTGAAATCCTACGTTATTTATAACTAAGAAAATAATCTTAAAAATTTGTTTATGAAATCCATACTTAAAAAATCATGTTAATCTTTAAATATATTTTTAGGAGACTCGAATGAAATGTAAGAAGATACCTATGAGGTATTTCGTTGCTATAGGCACATTTCCGCATTATTCTCTAGCAGTTCTTATTCAAATAATGTTTCATTCAGGATAGGTACTATTTTCTACAGCAAAAAAGGCATGACATTGCTTAATTGACTATGAAACCGTCTGAAATCATTCATTAATTTGTTCTTGCAAGTCAGTGCACATTTGTAGTGTGTATACAGGGAGTTGAAAAAACGATACAAAATCGAATGCACTATCGAAGGAAGAAATAGCTTCTATGGATATTGCTCCGAAAATGCTTCGTTTCTTAAATACAGGGTATTAAAGACGCACCTTCAACACACTTTTGCTTCAATCTTCACCTACACTTTCAATACGAGGTTGTACCATAATTGTGTGATGGCCTTCTTCTGTGGCCTGCTGTAACTATTCTTCATTAACACCTGACTATTAACTGAAAGAGGAGTACTGTCTATGAGCTTCAATCTGCTCTTTCCCACAGAATTTACTATATAAAATTTTATTTAAATCAAATATACCTAGCGTTGTAAAGATACAAATAAAATTTATTTTTCAAGTTGCATCTTTTACTACTGGCATGGAAACGCAACTTTTTGGGTGTCATGTTCATAAAAAATATTTTTTCATTATGAGAGTAGGTACCTACTATATTTTGTAGGTACTTATCATAAGTAAAGGGCGAAATGACAGTTAGGTCTTTAAGAATAAAGCTCGCTGTCCTTTGACTAAATAAACTCGACACTTTGGTCACACTAAATAAAAATTAAAAAATTAAACTCAAGTGAATGGACATTTCCTAATATTCCTTCAAATGAATCTGCGGAATTTCATTACCTGCAGAACCTGCTAGTGCAACTATTCACTACATTTTGTAAATATCAAGGTGTGTTCGGACATATTTGTTTAAAACCAGTTTGTGTGTTCTTATCAACAAAATTTCTGCGGAGATGTAAATATCTTAGCATGTTTTTATTGCAGAAGACGCCAAAAAATTCATGATAAGCAATAAGTACTTACTTCTGCAAAATAATCATAAATTACTTTTTAAAAAATTAGTAATCATTCTAAGACGAGAAAAAATATTTTTCGAAGAAAATAAAGAAGGGGTACGAAGCCGTAGAAGGGCCATGTATGAAATTTTTTTAAAATTCAGACTTTAAACTCTGAGTTCAGACTTTAATCTCTGAATCTCTGGCAGACTTTATTATCTGAATTCAGACTTTAATCTCTGAATTTAGACTTTAATCTTTGAATTCAGACTTTAAACACTGAATTCAGACTTTAAACTCTGAATTCAGATTTTGAACTCTGAACTATCAACTGTATCAATGCCTGAACGTACGACTGCAATTAGGTAACGGGATACTGTACCTTAAGAAAATATCTCCAAATTTGGGCGTACATAACGAGAAATTAATCTGTGGACTCTGTAATGAAGGCTCTGAACAAGTAACTCATATCGTCTACGAGTGTAGAGAGGTAACTTAGTGGAAAAACCACCTTTTGGGAGATGTAAATTTGTTAACTTAACGTTCAGTTAGGTAATTTAAATGATTTGTTATTAAAATGATAATTAATATACGGCATTTTGGCAAAACTATTCATTTGTTTTTCATGGCACTACTTTTATTATTGGTAGTATCATAAGTACCATTATTAGTGGTATCCCGTATATATGACCAGGAACGAATTTTAGGTATAGAACATTCTACATAAACTAAAATTTGAGTTTTGGTGATTTTTTAGATTTCGACTTTGACCTGAAAATTTGAAGACCCTGTATTATACTTTCAGGACATTAATGTAGTTGTTAATATTAAATTAAAGTCTGAATTCAGAGTTTAAACTCTGATTTCAATTTAAGTCTGAATTCAGACTTTAAAGTCTGAAATCTACGAAAGCGAAGAAAAATTTTAGACGTGGCCCTTCTATGCCTTCGTAAAGGGGCAAACTGTCTTTCAAAAATGTAAAAACATTGTTAACTTCGTCACATATACTAGAAAACAAAATTTTGCATTTACAAGGGCAAAATTTTAGACTTTGGCGATTTTTTTCTAACAATCTCTTCTTTTATAGAAAATATAACGTTTGAAACTTTAACGTGCTATAACGTTTTTTATACGTGCTATTTTATTTTTTGTGATCAACTGATTTTCTTATTTATGTGAATAATTAATTAATTAATTGTCATCTACTTCTTTTGAGGAATAACGCCATTTTTTTTTCTGATAGTATAATTATCGGCCCTCAATATTTATTTCCAATATAGTATTCTGAACAGGAAAACATTTACGACAAGACGGCTTGGGAATATTTATCGATGCTGGTGAGAATATTAAAATGGCCAGCAGGATTTGGGAACTTCCCAATGGCCTAGCAATCATGGCATTTAGTCATTTGTCACACTTAACTGACTTCAGATAACATACTTGCTTTGTTCACTCTGGGCAAGTACTTACACAACAAACATGGACCAAACACAGTCCATGTTCATTGTAATTGTTATCAGTCGATGTTTAGAATTACGTCATATTGCTGCTGAATATATGAGGAGAATATTAAAATGTTGAAGATGGTAGTTTTAAAATACTATGGTAACCCATAACAATAAAAGACCAACGTAATTCGATTAATGTGGATGTTAATTCTTACAAATTTTTTATGATGCTTTTCTGGTAACAAACATGTTGACATTTTTTATGATTTCCATTTAATGAGAGTCGAATGAAAACGATTCATCTCATTTTTCTCTACAAAAATTCTGATTATGTCATTGTTACCGGATTCTTGATTACCGGATTGTTAAGGAACTATGTTTTTGAATTTAAATCAATTCTTGACATTTATCCGCTTAGGGCCGGTCTTTCCATCTCTTTATAAAGTTGCTTTTAACTAAAAGAAACTTAAAGTTAACAAGTGAATTTTCTGACAGTTAAAAAATTGCGTCTTTCAAACACAATTTAACTGCTCTTTTGTAAAAATGCTGTTTAATGATATTGGCAATACTGATTAAATAAGAAAATCTATATAATAAAGTGAGACAGATGAAATGCGTCAATCATAATCAACAAAATATGTCAATTATGACATGACAACATTACCTAGCTAATATTTATCTAGTTACTGTAAATGTAACATAGTATTATGTAACTTACTGTGGCTATAATTATTAGTATATTGTCTTTGCTATGCTATAACCAACTAAGTATAACTTTTTTTAAGTTCTAGTCGTTTCTGGGATCTCTAGTTTAAATTTAATATTCAGTAGTGTGTAAGTGTAAAAATGTCTTTTCAGGATGATACAGTAAAAAGATTTGGAACCAAATTGCCCAAGAATTTGAGGTCCTCACTAGTACAAATCGTAGCAGTTCAGTCCTCATTTCAAAATATGATTCAATAAAGATGTCATAAAATCTAACAAATACGTAGATATAATTTATTTTTTATTATTAACCTGTTAGTGTGATGCCGTAAATGTTGCTCGATTTTTTTCTAGAAAATTTAACACCGTTATTTTTGATACACCAAATCTCATAAATTCTTCATCATCACAGATGTTTAAATTGTCTATATGAGGCCTTCCAGTATATATTTTTCGTTCGCGATTTGCAATATTTACCATGTTTATAATTTCATGATCTAATAATATTTCTTCTTTAAAATCAATAATGTTTTCCATTATAAAAATAAATTTTTTGACGTTTTATTAATCAAATTGCTTACTAATACTCAAATTTGTAAAATTTCTGTGGTTAGAAATCTCTTTGCAACTACTTATAGGCCAGTAAAAGTGACCGATAAGTTAAAGAGCAGATAGAGAACTTTAAAGACAGGATTTCATTTAAAACACAGTGAAAAGACCCATTCTGTACTTACAAGGAAGATACATTTAAAAAGATGTTTATAAGGAGATGGAAAGACCAGCCCTTAAAATTTAGTAAAACTAAAAGTCAGTCAAATATAAATAATGCTTTTCTATACATTTCAGTAAAGCTACGATGTTAGGGAATTTATTTAGTAAATTCCCTCTGAGCCCTCCATTATTATACAACCAAAAAAAATTATATAAAGTGGATACTCGAAGCGGATGATTCTTTATGAAACATTCTAAAGAAAAAAATTATGTTACGTCAAAAGACGATGTCATGTTAATGTCACCTTGTATATGTCAAGGCTGTTAAGATAGTGATGAAATTTGAATATTGTGAGATTTTATTTTAATGATTGCTTTAAAATTTACAATAATTCATTTTTATTTTAAGACGACGACAGTATGGAATAAAATATGATACGGTACACGTCCAGTAGGTGTTTACAGTACTCGTTTACACTTTCCAGGAGTAAAAAACTCGTAGGTACTGTATTTTACCCAAACATCACCTACTGGACTTTAGATAATCTTGCATATGAAATACTGAGGGGAGGGAGATCCAGTTTCCTTTTCAACAATGTGTAGGTAATATTATCAGCAGAATTTGGTTCTAAAACTAATTTGTTTTTATCCTATTTTTAAAATTCCCTGATATATGACACACGAATAATTGTATAGGAGCACCTGATCTGTCATCAATAATTAAAAATGAAATGTATTGTATCAGGAATATATGTTATTCTACTGCTGCAACGGAAGTCCTGACAGCCATTGTGTAAGCACAGCGATATATTTGATTACATAATAGGTTTTTGATGTATCTCTTTTGTATGTTGTAATTCACAGGTGTAACAATTGAAAAGTCACTCGCAAAATGTTATTAAGTTTGCAGACGTAAAATTATGAATATTATTTTATATATTCATAATCCTTTTTTAATATTGGATCAGTAGATAGGCGGAGATATACCTAGGTATGTTTAAAGTACATTGTATGTTCCCAGAATTGAAGTTATGCTGGATAAAACGATGTTGGAAGGGACTCTGAATACCTACATATTATGTTAGACCAATAAATAATGAATGAATCAACAATAAGTATAAAAATAATGAGCAAACGTATCTTTATATATCATCCAGCTTATTTCCACTTTGTCGAAGTATAAAAATAGCGAAAGGTCATCGGATTCTGATACAGCTTTGCCAATTCAATTCATAGAACCTATAAAAATAGTTTTGATATAAGATTAGGTTCCTTCGTTGATTCTGTCACCATAAACCTTTTCTAAAGAAATGATCAACAAGATGAACACACTGAACAATATTTTTCTTGTGAGTTTAATTATCTCTATATGGTATGTTCTATATGTTTTAAGAACAATCACAAACTGGTTATCCTACTCAACAAAAATAAACAATAATGCCTAAGCTATTGTGATAGTATGTAATAATTGGTTATTTGAAAAGATAAATCTTTTTTTTTTCTTGTATGGATAAAGTTGTTAAGCAATTAGACTATAGACAATCAATTATTCCCTATACCTATCGATTTATAGCTTGTATATTCCTTTATTGTTTCTAATATTGTTTCTAACAGTTAGCAGTCATTATTTTACATATCTGACTTTCTTAGAATCCCATATAGTTCGATTTTGAAATGGTATCAAAATTCTACGCATCACAATTTTGAAATTCAGGGCCTAATACCGATAGCACAATGTTCTTATTCCTTGAGGATGAGGAAATTCGTTATCCTCAGTATCCTACCTACAGTATCTTCAGAATCTGACCAATAATTGGGCTAGCTATTTTGGATTGTTGCGGTTGAGCCTACAAAGACTTCTAAAATTTGAATTCGAACTTCTTCGCACCATAATCTTTTACACAACCTCACCAATTTAGCTGAATGTAGATACTTTAGAGATCCTTAAACTAAAGATCAAAATTATTTAAGTATAATAAATCAAACGCATTGAATAGCATTTAAAAAATATAGCAATAGGTACTTTAATTTATGGTACATCCAGTTAATTCTTGGACAGTTTAAGGAAAACTTTGTACTTGTAGCTTTTCCTATTGCTTTATTAATTATGTTTTGGCAAGTATAGCAATCGCTTGAGGCTATCTTTATATTTATTTCTTAGGCTCACTGACACTGCAAATTGATGACATGAAACTTTAATATACAAATAAGCAACATACTTTCCGTACCACTTGAATTTGTCATTCACAGGCACATGGTAATGTACCGTAAACAATTATTTAGGGTATGTAACACGAATATTATCTATATATCAGGTATAACGAATCGGTCAATGAATTTTATTATATTGAGTGCAGATATTTCGCAACATTATATGTTAATTAGGCGCAGCGACATTTTGAAAACAATAGTAGATTATACACCAAGTGAGTAAATGCATGATTTTTCCCGAGGTGAGTTTGTAGGCCGAGGGCTCTACAAACCACTGAGGGGCTCTACGATGGCTCTGCAAAGCACGAATTAAATGAAAATCAACCATCACGCATATTCGTAAAAAACAATAAGTAAGTTTTGTCAAAGTCTACATAATTAGAATATGTAGACTTTGGTTTTGTATTTATACCTGTAGCACCTTATTTTTCATGAACAGGTTGACGTGTTTACTGCACTACACATGGTTCGTGAAGCCGCAAAATTTAATAAGAGCTATTAGAGATCCATGTGACTCGGTTACTTATTCCATCTGGGCGTTGACGTATAATTACAATAACTATTTTAGAATATGATTTTCGATGAGTCACCTTGAGTGATCGAGAATTTCCAACTAATATTATTAATACCCCCACGTATGTGCGCATTTTTCGGTAATTGCGTTTGTCATTAAAATCATTGACTGATGAAGTGCCAACGACGTAAGTAGTCGTGCAGTAAATTGATATACAGATGTGTGAGATGATGTGTTTTCGAAATAATGGGTGATCAAAATAAAGTCTTGATGGTTTTGATTGGATTAGAAAACGCATTTCATTTTAATAAAGCTTCCAACCAACATTTACGCCAAGGACGTGTCCTACAAGTTTATTTAAATCTTCCTTTATATAGGAATTAATATAACTTCAACTTATATTGTCTTATTTAAGACATTTTTCTTTTTATTTTATTTTATAACACTATTAGTGTTATAATGTTATCGAGTTTTCGCCAATTTTTCTTTACTAAAGCGTTTTTTTTTAATATTCTTCTTAAGGTGAATGACAATGATGGTTGAAATATTGAAAAAAAAAAACAACAGGCAGTTGTGATTGTTTCGCCCTAGTCAACTAGTTCATACGTTCTTTACATTTCCTGTGACAGTTGAGCATGTTAATTGCATCCAGAATTTATCCTAGTTTTTGAAATTTGTATTTCCCCAGTATCGACTTCTAAGAAACCTAATACTGTTCCGGAACTTCTAGTGCACAGTGCACTTTTATATTTTCATTAACATAGATAAAGAAAGATCACTGAAGTAGATACTACCTTAATATGAAAAATGTAAGAAAGATGTGTGAATGGTTTGTAAGAATCAAACGGTAAGAATTCATAATAAATGAAATATTAAAATGTGGTCATAAATTATTGGAAATCAAAGTCGATAAACTATTTTTAAACAATAGATTATTATAAAAAATTCTACTATGTAGTAGGTAGTATACTCTACCAATCTTTATATAGGTATAAACAAGGAATGCCTTGCTTGCAGCAAATATAAATGATTAATGTAGGCGTGAGACAAGGACATCATCCTGCTAATTTCAAAGAAAATAGTTTAAAATCCTTTTATGGTCAATAAAAAACGTGGAAGTTAGATATATCTATGTAAACTCCACTATACATCAGACTGTTATTTTTTTACAAAAAAATACCTCTAGGGATTTCCTTCATCTTTTAGTAAACAGACTGACCAATTCGGCTTATGGATATACCACCCACATCGGCCATATCACTATTGTGATTACAAATATTGCCAATTCCTATTGCTCTGGTAATACCTAAAAGCGCTATGAATTTGGTAGGGAAGTAGTCAAATCTTATAATTATAAATATTTGATACAGTTCCATTTTCCATTCAATCATGTTCAGTGTTTTACTTTATGTTACGCTTGTACCTACTTTATTAAATTTAAAATAGGTATATCTTTTTTTATACAATCAGCTTTTAAATGTAGATTTATAGGTATGTTTGTTAGGTACTTGTAGTTGGCCTCCTCTTTACTCAAATTGTATTTACTTCGAATTTAATAAAAATGTATAAGATGTTAATATTAATTGTATTTTCCATGCATTTTTATACCTATACCTACATGTGTTAAGACAAATGATTCAACTTATTTATACTTATATTTTTGTGGGTAAGTACCTATCTATTTTGCCACTGAATATTGAACAAATAATTCTATTATATTTATATAGATACATCTGCTACACATATTCTTTCTGAAAAAATGTAACTAGACATATTAAAAACACCAATTTTGTGTTTAAATAAATAACAAAATACTACGATAAGTTGAATATGGTAAGTGATCTTTACACCCACTCCTTAAATTCTTCTGCACATTGCAGAAAAAAACAGCAATAACGACCAAGCTAGTTTTACCAAAAAATATCTATGAAGGTTCAAATACTTTAGACGTATTTTTAAATAAAATGAACATACCTACAGCTTTTATTGACATGTTTAATAAATCAAGATGTTTATTGCATACACCTATCGACAAATTTATATATTTTTAGCCACCATTATAGTCAATAGACAATATATAAAATGCATGTCCTACTTTGGATGTACGTACAGCATTATTATTAGGCATTCCTACTATGTAAACAATATTATATTCCTCAAAAGCCTTTTGCATACAAAAGCCACAAAAAAATTATATCATTTGGAAGATACTCACTTGGTAATCCCCTGGTAGCAGAGAGCAGGACCAAGACCGAAAACACCGTGAACTGCACTTTCATTTTCGAAAAAGTCACTGTTGTGTACGTCGCTTGGAAAAATCGTTCGTTCGTTATATCTGCACTGCAGCGATAATTCTGAAGTCGGGCGTTAGATTCCTGCTAAATATAAACTGGCAGGACGAGGCGCGCTACGCGAGTTTCCTGCAACTTGTCGACCGTTTAGCGCCAGTTTTTTAAAACGCTGGACTAGTATGGGTCAAGTATGGGTACGTAGAAATAATTTTTGCGGTGGTTTGTGGAAGAATATCGTTAATAGAACGGGGTCAAAGTTTTAAACATGTTTCGTATTATCTATGGGACTGTCAATAAGAATGACAGCTTTTAATATTGCTTTAATGTCAGAATATATCCGCAACTTGATAAATAGATACTATAATTCAATACTAGCACAGTTGGTTAAGATACTAGAAAACGGATGTCTCTCAATTTTTATTGTCTCCATTGAACTCATAATAATATATCACGTTAGGGCCCCTATCTACAGGCGATAAAAGAAAGAAGCAAGCTTTCACAAATATGATAACTCACAAAGTGACTTAACTTAGCAGACCAGACACGACCCGCTCCACATTGCGAGCATGGCATGTATATCTGCAAAAGTCGTACGCATCAGACAGAATGAAGTAAAGAAAATACGCGGTTCAATGCACAGAGGATGACCAATAATGCTTCTTTCTCTGCATCTATCCAGTCATTATCACAGCATATTTATATGCTGTGACATAGGTTTAAGCTATTTTATTGTTTTGTTAGCAACAATGAACCAACTTTCGTACATACTGGATTGAAAAGTCGATAAGGAAAGTCCATAGAAAATATAGTACTATTAAATTTTCTATGGGAAAGTCTAAAGACGATAAGGTGTTCACCACAACATAATTTCTACACGCACGCGCGCGTCTGTGTGCGTAGAAAATATGTTGTGAGTGAATACCTTATCGCATATGACTAACTAAACACTCATATGCCTTATCGTCTTTAGACTTTCCTCATCGACTTTTCAATCCAATTACAATATATATATCTACCATTTTATCCACTCTGATAAATTGGTAAATTTGAATAATATGAACAACTACAAGAACTGCTAGTTTGTTGGAAAAACTTATAAGTAAATACTTTGACTTTAAGAGACTCTATTTGGCTTCATTCTGCCAAGTTTTCAGGTTTATTTGGTGTAGACTTTGAAAAAAGAAAAAAGGTTACTGCAAAGATAAACGGTTTCATTATCATAAGTCTCATTTGTATGAAAACAGACCCCCCCATTTTCTATGTTAGATTCATATCTTCAAGACATAGCTTATTATTAAAACTTTTACTTGCAAACAGTCAGATCATTTCTTTATTATTGTTAGCACTGACTTTAAATTCCTGTTTTTTTCTTTTTGTAACAATGGAGCCAGTGTATATTATCTAACTAACGCGCGATGTAACTCTTTTAGTTACTTTTAACTTTTGATACTCATATTTTTGGCTCTGAAAAATAAAGAGGATAATTTTGATAAAATAAAAAATTACTACTCTCACTCACTACAAGCAACAATTTACTTGTTGACCTGATGTTATATCTGTTAAACATAAGAGAAAAACAATAGCCATATGAAAGTTCGGAGGGCGATAGAGTGTGAACACTTAAAACATCCTGCGTACGGCCCTGTAACCTATAAATTATGTATTTAATTTGTTCTACGGATCTAGTGATAAAAATATTATTAAAACAGGGGTATATATAGGGGTTTATAAGCTGTGACAGGGGTACAAAAATATAATTCATTTTATATACTGATAGATCTGCAACCATACATACAGCACAAGGATATTGTGTGTGGAGAGTTCAGAGTAAAAGAAATAAGTCTTTATTGTTGTAATAATGTTGCAATAGATTCCTCCTACCTAGTGAGTGGTGGGTGGACTACCTATTATTTGTTTTATAAAATGAAAGCATGAATAAATCGACCAGAAATTAGTTATTTATGTCTAATAATAATAATCCTAATATAATGAAATATATACAACCTACAACGCAGATACTTGCCACTTACTGTGTTTAAACATTCTAATAGGATCAAAATTTAATGTAGGTAGGTAGGTAGGTACCTAGGTAGCTACCTACCTAGCTAGGCCATTATTACTGTAATTAGGGTGACCAGATTCCTTGAACAATAAAAGAGGACAAAGATGCTGCGGGAAATATTTTATAAAAAATACAATCATTATTTCGTCAAAACATTATACACTATTGGTCTTTATTTATAAAAATAAACAATTACTTTGTAATTTTGTAATATTCGGCTTCAATTTGTAAAAAGAGGGCGGGTTTTGTGGGATTCGTCAACCATGTTTGTTCCCATCGCCGTCTTTATTCGATTTAAGTTAACAAAGGGAGAAAGAGTTACAATTAGAAATTAGAGGTCTAGGATGAATTTCAAACAATTTATGATTTCCAATTCAGTTGCTTATTGTAACTTGCATTGTTTAGAAATACTTCAGATTTTTAGTGTATTTTTTTGTATGATAAAAAAGAGGACATTTAGCATAAAATTTGTGTATATATACCTGACATAAATTTGAACCTTAAAAAGAGGACTTGTCCGGTTAAAAGAGGACGTCTGGTCACCCTAACTGTAATGCCTTAATTAGTAGGAATAACCAAAAATAATAATTCAATTTAATACGGATTTCATATTTGCTTTAATGTGTTAACAACAGGTATTTACAAAATTGCTGGTTGTTTTATTCTTTTACAATTAACAATCACAAAATATCTGTAATCTGAAAGAAGAACAATGGCGTGCTCAATAAACACATTTGTTCTAAGCAAGCAGTGGCGTAGGTATCATGTAGGTACCTATTTAGCATCCAAAATTAGCAATTTTGACTTATGTAATTAGTCATAATTTAATCATTTATTAATACTTATGGTAAAATACTTAAACACCTAAATAGTGATGGTGAGCAAAGATAATAGAGACTTTCTGCACCTATTGAAAGTACAACATATCAAGGATAATATGATGCAGAAGTCGTACTAATCAACACTAAAATTCAAATTGAAAAATTTAGCTGCGATCAAGTAAATAAATAAATAAATAAACAAACTGATAAATAAATAAACTCGATAAAGTGTCGGGCATGATGCATTAATTGTACTTATATTCAGTATGCAAATGTTTATAAAAACCACTTCACTCAATAGCTTCGTTAGGCACGACAGGTAAATGAGTGTTTAAAGAAGTCAATATTATGTGGTATATAAAGATGGGAGTAGAAAAAATCATTTAGCCATAGTAGTGTGCCCAAGATATAAAATAAGATACCTACATAAATCACGAAGTACATCTTTGGACCGCTGAAATACATCAATCACATTAGTTTTGACCACTGAAATCACTCCAAAAGTCGACGTGGAGGATGTTCAATATTCGATGCTCTAGCTCCTGTTTGGATAGTCTGTACAAAACATTATTATATGTTTGGTTTGATAGTTAAATAACTTGCATATAGTGCACATTCTGGTTATATTTTGTTATATTGTGAAGCGTATTAAATTAAATGAACAGGTAGAAAATGCTAGGATAGTTTTGCTATAAAAAGGTAACAAATGGCAACTAGAAACTTGACAAATTTAATGGACCGTATTTAGGGGAGATAGGCATGGCCCCTAACACACTTGGCAATGTTAGGCGACATATTACCGCCTAATAAGGATACTCTCTTACTAGGATAAGATACTTTTTATTCTCTCTATTATATGATTTTTTCGATTTTTGATCTCGGGTTTCTGCTCCCCTCCCCCCTCCCGTACGATTTTCGGGTACAGCACTGACTCGCATTACAATTCAACTGTTTATTCTCCTTTAGTGGGAGGGATATGAAAAGGTACAGTGGTAGTGGTTGTTTGCTCATTTGCTGAATACGAGAGACGATCGGGTATCCGATGCGAGACCGTGTTCGTTCGTTAGAAAACGGTGCCTGGCCTGGGCCCGGAAAATGGATAGAGAGAAGAGAGAGAGATAGGTAATTTAGTTAGTTCTTCAACAACTTAGCTGGGTTGTGTGTGTTGCGTTGCGTTTTGCGACTTTACATTTTTATGTGTCCCCTCCTATCGTTGTTAAATTTTGACATGTAAATTCACAAAGTACGTTAGTGTTTTTGTTTTGTTTAGTTTTGTGTTTTGGTGCTTTTGAGTTAGACATCCAACTTGTAAATTTTGTGTATCCAACTGCTTGTGCAAGTTAGAAAAGTTCATTTCTTGGATTAATTCCTAGTATTCCGTACTCGAGAGGTACCTAATACAAGGCAACAAAAGGCATTACACTGACGTTGTTTTGTGTGCCTCGACAAAAACGATCATCTCAGAACGAAAGTGTAAGTTTTCTTTTAATTAATCTACCCTTGTTTGTAGTGTATATCTTGACATGTACTTAAATTGTTTCCTTGAATGTAGCGTTCCCATCCTGTGATAACGAAACTTTCGAAACTGTTATAACTTAGTATAGTAACGTACCCTCGAACATACCTATCCTAATACTTGATTAGTAATATTAGTATACAGAACATTCTCCCGTCCTATTTTTACTAGCGTTGACCAAAGGATTTAAATCCCTCCGCCAAAGCTACTATCTATCGCTAGACGCCTTGCGTGGTGTCTTTGTTAATACCTATACATATTAAGTAGGTAGGTAGGTACCTATATATTTTTCATGTGTTGAAAGTTTCTCCAAAAAGATAATTAAGAATTGTAAATTGCAAGTTAACCTCACTAGCTATAATACATAAGTACCTACCCCCAATCTAATAACTCTCGATTAAGTAATTTTACCAGGGTACCTATGTATGTAGTTTAGTGTTAACTTATCTATTGCAACTTATCTTTAAACCAGTGGCGCAGGTCGAAATATATTTCTAGGAGGGGCATAGGTTTTCCGCATGGAAAAATATCAAATAATCAAATACTTTTTAAGCGTTTCACTATTTATTAAAATAATGAACAAACGATAAAATATAGATAAAAAGACATTTCTTTGGGATTAATAGGAAATCTGTTAAATAGGTATCTACCTAGTTAATCTAGTTAATGCACCCACCTCCACAACTGATGATTTTTTTATAGGGTAGGTACTTAGATACCTGTGTTTTTCTGTCTGATCTACTTTTTATATCTTCCTTCTTGAAGAAGGACTACCTACCATCAAGACCAGTTATTTTCTATAAGTACTAATTATATTCCAGACCTGTATAATTGTGGTAATTTACCTGTGTAAATTGTCTTAAAAGAGGAGAGAGCAACTCAATAAATAATATTTCAAGTACCTAGGTAGGTATATAAAAATCGTCAATTTGGGTCTCTACTAGATTTACCGAGAACAGATGTGAGCATTTAGAGTCAACCGAGGATTCAACACTGGTAAAAGACAAAAGACGGTAATATTTATAATAAGTTTTTGAGGAGTAAGGGTCAGATCGCCCGTATCTACGCCAATGGTTTAAAGGTTTTTAGTCTCGGTTTTATTTTTATGAAAGCTAGTACATGGATGTTGATTATCGAGTTGATTATTGTTGATGCTAAGCAAGGGGGATCATAGCTTGGAATCATACGTACTACATTAGTATTCAAGGTCAGTAAAAACGGAAATCTTCAATTAAAAGATAATTCTTGACTGAAAGCCGAGTTTTGTTTAAAATCATATCATATTACTGAGTAAAATATGTAGATACTGGTAGAGTTAGGTAGGCATATTACTAATCAATGTATTTAGTTAGATAATTTGAGGCAGTTAGGTATATATCCAGTTAAGGTTTAAAAAAAATTCAAATGCTATCTGGCTTCAGTAGAATTTCCTGGAGAATCTCATATCACTATCACATATTAATTGGTCAAAAATATTATATCTATGTACTAAGCAGCAATTAGGGCAATTATTCTGTAGTATATCTTAATAGTTTGGAATTAAAAAAGCTACAAAGCTAAGCTAAGCTAAGTATAGCTACAAATTACATTGCCTATATTTTCTTTGAACTAGTACAACAGGCTTCCTATGTTGTAGTCTCGATTATAGTCAATGCTTCGTTCTAATCGAGATTCTAGTCTGTAGCACTCTTAACACACCTTTCTCAGTGACCCTGATCCTGTCGTAAATCCAAGTATGATACCAGGAATTATACCTACAACACAAAAGTTCCACTAAGTAATATAAACTGTATTATTTGTATTTTATAAATTTGCTCTCGTATTTCGTATTTGATTTGGTTAACTTTATTTTCCGATTTTTTTGTAAAAATTAATGCTATCTCTAATCAATCATTTATAATGGCTACCGAGATGGCTACTAATCCTACTTCTGAAAATCTTTGAAAATGTTCTTAAAGGTGCTTGAATGCGAAAAGTTTCGACGCTATTGAGTTATATAGGTAATTATTGACCCCGAATACCACTAGGCTAACCATCAGCGAGTCATAATTTTAATTATTGAGTTGAAAGTTTTGGTCATAAATGCACTACCTACTACATTAGTATACACTGAAATAATAAACAGGTGTAAAAACACTTATTGTAGAATTTTATTTACCAATTCTAAATATTCCAGTAAATATTTACTAGATAATGATAATGAGTTATTTCGAAAGGAGGATAAACTTGAGATAATTTTATAAGCCTAAGTAGGTATACATATACTCGGCTATACAGGTATAATACATCATATTTGAAATATAAAAACGAAAGAAGTGCTATAGTTATAACGTTTACAAATTATCTTATGTATAGATAACGCTATAGTAATAACGTTTACAAAGCAAGGCAAATTATCTTATGTATAGCATCACAATCACTTTCTACGTTCCCAGCATTATCTTATTTCCTCGTATTGTTTTGGGGAATTCGAGTGACAGCAATCTGCCCACGTAATTTATCAGATTTGGAGCGCATTAGCATCCTCTTGTAACAAGTCGTGTAATTATTTAATCATTGTAATTTGTTATGTGGTTGTCAGTAAGGCTCCACATAGGTAATTGCGCAGCTGGTGGACCATAATTAAGTTAGGTTTCTTTATCAGGCTTAGTAGGTACAATATAGGTTGTTCGTGGATCATTTTCATCAAATATTTTTTAGCTGAGGGATACATTTGAATTTATCTAGTAGGGATTTCTCTATACATTGTAAACTAATGGTATGTATGGGTACTAATAAGTATTTTAGTAAAAAACGTTAGTTTTTGGAAATGGTAAACAAATTCTTATTTTCATAAGTTTAGTATGTACCTATGTATGGTATGGTGCGTACCTACGCTAAACAATAATAAATAACTATCAGCAGAGACGTATAGAGTTGTAGATGTATATGTCTTTGCTATCAGTGATGTTAGTGTATGCATGTTTCATTAGCGTATTTTCCTAGAGATTGGTAACAATTAAAAAATAATAGTTTAATTAAATCTTGCTTAAAATAAGAATTTAAAAGAACCTTTTTTACAATTACTAAACATTGACAGTATGGACGGAGGTATTAGCACAAGTACAAGTATAAAGATATATACAGTAGTTTCACTCTTTAAATTTTTTGTACAAAAGTTTTTAATGCACATGTCTGCTCTTGGGTAGTATGCGCGTTGGTAGAGATGTAGAAGGGGAGGAATGGGCCGGCGTATGCTATTTTATGGGCGCACATTTGCTTTTTGCTTTACAGGTAATTCAGCATACGTTTGTGTGTCTAGGCGTTTGTGTTTGTGATTTTGATAAGTGTTTTGTATTGTGTGTAACATGGCTACAAAATATTGTTTCATTTGTAAACAAAATTCTGATAGGCCACCTTTTTTACTCCAAAAAGTAATAGTCCGGGCCTGTACGTAGCTGCCAAAAACGGTCATTAATGCGCATGATTGTGCTTGGGTAGTATGCGCAGTGGTCTTTTTGGGGGGTTAAAAAAACAAAACTTAAGGACACCAACATCAAAGAGATTTTGCCGAGTGAAATTACTGTATATATCTTTATACTTGTGGTATTAGTCCATTTATATGTTGCGAATAGACAAAAAATATATAAAAGCTCTGCCTTTTATAGATTACTTTCTCAGAGGGTGCCTTAAAATTCCCGTCAATAAATCGAAAGATGAAGAAAAGATTCTTGGCAATTTGTCGCGAAAGGATGTCCTGCAGATATTTTTATTCTTATTAAAAGTATTCCTTATGCATATTCTTGCAAAATGGGAAAATTTTCCGGTAATGAGCGTACACACCAGACGGATGAGCAGAGCCCGGTTCATTCTGCATTCTATCGACGCAGTGCAATATGACTGATGTCTGATGTCATTGTCATAATTGAAGTTATAGATATACACATACGTTGTAGAGGAGACGAGGGCAATTAATTTTATACAGGATCTGTAACGACCAGCTGGATACTTTGCGATGGATTATTATCTCTGTATTGATATATTTTTAGAATTTATTATTTTGTTATATAATGATTATATATACTGTTTTCATCTTCCACTAATTAATCATCAGCAACGCAGTTGCCATCATATTTGGTTGATTAAGAGTAGGTGGTTCCTTTTCTACCTTCTACCAATACAGTATACCTACCTACTACGTATCTGTAGAATTGCATATATTCTTACGTCTTCTATATTACACCATTGTTAAAGAGCTATGGTTATATCTTTATCAATAATACCTACATATAGGTTCTATTTTTAAGTCATATGTAGAGATTCAAAATTACGTATCATTTATATTAGATTTTTAAGGTCTTATTTCCTGGTACAAATGATATGTCCTCCCGATTGTTCCTGATTGTTTGGTCATGTATACTATTTTTAAGAATATTTTATTTATTTACTTACTTTGTACAAGTTATTTAATATATTTGTGGCTGACGTTTATTTGATGTGTTGGGTAACAAGTTCCAAAAATTCATATGAACCCTCAAATTGTTGAATTTCCAATAATATTTAATAACATCTAAAATAAACTCTTAAGATGTACTGTTACTATCTATACCTTTAAGGAGATATTAGTTATTATTGTCCAACTCCTAAGATGTACAGATGTACTGTTACTATCTATACCTTTAAGGAAATAGCTAGGGGAGAAAAAATGTCCGTATAGTCGAATACTGGCGAACCTCAGGAAACCGACTGAATTTCACCGTTCAAGAATGCCAACGACGCGGCGATGACTCATATCACGATTGAAATACCTTTCTGAAGTAGATTTTCGGTTTCGGGATCAGTTCTTTCAAGGATATTGACAAACTCTTATTGTCTAAATCTCTAAATACGAGAGAACTTCTTCTATCAACATCTCTGATATTTGATCAGGATTTATAACGAAGAATCGAGATCAAAACAAAAACACGTACAATAACTATTTGTTTATGTAGGTATTGTGTATTATTATTGTTATTATTCGCATGTAATTTGCCATCAGTGGACAACCTTGAATGACACTTTTGTTTAGAAACTTTATGTAGGTATACAGATATCTATACAATATCTTGCTTTGTTTTCTGGTGATTTATAAATAACTTTGCGTATCTATTATTGCTGGTAATTCGTACCGTTTAAAACTA
Organism: Pogonocherus hispidulus; assembly: GCA_963924545.1. NCBI lineage: Eukaryota > Metazoa > Arthropoda > Insecta > Coleoptera > Cerambycidae > Pogonocherus > Pogonocherus hispidulus. Next base: position 9,640,415 of record OZ004699.1, read on the forward strand.
GATGATTTTAATGCGAATTTTTGATTTTTAATACCTACATGTAGAAAATATTACCAATATCTTCAACATGTACTGTTAAAGCGAGACGAACTTCTAGGTGTCTACAGGACAACTTATTTAGGATTGCACATAACTTGTGGTCCTGGTTTGTTCTGAATTTAAGTCGATATTTATCTCGATTTTCAAATAATATTAATAAAGGGTTTTTATCAGGCTAAAATATGATAAAACCAAAGGTAAAATTAAGTTATTTGTGTAATTTTCCTCCTGTCCTTTTTAATTTTTGTTCCGCAGGTTGTTTTAACGCTTGGTTATCATGTTAAATACATTACTCAAGTTCTCATTGCCTTGACAGAAATCTATCCGCTCTTTAACCAAATAAAAAGACTAACTTTCTTGTCCGCTGCACGGTGTACCATTTTGCAGATAAATAACTACCTTGCATACACGCAATTCTACCTCTAGTAAGCGGGCTAGAAGGTTACTCGGTGTTAAACAACGCAGAAGCCACTGACCGATCTGCGTTGCACATTATTTGTTATTGTAACCCATCTGGTTGACTCGATTAAAGCGCCACTGGTTCGATACCCGCCTCTTGTGAAGTATGAGGAAGTACTACCGACTTCCTTTCATTATAAACTTTTTATGAACGAGTTTTTAACTACATTTACCATCACATACGAAATTGTTCCAATCGTTAGTTTCTTTTTGTTCAACGTTCTTTGGTATCATTAGTGACTTGACACAGTTATTTCCGGAGGAAAAGTAAAAGCACGATATGTTAATACTCGCCATAAAGTTTTATCTTCAACGGCAGTGATTGACAGTTAAAATTATTAAAACGAATTCTTCTGAGACGAAAAATGTATCATAAGGTTGGATTTACCTACGTCTTCAGTATCAGGTACATGGAACTTCACTTTGAAATTTGAAATTCTTAAAACTAATGTCCAATCAGCAAGTTTATTAATGGAGCTTTTTTAGTTTTCACCTAGTTCTTAATCTCTCAAGTGATTTGCAAAATTTGGGGATGCAGTGCAAGATAGAACAAGACAGACAGGATAAGAACCTTGCCATTTTTGGCAAAGATTATCAGAAATCATGTTCTGAGATCCCTCTTTAAATGAATGAAAAAAAAAACCGGCAGTTTCCTATACTATTCAGTTAAGTTGTGATAATTTAGTTAAAAAACTGTAATTTAAACAAATAAAGGGATAAAGAAAAGAAAAGGAACTAAAGAAGAAAATAATAAATAAAGGCAAGCCCAGGAAGAATTCCTCAGGCAGAGAAAAAAAGGAACAGTGTTCTAGGATGTGAGAATTCAATTGTTGCGTTTTTATGTTGTCTTATTTAGTCCTGGGTTTAGTCCGATTCATATTCTGTTTAGTCATTGTATTCTTCAATATAGGGACATCATATTATGTTAAATTATTATAATTAACTCTGTAATTTATTACTAGTCTTCAGTTATCTGTGACTATTCAATGCTTTTTAAAATTGCTTAGGGAGTTCCATAGTTTATGAAAATATAACAGCAACCGGTTTTATTTTTAAATGGGTAATTTCCCGCTCTTTAACTCTGACTCATTTGTTTTATCGTAGTCCTCGGTCGCCATCCTACTTGACTCCGATTCGGAATACGTGTTATTACGTCAGTGCTCGCGAGCTCTTTAAAGACATACCTTTACATATACGTCTCAATGTGCCATTGACATTTCCTTTACAGTTAACTAAGTATATCCGTAGAGAGCTTTTTGTATTTTTTCCGCGTTCAGCCTCGTTATTGTTTTCGCGCTCCTGACAAAGGAATTCTTGGTTTGGAAATTTGCAGGGAAATTGTTTTGCGTTCAGTCATTGGATCCTGAAGCCTCGAAAGTGTACATGCGGTGGCACCAGAAGTGTTTACTGCGTAATACTGACCGAATAATTTATGATAATCAATACCAATCATGGGTACTGGTATTGATTTGAGATTTGACATTGACACTCGGGTTATTCAAAGAAATGCAAAAGCATTGTAAATAATTATGTTGTAGAATCCTTGTCAGTGTTCCTGAATCGTAAGAATCGACAACAAAAGTAATTACAGTTGCAAAGCATGAAATTCTATGAGACTAAACTTTCTAATGGAACATCCTGTATATGTGTACATTTTTGGATAGTGTGTCTTCTGCCATCTCACGAATATATTGATATATCGGTTGGATGTGTTAAGGTATATCCAAATAATAGTGTTGGAGATGTATTCAAAACAGTTTCACAAAATTACTATGTATATTGGATGAAGACATTAGAGGCTACTTTGTTTAGACAAGATAAGACAGTAACATCACTTACAGTACCTACGTGATTCGTTTGTATTTAAACTAACGAAGTTCAACCTTTCCTTATATCATCAACCCCTTTATCAGTATATTTGTGAAAGATTTTACAGGATATTTCTCAAAAAATCATGACCTCATAAAAGGATTATCAGATTTTGCAGTTGTTGTTTGTTAAAAGTATCTTGAAAAGAAAATAACAATTAGTAAAGTGTCTATTTTGTCGAGTCGATTGCAATCACTGACATATGTCCAACCGGAAGTCTACATTGGTTACGAACTTTCGGACTAGCTTTGTTTTTATAGAGTTTGTTATAGAGGTAGATCAAAGTGGTTTGTGGTTATCAAAAACGTGAAGATTATCTAAAAGCTTTAGGTATGCAGTTATCGAAGTGCAATGTATAAAATATAGATTTTACAATATCAACTGCTAGTATATTAAGTATGACGTGCCTAAAGCATTTCACGAGCTTTTTATAAAGTGGTTCTTATCAGCCTACAATTCAGAAAAATATTCCTCTTTTATGTACCTACATTTAAGGAATAGTAATGGAATTGGTAATCTCGTTTCTATCATGTGCAATTGTAATAATATTGCTAATTTCAGATTTCAAAAAAAAATCGATTCAATTCAGAAAAGAGTGGTGTTAGGATAGGGACGGTAAAAAAATATTTCAGCAACAAATAATGAAAATGTTTGGACAGGACATTTTCAGTAACATATTATGACATTTATTAATATATTGTTATTAACACTGTTTATGCTAAATTTATAAGGTACTATTACTTTTTTGTTGGTGTTCACATCAGATGACTTAATGAAATAGAAACACTTGCAGTATCCTCTAGGGTATCCGTAATAACCTCGGTAATAATTACCTATCTGTAAAGAAGGAAGCATTTAATACTTACCGCCTCGCTTTTTGTTAATCGCATGCTAGATGCTCTGATGATTTTTACAACGTAGATGTGCATTCATTATATGCGTATTAATTAAATAATATGAAATTGTAGGAAAGAGTATACAACTTGCGGATGTTACAGTAATATATTTGATACATGAGCAGTTTCTCCATCGTTTTTTCCTAAGAAGCGAATTGCTGAAGCAATTAAGACGTTAAAATTAAAATGGCCTATTGTCAACAACAAATTAGTAAGGTGGATGTCATCCTACTAAACAATCAGATGTTTATTCATTGTTCAAAGAGTGATTAATAACTAATTAACATAATAACAGCTGTTCACAAGTGTTTCTGATCGATCTAAATCATTCGATAGTCATACACCGATCATACATAATATTACACATTACACCATTATTAGATTTATAATATTTAAATACTTCTAACGTTTGTTGGTCGATTTCTTACAAATTTATCCTTTAAGTTGTATAAAGTATGTACGTAAAGGAAACAAAAATGCTAAAACATTAAAGTCTGTAGTAGTTGCGTCGTTGTTTTCTTTTTCCTCTATCTCTATAGAAACCTTATCCTATTCATTAGGACTTATTATGTTTAATTTTATTTGTGTAGAACATTTTGTTATATTTCGCTCTTTCGCTTTTTACATAGCTGAGACATTTCACCATAATGTCAGATTATCTATAGGGCCAAAGTGGTTTTACCGAATTTTTTTTTTAACCAAGTATTGGTTCACAGTTTTTTAATTATATCCTAAATAATTACTCCCCAGACAGATGGAGCTTCCTCCCAGAAACTAAAACAGTGGAATTGCCTGTAATTAATTAAATTAGCTATGGACACCTCGGCCATAATATGTCACGACACCCATTATGTTGGAATAAACGTCCACAAGTTCGGTTTTAACGTGATATTCGCACGAAAGAAACCTCTCCGCTCTACTCGGAATGCCATTGTTGTTTGAAAAGTGTCATTACTCTTTCCCGGTCTGCGCCAGTCATGTCATAAGCTCATAAGTGGCTGGTGGCTGGGTGAGGACAAATGCGGGTTGACCGGTCGGTTAGACCTGAGCGACAGAGATAGTTTTATCAGACAATAGGTTTGTTCTAACAAGAAAACTCAGATCAATCCCCAATTGATTGTAACCACAATATCTGCGCATACGTTAATAGATAAATTTGCAACTATCAGAAGTTTGTGATGGAACAACTGACAAATCTGACAAAGAGTAAAGAGTGGCAGTCTGTGGGCTGGATTTATTGTGACAACCTCATTTTTCGATACAAAACAAAAATATTGGACGTTTTTTATCGTTTTGCCATTTGTGGAGTGTTTCATAGATAAGAAAAGAGTAGATAATGTCTGTAACTTATTTGTGGTGCATTTTCATGATTCATTGTTTGTTTCTTTTGGGATTACACCACCTGTAAAATAACAAGAAGCAAAAAACCATAATAAAAGAGTGTTTTATGATTTGTAGTTGTTTAGAAAACTTCATATAGGCTTCTAACATAAAAATACTTCAGTACCTAATCACAATCAGCATGAATAATAATAATGCAGGAAAGACTGTACTAGTACAGATGAATGTCATTTCATTTAATTTACTGCGCATGATTCTGATTCAGAGTTCCTAAAAAATCCGCAAACTTTTCTGATTGTCCACAAACCAATCATAAGCCATGATAGAACAGTGTACTGTCAATCAGGAACCAATCACCGATTTCCTTTTGGCCTTGATGGAACGGAAAAATGCGCATGCTCCCGAGAGTCACCGACGATTTGGGATTCTTGTTAGACCTAATAAACAAACCTAATATTATTCTTTGGTTTTATTCCCTAGACAGGGCCTGTAACCAATTTTTGATTTCTTCGTTTATTCTTCAATCTTCTAGCTTCAGCTAAATAAGGAGGTTTGAGGAAAACAGAATAATAAACCAGAACTAATGCTTCTCATCTGTCTTATTTTATTTATTTTTGATTAGGTATGAAAATCTACAATATAAGACTTTTACGTTTTTCGTAAATCTTTACGAGGGATTAATATTTCAAATGTTCAAATGTAAACAATATTCATTTACAGTGCCTACTTAGTTCTGTTTAGGTACTTATGCCTTTCCAGTATTTTTCTGAAATCAAAAGTACATAAAATAATTTAAAAGACAATCCAGTGTAATAGAATCCATCCTGTACAATTCAAGGCTTTTACCATTTCATAATTTATAATATGAATAAAAATATTATTGGAAATGAAAGAAACATGTGAATTCTCATGTGAATTTCTTTATCTTCCTTTAGATCCAGTGAAATCTATGTACCAGTCATTATTATATTTTTTATACGGCATTATAATATTCAAGTATTCCAACAAATTTTCTCATGTAATTACAGCTACCTTCAGTTTCACTAAACCACTGATGATGAGAAGGACCAAGTTTGTCTGCGGTAATTGAATTCAGCCGTCGCGTCGTGATGCACTAGTCTCCCATTTGTAAATTAGGAGAGATTGGCAACGCTCAGTAGGCTATATTTCAGAACCATTTTTCTAATGCAATTGAAGTTGCAACAAGCAAAGTTGTAAAAATCCAAAATTTTATTTCTTGGAACTGATTTAACCATTGTGCAGTTGTAAAAGCCAGACCCCTGAGGGTTCAAAGAACTGAGCCACATTGCAGTTACAATGCGAATGATACTTGTGGCCATATTTGCTAGTAGAGGAAGTCGGAACCTTCCTGGCAGACTATTAATATAGATTTTTGTTTCGTTGACCTTTGAAGGAATCGTAGCGATGATCGCTACGTGAGCAATCCACTGTCGAATGTCAGCTTTACCGTTACGATAGAGTATACTTTAGCTCGCTAAAAACATATCTTAGATTTTTGAAGTTGTGCCACTACGAGATGTTTTCTGTGTACCTATTTATCTATGCTATGTGTCTTGACTAAAAATATATCCTTCATTTCTGTGTATCTTCAACACTTTTTCCTACAGCCTGCGGCTTGCCAAAATTGAATTTTCAATTCTTATTTGTAACAAAATAGTACATGAATAAAGTGGATACTCCAAGCGGATGGTTCTTTATGAAACATCGTGAAAATAATTGTTTTGAAAAAAACATTAATCTCATTTAGATGTTCCAAGAAATATGTAGAAAACACTCTATATACTAGTATTTTGGCTTATTAGGCCTTTTTCAATAGAGTACATATCTATTACTAAATATTTGCAAGCGCGTTTTCGTTATTTATTTGTTTACGAGCACCTACCCCCGATTGATCCTTTACCATCTAGTAAAGCCCGAGTTTTTATTACCTTTTCTAAGAAGGGCGAGAGTGTAAAATCTATCTGATCATTCGTAGTACAAGGATTTATAAATAAAGATTTTTTAATTTCTAATTGCTCTAACAGATCTAAGCGCTTTCCTTTTTTTTCACGATGCAGTACCTTTACATTTTTTTGATCTATAAAATGATTGTTTTCTATACAATGCGTCGAAAATCCTGAATTTTTAGAATTCAGGATTCCTGAAGCCTATATTAAATAACGCAAAAAATTCAGGATTTTAGACGCATTGTATAGAAAACAATCATTTTATATATCAAAAAAATGTAAAGGTACTGCATCGTGAAAAGAAAGGAAAGCGCTTAGATCTGTTAGAGCAATTAGAAATTAAAAAATCTTTAATTATAAATCCTTGTACTACAAATGATCAGATAGATTTTACACTCTTGCCCTTCTTAGAAAAGGTACTAAAAACTCGGGCTTTACCAGATGGTATGATCAATCGGGGGTAGGTGCTCGTAAACAAATAAATAACGAAAACGCGCTTGCAAATGTTTAGTAATAGACATTTTACTCTATTGAAAAAGGCCTAATAAGCCGAAATACTAGTATATAGATTAATATAGAGTGTTTTCTATAGATTTCTTGGAACATCTAAATGAGATCAATGTTTTTTTCAAAACAATTATTAGTAGATGAATATTTCATATAAACGTGTACTCTACATTGAAAACTGAATATTTTCAGTAGGTAGTTTCCAATAAGCAGTTAATTTCTGTAATGTCTTGTGTGTTATACCTATATCAGGGTAAAAATGTATTTGCTTACGTTAAATTTGTAACTCTATCACCATTCTCTTGAAGTATCTGATCTCCACAAGATCAAGTGTTCCATTTCAGCAGGTTATGCGCACAATAACGCCTGGTATTTTTCCTGACTCAGCTAAGAACTCTTGCCCGTGCAATCCGTGCATCCTGAGTAGGTCAACCAGTTCTAAATAATAACGGTTATGCCTATAAGCCTATAGTCCGCGATTCATTAAACTTATCGCTGGAGATACCGAAAAATTTCCCGTACGGTTAGATAACGTACCAACGCACGTACGTAGGCCTTTAATATAATTATTAATGTAGTAGTAAAGTAGGCATGTCTCATTATGGATTACGGCTACGTTGACCTGTAGAGAACCATTTTAACAACAGTTTTTTGTTTGGTTCCGCCAGGACGCAGCACCATAAAATAATGCTGGTCTCGGTCTCTCGGTCAACTATGATATCTTCACTATTCATTCAATCGCGTTTTAAATTTAGCTAGGGTATATTATTGTCATATATATAATACTACTATATGGAGCCTATGTAATCTTTACCATGTTTCTCAAGTGAAGCCAAATTAGAGTAGTCCAGAATCATATCTATTGTCTCTTTCACGGAGAAAATACCAAATACTCATGCGCAGCAAACCGCGGGGGAATTTTGCTCCATATACTGTAGAATACAATAAATTAACTTTATTTTATATTGTATTTTATCTACATATAACGGTTTTCAATCTTGTTATTGGGATGTTCCCGTATATATCAAGTTTACCAAAATAGTGGATGCAGTTTGTATTTGAAAAGAAAATTTTAAAAATACATACTTCAGGTACCTATGCGACTTCATATGGAATATTTCCTTCGCACAAAAGACAAAACCTCGACTGAGTTTTTCGTTTCGGCATTTTGCGATATCTGTGGAATTAAATTTATGAAAATGAGGTAATTCATATACCTAATTCACTACATATTTAAATTTACAAAATGTTCTTATATACCTAAACTTGCAGTTGCGACTGTAAAAATACCGTCGAAATAATTTGATGAGCAAATGTCTCTAATCACTAATGAGTCTAATAGGTATATGAACAAAACTAAAACTACAAGTTACACATAAATAAAACACTTCTAAAACTACCGGCTCTACGAAAAACACAAATTTATTTTCTGTGAAACACAAACATACCTGAAATACAAAAGATAAACTGTGACATAACCACACCACAAAACACATATATGACAAAACACATACAAGGTGTCCCAGTGTGAGCGAACAAAAATTTACCAGTGTGTAGGCCAGACCAAAATAAGAATAAAATTCTTATAAAAAAAAATTCTTCGCTCCACGCCTAACGAGTTCCAGGGTGTTATTTTGTAAAAAAAAAAAACAATTTTCCGAGATAACTTAAAAACTCGTTTCGTAGATTTAGGTAATATTTGGATAACGTGTACATCTATTAAAGGTCATTAAAACTATATGGTGTTTGTTTAACTCTAAACTTTAAAATCATTGCATATATTTTTCTGCATAAAGGAATACAGTCGGTACTTTACACTCAATTTACTCGAAAATGGTTGATTTTAGAGCTGTGTAACAAGAGCACCTTTTTTTTTCAGAATTGATAGCCGATTAAGGAAAACTTAGTTAATTCACGAAAAAGTAGGATATACAAGAGTTATGAAGACAAAACCATAAGGAAGAGTAGACCTAGGCCACCACAAGTGTCAAAGTTAAACAAACACCATATAGTTTTAATGACCTTTAATAGATGTACACGTTACCCAAAAATTACCTAAATCTACGAAAGGGTTTTTAAGTTGTTAAAGTTATTTAAGTTAAGTTATTACGGAAAATTGTTGTTTTTTTACAAAATAACACCCTGTAACTCGTTAGGCGAGCATCAGAGAAATTTTTTATAAGAATTTTATTCTTATCTTGGTCTGGCCTACCCACTGGTAAATTTTTGTACGCTCATACTGGGACACCCTGTATATGACAAAACAAAAGCCCGGTCTTTCTTTACTTTCGCGCCACATTGAAATTCTTGGATTGGATTGGACAACACTTGGGCATGTGCACAGGAACATTTGTCCGTGAAAGAGAACGAAATATATAACTCCATCTCATAAACCGGCTTCAAGAAAAGCTCGAATAGCTCAATATAGTAGTATTATATATATGATTATTGTAAATTTTCCAAGGCTTTTCAAGAAGTTCGAAGCTTCTAGTATTAGGTAGTGCGCCATGCACTACTTGACTACCTCAAATGACAATTGACTGTTTCTGATTTACAATAATTGTAAAAATATTTAATTTTGAATACTCCGTCAGACGGCATGACGTAGTAGTTCTTTCTATTTCCAGTAAATAAATATATTTCAACAGAATCAGAGTGTATCTACGCAATTTATAGAAATTATCTAAATTATCTGTATGATCGACATTACCTCTGTGTTACATTGAGATTACAGACAAAATGTGTATCATATCATCACCATTTTATATTACATACCTATAAATGTTTTTCAGATATCATTCACTTATTACTGAGTTTAGAACACGCAAACGTAAGTATTGGCCAATCATTAAAATGCTTTTTGTGAAAGGCAACATATTTTTGATCAAGATTTTTGATCACTCGAGGACTCTCATTTTGGCCACTCAATCAAAAAATAAAATTTACCTATAACAGCAATATTTTAATAAATACATGTTTATCATTTCACGAATTTGCTAATTTGTTCAAGGGGATATAAGCCAGTTGAGTAATGAAATAAAGAGGAGTCATATTTACTGTATGGTATCTCAATAATTATTGAACTTCTATTGGTTATTAGGGAAACTTAAATAAATTGTATTAATCCATCAAAATATCAACTATAAATACCGTAATGAAATGCCGTGTACTTATGTTTCAAAAATTGTTGCTCAGCACTTAACTTTTTTCTTGTGAGGATATGAATATGAATCATTTAAGAAAATAACAGGTGATCTCCAACACTGCACATGTTATGAGAACATAATCTCTTCGGTACCTAGTTTATAGATAATTCTTGGTAACAATATAATTATTATTATATTGATGGTTTATTAGGTGAATTAAATTCTTATATACGTACTTTATTGAGGTTAAAACGGTTAATAATAACTTCATATTGGACATTGTAAATTTATTTATGGATCCTATTGACAATATATTTTGATCACTGAATATACCTACTAGTCAGTCAGCCCTGAAATAGAGTTACTTTGACGTACCTTTTGAGGTTAAAACCATACAAGGTGAACCTTTTTGACAATAGTTTATTGTTTCATTGGAAATTATGGTCATAATTTCTATTCTATATAGAAATTTATTCAATCATGATATCAATTGGAAGCAGGTAGGATATTTCTATTTATTTTCTGCCTGTAAGTACTGTAATTGATGTAGGTACTTACTTTTTTGCTAGTTTCCTAGTAATCTCGGAATAAATATTACTATCTCTTTGATCCCGCGTAAAGTCAAGAGCTGTAAGTATATCTATTGGAATCATTTTATACTGACTTACAAACGTGGCGATAAACCATGCTGCCCAGCATGTGGCTTAAATTAAGACAATGTAAACACTTTTTGTTTAATTGGCAGCACATTTGCTAGTTAAGTTCTCCCAAGAAGATATATTTATTTATGGTTGTGTAACTCTGCATTCTAATAACAATTTAAATTAACCTAAATTTAAATTAATTCTCACGGTACGTTCCATATACTTAAGTTTAATTTTTGGTTATCCCCTTGAAATTAGTAGGTATGGGATTGTCGCAAAAATATTTTTTTGTTAATTTTTTTCAATTTTGGTAATGAAGCAATGCTAGAATACTAAAAAAGCATTAAGTAGATATCTTAATTAAGTTTGATTATAAGATGACAATACATTGTTGTTTTTTCTCTTATCTTTTGATAAAATTCCTAATACTTTTCTCTTTTCTCAATACTAAAAAACATTAAGTAGTTATCTTAATTAAGTTCGATTATAAGATGACAAAACATTGTTGTTTTTTTTCTCTTATCTGATAAAATGATAAAATTCCTAATACTTTTCTATTTTCTCATGTTTACTGTTAATCATCATTTCCTAAATAATATTTTCTAGTTAGAGAGATATCGATTGCTCGAAGTTTATACACTTTTTGCAGTGTATCTTAAGAAAAGGTTCTAGAATCCTAGCACCTAAAACTTAGGTCTGAAAAGTAATTCAATGAATTGCGTTTTGTACCGCAGTAAGTACTCTGCGATCTGAAGAAGGTAATAATGGTATCAGAAAATACATGGGCATTTCCGTGTTCCACTGGACCTACACTATGTTGTACCATCGTGAACAGTCATTCGGTGGTATGTGTTTTATCTTATCCTCAGTAATTTCATCCCCGTTCTCCTGAAGAATATAGAAGTGCTCACGATGGCTCACCATTATTAGATCAAGTAATGCCGCATGGAGTAGGTACTGTAATACTGTAGTACTCGATATCTAGAACTGCGTCCTTGTATGTTTTTCTTCCTTGGCTTCATCTGAACTGCACCACGACCCCTTTTTTCTGTTTATCCTCAAGTTTATCCTGCTTTTTCCAGTAATTTCATATTTGTTTAATTTTTTTAAATATAAGTGCTCCGATAAATTTTGTTGAAATTAGTTAAACAAATTATGTGACCATAACACGAGAACATAAGATTAAATACTGAAGAACTTTCCACATTAACATAACTTTTTTACAAGGTTTGAGAAAAAATGTTATTAGAGTCATCTTTTTAGATAATTTGCTACATTGTAGGCTGCATAACTGTCTGAACATTTTTGGCATCCGTGTTATAATGTCTAGACATTATAGCATCGACCGCAATATGTTACCTACCGAAAGCAATATATATTTTATGCTTTCTGCCTGCTAAGTTATATCTGTTAACATGCATTCTAATATTTATTATTAACTTCTTTAAAACGAATTCTGCCATAATTGAACATATTTTTGGATTAGTGTTCTTTGTATCCTGATTGAACTTCGCTGGCAAACGGGGCCAATTTACCTCTAATTAGAATATGGTTTATTGCGCTGCACGCCCTTCACACGGGGCATGTATTAAAGGGCTCGATCACAAACACAAACCATCTGTTGCTGCGTCGCGTGCTATAGGCGAGGTCGGTTTCTATTTTTAACCCTTCTAATTCATTAATAAACGGGAAAACTGTTCATTCACTAAGATTAGATATTGATACGAATTGTTTGTTTGCGAGTGATAAATACATTGTTATTTTTATCGCCTTTACGAACCAACATTTTCTGAATCTATCTACATTATTAAAATTAATGTAAGTATCTACCTATTTAATTATATACCTAATAGTGGAATATATCAGGTGATATAAATAAAACTATATTTTTCATAGTAGTTGAATAATACCGGGATATCAAAAATTATCTTGGTCAAGGGTGGTTGTGGAATGTAAAACGTGTGTCTTACTTTAAATTTGAAATAATTATGTCACTGTCACACTGACATCATCAATAACCTATAAATTTCATACCTATTTATTTCAGTTGTAAAATAATAATGAACTACAAATTATGAAATAACGGTTTTAGTAACAAGAAAAACTAAATTACAGTAATTGTTGGAAATGTCCCCCGTTTTGTTCGATGCACAAGTTGACGCGCCTCCTCATGCTGTGAAAAGCGTTTTGCAGCATTTCTGGCGTTATGGTTGCACATTGCTGAACAATTCTTTGTTGCAGTTCTTGCAAATTATTTACCGAAGTTGCGAAAATCTTGTTTTTTAAGTAAGGAAATATAAAATAGTCGTGGAGGAAAGCAATATTTTCTCGTATAGTATGTGCTGTTGCACCGTCATGCTGGAAATAACCGTACCGAAGTTCATCATCGTTTAACTGTTGCACAAATTCAGCCAAAAAGTTGTGTCTGTACCTTTCTGCGTTGACGGTGAAATCGAAAAAAATTGGCCCAATTATTCTTCTGCGAGAAACTGCCATCCAAACACCAATTTTTTGAGCATGTAGTGGCGATTCAGTAAAAACATGAGAGTTATCATTGCTCCACATTCGCATATTTTGAGAATTATTGATGTATCCCGAAAGGTGGAACCACGCTTCGTCAGAAAAAAAAGTTAAGTCTAGAAGAGCGTCATTCATTAAATTATTGACAAACCAATGGCAGTAAGCAAGGCGTCTGGGGTGGTCTGCGGGCAGAAGAGCTTGATGTGCTTGCATCTTATATGGATGTATGTTCAAGTCTTTCTTTAAAATCTTATGGCATGTTCCATAAGAAAGTCCAATTTCCTGAGAAAGACGTTTCAAAGGTTTTGCAGGCTCTTCTTCCATACGTTGATGAACGTCATTGACAACTTCTTCTGTACGAACTCTTGGTCTACCAGCACCTTTTTTATGAGTCACACAACCAGTTTCGCGAAACACTTCAACACAATTTGTAAGGCACGCATTAAAATTGTCCGGTAATATTGCCACGTTTGGGAAGTGCTCTCGAAAATTGTCCAAACACAAACGTTGACTGTATTGCCAATTTCCATTAACTAGCGCACCCGTTCGAAAATAGGCTTCAATCATGAAAATTTTGTGCTGTGTGGTAAGAGGCATGATTCAGAAACTGGATTAGAAAATTTCAGCACAATGACTTGACAGATTCTGACACAACAAAACATATTCAAAAATTTAAAGTAAGACACACTTTTTACATTCCACAACCACCCTTGACCAAGATAATTTTTGATATGCTGATAGTAGCTATAGGCAAGAATACTAATATGAAATAGTTGGTGGGGGTCCACAGAATAGACGGAAAACTATTTTAAAATTTTGCAATACCTACAAATTTTTGAAAATTTACTCCTGAAGGTGTGTAGCATAACCTTTTCTGGGAATCACTTCAGTTTGGAACACGAAATTTGATGGGAGTGTTAATAATATTTAGTTTTCTCTTAATGTAATATTTCGTTGTGCGCTAATTTAGAAACATGATTGATGATGTTAAATTATTTGCAAGTATAATTGTGTGAATTGTGTGACAATTCAAACATACACACAAACATACTAGTTTGTCGAACAGTTTTCGAAATATTTGACAGTGACTACCATAAAAAAATACAAAAAATGCAAAGAACTAAAAATATTCATCAGTAGAAACCAACAGTAATAAAAAATATTTAATGATTTTCGATGTTACCTCCTTAGTTATTTAAATATTTTCAGTTTTTAATATTTTTTTTTATAATTTATTGCAAACATTAAATATTAAAGATTTCGGGAACTGTCAGTGCAAATGTCAAAAAAATATATATTTTCGAAATCAGGAAAAAAATGTTTACCCAAGCATTTAAAATTATACAGGGTGTCCCATTTAAAAATATTATGTTCAATTGGTTTCTTCAAATTTACGACATTCAATTTTTTTTTCGACCTAGCCAAAAGATAATTCTTGAAAACGAAACAACTTTTGTATTTAAAATTTTTTCTTAACTTTCTTAATAACCCCTGTAGGTAGGGGTCAAAATATACGCGAATACCCTGTACATAGAATATAGAACTTACAACTAAATAAACGACTGAACTCGTAATAAATAACTACAATTATCCTCAATAGTGCGTTTTGCTACGCAACGTAGCTCACTCGTCATTCTTCGCATGAACAAATAATTTGCGATCTGCCTATAAAATAATCGACTCACTTAGTTCTAATTAAACCAATTAAAATTAATATGAGACCAGTTGATGCCACGTTGATGCAAAGTCCATGTTCTGCATGTTCTGCATTCACGATCTAAAAAGATATATTTGCTTTATTTTGTATAACTAAATTCCAATTTTTATCGTACTCTCAGTTGTAATCATATCATTTCAGTCTTCAGTTGCTGCACTGTATATCTTTAGTAGTCTCAGTGGATCATCTTGAGTCAGATCAAATTATCCTTCAATCCTAGTGATATTTTTCATGGCAGATTTTTTTACTTGCTGTAATTTCAAAATGACCAATTTGTCCAACTTATAGCCACCCTTTTTACCTAGGGCCCAGAAACATATTTCCAACAATCTATGGTATTTGCCTTGTTCAAAATTACAACTTTCCGTAGATTCCGATGATCTTTTTAGCTACTTTCAAATTTTGTTATTACGCTTAGTGGAACATTTTCATTTGGATTTCAGTATCTCTTGAGCTTGTTCAATATCACCACTTTCCGGACACCTGTCCCTATGAATTTTTCTTTTTGGCTATTCTGCCACACATTTTGGTTGACTGACTGGTAATGGACTGGATTTCGTGACTTTTAGACATAGGCACGTGTTCCTTTCATCTATCCTAAATCCGAACCTGGCGTGTGTACAAAATTGAGCCGGAAACATGTTCTAGGCGGACATGGCCACTGGATCCGGCCGAGCATATCTCCACCTACGTATATACATGTGATAGTCTGTTGTTATTTTCAATAAAACCTCTAGAAAACTGGTATTGTGGTATTTCCACATGACAGGGCAGTTGGCGATAGCACCGCAACATATATAACACATCTATAATAAGTTTTTCAAAGGTCTATCTTGTCTATAATTATGTTATACATCTTATATAACTGAAACATAACCATTTACATGAAACCTATGTCATATGTTAAAGGATAGTTATATTAATAGAATTGATTTCTGTCTTCAGTTCTATTAACATTAGTATTATTGATTTGTTCTATGGAACGATCCATGTATTAATGGATTATGATTATGTTCCTGTTGGAACCAAAATAAGCCTTTTATATTTCAATTTCATCAGCAGTACGTTTGGTCAATCTTGAAATATAGGCCTTCGACCTATAAAAACCGGAAAAATCATTACCTATTATTTCATCGCATTTTCCTTGAAGAACTTTATAATTAGCTAAAGTCAAAGCCAGAATTAAGCAAAGTGCAATGACCGGAAAAAGAGTAGATCTATGTTGTCACATTTATTTCTAAAGTATTCTTATTTAAAACAGGAAACGTATTAATTATCTTATTTACCCATTTTTTTACTTGTCTTTAACGTCCCTTATCCCTATTGTACTTTATTAAAGCAAACACAATGTTTAATTTGTGTTTTACTTAATAATATCAACGAATTTCCGAATATCTGGCAACTGCGAAAGTCGTAAAGTTGACGACAAGCTGTTCATCCTTATTTATCATACATATTCTTGCATTTACGCTTTCTTTTCTCTGAGCGTCAACGACGTTGATTGGTCGAATCAGGAACCAATAAGCGACTGCGCTCGAGGTAGTAGGCAAAGAGTGGCGTGATGTTGGGTTATTTCGCGGGCGTTTCTTAACGGTAAAAATTTGTGGTAACTTATCAGTGTATTTATTCTTTGTGTCAGTGTTTATACGTATTTGTGTTAGTTAAAAAAGTGGAAGTGCATATACTAGAAGTATTCTATAGAATATAGTATACGAGTATATATTAACTGAAATGTGCCCAATGGTAAAACAGTATACGCACGCCCATGCATCACCACATTTTACCAGATCAGCGAGGTCATTCCACTTTGCTTAATTCTGGTTTTTACTGTAGGATAACAAAATAGGTTCTTAAAATACATGGTAATTTTGTTTTTTTTTTTGTGAAAATTATATTGGGATTTAAAATACGATCAAAAAAAATTCTAGTTATTCGAAAGGACAAAATGCATAAGGCAAGGTAGGTATAGGCTACGCATATACATAAAATGTTTGTTTAGTACACCATCTGGTTTAAAAGGGGTCGTATTTCCAAAACACATCTGCTTGGAAGGTCTAATACTAATAATTGTTATAGGCAATGATCATATGTGATCATTTTTAGAATGATAAACAGAGCAATGTGGTTCGACTGGACAATATCAGAGATTAATCCGTTTCACAGCAGCTTAACCATCATTATTTATTAGTGTAATCATTGAGTGACCGGTGTAATTTAATTGTTGAAAGAATGGAATTCTTTATTATTGAAGCCGATAAGAAGAATGTAAATTACCGATTTGTAAAATTAAAACTGCAGAAACAACTACTTCACGGGCAATCTATACAATATAGACCGCACACAGAGTATACAATATGAACTGTTACTTTAATACATTACATTTAAGTGATTTTAGTAAAAATAAATAACTTTTACTTTATTATTTATTATGAAATTTGGCCTTAGAGTCAAAATGGCTCAGATTTAGGGGCTCATAAGTAGTTTCAGTCTCTTTCGTAACTTGAACATTGCGACATTAAGTCCCTAAAAATGAGGTTGGCCTCCCCAGAGAGTAAAGTAATTTAATTAAGTCAGAGTGAGCTGAGTGGATTAATTACAGTAAAAGTGTTTTTATACACCGTTCCAACGAAAGTGTGAATCATTTTAATGTTGATTGACTAAATTCTGGAAGTTGAATTGCAGTTTACATAAGATAATAATTTAGTACCCAACATTTTAACGATACTTCTAATGGTGTTTGAAATATAAAATGATTATATACCTGCTCCGCATGAGTTGATATGATTATGGAGACATAATTTAGAAATTAGGTGTAATTTATAATAATAATAATAATAATAATAATAATAATAATAATAATAATGTTTATTATTCCAACAGGACAATGCCCCAATTACAGGAATAAGCAATAACAATTAAAAAGTTCGAAAGTACATAAATTAGAAATAGACACTTAGGAATTACATATAATTAACATACCTACAATTTTACCATAACTAACCTAACTGAGACACACAATAACAAATCAATTTTAAGCTATCATTAAAGATATCACAGTTTGTAGCAATTCTGTTATATAAATTGCGCATTAGAAAAATTGGAGACTTGATCAACAGATTTGTTCTAGGAGCACTATAATAAAATAATCCTTGCTGTCTTGAGTTATCTCTTGAAACCCGTAAGAAAATGTTGTTTAGAAGTGTAGAGCAGTCTATCTTATTGTTCAAAAGGTTGTATAAATACCGTATTAGAGCAATATTACGCCGTACTCCCAGTGCCTCTAGGTTAAAACGGTTTAATAACTCCATGTGATTAAAACCAATAGGTGGATAGAATCCATCTTGTGAAAATGCTAAAAATTTAAGGAATTTTCGTTGGACTGACTCCAACCTTTGACAATGTACGTCGTATATCGGGTACCATATAATAGACCCGTATTCTAGCTTGGATTTAACTAGTGAACAGAATAGGGTTTTAAAAGTATGTACATCCCTGAATTCTCTGCAATTACGGTATATAAAGCCATACGTCTGGAGTGCACTCGATACTACATTATTAATGTGCTCAATAAAGCTAAAATTCTTATCGAAAGTAATTCCTAGATCCTTACAAGATCGTAATCTGTAAGGATCCGTAAGATAGAATAATGGTAAATTATGGGATTAGTTTTTCTGGTAAAATACAGCGTTTTACACTTGGAAATATTGAGTGATAAATCAATGATTTCACACCATGCCGACATATGATTAATACAGAGCTGAAGGTCATAGCAATCAGACAAAGAATCAATTGCAGAGTATAATTTAAAATCTTCTGCGAACACCAATTTATGACAAGCAACAGTGTTAGGAAGGTCGTTAATATACAGTAAAAATAACAGTGGCCCTAGATTAAAGCCTTGCGGTACACCTGAAGAAGGGATAAACGAACGAGAAATAAAGTTTTGGTAGCTAACCACAAATTGTTTGTCCGTTAAGTATGATTCAAGAAGCCTTATCAATGAATCGGAAAAACCAAATCGATGCAACTTCGCTAGTAAAATAGAATGATTTATCTGATCGAATGCTTTTTGGAAATCGGTAAAAATTACATAGACTTGCCCTCCACTGTCTAATGTTTCGGAAATATATTGCCAAAATACAGCTAGATTTGATATGGTAGATCTTCCCTGCATAAACCCATGTTGATGTATGGATATCAACTGCTTTGTGGAACGGTTAGTTTCATTATACAACGAAGATTCAAAGATTTCAAACATTGAAATTTATGACTGAACTACTATCTGAAAATATAATCTCTTTCTGGTTTCATTAAATTTCTTCACTACAATGCTGGTCGGGGGCATTTTCCGTCATAGTAGTTGTGGTTGACATTTCCTTTTAAGTACATACTAATATCATCTTTTGGGCACCTCACCGCTCCAATGTACCTACGTTGATATTATTTGTTGATTGACATTATCGAAGGATATATAACCAATAAGAGGGCAGTGCTGTGTTTCTCACTACTACATTATTACTTGATATTTCAATTATTCCTGAATACTGCGTTGTAATCTCAATTTTAAATTGTTATGTTTACGTAAAGTTAACTGCCAAGAAATCCATATTCCCAATGCTGGAATACTTTTGTTTGTTGATATTCGAACTGTATTATATATTTTCAGTTTCTGTAATAGGGTGTAGGTATTCGATGATGCATTTTGTTTTATTTGTTTACCTCGTGCTCATGAACGTTACAAAAGCAGTCACCTATTTTTGTGTTTATGACCTCGTTTATGACCAGTAAACACTAAGGTTAATTGGTCGTACTTCCAAATGATTTAAAACTTTCTAATTTCACAAATATTTAGCATAGAACATGAAAATGGCCAAGCGAAAACAACTATGATTGATAATTATAGTGTAATTTAGCAATTTAGCTATATCTCCCGTAGGTGCAAGATGATACAAAATACCACAGTACCTACTATTCTTCAGAACATTTTCATGTATTAATTAGTCAACAAGTTTAAATTTAACTATATACCAACTTTTTTAGGTTAATATCACTGACGTCTAGACATATCTGCTGGTATGGTTTTATATTCATTAACAGAATGTCGTTAGAAAAATTTAAACTTCTTTTCAGCTGAAGCATTCGTGCTAATTGTTGACTAAAAGACTTATATGTCCTCAGTGAGGACATATAAGTCTTTCAGTCTTTCTATCAGTCTGACTATTCAGACACAAACTTACTTAAAATATATGCAAGTTAGTGTGCATAATACTAATACTATACAGACCCTCAATTAAAAATATGTTCAATTTGCAGACAAGGACGGGTCGATAGTAAGTAAAGTATGTATGTATGTATGTATGTAAAGTATTAAACAGAGGAAAAGAACGGAGCATGGGAGGAGCGAGATATCAATATCTGTAAGTGGGAGACGTCGCACCTAATACTTCGCAAGGATACGATATAGCAAGCGGGGGTGGGGTGCTGGGACAATAATAACTTGTTATTGTCCCAGTCAACTGCAACTGCAGTCATTGTCGCGATTGAAGGTCTGGTTTTTGACCCACGTGTGAATATAACCTAATGTATCTTGTTCTTTGGGATCGTATTTTTTACCAAAAGTTTTTATATTTTTAGCACCTAGACCATATTCCCTTCTAGTTTTCTGATTTGAGGAGGTTCTTTTCGTCATCTAAAATTAAGACCGTCGTCATTGAAATTAGTGACAATATTCAAAAGGTTGTGACAAGTTATTAGTCAGTCAAAATAAACAGTAATTAACAGGCAGTATTAATAAAGTGAATATCAATTTAACAGGCTTAGATTAATGGTAAATCAAATATCATTCCTAGCGTTCCATATGAATGACCTTGTTTCTTACCTCAATGTGAATCCCTATACCAAAGACTCCACCACAACATCCTGCGGAAAAAGAGATGCCGATGCCTGATTTCTACGTAAATAATATTTAAAAAATAATATTAGAGCAAAATAAAATCACAAAGCGATAAATTTTATTATAACGCCGTGATGAAGTTTTGGCGTAGGTACTGAAGAAAAAAGGTATGAAGCAAATTATCCATTCACGAATTGGATTGAAATTTCCAAGAATGTTATTTACAATTTTATTATAAATTTAATGCCCAGGCCTAGAATATTAGTAAGCATACTGTTAAAACCAAATCCACCAAGGAGCATTAAAGAGAAAACTGATATAACCTTATCAAATACGCCCATTATTCTGATATGGTATTCATTTTAATTCGATAGTAATTTTTTAATCCTCGGAGGAAATATAAATAATCCCTTGATTGACGATAAAAAATTATACTGCTTCTATTATTTTTATTATTCAATTTATCGTTGACTTTTGAGAACCCCGATACATTATAAGAGGTAGTAGTATTAATATGCTGCGAAATTATCTCGACAGTAGCTTTCAAATAATAAAACGTAATGTGATGCAATCTAAAGCCGGGAATACATCTGAAAAACGTTGCCATTCGTTCGTATTCGTTTACGTGCACCATTGCTGTTCGTTCGTTCATTCGCGGCAACTTTGCTGGGTAGACTCACACTTATGAACGAATTACCCTGCCCTATTTACATTTGCTAGCGTTCCACTTATTCGTGACGTTTCGTTTGGTGTGTGAACATCAGTAACCACGTGTTTATTATTATGTAAAACAGTTTGTTGTCGGTTAATAAGTTCATATCATCATATCTGCTTCTACTTAAATATAAATCACTTATCCCAGCAATTATCTGTTTTCTCTTCTTTTTTGTGTGATACCTGAACCAAATGTGATATGAACAAACCTAATGTGACTTTGTTTCTTTTTACTCATGTCTCTTAACTAGTCCTGTTCCTCTCATCCTCCCATAACAGAATCGACCGAACTCATATAGTTTCGTAGGTACCCTGTATACCCATACGATTTGCATTGTTTTCTCTGAATTTCTCAGATCTGCTCTCTAAAAGTTCCTAGTTCCGACATTGATGCGAGGAAAACCATTGATGCAACCTTAACTTGTTTGTAAACCGCCAGATAGAAATGACCTAACCTGGATCTAGGTTACAGTTCCTACTTGCCTTATCTGTAACAGAAGCCGCAAAAGCGTGTATATCCAATTATTCGCTGGTTGGCGTAAAATTATATGGGGGTCAGGAGAAATCGTATTCATTAAAAGCAACAAACTGATAAGAAATGCAGTGCATTGTGTGGCCTGCTGGCCTATCAATCAAATTTCTCTTCATTTAGATATGTGTTGGAAACTAAACATTTGTTCATGGCAGTATTTCCTTTGGGGTCTGCTTCAAAATTTGTTTTTGCGTGTTAAAGATAGTAACAATAATCTAATGATAGAAGAAATTAAAGAGATGGGTACATTTTATTTCATAAAAATCAAAAAATAAATAGAAGTTTTGGGGAACCTAAATTCGGTCACATACTAAAACTGGAAATTAAAAACCTTCTTCGCATTTAATTTTGTGCTATTTGAACAACGAGTTTGAAAAATTAGTGTAGTCTAATATCGCTAATGCTATTGGCGATTCATATTACCGATGAGGGCGCTGCAAATTGTAAACAAATATGGAGGAAGACGAGTAAAAATTTTGCAGTTCATATCACATCATCTAGCAATTTAGCATTCAACTGCCATAAATATAGTGACTTCATGTGCTAATTAGGGCGAAATAAAGGATAAAAAGAGTGGTAAAAGCAGTCAAACGTCCCATAAGTGCTTCATTGCTAATTATATGAATTTTTTGGGTTGAAACAGGTGTCCTAGGTTTTGTTTACTTACATTTTTGACTAAAATAAGTGTGGTAAACTGTATGGTGATACCATATTAGTGCTTGTTTTTTTGTTAAATAATGTTTAAATTAAAATATATTCTGCTTTTATAAGACTAATAATAGAAAAGTATAGACAAACTGCAACAAAGTGGGTTTGTTGTGTAAATAAACGTGTTCCCTGTTATTAAATTGTTACATGTCTTTTGGAGAAATGAATGAGAAACAGTTTCTTATACTAGGGCCAAACTTCTACCTATCTTCAATCTTAAACACTTCTATTGACACATTTTGTGGAATGACACCTATAAATACGGCAGTTTGTGTTGTGCTGATTTCTTTTGAATGCCATTTTAAAATGTAAAAATAAAGATGTACAAATACTAACCACGTCGTTTTTAACTTTGTAATACCAAAAAAATCACAAGCACCACTAAATTATTACATTAAACAAACCCAAATACCTGTTTATTTATCATTATATCAGCAATAAGCCTCCAAAAATTGCCTTTTACGTAGGTTAAAATATTTTCATGCAGAGGGCGCATTCATTTTTGGAATCGCCAATATCTGCCTACAATATTACAAACATACTAGTACATTTAGGATTATCAAAATTATTAATTGTGAAAATAATATAATTAATAAGCTCCTTGTAACAGTTCCGCCTTCTATAGGCTACTAGACTACGCAAAATTTTAATCAGAGCAGAACCGATTAGTAAAATATCGTACAGTGTGCACTTCGTTGTAGATTGAATACAATGGGATTTCGATTTTTCTTGAAAACTGCATGGAATAGAAAAAAACTATGTATAGCTACATAAAGATATTTACGTGATCGATGAAGACTTTTATCGCTGAAATCTTTGTTTGAAGGACAAACAAAGATTTCAGCAGCAAAGGTTATTTATTATAAATAAATATTATTAAATAGATAAATAATATTAAATAAATAGGCAAATCTCATTCTGGGCAAATACTCCAGGACGGAGGCCTATGCGAGGAAGTTATTGACTTTTTCACTTCGCTTCTGTTTATCTTTACAAAATATAGTACCCTCAGGTACATAAAGAAGAAGCAAAATCCCAAATGAACAAAATGCTTGACCAAGGTATCATTAAACCATCTATTAGCCCAAACCATCTATTGGTCCACCCCCGTCTGGGTAGTGCCAAAAAAACTTGACGCCTCTGGTAAACAGAAATGGCGCGTCGTAATTGATTATCGCAAAATTAACGAATTGACAGTAGACGACAAATACCCTCTACCGAACATATTTAGACTTACTTGACCAATTAGGAAAATGCCAATATTTCACAACGTTAGACCTCACCTCTGGCTTCCACCAAATTGAAATTGAAGAAAAAGACATAGCAAAAACAGCATTTTCAGTTGAAAATGGCCATTTCGAATTTGTTCGAATGCCAATTGGCCTTAAAAACGCACCTTCGACCTTCCAGCGCGTAATGGACAACATTCTGCTAGTAATCTAAAATGAACGATGTCTCGTTTATATGGATGATATAATAATTTATTCCCCCACAATTCACCTGATCCAACCTGATAAGTGTGAATTCCTCAGAAAGGAAGTAGCTTACCTAGGACTTACTTACAAAAGTAAGTTGTTAATATTTTGTATAACTGGAACGCGTCAATCGAATAGTAGTAAAATTAACGGGTATCGGTATCCCTAGTCATTATATCGTTAATGTACTACGTATTATTCATTATTTTCTATTTACTTAAATTTAAAATTAAAATATGAAAGTTGCAATTTGAAATAATACAATTTAAATTCAGCAGAACGCTCGATTATATTTCGTGACCTTCTTGCCGTTTTATTGGAGACGGGCTGTAGCGTCCTTCAGAGACATGATAACATTGATAACATAATTGAAAAAGAGAGGTTGAAATAAAAAAAGTTGTGGCAGCGCAGTTTTACCTGCAAAAAGTAATATAACTTTAGAGCCTCGCCACAGACAAAAATTAAAATTTTGATGGCGTATTCCAAGAAAGATACTTCATTTTTGGGAAACGGCTGGGTTGGGGTCTAGGTATAGGCGTCGCCAAGGGCCCAATAGTCGCCAATGCCAGTAATATTTTTCCAGCATTTGAACCGAAATTCCTGGAGAAGGTATTATTAAATTGGGCACCTTTTTCATTTTCTTCCTCATGTTGAATATGTTGAGCTCTATTTATGTGGGTCCGTAGACAAGCGCCACCGAAATGGTTCAACTAATTCCACAGAATAAACAAACAACGGGCTTCAAAAGATTTACTTAATATACACAGAAGCTTACACGTGTTTGTTTTACGCGTTACCTGGCGTCTGTATAGGTAAAAAATAAGGAAATTGGTTGTATATACATTCACTGAATGTTTCGTCCTGTTACTATTTTCAGCTTTTCTGTACTTTAGTTGCTATTATAGGATCACATTCATTCAGAATGTTTTTGGCGTAGTATATTTGCTTCAAAGAAGAATCTCAAGTAGGCACCTAATCATATCTTATCAGAACCATAATAAAATTGATCGGTGGAGCGCCCAGAAAAATCTTATCTCAATCTCCATTCATATCAATGGAATGACCTTATACCAATGGAAATAATATAAAATTGCCCATTTGATATGAATTTTCTCTGAATTTGAATAGTTTCCATTTGGTTTATATAATCATTTTTAAATTTCATGGTGTGCTTGCGTCATAAAATAACAAAATGTGTTGTTAAAAATAATCCAGTCTCAAACTCACATCCGCACGTTGCCAGTTCGAGAAGAAAAAAAAGAAAGACCAAAACAGCACCGAGTCAGAAACACGACTGGCGACTCTAATTAATTCGTCAAGGTATTTTTAAACTTCCGCCAAGAGCGCAATACAAGAATTAAATACCGGACGCCATTATTCTGGGGATTTTTTAACCGTTTTCAATTTAGCGAGTTAACAATAATGCTGTGACATAATGGATTACCGCGAATCGCGAACATACCTCGCAGGTCAAGTGGAACGGTGACGACAGGCTGATAACAATTAAATTGTCTTTTGTGATGATAAAAAAAAATAAACTTAAAAACATACTTTCGGGTGGGATTTCGAATAATAACCAGTATCAAGCCATCCGTCGAGTTTCGGATCAGTAAAATCTTTGTTCCGCTTTAAATACAAGCAAGTTAGCAAATTTGGTAGATGAATTCAAGACAAGACCCTAAATTACATATTTTTTAAGGCGTATAGACGGACGAACGAGCAGCAATAGGTCGAAACAGTTATCTGACATTTGGTATTGGAGGTGATTAACACTCATGTAGTGTCGGTGCATATAGTCATGTCTATACACTCTTTTAGATATCCTAAGGCACTCTTATGTTTCCAATTTTGACTTTTTTGAAACTTTCAGGATATTTTAGATTTGTTAAAATATCATTTTCTGTAAAAGCTGGCTCATTAATCGCAGTAATGTAACAAAATGCCTTCCTCACAAAAAAATTAAAACGGGAGATCCACAAGGCTCGATATTTAGCCCCCTTAGTTTAACCATTTGCATAAATGCTTAGAAAACAGAGTTTTCAAACATTATAAAACTTATAAAACTCCTTATAAAACAAAAAAAAAAAAGTTTTGCATTTATTTACATATCAACAAACAAATATCTTTAACAGCTCAAATAAAAATTGTAATAATAGTGTATAATAATTAAAATATTTTAGCTTTACTAAAAGCTTAAAAAGCCTTTTTTGCCTAACCCAAAGTTAAGATACCTTTAAGATGTAAGTGATGCAGTTTTATCAAAAAAAATTAAACAAACTTGTGTACCACACGGATCAGTCCGCGATTCGTTATCTACTTTTGTATTTATTTGCTCCGCCAAATTGCTCTACTACGAGTCCAAAGAATGAAATAGAATTTGGAAAGGACCATAGACATAATAATTATATGTCTATGGAAAGGATCGGGTCTTTCGAGGGTCTAAAACACCGGTTTAACCCAAACGTGGTTTTGCATTTTTATGCATAATGATGGTTAGTTATAATATCTCTACCCCTCATTCTAATCACAAAGATAAGCCAGAACGTCTGATCCTTCTTTGGGAGAGGGGGCTGTATATTATTATCCTCAATGATAATAACCATGCTCAGTTAAGCCTCGACCGATGGTAATCTGTCACGTTAACACCAAGCTGACATCTTCCCATCTAGGCACGCACGATAGGATGGTCGCTAACCCATTTAACTAAAAATTGTCTAGCAGAGTAGGGATTCGAACCCAAGATCTCTGGGCTAAGCGATCGACACATAGAACTCTGAACTACCGATTCGAATGATTGATCTCAATAAATTTATACTTTTAGTTTTAAAGCCTACTTAAATTTTCTTCATTTGATGCTTGAACTCAATACACTCAAAATATTTCTAAAACATCTCTGAATCTCTGAATTGAAGTACAATCAAGTTTAAGCGTACCTAAGTGATATTTGCCTTCAGGGTTGCCTTCTGATTTACAGGATAGAGACGTCGGGACGCATCCAACACGCTCACTTTTCAAGTTATTATCTCTTTGGTTTTGAAAGTTGTGAGTACTATGATATGAAAAATCAAAATCTACAAGGATAATCGGAATTATAGCTATCTGTGTAGTAAAAGCACTGCCCAAGTGTAATTATTTCTAAAAATAATTATTTTGGCAGGATTTTTATTATTATTAACGATGTACTTATTACGTAGTTATATATTTGTAAACAATAATACAGGACTCCTCCCACAACGCATTCCTGTTGATTTCATTTGAAAATATTCGTTATCTGCATCTGCTATTGAGAACGCCTACGTTTACGGATTATGGTATTTGTCCGAATGTTATCCTGCAAAAATGCTGCAAACAGCAGTTTTTTGAATCTGTACTGTAGTAAAAGGTGAACTTGAGACGAATTATTTTGTCTGGTAACCTTATCTAGTAAATATATATAGTTATTGCGAAATTATTGAAAGTTAAACCAAATTAATTTAAGATTCCTAGGTATAGATAAGTAATATGACAGAAATACTATAACTTGTTTAGATACGAGTGAGTACATATTATGTCCCACATATTATAATCACCCTATCGGCATTTTACATTGATGAAGAACGAAAAATGGACCAATAACACTTCTATTATTATAAATTCTTATTATTGGTATTCTTATTCTAGTTGTACAAACATTATACACAATCCAATTTGATGTTTTAACTTGTATACTTAGCCATATGCTATTAAATTGTTTTAGAAAATCTCATAAATAAAAAACCTACGCAATTCATTGATATATCTCGTATTCTTGACTTCACTGGACTGGTATTAAATAATAGAGACGATAATTATTATTGTTGATTATGGAAGTATACTAAATAATTTTATTAGATTTGTTATGAGAAATCTTTGATTGATTAATCGTTATGCTTTCTGAATTAACATTTTAGTTCTTTCAATTCATAATTCTTTTGAATAATTATGTTTCTGCTTTCCTTTGTATGAACCATTTGTTGTTCAATTGTTTCTCAAATCAGTGCGAAGTCCTGACTGAACGGTCTAATAATCAAGAAATAATCACATATTTCGTTAGGACCAAGGAATTTATATACATGGAATGATTATAGACGACTGCGCATCCAATTTTGTGTGGAAACATGGGAGCCGCCGTTTTGATGTCACACTGCTCCCAACTTCTACATTTTGTATTGGCACATCTGACCAAGACCCTAGAATTCTAGTGTCTTTTTCTTTCTAACCTAAAAATTCAATGGTTCAAATCTTCCTAACACGGCAACAGTGGTATGGGTAAATTTGGTAAATTTGTTTTGTATTTTTGGCGTCTTGTTGGTTTATTTTATTGTGATTCTCTCGATTTGATTCTGTTTGTGTGTTTATTATTGTGTTCCTTTGATTTATAGACTTTGAGTGACAATATTTGAGTATTGGACTTTCGTAATTATTCCAGGTAAATTCGGATTTTGAATGTCAAACTTAACAAGAATTGAAAGTCTTAAGAGGCATGCAATCATAGTTCCTAGCTAATATAATAGTAAATTATGAAAACTGCGAACATAAACAATACAAAAAATAAGCCAGGATAGTGAAAGTAAGGTAAAGGATAGTTAAATTTTCTATGCATAATGCATTTTAAAAATTTACTTTTCTAAACGGCTAATGGTGTATTTTACATAAATAATGTGAAGAAAAGGTACATAGGTAAGTACACAAATTATTTCGTTTGTACCTTCATCAATTTTACAAGAAAGTTTGTGACGATATATTTATTTTTCACAAATAATTGTAAGTAATTAAACTATAAAATATTGAACATTTCTTATACCTATTTAGAATTTTTCTTAGCCTCAAAGGTCAAAAGTTTTACTTGCTGCTTTCTGTGGTTTTTATTTGTTATTGCTATCTAATTGAAGAGGCTGGGTTAATACTGTTAAATTTCCCACCAATTTTCAGACATCAAAATGGCGGATTCAAAATTGGAATACTCGCGCAGCTTTGATAATCATTCCATGTATATAAATTCCTTGATTAGGACATGATGGAACGGAACAATTGTAATGCACTATGCTTTTGACAGTCATGAACGGTTTCGGATCCTTGTTGGAACAAAGCCATTATTAATATATGCAGTTCCTTCTTTAGCTTACCTACATATTACTGCTAACAAAGAACATTTAATAATATATATCATAACGTCAACACACTCTTTTTATTAGTAACAATATAAACTGCTATTAGTATTCAAGAAGGAGAATGTTGTAACACCTCTGCTCCATTTTAACATCACAATATATTTCACCGCACTGTTAACCTTTGGTCTAAAGATCTAAAAATACGTAACGATAAGCATAATTGGCTATCAGATAGGTAGCGGTAGCGCCACTTTCTAAACGATCCTTCCCATTAGTTTGGAGTTATTAAATTAATGATTATTGATATTTTCCGTGATATAATTGGCCTCAGAATGTAGGTTAATTATTCTGGTAATATAAAATAAACTTATTTGCATGTTATACGCAGCTTTCAGCTTTTATATACAAATAATAAAGCCGAACATTTCATGTAATGTAGCATTCTCAACCATGATTCATTCACTCGGAGAAAGAGGGGGAATATACGAGATTGTCCTCGAAAAATGTAAAACATGCCATGAAATTGTATGTCATAAATTTTATATAAAATTTGATACTCCAATGTGTTTTTTTTGTGAAAAAGTAGGGTAAAACAAAATACTTCGAAATATGATTTATTCAAATGTATTATTGCCTAGCTTTGGGCCGATCATATGCGACGTGAATTTGGCTGAAAAAATATTAAGTGTAATCTTATTAAAAAATTTTAATAAACATGTAGGTTCTATAACCATTGTATTTCAGAGTTTATTTTTTTAAAAATGAAGAACAATCGTTGTATTATTTTGCTTTATGTCACAGGTCGATGGAGATGGCCCTGAGTTGACAGGAAGGAGATTACTCATTGAATGCGTGCATTGTTTTTACAGGTTTATGCAATAAGTATAATGTATTAATAGAGATAATGAAAAGTTCAATACACAATTTGCTTTTGCAGTTGCTGCAAAGAGTAATAATTAGTACGTTTGTCTATGGTTGCTGTAAGAGACTATTGATGCTTCCCGAATTGCAAAATTAGTTAACGTATTTAACACTGACGTAGTTTTCCACATAACACCAAAACACACTGCACTCGATGCTCGTTTAGCCAACCAAGTTGGTATCATCTAAGATACACAACGTAGTGTATCCAAAGCGTATTCTTTTCAATAAAATATTCTGATATTTAGTAGGCGTGATCTCAAAAGCCAGTTGAAACAAACAAATTTCATCATGATACAAAATTTAAACCAATCACTCAATCATTTGGTACATTATGTTCTGTGTTTTGTTTATTCTTCAACCAACAATTGAATGTAAAAAATGTATACTATACAGGAAAGCATACCTCTCTTTACGTCGCTCTTGAAGATCTATCATGAACAAATTGTGGACATCCTTAAATCTTTGGAAGCTGGCCTAAGAATTCTAATGAAACCAAGTACTTTCATAAGGGAACTATTACTCACTTTAGTGATTATAAATACGTATTATAGACAAATGTATAAATCGCTGGTACAGTACCTCAATAGGCAGTCTCACGAAAATGCCTGTAGAGTCGTAATCCCGATTTACTAGACGAGTGATCTCCTTTCCGGTTTGATCCTTCGGAGTTCCACATTTGACGGATATATAGCCGCTTTAAATACTCTCTCAAGGGGGTAAATGCGCCCTTTCTATTAAATAAAGCATAGGTAGCAATACTGGTTCAACCAGTTACATCAGTACCCACGTTTACCAAAAAGCCTGTGTAACTGTAGGTGTTGTCGATTCCACTTCTTCTATACGAATCTATCCAATCGACCAATCAGGTCGGGCTCTAGTTCGGTTGGAAAAAAGGTTCGTTTTCAGGTTTAGCATTAAGCGGAGACAAACCTGCATTAGCCATAGCCGCATATCTTGTAGGATGCAATACTGTAAACAAGCTGGGTATGGATTTTATTTGTAAAGGAAACGACAAATTTCATAAAACACATTCTCGTATCTGCTCTATGGCAGGAAATCATAAATTGGCAATATCCTTTAAAAATAAGCTCCTAAAACTAATAATAAAACTGAATCAACAAATTTATGTTGGCGCAAATGCCCACGATTCGGATGCTTGTAAAAAAATCTTGGCAAACATCTAGGCTGTTACGTTCAGATGACGTCTAGAAGCAATTTAGCCCACTTAGATCCACTGTCGCAGTAATTTTTTTTATTTAGATTTTGTTTACGATATAAACGTGATTTAATAATATAAATTCATTCCTTGCCTATATCGTAGGCGTATAAGGCTGTTTTTAATAATAGCTTTTCTGGAAATATAGCAACGAACTAGATTACAATTTAAATTACCATTTTTTACTTTTATTTCCAAAAACAGTAATGTTGTTATCAATATTTCTTTTAGCCTACCTACCCTTTAGCTTGATCAAGGGACACAATCTTGACACATGATGTAAACATCGTATGGACATCTCAATAAACATCTTAATACTATTGGCCTTAGTGACACTAGAAGGTGCAGGTCTTGCGGACTCCATTCACATCCTCTGTCGCTGTGCCTGCCTTATGGTCAAGAGACACAAACACCTGGGTGCAGCATTTCTCATACCCCAGAACATTAAAGAGCTTCCACTAGAACTGGTGTTGGCATATGCGTATTGCACGGATCTCTTCCAATAGCTCTCGACTAGCGGCAGGCACAATGGTTCGAAAGGCCTGAGTGCTGCGGGTAACCGCGCCGCCTTCCAACAACAACAACAAATATCGTATTCTTTTTGGGTTTCGACAAGGTACGATTGACAAGGTATCTCTATGATAACGAAAAGCTGACATTCAAGTCAACAAAAATAGATAAAATGAGAAATTTTATAAGACGACTATTATGTAAGCTATAACTTATCTTATGTATACCTATATATGAATAGATAAGGGTAATAATAATCAATAATCAGTATAATGCACAAAATCCAAATAATAAAGAATGATGATTTTCCAATTACTGAAAAGGAAGCGCTTGAATGTTAATTAAGTTTTAAAAGGGGGGCCATCAATCAATTCTTGACGTAAATGCGTAAATAAATAATCAGTAGGTAAACATCCAGAAAGTATATTGAAGCGGTATATTGCAGATAATGATTTTATCGTATGACGATAAGGAAGGAAATTCATATCAGAATGCAAACAGATGCTCCATGAAATATTGCGGTTCAAATCTAATGTGCCATGGAATGCAGGCTTAGAAATATTTTGGTATCATTAACGTTGTATAGAGTGAAGACAATATAACAATGAGTGGGTTTATTATTAAAATTTAAAATCAATCCACGTAATATGATTAATCTCATAGTGACAGAATAAATATACAAAAAAAGTGTTTTCTTACCCAATATATCAATTTCCTATTTTAATTTTATGGAAATTGATATTGGGTAGAAAACACTTTTTTAGTTACCTATTTATTCTGTCACTAATCTAATTTAATACTTATGTAAAACCATTATTCTTAGCTATGTATTAGGAGGTAACTTTGAAAAAGTCTGAAAACTCTGATGAAACGTAGGATATTTCACCATGTATCTGGCTGAAAGTCCTCTTTTTTGTTTGTTATTGAAGAAATAAATTCTATTTTAACAGCCAACAACTTTTCCAATATTATATATTATATTTAGATCCCTCTTAAATAGTTTATGGTGACTTGAACGTATCTGTCAATAGGTAAGTGTCTTGTGAATCTGAACCTACTCCTTCAGTTTGTTCACACGGTTACACGTGCACTTCTGATTTATTTAAAGCGCAGCGTCTGGGAGATTACTGGGATATGATGATATAATCAAATTCAAGAACAGTTCTTTATAATTTAGATCCACCTCACGGTAAATTCTATTTTTCTTTACTCTATGCAGATACATCTTGAAAGACCTTTTCGGTCCTTTGAATAACATCTGGGTTTACATCGTAATTTTATCGGTCAGTGACATCATGAAAAATGTCTAGAAGTATTTATCAACTATCTGAAATAGTTCCTCGAATATGAAATGTTACGATTAAGAAATTCTGATTCTGTCGATTTGATATGATTGTTTGATCTTTTTTTAAAATATAAATTCGTTCCAGCAGGCTATTGGAGATATTCCAAAAATTGCTCGGGGATGCGCAGGCACGATTACTATATGATCCACTGTTGGTAACATGTTTCTCAATTTTATTTCTGCTGGTGTAAGAAGCATTTCTTGCACGTTGAAATTGTTTCAAATATTTGCTGAGTTTGCCCAACATTTATGACATCTGTATATTTAACCTAATCTTTTTCTGAATCAATATATTCAGACATTTTCTGAAGAAAATATTCAATTTTCCAAAACTGGGAACAAAAATAGACACATGCTTTGTACTAAAGTTTATTAGACTTCTTCTTACATGGTTTTACTAATTACGTAGGTATAACTAATTTTTAAGCGTTCTTGGTAAGAATTTGGGACAATTCATTTCATTGACCATTTAAACAGGCTAAATTTTAAATGTCTATCTACTAGTATGATTTCTATCTCGTTAAAATAGATAAAAACTGCCACCGTTATGATTAATCACAGTGAGACCCACCTATTTTCAAATAAATGAGTCATTAATTGTCCATGCAAATGTGGGGCCCCCAGCCATCGACACTGACCAGCACCACGAGACAATGAAGCGAAGTCTATACAAACCAAACGTGTCTTGGACAGTAGATGATTCGCTATCGCTAATACATGTTTTTTTGTTTAGGTCACACTTGGCCAGGACATGGGCGTCGCGATCTCACTTACCTATGCAGTCATTTCAAATAAAAAAAGACGAACAATTATGACTTGTTCCATTTTATTTCTAACTTTAATTTAATGTGTCCTATAAATTTTTGCGCAATTTTGTAGCACACACAATAGGGTGTTTTCGGTATGTGACGAATCAAGTTATAAACCTATACATGCTTAGTAATACATCCACAAAGAAGCTGTAATGTGTTAAAAATGCAAATTTAGCATTTTTCAGAATAAAATCGAAATTAGAAAATTTAAAAAATGGTTCCCGTTAAAAAATCTATTTTAAACGGGAACCAAAACACAAGTGACGTCATTAAGCATATCAATGGCTGCCGTTTAGTGGTTGTTTATTATATTTTGAACTGAAACTTTTTATATATATTTAAAATATACAATATAACTAGTACGTCATAAAATGACTTAAAAAAACTTGTTACCATACACGTTGATCTTTATTATAATGGAAATATAATGACTGATGTTGATAGCTTCTTGTCAAACTGTTTGTTTATATGCCTGATGACGTCACAAATATGTCTGCCGTAGTTTTTTTTTGGGATATGCAAGTGTTTGTAATTTTTTTTAACTAGACATATGTATAATACGGATGGAAAACTCAATTTTTTGGTATTAAAAAAAATATGAGAGCCCTATTCAATAAATTTTAAGAATCTTAAATATCTAGGGTTCCTTGCGAACCCTGCGTGACTGTTCAAATTACGCCGCCATTGACTACTTGAAGGATTCCCAAATGAAAAGCCTACGAAGAATGCATCATCATGTACGGGGTTCCAGGCGATTCGGTCTCCGCTTTGAATTGAATGAGCGGATGAGGCGTATGTTTAGCGACGACGGAAATATTTCTTTCCCTCTTTCGTTCGAACAATAAAAATTCCCGACCGTAATCGCTGCTGGAATCTGTTCTTACAGGGTGGCACAATGAAAGCATAATCCAAAGTAGTAGTCCACCTATTTAATGTCTTTTAGAGCAGGCACTTTTGCACTACTAGTTTTAGTGCGACAAATTAGTGTCTGTTTCATTGTCAT
Organism: Pogonocherus hispidulus; assembly: GCA_963924545.1. Taxonomy (NCBI): domain Eukaryota; kingdom Metazoa; phylum Arthropoda; class Insecta; order Coleoptera; family Cerambycidae; genus Pogonocherus; species Pogonocherus hispidulus. Next base: position 9,675,781 of record OZ004699.1, read on the forward strand.
TGTAGCCTTTTTTTTGGGATTACACAGGATTACACAAGTATTCAAATTAAATATTCGAAGTGTAGTATAAGTGACAGATATTATTTAGTGTCTGTGTGTTGCACATTAACATGTTTATAGCTGACAATTATTACAGTGAAATATGTATACCCTAAAATGTACAAGCATATTTAATTTAACATTTTTTTTAGTGACTTTCAAGATACCTAAGTGAGAGTTATAGGAAAATAATAAGATTCGCCAAAAAGGTTAAATGAGCAGATATTGTGATAAAATTAGTACCTACCTTTTATAGTAATGCTATGAAGGTTGCGTTAAAGTTGTTATTCTTACGGTTCCCTCAGTCATCATGACTGTTATTTTCAATAAAACTCTTGATTTTGAACGTAGTAGTAGGACCTAGAGTAGGATTATTGATTTTCTGTATATACTTATGTAAATTTTGAATTCACCAAGAGATTCGAGATTTAGACAGGAACGAGGGGTCAAGCAACCAAACTTTGAAATCTTTTATTGGAAATATTGCAAAATATAACATTTTATAAGCAATGCTGAAGTGTATATAATGACTATACAACTTTGGATTCGATGTCCAAACGTGAGATTAGCAACTATAAGGAGTAACGACAGAAGTCTTTTGGCAACAAGGAAGATAGAAAGGTTTTCTGGTTTCCTTATTCACGTCCTAAATTGTTCTAAGGATTAATCAGCATAAATTGTTTGCTGAACTATTCTGGCTAATAATAATAATAATGCCTAATCATGTTAATAATATTGCTGTTATAAATTTAGCAAAAGAGATACATCTTGTGAAATTTTCTACTTATTTTTGGAAATCAAACGTAACTTCTCTGTAGGTTATAAAAATTATTTCTTTAAAAACATGTGGAATTGCAACCCATGTAATTCCTTTAATTATTAATTAAAGGAATTTAATTATTCCTTTCTCAACGCTTTACTACGAAATGACGTATCAGTATCTCTGGTAAATCTGTAGTATAACGAGGTGTACCGTTTCGGATAAAAGTTAATCGTATCTCAGTTTCAATAGGTACCTGTATAAAAATCACTTTTTATCGATTTCCTTAAACACAATAGATATATTATTAAAATGACTCATGCTATCATCGCAATGAAAAGGAGATAACAGTAATGAGCGCCATTTAGTGCAGTCCGTCCGATAGCTCGCTAAAGAGAGTACACACACATACGGTTGTGTTTGAAAATTCGTCTAGAGAATATCCTGAATCTCGTTATTGGATAATGAAAATGATAGATATGTGCTGCTGCTGCTGTTCTCGGGTGAGTAATTTTGAGGACGAGACCGCTATTATAAAACGCCCACTTGTAGAATACACTATTTTATATATAGGATCATAGAATGTTGATCATGTTCCAAAATCTTAATTTTAGTGACATTGTACTGTTTTTGTATTAATAATCTTTTTCTATTAGAAACATAACATTAAAAGTGTAGTGCATAGTGATTGTCCTTATTTCTTTCAACGGGTCAGTTGATTTTTGATAAACATTGATTTTGCTTCTTTGATTAATCTTTAATCAAAGTACTCTTGGCTAAATTTATGGGTTTCTATGGATGTAAACTGTCGTGAATTTTAAATGACGTTCTGCATCGATGTGCGCTGATATTGTTGTCATTGGCTCGTCCATTACTTGACATTTACCTTAATATGACTCATGTTAAAAAATTACAGATTTTTACTTATGTTTTCAAATTTCTCGGAAATAAGAACCCCATCTATTAACGTCTTTATGGTTATATAATATTTAGATTAGGTATCTATTATTGCAAATGATTCCGATAAACTATCATAGCCTGTAACTTTTCGATCGATTTTCCCTAAATACTGTAATGTTCATGTATATTGCGCAAATCTTGTTTGATTTCTACAACATTGCTAAAGTGACTGCATTAGTTTGATGTTGCAAATTATGCAACCAGTGGTACACGGAGTTTTAAGAAATTTTCTGAAAATTTAGATGTGGCTATGCTAGAACCATAGCTAGAAACCTACATTTAATATTAAGTATTTGAACTAAAAACTATTTTATTTCTCTTTCTCGGAGACAATTTTACTAATTTCAGGTGCGGTAAAATATTAAAGTTTTTTGTTAATAATTGTTAATAATTAAAAGATATAATAATAAGTAGATAAAGGTTGATTAATGATGAAAATGTATGCTAAAAAGTGTAAACAATCATTAATAGGTATGAAATGAAAAGTTAAACCTTTTTGTAATTGTTTTATTCCTTCATTTTCTGTATTTATTTTGAATCCCCACTATGTAACGACTATGCCTTTGTTCGCAACAGATCTGCTCTAATTATTATAAATAAAATATATACTAATTTCATACTAGACAAGAAAGTGTATGTGTTTGATGCAGCATTTAATTATGGTAGAACTAATAGTGATGACGGTCACGATATGACATCAACTAAATGATACGTAATGATCGTCATATTCTACTGGCTTGGTTGTGTGAAATATTTAGGTAATTGGTATCACTTAAGCTAGTTTATTTGAAAGATATAAACTATTCTTTGTTGGAGAGAAGAATTAATAACCTAAAAACCAGTTCATATTTGTAGGAGCAGTCACATAGGTACACTGCATAGTTTTTAAGTGGAATAAATTCTGTAGTTTATCCGTATACTGTATTTCTGTAAAATTCCTCAAGCATTACTGATTAAAAAATTAAAACATACATTTCAAGTTAAACGCTGTATAATGTAAAACATGTTAAAAATGTGCCCAAGTCAGGTGATGAAAACACCCATCCTCTAATTTTGTAATATTTCCTGTTAGATTTGTGATTTCATGTCTGGATATCTTGCTGCAGGCTGTAAAGATCAGATACCTTGTGTATCCATTGACCAATGATGACCAATTGATCCGTGTACCAACTGACGACCATTTAACTGGACTTCTGCTTCTATTTCAGTTTTTTTTGTCAACATTTTATATAAATATTGACGGACCGTCACAGCGCGATGGAGCTCCATCCTCTTGATGGAGCTTTGTGTGATAAATCTGGTTATAATTCATTTGCAAATAAAACCATCCTATAGGGAAGTACCATGCTCTTGAATAAAGGTATCCGCATTTACAGCATCCCGCAAAACTCTTGATATCAATCAGTGTTCCTGTCGGTCCAATAACGACAGTTATGCCGGTAATCATGTAGTCCTTTCACCCGAAAAAATTAAACATTCCATAAATATTTGCTTATTGATCCATTATTTGTTCAAAAATTCATTGGGTCGTCCTCAGGTAATTTCTGAACTATCTGCATATTTGCATTTTAAGTATTTTCAGGACAGTTTTACTAACAGAGAACGCTTAATTTCTTCATATTCAGAAAATAAAAAATTGTTCATTCACATTTCAATAAACATTAGGGGTGGTTGTATCTCTTCCAGTGAACCACTGAAAAAATAGCCAATGAAAATCTGTATCAATTGGAATATGTAAAGTTTATGAAATAAATGGAAGAATATGGAAGTTCTTAAAAGTGTCATATAAACTATCGCATGCTCGAACGTCGTAAATTAATTACTTCTGTTAATTTGTCTAATTATAAGATATTGCCTAGATAATTGAGGTTATTATTAGTACCAACACTCATTCAGTAAGTATATACATATTTTTTGTAGGAAGATTTTGATGAGTGTACTTTATAATTTTATGACTAAGTATGTTTAACTTATTTGTGGTGTAGATGTGTGATTCAGTAAGAAATTCATTTAGTAATTCGTCTTCTATAAAATTATATATATATATAAAAAAAACATGATATAAAAGTTACTAGGTAATATAAAGAATATCAGAATCCTGAAACAAAATTTAGAATCCTTATTTTCTACCAATTTATATATCTACAAAAACTTTAATACAAAAATAATACAAATAACGAACGTACTATCTAAAATATTTTTCCAAGCGTTTTTTATTACTTTTTCAAGTTTGCCCATGTCTAATGAAAGTGGTTAAAAATAGCAAATATCACTTGCCTACGGCGCTGCATTCGAAGTAGAGTGGGACACTTCAATGGACACGTATTATAGGATAAGACCGAATGAAGGAAAAACGTTTTCGCAGTTGATCCTTACCGTGAAAAAAATTGCTGTACATATCACTTTTTACATTTATTTCTTCATAAAAACAATACAGTTTGCCTGAAAACGGTCTCGTAATCCAAAATCTCATATAACGATGTCCTTAATGTCCATGTATCCACATGGAACGGTTTTTTTTTAGAACATAGCTCAGGTTATGTTGTGCACGTTCTATCCTCTCACATTTGATAAAAATCAATTGCAGTTAATGCAAAAATAATAACAGTAATGCTAGTTAGGCATAGAACGTGTTTATTATGTATTATACATAAAGTAGGTACAAGAGTTAAGTTCAACATTTCCTTTCCTGCGTTAGCAGGTACGTCTGCTATATATGTGTTTGTCCCGTGAGATGCATAGACAATCCACAAGGGATTAATTAGGTTTAGTTGGGTTAGATACAATCAACAGAAAAGTCAGTTTTATGGAAATCATTAGTTACGGAAATTTAATGTTCCCTCCCATGGCGAATGACAAATCATAATGCCTGTATTCCTAAAAATTATGAAATTATTGACTCCTTTTTTACCTATACCTAATACCTAGTAGTAGTGTATGGGGCGGCCAAGACAAGCGGGCCCTTTTTGCCTACCCCTGTCGTCCCCTACCTAACTCCGTCACCTCTTCCCTCGTCGAACCTTCCCGACCTTCTAATGTAGGTCAGAATATCGGTCCATTCAAGGGAACTGACCTCTTCCCCTTGCAGCTCCCCGGCCCCCCCGACGTCGTGTCTTAGTCTGCCGAAAGCCACACATTCTGTCAAGAAGTGGGAAGGCGTTTCATCGCCTTCCCTCCACTTTGGGCAGATAGGGTCTCACTCAACACCTATCAATGATAGATGTCTTCTAAGCCTGCAGTGACCTGTTGAAACTCCCACCAATTGGTTTAGAGCCTTCCGGCTACGACTTAACAGCCAGGCCGTCTTGGTCTTGCTTGGCTCCACTATAAAGTTGCGAGCTTGTCTACAACTTCCACTCCTTCTCCAGTTCTTACTTGGTGTTTCATAAGCTCAATCATTAAGATCCATGTTGACCTGTCTCCGTGTAATGCCCAAAATCGGTTCTGATCCTTGACTGGGTCCCTGAGATCCGAGTCGAGCCCGTTCATCGGCCCTTTCGTTCCCTGAGATTCCACTATGCCCTGGTACCCATACCAATTTAACCTCTTTTCCTCTGGCCAGCTCCTCCAGGGTATCTCCGCACTCTTGGACAAGAGCGGATCTTGTCCTTGCGGAGATGCTAAAGCCTTTAAGGCCGCCTGACTGTCGGAGCAGAAATAAATATTTCGCTCCGTACAGTTCCTTACTTCTTCCTTGTTACCTATACCTAAGTTATCTATCATAGACATTCATTTTTGACAGTTGATTTTTTGTTGCAGCGTGATGGGATGATCGGATTGCAAGAATGCGGACCTGCGCCGCCTAGAGCGCCCTTGTCCGCCTCGAACCGCATTCGCGAAAGGACTGCCCTCGCCGTCGACTATTACAACACACATGTCCACCGGGCTTGGGCCAACGCAGGACTCGCCGCAAATCGATCCAGCTTTAATGACCGCCACCATCACCACTCAACACCCACCAGGAGACCTCAGCATTTACCTCCAGAGCACCTCTGTAGGAGCAACTCTAGCTTAGAGCTATTGGACCACAACAATCGGCCGTCCAATTCCAACTCTCCTACGCTAAAGAGGGAGTACGGGAGCCACGGGTCTATAGATGTGATTGATAGGCCCGCAGGGCTTGCTGGGAACAATGAGTTCTTCAAAATGTTACAGGATTACCGGCCTGTCGGTTTGGTAGGTACGGATCAGCGATCTCCAGGTCCTTCGGAATATCTCAGGGGAAAAGTAGACGGTTCTGGAGAAAAGTACAACCCAGAAGAGGCTGGTTCTGGGCAGCAACACATTCCCCAGAGTCCCAAGTTCAGAAACAAGCTAAAGAAGCATTTCTGGACAAACGGTAACGTGCCTAGTAGTAACGCTGGCCCTAAGAATCTAAGACAAACGATGGATGACTCTGCTGTAAGCAATTCCTCCAGTACAGTAAGTCTGTCAGCGGAAGCTGAAGAGATAGCAAGACGCAGAGCGTTTGCACACTACGATTGTCAGTCTCTTACAACAAATCTTAACTATACCGTACGCTTAAGAAGAAACCTTCTGGCCAAGAGGAGAAACACTGCCACAGGGGCGTCGGCCGCCTCCATGCTAGTCAGGTCGTCAACCCCAGACGGGGAAAATGAAGACGATTGCGGTGACGGTCAGAGTAATGATCTAGTGGAGAGTTGCCCTTTCTTCAGAAATGAAATCGGGGGTGAGGAGGAAAGGATTGTGAGTTTGTCTAGGTTGCAGAATGGGCAGAACAGGAAGCCCTTACATAGACCGCCACTGGCTTATGGGGTTGCGGTGTTAGAGTTTCCTCCCGGAGAGACCCATTGGAGGCATTCGACGTGTCCTTACCAGAGGTTCCCCCGGCCTATAGAGAATGTGGACCAGGGTGCATTGTATTACCGGAAGTACTTTGAAGGACAAGGTAAGAAACCATATTTTTTTAAATACTATATTTATAATTTGCTGTTTTTATAAAACGGATAAAACTGTACTGAAAAATATACAGGACGCTCCTTTACCTTATTTGGTCCACCCTGCCTAATTAGTAATTACTGAAAAATCAAGTACATCTTCCAAGACCAGCAAATTTATTTTTCAAGTGATTATGCACCTCATTTTCAAGTTTCTTCAAGACTTGATCTAATAATCCATATACTGCATGTCAATAGTCTCAGGGTCAAATTCCACTGAGGGAATACCGAGAATATTCAGTATTTCAACAGATGTTATAATAAACATACAGAAACTGTCGCTTTGTCTTCATTTGTCCAGATGGGTTACTAAAATTTTATAATTAGGTATAGTAATTTGCAGGATTGTAATAACAACCTCATTTCCGTATTATTTCTCAAGTTTCCAGGATACTTATCTCATCGTGTGTAACTGTTATGTAATGTAGCGTAAATTGTTTTGTTTTAAATTGTTTTCGTAATCTTCACTCCAAATTACAAATATTTGAATATTCCAAGGAAGTATAACTGCTGGGAATATTCAAAAGAGCTTATTCAGACACTGAAATTTTTTGTTCTAGTTAGTGCTTGTAAAAAGACACTCGAGATATAAATCTATAATAAATTAACAACTTGTGAAATTACTTCCACCCTTCCAAAAGAGAATACAATGCGTATACTTTATCGGTCGTCTAGGTGTTTTTCTATGAATTTTTCGAGTAAAACAGATGTAATATAATAGTGATTTTAAAATACGATAGATGGATGCCCTGCATACAATTATATCTCTCAACATTGTTTTGATTATTGTCGTTGACTGTAGATAAAAGTGATTCAACTTAGAATCTCAGCTTAAAAACTTTCCGGAAGTTTCTTCTGTATAGATAACCACTGCTTCTAGTTTCAAACTTAATATTGCCACTGGGCTTTAACCAGTTTTATTGCATAAATATATGTATTGACAAAGACGATTATATTCATTATGATTATCATTGTTTTTCTTTGCCTTACATATAAGAAAAGTAGGAAAATGTATCAATTTATAATTTTGCTACTTAAAATAATACCCACCTACTTCTTTTATTCACCCTTTCATATATAATATGGGCCGCTGAATTTGTGTACACAAGTGACTAATGTGTGACATTATCAACGACAAAGTACCTACATGGTTAATTGTAAGTAACATCTGCTGTTAGAAAAGAATAGATCATACGGTTCAAGTGTTATATACTGAAATTAGTGACATTGAGTTTTTAATATTACTTCATACAAATATGCATGATCACGTGTGTGCAAACATCTAACTTAGGTCTGGTCATTGATAAAAATTGCGCAAAAAAAATTTATTCGCGGCAATGCAAAAAAATTCTACCAAATGCAATTTGAGAATATAGTACAGCGATGGATATGCATGCTTATACAATAATAGTCAAATATGTCAACAACGTTGATACTTAATGCCGCCTTGCTATTGCTATTTATACCGAATCCTGAACTCGGCGACATTATTTATAGAAAATAACTTTACTACTCGCATCAGAATCAATGTCAATGTCTCCGAACTCTCGGAGCATGTTACAGCATCGATGTATATCGTTACCGTTTCCTTTCAGAGCACCAGAACTGGTTTGGGATGGACGAGCAGCTCGGACCCGTAGCTATATCGATACGAAGAGAAAAAGTCATACATCCCGAGAGTCAGATGACGACGAGTCTTATGCAATACCAGTATAGGTAAGCATGGTCAGATGCAACTTGAACATACAGGGTGGTAACGTTTAATCGGATGGTAATGTGTCACTGTCCATATCCACTTTTTGAGGATCTTATTACTATAATTGGTAATGTCGTTAACACTAAATTTGTAATTAATATTTTTCCCTGACTATGTATACAAATTTATGAGTATTTGTTATGTAGTTTTACACAAGGGTTATAAGCAGAAAATGGCACACTCGAACGTGGACTTCTGCAAATATTATTGAGTAATTTTTAAAAAGCGCTGGCGTTTATCGGAGTGACCTATTACGGCGCGCTCAGGCTTATAGCGCGAATACTCGTGCCTCTATAGATGTCTACCCCTAGAAAGAAGCGAGTTAGACCAGCGATTTTACTCCACTAATATAGATAGCGCAGCGCCCGACCGGCGAGTAGCGTGAAGAGTAGTGGGGAGTGTTCAGTTATAATACTCGCGTCGCGTCGCATTTGATTGGACGATCGGCGCACTTATAGTTATGGTGTTATCATTTCCAATGTCTCCGATGGTTGCAAGGATTGGGAAATCTGTGAATTTTTTCATATGATATTACAGTGGATCCAAGAATTTATTATAACTATTTGAAATAGGTTTTACTGAGAACTCGTCGAAGTAACATTTTTTATTAATGTTCAAATTAAAGTTTACCGATATTCTCTTCATGGAGGGTTATTACTGTTTATAAAAAATATTTGTTGAACACCTTGGGGCCAAAATTTTTTCTTCTAAAAAAAATGAGATAGAAAAATATCAATTTCATCAATCAAAGTTTTGTGAAAGATAAACAGTGGGCTTCCTTTGTTAAAATTTCATATTAAAATATTATTAACTCTGCCTATACCACTCACCTTTATGCTTTAATTTTGATTTTTTGAACTAGATGTCTTTAACTTTTAACATTTAATTCTTTTATAGATTAGTTATTCGAACCTCCGAACTGCAAACACTACGGGGTGCCGTTTTGGAGGATGCAATCCCTAATATTAAAGCATCCAGCAATCCTAAAACCCTCAATACCAAAGAAGTTCTCGAATATGTGACCCCAGAGGTCCAGCTCAGCTGCCTAAAGCTGGGCATCCAGAATCAGCAGACGATTGACCAGATCTTAAAACTGGACGAACAGGGATTGACAAACCATTACAAGGTGGGTATTATGTATTGCAAGGCAGGGCAAAATACAGAAGAGGAAATGTACAATAATGAAGAGGCTGGGCCGGCCTTCACAGAGTTCTTGGAGACTATCGGGAAGAAGTTCAGGCTAAATGGGTTCGATAAATACAAAGCTGGATTGGATAATAAAAGTAAGTTTATTTATAATTATTTCAAGTGTATTTGCAAAATCATTTAACAAAATTAAGAGTTCATTGTATTTATTTATTTATTTATTTATTTTTTTGTAATTATCGTAGTCTGATTTTTCTGAATAATTCTTGTGCAAATGTGTGCAGGACTTGGTTAGTTTTAGATAACACACTGACATTTTTTTTCTAGCCGATTCCACTGGTTTATATTCAATATACGCACAATACCAAGACTGTGAGATAATGTTTCACGTCTCAACCATGCTTCCTTTCACTCCGAACAATAGACAGCAGCTCCTCAGAAAACGACACATAGGCAATGACATAGTAACTATCGTTTTCCAAGAACCTGGTTCTCTACCTTTCACTCCTAAAGGCATCCGTTCACAGTTCCAGCATGTTTTTATAGTAGTGCATGCCATCAATCCGTGCACCGAAAATACCCACTACAAGGTGGCAGTAAGCCGGTCGAAGGATGTGGAAGTTTTTGGACCTCCTATTAAGGAAGGTGCAGTGTTTCCTAAGGGGAAGGTATTTGCGGAGTTCCTGTTAGCAAAAGTAGTTAATGCTGAGAATGCGGCCCACCGATCTGAAAAGTTTGTTACTATGGCTACAAGGACTAGGCAGGAGTACTTGAAGGATTTGGTTATGAACTATTCCACTTCTACACCTGTTGATACTGGCCAGAAATTTTGTACGTACTGAATCATTATACAATTAAATTATATACTTTAGGGCGAGCTAAAAATATTAGTTTCTTATACTTTTATCTATAACGTATTTTGCTAAATAAAGTACATAAGTACCCCAAAATTCATGGTAACTGAACAATATAAGTTATGAATGATAAAATCTAGTTCCTAATACTCGGGCCATATTTAAATTTAATAAATCTTTCTGTTTCAGCTATATTTAGTAGTAAAAAGAAAGACAAAATCCGTCCTAGGTTCATACCGGACTTATGCCAAAGAGGTGCTATTTTATGGCAAGTATTATTAGATGATAGCGGACAAAGTCAACAGATTGATTGCTTCTTGGGTATCTCTTCCGATACATTTGTGTTGATCGAGGAGGTATCTAGACAGATAGTGTTTGTTACTCCCTGCAAATCCATATTGGGATGGTCTCCGCAGACAAATAGTCTCAGGATTTACCATCACCAAGGAGAATGCATGACGATTCATATGAGGGACACACATGCAAACAGGGACGAACTGATGGAAATTATGGACAGGTTAAAAGCTGTTACATTTGGACATATTGCACAGGAATTTGCAATTAGGTACCTATATTCGATTTATATGTTTGTTATGATATTCAGGATATAGGAAACTAGTACTAATGAGAGAGGTCGAATGATCCACCATATTGAAGCATAAACTTCAATCAAAATCCAAAGTTAAACAGTAAAAAATGAAAATTAATATTAGGCAACGTGTGATGAGTAGAACATTTGAAATTCAAATAACATTTCTGAAAATTAGGGAACAAATTAGAATTGGATTCGAGCTGGACTTACCTATTAAGTCAATCATTATCGGGAATTGTTAAATTCAGTTCGTTTTCATAAACCTAAATTTTAAATTCTATAATTAATCACTCTAGACTGAATATAAATGGAAAATACATTCTACAAAACACCAAATATCATTACCATTTAAAAAATTCTCTTGATACAACCTACATTTTTAATTTATAAACTTTCCCTAGTGTAAACTTAAATTCCTCTTAATTATAATTGCCCATTTCAGTCGAAACATTATGGGCCAATTGGGCTTCCACGTTCAACCTGACGGTATTGTAACACTTGTAGAAAGTGCTGGGCAGGCTTGGCAAGCAGGATTACGCCAGAACTCAAGGTTGGTTGAAATCTGTAAGGTTGCAGTTGCAACTCTGACTTACGATCAAATGGTTGATTTACTGAAAACTTCATTGACCGTTATTTTGACTGTGATACCTCCCCTATCAGATGGGTCACCCCGTAAGGGATGTACCTTACAAAATTGTAAGTACAATGAGGCTCACTATGAAGGGGATTATGAAAGTACAACGAATGATGAGAATAAAGGGAGAAGAGCCCCTCAGATGCAGCAAGCTATTGTAGGGCCCCACAGGAAGATTTATGAAAGGAGTTTCTCACCTCCAAGAAGTAGTAATAGTTCTGGGTATGGGACTGGTAGTAGCAGCAAGTCATTTCATGGACAAGAGTCGAGATTTCCTACCAACACTGAGGCAAGTAAAAATATTTTCTATGTCTTCTCTTGTCCTGACTGTACAATTCGAAATAGTATATATTTATGCATCCACCATAACATATTGCTAAAGACTGTATTATCTTCAGTGTATGCCGAAGAAATCATACATGATTAATTTATCTATTGATTTATTACTTTTTCTATTTCATATCTGTTTTTTGTTTTAAATAGTTATTTGATTGTATACTCTGTTTTATGTACATGTTAGTTTTCACCCACTGGAAAGTAATATACTATAATAATTTGTTACCCAAAATAAATATGTTTGGGCATTGGGCAATAACTTATAATATTATGTCCTAAGTTATTGATTATTATACGAATTTTTAGAAATCAATAAATTATGCAGACTATAATTTTCCAGGGAACTTTAACCAGTTCCTCCAGTGGCCATTCAAGTGATGACAAATGGTACGACATTCTACAAGAGCTAGACCCACCTGCGATTCCCATGAAGAACAATCAGCATAGCTCTCGGCCGCTTAATCCGAACAACACCTTTCCATCGACACCAAAACGTAACAATTCACATCAGCTACCACAAATGCAGCAATTGACACACAATCACTATACAATCCAACATAACAAGATACAAGTTAGCAACTCGCTACCACTACAACATGTTAACGTATCACAACCTTTGAGCGCAGCATTACATACAAACACGAGTGAGTTAGACTTGTGTTATAAAATGGAGAAAAATAATATTATTAAGCAGCAGAATGAACGTATGCGGCAGGAGAATGACTACGTTATCACAAGAGCTCCAAGAGTAGCTGATTATTCTAGCATCCAACCATTAAACAATGACTTTTCTAGACTAAATGTAAACGACGGTCATTCCACCGACAGCTCCATAAGTGAGCGAATGAATTTGATAGGTAGCGAAGATGAGCTATCTAATGGAAGTGGTAGCATGTCACCAAAGGCCCGCAGATCTGTAAAGCATGTTAATATGTCTCAGTCTGCAACATATGCAAGTAGAAACCAGAGTCCTAGATCAGTAAATGGCGAAGCAAAGCTGAGACCCGGTATTACCGCAAGATCGTCTAATCGTAACAGTGCAAATCTCTCCTCTACTAATTTTCAGGAAGAATTGCTGCGTTTAATAAACCCTGACAATATTGAAGCTGCTTCGGAGCCAAAACTAAACAAAGAAATAAAGTCACACTCAAGAGAAAACCTGAGTAACTCCCTTAGCGTACACAAGACTCAACCTGAAGTGATTTTAACTATGGCCAGGCCTGCAACTGTAATTTCAAATGCTAGTACTACATCAAGTCCTTTACCAAATGAATTCAAGAGACCTCAGGATGAGTTGACATCACATTTGGCTAGTCCGATTAAAGCTAAGGGAATTACATTTCCGGATAATTTCCCATTGCCGGAAGATAGTGACTGGCCTAGTTTAGTTGACGCCGCAACTAGAGTCGTGATGCAGGTTGGGTCAAACTCGGAAGTTAATAACGATCATGAAGTTAATCGGCACTGGAATGACGATGTACCTCTAGATGTCTCTATTACATCCTCGTAAGTAGTCCTCTCTGTTTATAGCGTCTGTTTATAATTTCGTTATTTCTAATATTATTTAACACTTATTATTAATATTGTTATTTAACGAATGTAAAGTATATTTTTTTTATAGAGTAAGTTCTAGTACTAGTGTACCAGAGCTTCAAAGTCATGTGGCAGAGCTAGAATTGAAAGTAAACAGGGAAACCAGACGTCGCATGTCATTAGAAAATGAGGTGAGACGTTTGGCGGAAGAAAATAGGAAGCTACAAGATCAAGCGCAAGCAGCTGTGCAGCAACTAAGGAAATTCACAGAGTGGTTTTTTAAAAATGTTAAGAGGCAGTAGTGACTCGGAATTCAGGTTTTGAAGGTACCTTCAAAACATTTTAATGCTGAAGTCTTAAATAAAATCTTAGTAAAACTCCATTCTTTCTATAATTATTATTCTCTTGGCATTTTTGAATACTGTAAATATGTAAGATTGTTTGGATCTATTTTATTAATAATTTAATTACTGTAAATTATGCATATTATAGTACAAAATTGTTATTTATTTGCTTATTGTTTGTTGAGGGATTCTGTGGAGCAGAGTTGGCAAAATTATTATTTTTTTATTTTGAAAATTAGATTGAAGGGTTTGCTTTTATTTTAGGGAAACATTTTTAAAGTTACCGTAGATCATATAATAATAGAAGTTCAAGAATAAGAAGCATATTAAGGTTGTTGTATTGTCGAGATTTGAAAAGTTAATTCAAAATAACGACTCTTTGAATAGAAGTACAATAATACAATGTGTACATTTAATTCTTTTATCGGAAATTTGATATATCGAATTTTACTTGAAAGCTGACAATTGATGTCTTTTTTACCTTTTAACGTTAATTTTCGAACTTGGTTTTCCATTTTTTATGGCAATAAAATAATTGACAGATGACGCTTATAAAGAGTTTACACCATAGTGTATGTATAATGTATTTGTTTTATACACAGAAGATAATATTCTGCTAGAATTTTTAAATTTAAATAAACAAGTGGTGGAAGAGACATTGGAATGTTAATAAAAATTCTTTAAAATATGGTTGTGTTTGCACTTGTTCGATTTGGATACATTGTCCAATATGGACATGAAGCCTACTCTGTAAAAAAAGTAAAGTAACCAAAATGGCCTTACAAATAATTGTGCCCAAAAATTTAATATTTATTTACTATATATTATAATATGTTAAAGTTTCTTTAAATTAGTTATTTCAACAACGGAAATGTTAACACAAAAAAATGTTTTGCAATTTTTAAATAAATATTTTGACAAATTTAAATGTTCTCAGCTTTTTGTTTTCCTTATTATTTAGAGAGTAAAATAATGATTGTTAATCATAAGTTATTAATAGTAATAAAAATCAACACCAAATCCAATGTAATATTAATATAGTGTATATTAAATATGTATTTTAACAATGTGCATTCCTTAGCGTTTGTATTAACTATTATACCTAATTATTGATTATTTTTATTTGTTATAATTTTTATTTTATTCTTAATGTTACATTAAATATCTGTGACCTGTTAGATGCCTTAGACTCTTTAGAGAATAAATAAATTTTAATGAAGTATTATGAATAATTGTAAATTTTTATATAATTATATTACTGTAAATTTTATACTTAGTTTTTTTTTTAATTTATCTAATAGATATACAGAGGTAAATCTAATATCTTTATCTTCAATAACAATGCTATAAAATTTGCCACCTTTGGCTTAGTGATGTGAGCATCTTAACTTTAGGCCTTTTTCAACATTCAACATAGTAGTAGACATTATCCTTAAGATGCTTTTAGTTGGGTATGGGAAATGACCATGAAAGTATCAATATTTTGAGGGTAAGTTAATAGTAGTAAATGTATAGGACATATCATTTAAACAAAAACAACTCTGTGTTTGCCACGCTTTTGTGGAACACCCTATATGCTCTTAAGTAATTGAAAAATGTGCTCTTAAAAAATTTTCCTTAATTGACTATAACTGATCCATCCACGTGTCAGTATAAACTATTTACCCTATACCTATAGTCTAAGCAAAACACTATTATGACCAAATGGCGAACATTTGTTTTGTCCTGTTTGGAGTTGCTGAAAGTTTCTACACAATCTATCACGATCTATGGTCTTTGACGTCTAATTGGATTGGGGGAACACAATCGGTTACATTTTTAGTGGTGCTACCGATACAAGTAAATTTTCTACCACAACTGCATACATGAAAAATTTACCCTAGCCTAATAATAACTTGAATAAGTATTTCGTAATCATAATTGAAAATATTATGAGATTTCCAACCTTTTTATAGTTTCAAGTCCATAAAACAAAATGTAACATTTGAGGTATATTATTTGTACCAACAAATGGGTTTTAATGCAAAACATTTTCATTTTATATTTATTTCTATAGATAGCTCTCGAGACAGCTTAATTAACAAAAACCCAAAAAAATATTGTGTAATGCCCTGAACTAGTTGACAGCTAAGGACCAGTACTTTCACATCTGGTTAACCAGTTTAATGCTGGTTAAAATTAACCAGAATGCAGAATCTGAGTTCTCGTGTTTACTTAGGACCGAGCTTAGGACTAAAACACTCACAGTCTATATATGGATTTTATTTGACAGCCGATTAAAGGTATGCGTCCACTAAGCGGAACGAGTCGGGTCGGATCGCATCGCAAAAATCGGCCTATACCATAAATTCAAATGGAACTGCGTTCACGCAGTGTCTTGTTTCGACTTGTCCGCTTTCAGTAGATGCAGTGCTAACAATCATTCTCATTTATCCGCCGTGCTCTATTGAACCTGCAATTGAATATTTTTTTGAGCAAACTGAGCAAAATGCGATGGATGACAACGCCGCACACGTCGGTCCGTCTCGATGCGTTGCCAATAGATACAGTTGTATAATATGCAACTTGTTCCGACGCAACCTGGTTCGTCTCCAATGGACGCGTACCTTAATACTTTAATGGGTAGTGAAATGAGAATGAAATGAGATTTTAATGAGATGAAAATTAATTTATCTGATTTATATAGTTTCTATGCCTGGCGCATTCGCCAAGCTTTATTCTTGTATAATACATTTGTGTACAAAATTAAAACGGTTGGAGCAGTTGTCCATTTGGAAACTTTCTATCCATAGGCTATTCCTTTTCTTCTTGGAAAATTTACAGTTTGGAATTTTCCACTTTGGAAAGTCATTAAAAACTCGAGGTTCCAATGCTTTTGATCAAAAATCTTAAATACCTACCATAAGTTGTCACAAGTTGCATATCTTTTAAAATAGTATTTCAAGTTTTGAAATACATATTCTTTTTTGAAAATGAAAATTAAGTTACGCACATTCTTTAGATAAAAGTTATTCATTGAGTAAACCAACAAATGGATAGTGCCAGCAAATTCTATGTAGGATATCTATAGTGCTAGTAAGTAAACCTGAAAAGTTTATATTTTGGTATGAATTAACAAGTATATACAAGTACGCAGTCGCAATAAAATTTAAAAAATATATTTTGCTGTGCTAAAGAAATTTGGTTCCAAAAAATCGAGGAACTTGATACATTTATTTTAGACGTTTACCTGATTTATTTAGGATATCCTTAAAATGTTTGTCTCTCAAGTAGACATAACTATATTCTTTGTTCATCTCTAAATATAAATCAAAATCGTCAAATAAATGACAATACATAGAAACACAGAACCTTACTTCTTATTTAAATTAACCTGCAATTAATTTTAATAACCACTTAAAATTCTTTTCATGCATTTCAGGTCGATCGTCACTTTCGTAGACCTACGTAGCATTGAAGATAACACAACAATAAATAGAAGTTAGTCATAAAATTGTATTTGTTAGTTAGTTAAATGAATAAGGTTACACCTATATTTTACAAAACCTCGACGCGCTACATTTATTTATATCTGCGGCTGCTCATTCGCGATTATGTGAAAGCTAAAAAGATTTTGCTCCTAGGCATTAGTAAGCACGCATTTAGTCAAAAATATGCCAGAAGTAAGCGAACACAAACGAAAAAACGTGAATCGTAGAAAGAGTTGTTGTGATGCATGTACCTGTTGCTTTTTTCCGCGGAAAAAAGTAAAAGAGGAACCTATAGAAACACGAAATGAACCGTTGGAAGAACTTTCTGTGAGTATATATATTTTTAAATGGCTCTTTACGAAATATATAGGTATTGTTTTGGATAATTAACGGCTACAAACAGGTAAACCAAAGCATTTCTGGAGGTACTAATCGGTACTAGTTCCTAATTGAAATTGTAGTTATTTTATGCGCGGCGCGAATGGAAGTCAAGGTTAAATTATAATTTCTAATCAGGGCCGTACGCAGGATTTTTCTCAGGTAGTGTTTTTGTGGGCCATCCATCTAAATAATACCTATGTATGCATCAAAGGCATTTTGAATATTACTCCCAAAATAAAAAGTACCTTTTTACATAATAAATTGCTAAAATGACACGTGAATTTTACTAAAACACAATTCAATTTGCATCTCTACTAATACATTGTAAGATATAAATATCTAGGTATAAACGTTAAATAAAACCACTATAGTTTGCGCCTTCCTGTGTTAAAAATTGATTAAAAAATAAATACCTAAATAATTTTTTGTTTTAGACTATAAAACATATACCTACCTATGTTTGAACACTCTCCTCCATAAGCCATGATTATAAAATAATATTCATACATAGGTAATTATTTACCAGAAATTCTGATATTTACTATTCATTTAGTTTTTTTTATAATTACTTTTCCATATCAAGTGATACTAACAGCGGATACTTAACCCCGCTACTTAGCGGGACCAGTAGGTACTTGCTTTAAAGTTAACCCCCCGACCCATTTTCTTGTTCCGCCTCTGGTAAATATATTTGTATTGGGTTATTTTATTCTATTATTAACATTAACAATTAGTCATCATCAAATAGGTCAAATGTGATTAAGTAAATAAATACAGTCTAGGATATTATAGGTAGTGTAGTGGTAGTGGTACTGGTACTATGAGTAGACCTCTAGGTACCCCCTCTGATTTTATGTTTACTCATTTCATTATTGATTTGTACGTAAAGGGTGTCACCGTACCCCGTCTGTCAACAACAAGCAAGTAGAATTTGGAACTTTAACCTTTACTTACTCAACGCCTCTTACTAAAACTTGATGTGTTTTTAAGGTAGTAATTTCCAAGGTACCTAGGTAATTTCCAAAGACTTAAAGCTTAAATTTTTTGAGTGAATTTTACATTTTGTTTTTGTTAGGTTCTAGGAGTACTAAGTATTATATAAATGACTACTACTACTACAGAGCATAGTAGTTTTGGCCATAGACATATGTTTTGCCTGTTGCGTGTCTATAAAAATCACTAATCAATCAGTTATGGGTAGATAGTTACGGTAGTTATCCAGTGTAGTCACTCGCCACTGACACTACTACATAGATTCGACACCGTGCTGGTGTTATTTAAAAATCTTATAAATAGATATTTGATATACTGGGTGGGTACATGGAATACAAACAAGAAAAACAACAGTTTCTCAACCGCAATGACATCGACACTCAGACTTGTGTTTTGTATGTTTATCGTTGAAACATTATATTATAATAGCCATTTATAGGGTACATAATTAAGTTAGATTAACAAGTAAACATGGAAGTAGGTGTTGAAGCTTTCGATTACTTTGTACAGAGCCCGGAGGAAGTGCCACATCACGAACAACACCTACCCAAGGCTCTCAAAGTTGGATCCTGCATAAGCTTTCATGGATTTATAAAACCCGAATGTACAAGGTTTGTATATCACTTTATATTTTATTTAATATAGTAATTTTTGTTATTAGTTTTTATTTCAAATAAATAGGAAGAACTTAAGCACATCACGTACTGTACTACGTTAACTGGGGCATTATCTGACAGCAGTGACAGCTGTTGTGTTGACTGTTATTTGGTGTCGTAGTAGGTATGTGGTTGTGTTAAGGTGGATTTATAAACTTGACATTGGATTTGGCTTTGGTGCTGGCGCCGAACGTCGGCGCTGATCTTCGTAGCAAGTTTCACACCCAATTTATATTCTTGAAGTTGGCGTTCGGCGTTGTACATTTCTGTTTGTTTACATTTGAGTTTGTGGGGTTATTTCGCTTTTTAAAAAATTTAAAATAGATAAACCAGCTGTTATTACTTACGGAATCTTAGGTATATTAGGGTGTGCAGTTATGTGATTAGTTTGCAAAAACGAAAAAGAAGAAATAGGCGGTTTAAAGTGAGGCCTATTAACAGGGCTCGCAAACAGTCTGGTGGGTTCCAATACTACAAAAAAACCAGTACTTGGGATGAAGAGCAATTCTTAAAATTCACGATGTACGTACGTATACGTACACTAAATAGAAGTAGACTTGCAAATCGAAGTTTTTGTTTATAAATTCACCTTAAAAACGCAACTAAAGCACATAGTAGATATAATCTGTGACTAAAAATATCAATTTGACATTTCTTTCCAACGCGTTTGATCACGTGCTGTCAGCGATGGATTTCTATTGGACGACGACGCGATGCTACGGATTTGCTACGAACGCCAACGGCAAAAAGATAAAATTGGTTCATGTTCGACGGCAAGCGGCCATCGGCCAGCGTCAAATTTTCTCCCGACGGCGAATATAAATACATCAATGTAACTGCGTGTATTTATGTTTCAGCGCCAAATCCAACTCCGAATCCAAATCCAGTTGCAAGTTTATAAATCCCGCTTTATTCTGTTCATGTTAGGTTAGCAATCATTTTGACCTAAACTTCCTATGTAGAAGCAAAGAGAATTAATTAGTTTCTTCCCTTTGGTAGAAGGGATTCCACTTAGTTTCTTTCGTTCGCATTTTGCACTACCACTACATATAAAAAAAGATAAATATTAGATTTGAAGTGACACGTCCTGACACTGTCATAGACAAAGTTTAGTTTAGTTACCACAGAATATGTTAGTTACTATTTAATTTTTCATTTAGGAAGGGTAAAGAAAACTACCATACCATAGTTCATACTTCGTTTTAACATTTCATAGCCATGATAAAGGTTTCTACGATTCAGTTCTAATCTTTTTACTTTCATTTTTGCTTCAGATTATTGATTTCATCGTGCTTAAGTTTCTTAGTTCTTCCATTCGTTGGCAGACGGCACTAATGATACCAAACTTATGGTCAGGACCGGTTGCCCTCAAATTTTACAGGGCCAATTATAATTATTCTCAATTATACTCCTCGGGCCATTATAGATGATTTAATTATTTTTTTTCTGACTATTGTAGATTTGCAGTGAATCTTTTATGTGGCAAGAGTAAGGAGAGTGACATAGCAATCCACATAAATCCTCGTATATCTCAAAGGTAAGATGCTCAGATGATTTTCAATAAAATCAAGACCGATAACTTTTTTAATAGATTTTCAGCACCTAAAGTCAAAGCCAGAATTAAGCAAAGTGCAATGACCGGAAAAAGAGTAGATCTATGTTGTCACATTTATTTCTAAAGTATTCTTATTTAAAACAGGAAACGTATTAATTACCTTATTTGCCCATTTTTTTTAATTGTCTTTAACGTCCCTTATCCCTATTGTACTTTATTAAAGCAAACACAATGTTTAATTTGTTTTTTACTTAATAATATCAACGAATTTCCGAATACGTGGCAACTGCGAAAGTCGTAAAGTTGAAGACAAGCTGTTCATCCTTATTTAACATACATATTCTTGCATTTACGCTTTCTTTTCTCTGAGCTTCAACGACGTTGATTGGTCGAATCAGGAACCAATCAGCGACTGCGCTCGAGGTAGTAGGGAAACAATGATGTCGGGTTATTTCGCGCGCGTTTCTTAACGGTAAAAATTTGTGGTAAAATTATCAGTGTATTTATTCTTTGTGTTAGTGTTTATACTTATTTGTGTTAGTTAAAAAAGTGGAAGTGCATATACTAGAAGTATTCTATAGAATAGTATACGAGTATATATTAACTGAAATGTGCCCAATGGTAAAACAGAATACGCACGCGCATGCATCACCGCATTTTACCAGATCGGCGAAGTCATTCCACTTTGCTTAATTCTGGCTTTGACTTTAGGTACTGTTATTTACTAGGTACTGTTATTTAACTCAATTTGAGATCAATGATCAATAGTACCTACTATTGCTACCTGCTCCATTGATTATTCATGTTTGGCAAGCAAGCAACTTCTGCTGCCCTGCTGGAATAGTAAATAATATAAAAAAATTGGATCTGTATCCCGCACAAACTTAAACCAGATAATTTATTCTCATCACCTTCTCGATAGACACTATACGAGTGTCTATCTAGAACGCGATGTTTATTACTAACCAGATAAATAAATATTACATCATAACTCAGAATTCCGTTGAAATCTGTTTGTCATACATTAATGTCAAAGATCAAGTGTTTTAACGTGGGTGGAGTGTAGATATGTTCAAAGAGTTTTTGAAAACTTCTACCTTCTTTCCTCACTACTAAACTTTGTGCTTGGCAATAAATGTTTGATCAAAATGACAGCAGAATATTTGCTAATAATAATGCTAAGGAAATTACTACCTATACTATTCAATTTTTTTAATTTAACATTTTTCTTTAATCCTGGGTTTGCTAGGATTTGTCGCTATAATATGGCAGCCGTAATATAGCGATGATTACGTTGGGGTACAGAAATGAAATACTGGTATATACAAACCTGAGAAATAATAAGGTCACTGCTCCGGATGCTTTTATTGTGTTGATTAAAATGCACAGATTATGATCATTGGATAAACTATTATTCACTAGTGTGCATAATAATTATACTGTACTGTATTGGGCCCAAGAAACCCAGGTCTGATTAATTATATTACAGAAAATGTTAAGTTCTTTAAATTGAATACCCTAACTACTAACTACATACCGGTATTGTCGTATATACCGGGATATCCAAAATTATCTTGGTCAAGGGTGCTTGTGGAATGTAAAACGTGTGTCTTACTTTAAATTTGAAATAATTATGTCACTGTCACACTGACATCATCAATAACCTACAAATTTCATACCTATTTATTTCAGTTGTAAAACAATAGTGAACTACAAATTATGAAATAACGGTTTTAGTAACAAGAAAAACTAAATTACGGTAATTGTTGGAAATGTCCGCCGTTTTGTGCGATGCACAAGTTGACGCGCCTCCTCATGCCGTGAAAAGCGGACACGGGAAAGCAATATTTTCTCGTGTAGTATGTGCTGTTGCACCGTCATGCTGGAAATAACCGTGCCGATGTTCATCATCGTTTAACTGTTGCACAAATTCAGCCAAAAAGTTGTGCCTGTACCTTTCTGCGTTGACGGTGAAATCGAAAAAAATTTTTATTCCCAATTATTCTTCTGCGAGAAACTGCCATCCAAATACCAATTTTTTGAACATGTAGTGGCGATTCAGTAAAAACATGAGGGTTATCATTGCTCCACATTCGCATATTTTGAGAATTGATGTATTCCGAAAGGTGGAACCACGCTTCATCAGAAAAAAAAGTTAAGTCCAGAAGATCGTCATTCATTAAATTATTGACAAACCAATGGCAGTAAGCAAGGCGTCTGGGGTGATCTGCGGACAGAAGAACTTGATGTGCTTGCATCTTATATGGATGCATGTTCAAGTCTTTCTTTAAAATCTTATGACATGTTCCATAAGAAAGTCCAATTTCCTGAGAAAGACGTTTCAAAGGTTTAGCAGGCTCCTCTTCCATACGTTGACGAACGTCATTGACAACTTCTTCTGTACGAACTCTTGGTCTACCAGCACCTTTTTTATGAGTCACACAACCAGTTTCGCGAAACACTTCAACACAATTTGTAAGGCACGCATAAAAGTTGTCCGGTAATATTGCCACGTTTGGGAAGTGCTCTCGAAAATAATTGTCCAAACACAAACGTTGACTGCATTGCCAATTTCCATTAACTAGCGCACCCGTTCGAAAATAGGCTTCAATCATGAACATTTTGTGCTGTGTGGTAAGAGGCATGATTCAAAAACTGGATTAGAAAATTTCAGCACAATGACTTGACAGATTCTGACACAACAAAACATATTAAAAAATTTAAAGTAAGACACACGGTTTACATTCCACAACCACCCTTGACCAAGATAATTTTTGATATCCCGGTATTTTAATAGCATCACTTCGCCTTCCAGGTATGTTGTCCGAAACAGTCGCATCCGCGGTAAGTGGGGAGAAGAAGAAACAACCTCACTGTCCAGATTTGAACTGTCCCGCAACAAAAAGTTCCAAATGGATATTGTCATCACAGAAAATGAGTTTCTAGTATCCATAAACGGCAGTCATGTATGCGCGTTTGTTTTCCGCCTGCCTGTCTCGAAAATAACCACAATCACGGTGGATGGAGTCGTGGAGGTGGAGGAATTCCAGTATAAGAAACTCCAGATTTATCCTCAGGTCGGGCCCAATAACACACCTTATAGTGTTCCCACGGGAGATGGTCGGGACAAAGATACAGTCCAGCAGTTGGTAATGGTCCTTTTATTTTTAAAGAGTGCTAAAAGAAATGTAATACAAAAAACACAGTGTTAGGGGAGATGTTTTGGCTTTGTTGCTGTTAAGTGTGCAGATAGAACTTTGTTGTAACTTTTGTTTAAAAATGTATGCATATGATGTGATTATTAAAAAATAAACCTTAAAGACCTCGTAAATGCTACTTAGATTTAGAATACCCTTTTTAGTTTCGAAATACTTACAAAACAACTGAAAATTGTCCAAATTATCGATATATAGTTAATTATCATATACCTACATTTTTAATAGAGTTCATGAAAAGTAAGTTTCAGTCTTTGAATGTTTTTCTATATTAAATTAAATTTATTGGAATAATTTTCTGAAACAGCAAGAACTGTATTCTTTTAAAGATGATATAAACAATTATTTACAGATTACAGCTGTTGTTTATAAATGAGCTATAAAGATTTAGTAGTGTAGACAATGTAGAACGATATTAATTATTCTTATCTGAGTATATATTTAGATTTCAAAAGAAAATTAAAAATATAGGCGACCTTAACATTGTATATTTTATATCTCCCTTTAAGGGTGCAACAAATTACCTAGTTATTTTACTGAATTGGCGTTAGGAAGACTGCAAATCATACAAATTTGTGGAAATATTATGAACAAATTGTTTCCTATACCCTATACGCGCATGTTATTCACAAAAATTAAATACCAATACTTACCCATCTTGTATTTGGATGACGACTAACTCTTAAATTTATTTGACAACTGTAAAGTCCGCGCCAGAAAAGAAGTCTTACCCCGCCCGACCTTCGACCACACCAGGTACGCCTTCTCTCGTGGCGCGGACTTTATATACATCTTTAGTATACCGACTATACATATAGAGCTGTGATTATTTTCTCATTTTTTGATAGGTACTTTTTAATTTTATAAACGAATAGTACACAGTTTGCACATCCATATATTTATATATTCTAATAGCGAAATAAGAGTGTCTTTTACTATCTTTCAGAGATTTAGCAGTTCAGATTTATTAGACAGTGGAGACGATGTAAGTGATAACTGGATTTTGAGCTTGACAACGTTAGTTTGATGCTTACTCTGACAATTTTTGGGTTCTCACTAATTTCTGGTTGGCTTCATGTTTTAATACTAATTTGTATATAAATAATAAAATGTGTAGTGGCTTAATATCATTCACTATTTGCAAAATACTCATAAAACATTTTATATACCTTGTGTTGACGTATTAGTATGCAATAATGTTATAAAAACATAAAATCCTTGGTCCTTGGACCAAGGACCTTGGACCAATTTTTGGTCCTTGGACCAAGGAGAAAAAATTGGCCCTTGAACTTTTAAGGTGCTGATAAACAGCACATTTAGCAAACAGCATCGAATAAACAGCATATTTCTGGTGGTGTTTATTCTGTGATTACGGGACAATAAATAATTATGATATTTTGTTTTCGTTTGGTAATAATCTTGGCGTGCATTTTTTAATTAGTTCTTCTATTTATCTAGCTTGTATTCTCTTTGTTTAAATACTCCATAAGACGATTGGAGCGAAGAGCACGTACAACGTGAACAGTCATGTTTTTATAAGGTTGCCATTCCCAGCGCCTAAAAGTTCTCATTTCAGACCCTTTTTTCGGTACACAAATATCGTAAACTTTTGGTTATACTATTAACTCAAAAGTCTAATGTTGGAGTTGAATGTTTTGAATATTTAAATTCCCCTAAAATTTAATTTTAATGTATAAACAAGGGTGAGATTTTGTGAGATTTTCGACGATAAAATATGAACTGTAGATAGATAATTAACTTTATATATTAATATGAGATTCTTAATTGTCAGTTCGAAGCAAACAGATCTTTCGAGAGTACGATTAGAAATTAATTATGAACTATTTTTTTGTTTACCCTCGTATGTACAGGGTATTCGCGTATATTTTGACCCCTACCTACAGGGGTTATTAAGAAAGTTAGAAAAAAAATTTAAATACAAAAGTTGTTTGGTTTTTCATGTATCATCTTTTAGCCAGGTCGAAAAAAATTGCATGTCGAAAACTTAGGAAAACCAATTGAACATAATATTTTTAAATGGAACACCCTGTATAATTTTACACGCTTGGGTAAACTCTTTTCCTGGTTTCAAAAATATTTATTTTGTTGACATTTGCACTGACAGTTTTCGAAATATTCGACAGCGAGTACTATAAAAAAATACAAAAAATACAAAGAACTAAAAATATTTTACAGTAGAAACCAACAGTAATAAAAAATATTTAACGATTTTCGATGTAACCTCCTTAGTTATTTAAATATATATTTTCTAATATTTTCATTGTTTAATATTTTTTTTATGATTTATTGTAAACATTATATATTAAATATTTCGAAAACTGTCAGTGCAAATGTCAAGAAAATATATATTTTTGAGATCAGAGAAACATTATTTTCCCCAGCGCCTAAAATTATACAGGGTGTCCCATTTAAAAATATTATGTTCAATTGGTTTCCTCAAATTTACGACATGCAATTTTTTTTCGACCTAGCCAAAAGATAATACGTGAAGAACCAAACAAATTTTGTATTTAAACTTTTTTTCTAAGTTTCTTAATAACCCCTGTAGGTAGGGGTCAAAATATACGCGAATACCCTGTACCTAAAGACGCAGTGGTCTTGAAGGAAACAGTCACATTTATTAGCAGCATAATAACTTATATTTCAATATTGTTTTACCTGCCGTGAAAAATAAAAAAAATGCCTTTATTTGGGTATGACGCTTTTAAGAATATTTATGCAGTTTTCTTAAGTAACACACCTCTTTATATATTTACAAATATTCAGGGTATGGCATGAGAAAATCCTTTTACCGTAACACCGAAAATTCTTTCCAAATACTTAATTTGTCACACCATTATTATCAGTAAAAAAGTGTATTTAAATTTAGATGCAATGCTTAGACACTTTCTACTTTCAGGATGTGCCAGTGACGGCGGTATTACCTAAAGGATTCAAGAAGAACTGGCAATTGGAAATCTACGGCCGAGTGAAAATTTTGCCTTCCGCGTTTTATATCAATTTACAGCACGGATCGCAGCTGTGGCCTCATCCCGTCGTACCACTGCATTTAAATCCCAGATTCAGTAAGTAAATCTTGACAGTCGTTAATCTAATGACCCAGACGTAATGGTTAGTTGCAAACTTTGCTAGTTTGAGGAAATGGGGTTTAAGATTAGTCTGCCCGCTGTCTAAGCCTGTCAAGTTAAGACAGACCCTAGAGACTAAGTAAAATAAAACGTCACATTTGTGGAAACAGTAATTCTGTGGAAGTCAACATGATAATTTTAGCAGAAAAGTTGAAACAAATAATTTTAATATAATGTACCTATTATAACGACAACTTTCGTTATTTATTATTTTTAGATAAAGGTACAAAATATACTTACTATAGCGATGAAACTCTCTATCAGGGGTGAGCAGAGTGAAGTACGGTAGGGTTATTTATTATCTGCCAAACTTGGGCGCCATCAATTGATCTTTTTTGATGGTACAGAGTAAAGGTATAGTTCCTATCTAACTGAAGACAATTGCAAAAAAACACTTGACAAGAACAAAATTAATTTTTAATATAATTCTCTCAACTATACATTTACGAACGGTACATATATAAAAGACACACCTAAATCTAAATATTAGGACATACACACTCAAATGTACAAAAATGAGTGAAGGTTTTACAGCAATAAAGCTTGACAACAAAATGTAATTTGGCTGTACTATAGATATACCAAAAAATGAAGTTTTTAGATATTTACAGTCCGCGAGGTAACAGTAAGGGCCCTTAAATTCATTCGCACACACGACCTATGCCTAGGGTAAGTTAGTCTAATTGGGCACGGTATACGTAACGTGGTTTAAGATGCACTTCCAAAATAAGTAATAAAGTACTCACATAAGAACAGTTGGTTTCGGGGTTAACGTTGTTCATACGTTCTGCTGCCAATTCACAAATCAACGTACTGACATGATTATTTTCTCTTAATCACACTAGGGAATAGTAGGATTCATGTACTAAGATTAATTCATCTTTTATATTTGCTTTTTCAAGCTTTTTTCTTAAAACTTTGGGTGCTGCTTCATTCACTGAACTTGCTCGCCAATCCACTCTTCGCCATCCCCTTCTCCTTCCCCTCGTTCTCTTTCGTTGTCCATCCGCTCACGTTCGTAACACGAGATGGCGTCACTATATTGTTTTGAACTTTAGATTATGCAACCCTAGGACTATTGAGATAGACCTAGCGCACAAACACATAGAGTGAAGTTGGGATTATAATTACTTAATATACACTGAATACATATAATACTTTTAATACAGGATTGGTGTTTAACAAGAAAGTAAAACACAGAATGAGATAAGAATTATTAGTTTAAATCAACTAAGAAAGGTATTTTATTAGTTACTAATAACGAGACCGTTACACTATACAACTAAAAATAAAATGGGTTTCTATTGCAATGACTATATTTCTTTTAATTTCCTAAACTATTTTTGGGTTTCAGGTAAACAGGCCTTCATCCGAAACTCCTGGGTGGGTGGTAAATGGGGCAAGGAAGAATGCTCCCCGGGGTTTCCCTTTTTACCAGGACAAAACTTCAACGTGGCCATTCGGAAGAGTGAGAATCAGTTCTCTGTGTGGGTGGACGGCCAGTTAGCTGGAGAATTCAAATTTAGGGGTTCTGAAAATGATATTGACGCGGTCTACATCCATGGCGATATTACCGTAAAGACCTTATATATGAGAGAACACATCGAAGACCAGTACTTTAGGTCGAGCCAGGAGAACCGCACATCAGTGAAATTCTTGTTGTAATTACCCAGAACGATATTCTTGTAGAGATTCATCGGTTATGAATTGACTTTCCCTTACATTTTTATTGTTGGCATTTGAAAAGGATGTTAAATAGAAAAATCGTAATACAGCTTACGTTTTTTTTTTTGATGATATTGAAGTTTATACGGGGTACTCTGAAAACCGCGACAAACTAAACTAGTTTTTCTCGGGGTGATCCATTATCACCCAGAATATTTCTTCATTTCTGAATAAGCCGTTTGCATAAATACATTTATATGGTTTGCAGGGTTTATCTCTAATAATAAGGGAGAAATACTCACAAAAAAATTTATAAAAGTCGTGAGATCGAGTATCTGAAATAAATTACTGATTTCTAGCTTCTTATCTATAGGGTGTTCCATTTAAAAAACATTAGTTTGGTTATCCATCTTTTCAGAGCACCCTTTATAGTGAGATACTATCTTCAAGTTAGTCTCCACAGCTCTTGTGTTAACATTTTTCTATTAAATAAAAAATTGAGAAGTTAAGGCTAGTAGATACTGGTGATTTAATAATATTCTATTCTGTTGTTAATTTTTTCTATTGTTGAATTCAAAGATTTGATGGTTTTAAATTATAACTAGTAAAATAGTTGATAACCGTGTTTTCCGTAAGGAATTGATAGGGATGTAAAATATTACTTGGAAAAACCATGATTTCCCCTCTTTTTACATAAGAATTTTATATATTTAACAACTATAGTAATGTTTATGTTTGTTATATTAATATCGTATTTATTTATTAACTTGTTTCACTGTTTGGTTATCCAAGGTTTTTGATAAATATGATAATGTGTGCGGTGTAAAATAATAATTAAACCAAATAATATAAACTGCCCCTAACAATTTTCTTATGCTTGTAATATCATATTATATTTTTGATGTGTCATTAACTATATATTCGAATGTTATAAATTATTTATTCCCTACGGTCTTATTGGATGCTGTTTTAATACGAATCTGCTTCAATTGTTAAATGAAATAATAAAACAAACAACTTGAAATATTTTGATAGTGTCATCCGATTTAATTGTATAAGATTTAGAATAGAAATATTGATCCTTGTATTATTTTAAACTTGTATTAATTAAAATAATTTGGTTGTATGTTTGAATCTCTCTCAAACTTTAATTTTAAAAATTTATTGAATTGTCGACGAATTACTGGATTTTGTTTTAATCTACATTTTGTAAACATGCATTTATTCGTATAAAACTATTGTATAGTTCTTTTAATATATTGTAGTAATAATAAGAAAGAAATAAAGACATTAGTACAGAAAATACATAATTTTCCTATTCTCTACATTGCAATATGCTAAGATAATTTTCAAATGTATTGATTTTTAAATAATATTTATTAAGAATTAAGATTAACATGCTATTCATGCGCTATTCATTCATAACATGCTATGATATTCCTTTAAAAAACGTACTGCATGAAGTGACTATCTTACAGCCAAAATTATCCTAAGATGTGGTACATACTCCTTGAAAGTGGTATGCCAATCAATTTTGCTTTAGCCTTTTCTTATATGACTTCAACTTTGCGACTAAAATGAAAAAATACGGGTCGCTGATTCTGCATATTCTCCCTTTCGCGAAAGGTTCGGCCCTATCCTATTAACAGCTTTTCCGCCTTTCCTGGAATATAATTTGTACTGGATGGAGTAGCTTTGTGAAAGATCAAAAACAGCAGATTTCAGGAAACCTACTTATTGACAGCTTCATAATGATTTCTAGAAAAGTTCAGAACTGCCAAATATGTGTTGGGGAATATGTCATTGGTAAACTAAAGTATTGATTTGAATTCTATCAAGAGATCTAAAAAAGCGATGGTCAGCGGGCCGCGAAATGACATGACGTCTTTACTAGGTTCAGGAAGAAAGGGTTAATAAATTGAAACAATCGGGAGTACATCAAATTAACTAAATTAATTAACGTGGATTTTAATGCCGTGTATGTGAGTCAAACCGGTAGAAGTATTGAAACTAGAGTAAAAGAACATACAACATCCATACTAAATAACGTAAAAAGATTCAGGATTTTTTATGCATTGTATAGAAAATATTTTATAGATATGAAAAATGTAAAGGTACTGCATCGGGAAAAGAAAGGAATGCGCTTAGATCTGTTAGAGCAATTAGAAATTAAAAAATCTTTAATTAGAAATCCTTGTTCTTCGAATATATTTTACACTTGCACCCTTCTTAGAAAGGGTACTAAAAACTCGGACTTGATGGGAAGGATCAATCGGGGTAGGTAAATAGATAAATAACTAAAATGCGGCTGGAAATATTCAGTAATAGACATTTACTCTATTGAGAAAGGCCTAACAATCTCAAATAGTAGAATAGGTATACAGTCTGTCCATAAAGTAACCCCCCCTGCTAACTTTTGAACGAATCGAGTTAGAGAGTTTTAAGAAAATACAGGGTGAATCACGTAAAATGAAGTTCAATTCTTCAAATTCAAAGATGGCGCCACGGGCACTGTCAACTCAATTTTTTTAAATGGCAAAGTGTGCCGTGTTGCACCTCATTTAAAAGGTAATTCAATTCTCTACTTTCTCGTTTTTGAAAAATGAAAATCGAGTTAGCCGTTCTCTAGTTACAAGCGTTTCTGTTTCTAATCTGATCCATGAATAAAATGTTAATTAATATTAATACAACAAATTTTGAACAAACATTTATTAAAACAAAAAATAAAAGAATTAAATAAGTTGTTCAAAATGTTGTCCATTGACTTCTTGGCACATAAAAAGCCTACTTTGAAATTCTTGCCTGATATTTCCTAAAATTTCTGCAGGGATATTTCTACACATATGTGTTAGACGTTGCTGTAGTTCGTCGATATTTACTGGAGGAGTTCTGTAAACTTTTGACTTCAAATATCCCCATAAGAAAAAATCAAGAGGAGTCCGGGGAACGGGCCGGCCATTCTATCGGGCCCCTTCTGCTAATCTATCTGCCCGGGAAATGGTTATTTAAAAATCGGTAACAGGTCCATAGAAATGAGGCAGGACCCCATCTTGTTGAAATACAATACTTTGAATGTTATTGCCTACTATTCTTTCTTCTATCTTTGGAAAAATTTCCTCCCGCAGCATTCTTAACTATCGCTCTCCTCTTAAATTTTCTCTTAAAAGTATTAAATCGAATAACTTAAAAAAATAAGAAAAAATCTGTAGAAACTTTCAAACACTTTTAAATCGCACACTAAACACGCGCTTTCGTAAATTCAACATTAAGATGTGATGGATCCTGTAGGACCAATCAAAAAACAGAATTTTTCAAATCAACTAATCAGAACTCGTTTTTTGGATCCATCACATCTTAATGTTGAATTTACGAAAGCGCGTAACTACTTTCTTGAACCTTATTGACGTTTCAGTGACAGTAGCAAGCAAAGGCGAGGAGACTTGATAAAAGCAAAATTTTAAATATCGTTAATAGAAACTCTTGTAACTAGAGAACGGATAACTCGATTGTCATTTTTCAAAAACGAGAATGTAGAGAATTGAATTACCTTTTAAATGAGGTGCAACACGGCACACTTTGCCATTTAAAAAAATTGAGTTGACAGGTCCCTTGGCGCCATCTATGAATTTGAAGAATCGAATTTATCGTCAGAATCAACTTCATTTTACGTGTTTCAACCTGTATTTTGTCAAAACTCTCTAACTCGATTCGTTCAAAAGTTAGCAGGGGGGGTTACTTTATGGACAGACTGTAGAATGTTTTCTGTATATTTCTTGAAACATCCAAATGAGAACTGTGTTTTTTTCAAAACAATTATTTTCACAATGTTTCATAAAAAACCATCCGCTTCCAGTATCCACTTTACTGAACATTTATTTCTATCGCACTTTTCGATTATTGCTTTACAGTCACCTTGTATGCGAGACAGACGCACAACTAGTTCTGAGTCTCGATTCATAAACCACATGCCCGGATTTAACGTCGGTTACAGTCTTGCACGCCAGTAATATATTGGTATATTATTTATAAGACCCTCATAACTCTTTTGCAGACGCCACTTGTTCATCGGGAGGAGATTTTCTTCAGGAATACTACCGCGACAGATAAATCTACCGAATAATACTTATTGGTTAAATTAGACGCTTAATCTTCTGCAGACTGTTAAGCCTTTTACCAAAGGGTACTCTTGTGATTTCTATAGGGAGACTCAGGGACTCAGACACGAGTACGAAATTAATTTTTTTTAGAATTTACCTTCAACGAAAATATATCCGCATAACGCGTTAGTGTTCTGGGAAAGACACATATAGGGCAACAGCTTCATAGTGTGTATTGGGAAAGTATACCATGATCTTATTCAAACCACACGAGGAAGTGATCTGGCATTTTTTTGGAGGTGGCAACTCTGGCCAAAGAGAATGGGGTTCGATATTGTGTTTTGTTTATACATAACTAAAATATTTCAATAAATTTTATTTGTGAATATTAATTTAGGCTATTTTTTAAATTATGTGACGAACTTTGTATTCCACTCGAAAGCAGGTGGGGGAGGCAGTCGTGCCCCTTCCCCACTTGGCGATGCCCATGGAAACAATATTTTTCTTCATTCATAAAAATGTTCTACTGGAATAAACTTATACAGGGTTATTCAGAACTTATCTCTAAAACTTTGAGGATATGTGCATCCTTCAATAAGAAATCGATATCACCAAAAAAATTTATAATAAAAGTCTTAGGATTTCTCGTAAACAATGTTTAAAGTTATACCATTATAAAGGACTACGTAGATGGGCAACTGTACTTCAACATTTGATATACCTACCACATTCCTAAGAATGTGGTAAAAAAAGTAAACACTTTTTTTGTACCTCGAACGACGACCGAGCGAATAGAACTGGAGCGGGGATAATGTCTCTATTGTCTATTCAGTCTCATCAGTCTATGTGTGTACTCTCTGTGTACCGGTGTTTTATTTATCGTAGGAGTGCGGTGTTTTATTTATCGTAGGAGAGTTAAACTGTAAAATTTTCAATATGGCTCATGTGTACAGTAATGCTGAGTTAATGGACGGTTACCAGTGGATTATCAATTACAAGTTAGGTTTTGTTAGTGGTTGTTGCAGCAAAATGCTGAAAATCCCCAATTTACTTAATAATTTGCGTTTACAAGATCAGCAACCAGGAGGAACATTCGCTTTAGTGCGGCAAAATTGGTTAAGGCGTGCCCAAAATTGTGTACAAGTCGAGGGACAAAATTTCGAACAGCTTTTGTAACAAGGTATGTTCAAATTTTTTATAAAGTTCATGTTTCTAATACCTAGTAATCAAGTAGCGCAATTATTCAAAATTAGTGTAACAAAATTTTATTCATTTTAAAGACACGTTACTTTGGTCACATCTATCTATCTTTAAGTTTATTTTAAAGTAAAAACGCTGCAAATCTTTTTTGCGCCGGGTGTCGGTATACTCTCAGAACTTCCGAAGTTTTTTTCGTGCTAGCCAGTTTGCATTTTCAGTCCCAAGGTCACTCCATTACAGTGGACCAGTATCCAGCGGCGTGCAATGAAAAATTTTTAAATAGTTTTCAGAACCCGCCAAAAAAATTGTTTTTTGCACTACCACATTTCTACATGTATGTTGAACATCCCCAAATTTTATTATGGATAAGTTCTAAATAACACTGTATAATTTTTATGGCCGTCCACCAGAGATTATAAATACACAATCTCTGCCTCCATCAAACCAAGAAGTACCTACCTGATTTAGTACGAAAGACTCTAAGATTGCTATAAGAAAAACTTATCTGTGTAGAACTAACTATATATTCAACAACTATAAATATACGCCTTATGAAATTATAGGGAGTATATCTTTGTTAACCAAGGGGAAGTAAACTCACTATAAGTAACAACCTCCTAGTATTAATTTTTAGCTTTAAGTTTAGAAAACTCTTCTGAATTGGATATTAGGAAGTACTCTTTTCATTAGACTTTCGTCCTGGTAAAATTCATTAGGAATTATATAATGTATGGAAAGAAGATTATCTGTATTTATTTAATAAATAAACTTTAATGCCTTTATCCCCAATGAGCAGCAAAATAATGTTTATTAGCCAAGTTTTCATGGCATTAATAAGCGTAAAAGTCGAATAAAGCGAGAGCAAGGCATATTTCCTACCGACATAAAATAAGTAGCTACCTTCCCCGGAAAGAAAATGAGTTGGCAACGTTAAGCACTCCACACTACGTGATGAGCTCGTGGATGGTGTCCCAGAACTTACTTTTAAGTGGCTCTCTGAATAAGAAAACTTGCCTGATTCCTTTATTTTAATTAAGAGGAATATCAACTACAACTAGCGTGTTGTGCTGCAGAGCAAAACAGTGACGTACGAGTATATAAGCAAATTAGGCTCCAAGGTAAAGCTTCCTCTTTCTGATAAAATGAGAAAGGGTGCCTTAGCAGAGCTACGTTATAAATCGTGGCTGTTTCTAATTTAAACCTGGAGTTTCGTGTGCTATATTACTCTACAGAATCGGGTTTTAATCTCTGTTCGTTTTAATTGAAAATTATTGTATATCTGGATACAAAATCGGAAATTGTTTTATTTTCTTTCCTAATTTATTTCAAATATTTCATGAATTATTAGAAAAAAGGGCATTTCCGTTTCTACTTCTGGGCTTCTTTGTTTAAACATTTATACATTTGTTAATTTTGTTTTCTTACACTTTTAGTTTATAAAAAGTTGCAAAAAACAGACGACAATGACGTTTTTAACGATTAGCGTTAAGGCTTTTATACCCTCTGACAAATATTTACTTCAAACTTTATTTGAAACATTATCTAGACATTGTTTGTAGTGGCGAGATACAGTGAAATACACTGTGCCCTCTATGGGTCTTTGCTACTACCTGTCTGACAATTATTGTCTAATTGACACACAGATAACCATCTGCTTTTATGCAGATGCCATTACAGCGACCTCTATTGTCTTTGAGGAAGACAATCCTACTTAATTATTGGTAGGAGATGCCGAAAACAACGTTGATGTAATGCAACGCCAGTCGGGGCATATTGCCCGTGGAGTAGTTGTTTTCGGCATCTCCTACCAATAATTATCTAGACATTATTGTCACCAACAAAGTGATGTGTTTGGTATTTAGTAATAATTACCTTGATATCGAACACAGCACAGTAGAAAATGTATAAATTTTTTTGGACATTAATCAAAATCTCATAGCCGTCTTGTTTCAAAATGTGATAAAAATATAAATACGATAAATATTAAGTATAATAACATCAAAACAGCTTTCGCATTTGAAATTTATAGAATACAACAAAAACAAATGCATATCTTCTATCTTTGCAATAAAAAATAGATTCACAAAACTCACAAGAATTTCACAGTCTATTTCTATTTTAAGAGATAACCGGGTAACTTCGTTTTTAAAAAAATAAGTTGGTTATTACTAAGAAAACTGTAGCTATTCTAGAAAGAAACAGGCCTATTCTATAAGGCTAGTTGATTCCATTACACTAATATATTTGTATACATTTGTAACTGCAAACTTGTCCTATTAGTTTTTGAAAAAACTGTAGAACAAATGAATTTATATGCTAAATTTTTGCTGCGTAATGTACTAAACTAATTACCTTTGCTCGACTGCAACCAAGTCTGTAGGTCTCTTACCGTTACCTGCGATATTTTTCGTATTTAAGGAAGTCATTTAGCAATAAAACACATACACATATTGCTCAGGTGTCCTTGTTTTAGCATACAAACTTGGGATGGCAGTGCCAAAGGAGGAACTAAAGAAATTTCGGTTTAAATGATTGAAGAGCCATTTGTTACGAACATTTTTTCTGTTATATCGACTGGAGCATTTGAACTAATAGTATGTCCTGTCATAAAATGTAAACGCCAATCGCACGAAGCGAACATACAGTTTTCTCTGACTTCTAACATCAGTGCGACGGAGAGGGTGTCCAGTAGACGGAAACGACCTCTGCAGGCCGGATAATTCGCCTGCAGGTGTAATCATGTATTAATTAAGCGAACACGCGCTCTGTCCCGCAGGATTTCCAGCGTTCTGCAACTGCATTGATTACCTTTTAATTAAATCAAAGCTTGATTAGTTGCCGGCTGCGATTATGTAGGATGCGGAACGGCGGGTCATAATTTCTAATCGAATACGAATGTAGTAACCTTTTATTGCTGGAATTTGTTGCTGAATTATTATCGACCCCATGAATTTGCCCCTTTCGGCTGGTTATTAACTTTTCACATACTCCAAAACTTCAGTCAGATAGAACTAGATATTGTTTACCACGAAATGTTTTAAACGAATAACTGTGATGCCGAAAACAACTACTACAACTACGTCTGGCATTGCATTACTTAGGCATCCCCATAGGAGTCGCCACATCTTCCATCGATATCAACCAGCAGACACTGACCGGTTTCGCGCTTATTATGCGCTCGTTAGAGTACCATAAGTAGTGGAATCGATACGATATTGTGACATGATTTGACAATAATTGTTAGGTAGCAAAGACCCAAAGAGGGCACTACGGTGCGTTTCTCACCACTACTTACATACTTGTTGTCTATTATATTTGTTTTGCAAAGAATACTGAGCACCTTTCCTTATGTTACGTATGAAAATCCATTACATAATATTAACTGAGATGCAAGCGATGTTAACCTTCTAGTATTTTTTAGAAGGCGAACGGAGTAAATGAAAAGTTATGAGGCCTTCCTATGGCTTAGGCGATAAAGTTGACTTCTCACAATCCCTGTGTAATGTAATATAATTAAAAAATAAATTAAAGATGAAAAAGTATGGCTTTAAACGTCAACGGGGTCGCTGTTTGATTTAATAAGATTTCCACACGAAGACATAAAGCTTCTGAAGTAATTACAGTCAGCTAGGAAAATAGATTAAGCTCCATGTTACTTACTGCTTCATCATTTCGAGGCGTCCAATGTTTCCAAGGATTTCGGCTGCTCCAATTTGTTTTATTTAATTCTTATTCATTAATATTGTCGAGAATATTGCCCACATTACACATGTCTTGTTTGCTAAGCTGCCAGTTTATTCATTTTTGATAAGTCTAGATATTTTAATGTTACCTCTCTAGCATTAAAAATGGATAAACTGCTTTTTTCCCTTCCGTATATGTCAATATCCGTATATTAAGGATCGGAATATAGTTCTATTTGGATTATGTTTCAAACAAAGGTCTCTTCCAAACAAAGGTGATTATTTTTCATTTATGATGATTAACCGTTTAGTATAATTGCCAGATATCAATTATTATGGCGACCTTAAGTTCTTGACCAACTACTTCATAAAAAAGACTTAAATTTCTAGTAACAATGGAGATAGTAGAAACGATTGAAAGGAGAATTTATGGCAGTGCTTTATTGAGCAGAAAAGGAATCGTTTTAAATGGTCATAGCCTTCTCAAATGCATCTATAAACTTGGAGAGGAATGACAAATTTATGTCTACAATTGAATAAAATCTGTAGTTAGAGACTTCGCAACATATTGAACTGAATTACAAGTTATCGGTATCAGACACATCGTACGTACTTATATAAACTACTGTTCTAAATGGGTCCACGAGGTAAGTCTAAGTCGATTTTTAAATAATGTTGACTGATTCTTCAGAAATATAACTTTCTCTTAAACATGGAGTAACATGATGTAAGTTATTCTTTCTATAAATATTCATTCCGTGTAGTAACCTTATTCTTTTTTAACACATTCTTTGAAAAATGATGGAAAATTCTCAGGTTTGTAATGTAAATGTAATTTTATTACATTTACTAACTACATTCAACGGTCTCCAGACCTCAATCCAGTCAAACATTTGGGAAATATTATTGATCGCCACATTTTTCATCAAGCACAACTGGTGGTTGGGCTCGATTTTAATGCAATGCCAGTCGGGGCAGATTGTCCGTGGAGTAGTTGTTTTCAGCATCTCTTTCAAATATTCAAGTTACTTGGTTGAAGTTTGAACTACATTTCCATGCGATCAAATGACAAATAAGACGAGACGAACAGCCCTAAGGGGTAGGTTTCACTCTGACCTTGGTTTAAGCCACGAATCTCTACCATTTAATTGACTGGGGGCATGGTTAAAACCTTAACTGGAGTTTAACTCATACAACCGGTCCTAAGTATACCTCGTCTAAGATTCCCTTATATCTCCAGGTGATATATAGGTGACAGGTGCCTAATACAGTAATACGACACGACTATGTATGAGACAGAACATTTCAGATTTAAAATCTCATATTCAAAAGGAAAAACTAATACATTAAACTCCATTTCCGTTGATTTTATGTTACGTAGACAGATATATTTTTATTTTATATGTATGTTTCTAGATTCAACCGCCCGCTACTGATGTTCTTGCAAATAAACAGCTAGATCTCGGCTACCACATAATATTCCTAATGTTTCAAGTATATTAAATAATAATTTTATGAGCTCACTGCGGGCTGAATACGGAATCAGCAGTCCATACGCTAACTTCCAATGTAGCTGAATTTTTAAAAATCATGAATTGTTAAAGGGAAAAGAGACAACGACAGCTGCTACGGCAGATAGCAATCTTTTAATGAAATATTAATAGTTGGGTACGCAGGACGGGCTAAAGTGTATTATGTTTTAAATTTTAAAAAGGTAGATGCCGCAGACAGATCGATAGGATTAAAATGTATCTGGATGACAATATTTTTAATACAAAACTTTCAACGTAATATTCCTTATGTGGCACTCGGTTTATTAATAATTTTTTAAACATATTTACAAAGTACGATATTTACATAATACTTATGGGATGCTTCCTGACTTAGTTTTAGAAAAATATGGCAAGTGCTGATAAACATTATCTACAATGAGTCATAAGAACATCTTTTTATAGAAATATACCACCTATAAATTACAGATTACCATAAATAAACAACGAAAACTTTTCCACATTTAAGGATACTTTTTTATAGGTAAAAGGCGTTGGGGAAATATATACTTATCTCAGTTAATGTATTTAATATACCACCAAACTTAGTAGGTACGTAAAATATCCACTAGATATTATCTGATTTTCTTGCTACTTCTGATTCTATTCAGAATGCTTGATG
Source organism: Pogonocherus hispidulus (assembly GCA_963924545.1). Taxonomy (NCBI): domain Eukaryota; kingdom Metazoa; phylum Arthropoda; class Insecta; order Coleoptera; family Cerambycidae; genus Pogonocherus; species Pogonocherus hispidulus. The sequence goes on from OZ004699.1 coordinate 9,715,929, forward strand.
TAAATTCTACCCGACTAGAGTAGACTTTTTGTCCCCCTAACATTAACAAACACAGCAGTCAAGAGGATCCCTAAACTTGTGACAATGTCTTGTCGTAATTAACAGCAAGAAATAAGCACCCTTTAAAGGAAAATCCCGCGTCCTGTACGTGGTACAACAAATGAAACTCGAAACTTAATTTGGCATCAAAATATGACTATGTTGCCGAAAAGCTACTTTGTATTTTACCAGAGTGTTTTATATAAAGGAAGTATAAGTAAAGTTATCTATTATTCTAGACGGAATTAAAAGTAATTTAGGTTCTTTGTCTATAGTCTAAAAGTCTTCCACCATTTATACGTAAACTTAGTGAATAATAATGTCTCTATTCCACATTCATTGCGATGATGAGCCCGAAACTCACACTCTTGTGTGGGAGAGGGAGCGGCATATTATCTTGCAAATTGCGAGTGCGCCCAAGAACGATTTACTATGTTATAACATCAAGTACTATTTAGTACGAGAATAACAGAAACCTAGAACACTTTATTAATTAAAGTCAACAGTGGTGGTTAGCCATTTATAATATATAGTGAGGTGCAGAGCTAGTTGCATATTAAGAAATCTATTGCATATTAAGAAATCTATTGCATTTTTCATTTTCTTTAGTTACCTTGGTTAGTCTTAGCTACCCGATGAGGAAAGGATACTCATTATTTGGCAAAGGATAACTTCTTCCAGAGGATCTGAATAAGTTCTCACCCAATAAGGTGATCAGCTTCATTAAGAGGCTGGACCTGTTGGGTGAAATATAAGTAGGTGTGAGCCACAATAGACCACATGGTCGTGCTGGAGGGTCTGGTTTTTGACCCACTCGCTTTTGAACCTCTAACCTAACCTAATCTTGGCTAGCCTTGGTTAATTATAACAATTTTTTATCGGCTCAACTTAGTGTTTAGATAATTATATCTATATGTAAAATTCATTCTCATTTTAATATAATAATAAATATAATTTTTAATAATTGTTTTGAGAACAATAGAAGAAATTGAGAAATTTTATGAGATCAACTTTTTGCATTTCATTATTTAATTTTTTTAGGCTATACAAATGCGTAGTTGGCAGGTACTGGTCGTTATAATTAATAATAATACCGGGATATCAAAAATTATCTTGGTCAACGGTGGTTGTGGAATGTAAAACGTGTGTCTTACTTTAAATTTGAAATAACTATGTCACTGTCACACTGACATCATCAATAACCTACAAATTTCATACCTATTTATTTCAGTTGTAAAACAATAATGAACTACAAATTATGAAATAACGGTTTTAGTAACAAGAAAAACTAAATTACAGTAATTGTTGGAAATGTCCCCCGTTTTGTTCGATGCACAAGTTGACGAGCCTCCTCATGCTGTGAAAAGCGTTTTGCAGCATTTCTGGCGTTATGGTTGCACATTGCTGAACAATTATTTGTTGCAGTTCTTGCAAATTATTTACCGGAGTTGCGAAAATCTTGTTTTTTAAGTAAGGAAATATAAAATAGTCCATAATTGTCAAACAAGGTGATCTCGGAGGAAACTCAACTTCTGTTCTGTATGCAAACTTTTCACCCGGTCATCAAAAAATTCGCGGAGGAAAGCAATATTTTCTCGTGTAGTATGTGCTGTTGCACCGTCATGCTGGAAATAACCGTACCGAAGTTCATCATCGTTTAACTGTTGCACAAATTCAGCCAAAAAGTTTTGTCTGTACCTTTCTGCGTTGACGGTGAAATCGAAAAAAATTGGCCCAATTATTCTTCTGCGAGAAACTGCCATCCAAACACCAATTTTTTGAGCATGTAGTGGCGATTCAGTAAAAACATGAGGGTTATCATTGCTGCATATTCGCATATTTTGAGAATTGATGTTTCTCGAAAGGTGGAACCACGCTTCGTCAGAAAAAAAAGTTAAGTCCAGAAGATCGTCATTCATTAAATTATTGACAAACCAATGGCAGTAAGCAAGGTGCCTGGGGTGGTCTGCGGGCAGAAGAGCTTGATGTGCTTGCATCTTATATGGATGCATGTTCAAGTCTTTCTTTAAAATCTTATGACATGTTCCATAAGAAAGTCCAATTTCCTGAGAAAGACGTTTCAAAGGTTTTGCAGGCTCCTCTTACATACGTTGACGAACGTCATTGACAACTTCTTCTGTACGAACTCTTGGTCTACCAGCACCTTTTTTATGAGTCACTCAACCAGTTTTGCGAAACACTTCAACACAATTTGTAAGGCACGCATAAAAATTGTCCGGTAATATTGCCACGTTTGGGAAGTGCTCTCGAAAATTGTCCAAACACAAACGTTGACTGTATTGCCAATTTCCATTAACTAGCGCACCCGTTCGAAAATAGGCTTCAATTATGAAAATTTTGTGCTGTGTGGTAAGAGGCATGATTCAAAAAGTGGATTAGAAAATTTCAGCACAATGACTTGACAGATTCTGACACAACAAAACATATTCAAAAATTTAAAGTAAGACACACGTTTTACATTCCACAACCACCCTTGACCAAGATAATTTTTGATATCCCGGTAATTATTATTACCTATTATTTAAAATGGACCGCCGGAGGAAAATTACATACAGGATCTATATTTACCTTCTATATTCGCAAGTTCAAGTGCATATTAATGTTTTATTAAAACTAAACAAGGTACACGTGTCGAGATTAACCTAAATAATTACGCTAATTCAATTGGGCACAAGAGGCCAATGAATTGTGGAAGCAAGAACGAAACTATTTCGTACAAGAGGAAATTAAAATAATTTTCCCCAGTGACTAATAAAGTTTTTCCTGCTTATTACTAGCAGAAGAGAGATAAATAAAAAGAGGTTTACTAGTTTTGAAAAATGGGAGAACTGGCTGAAACTTTTCATAATATTACCTCCAACTTTGTAAACAGATTTTTTATTTTATTTTTATATATAACTTTTTAGTACACTGAATTTTAAAATTTGGTAATAAATTTTCACGAAGCCAAACAGTTATTTGTTTTCTAGTAAAAATCAGAAAAACATGTTACCGTACAGTACAAAAAAGCTAAGAGATACATCATTAATGGATTTATTAAAATATTATCTTCAAATAAAGTTTCTGATTTTTTTTATTACTTACAACCAGGGTATGCAAAAGAAATAACCTCATTGTTTAAAATAAAATTGTTTAGGCAATATATTATGTCTGGTTTATGCATATTGTAATGACGATTTTCTTAATTCAGATAGCTCTGCATAATAATACGGGAAGTGAGATGAGAGTGGGAAGGGAAGTGTCATATTCAGTGTTTGGCGCACTTACCTTCCCGCTTATCATGAATGAACAGCTAAAACTTGTATATTAAGTTGAAAATATCTGCAAACGTTATATCTTTTACACATTATGCATAGAAAACTTTATTTTGATCCCTTCAATTGCCCATTTAATCTTTATATACTTTATCCTGCTTCTGATATCTGCAGACAAATGAATGTAAATTATCTCTACGTGCAGTTGACGGCGAGCGTTACCAAAGTTGCCTGAACGGCTGATATTGCACACCGAAAAATGTTGCCTAGCAATGATTGCATGCTGAACAGGACAAAACAAAGGATGGTACGGTGATGCGGTGGCGCGACGGAGCAGAGCATTGTTTGCTATGTAGAATGAAGAGCTGCTTGTGCATAAAGCAGTGTTTTTATAATGAACAATTTGTAGTTGTCTGGTGTATAAAATTTGCTCCCTAACGAATTTTAACGACGACATCTATCAGAATTCGCTTAAGGGTCTTTTTGTTCTGCTCCAATTACATCTTTTATAAAAAAGAGAGCGAAAAATCTGGGAATGGTGTGAATATAAAACCCAAATTTTAATTAGTAAAAAACAGAAAAAAATTTGTTATATAGGAAAACCTTACGTAGAATTTGTTTCGATGAGTGGAAAAGTGGAAATAATACTGAGGATAATCTCTTTTATCAAGCGCGACGGAGCTCTTTTGGATGAGCGATATTTATTTTTTAATATTTTCCTCGCTTTATCGAGGCGTACATTCATTTCGCAAACTGCGCGTTATCTCGTTCAGTTCAAGTGCAATCTTTTCTCTTAATGTTTGTTATACCCTATTTTATTTTATTTTGTGTTTGCCGTACACGAGGGAACCAACTAAGCCTAATATCAGGCGAATATTTGCTTTACTCTACATTATTTGAAATATCCCCTTTTATTAACTTTATCCGGATTTTCTTTTCCTTATTGCCGCACTATAGTCGTCAGTTATAGTCTTAAGGATATCACAGTTTAAGGCTGTTTCGGGAAAACGAAAAGTAATACAAAGTGTTGTAGTTTTATAATTTGTACTTATATAAGTTGCCTGTTCGGTTATAAAATCAAATTAAGTTTTATTGTAATCCTGCCTCTGTTGTAAGCAGAAGTACCTTTCAGTAGGAGAAATAAGTTTCAAGGAAATTCTTTTATTGGAAAAGTAAAAATGCCTTAAGCACTAAACAAGTGTATTAATTATAATGAAAAAATATCCTACCTCTATCCAAAGAAAAATGTGAAAATGGCATATATCACTGGATTGTAAGTTTATACTATTCCTAGCCGGGTATCTCGGCCAAACTTAAATTATAGAGGTGTCCTATTATGAGCTCTGTCTTACTTCTGAGCTTAAGTTTACTTATGCCCAGCATCCTCACAGTTCTTGTCTGTGAAGGACCTTCCATCATTGCCCTCGCATGACTATATCTTGGTTTTAAGACCCAGTAATTTCTATGTTCTAGTTCCACCCATTTTCCAAGAGTCGTTCTGGAAATCCAGCACTATAAGCAACTCCACAGGCTGGCTCCGGTCTTATGAAAGCCATTTCAGATCCCTATCTAGCAGGTTCATCTCCACGTTCATTTCCCTCAACGCCTTTACGTCCTGGCACCCAATAGAGTCTCACTGAATTTACCAGTTCCATTTGCAATTGGAGGTAATCCCAAACAAGCCTTGAAGTAATTTTGTGTAAGTTCTAAGCCTGTATCTCTACCTCTCATTCTAATCAGAAGGATTAGCCTGTAGGATTGAAACTTGTGTGAGGGATGGAGAGCCAAATTATTATTCAGTAAGACTCATTTGTGCCACAAGAACGATTTACATTGATAAGCCCTAACCACCGCTAGGGGTATAGTTACACATCAGCTGATGTTAATATCTCACCACCAAGCTAATGTTTTTCCTGCCCCAGGTACGCACGCCACCATGGTTGCTGATCAAACCCATGACTTCTGGCTTAAATGATCGATACACTAAAGACTGACTAAAGTACCAATCAACCACGTTGCTTAAATATGATATTGGAAAAGTTGTTGGCTGTTAAACTTTATTTCTTCAATAAAAAACTATAAAAGAAGAGTTTCAGCCCGATACATGGATCCTACTGATATGAAAATATCCTACGTTTCTTCCGAGTTTTCGGCTTTCCCTACCTTCCAGGGAAAGTCCTTTTTATTGAGACATCTCCTGAATGTGTACTCCACCTCTAGTAGGTGTGACATCTACTAGATGTGGAAGACCTTTTCTGGAAAAGAATTCAGAGAATCTGAGATTTTCTGAATTAATTTTAAGTAAAGTAATCTCACCTGAGCAAACTTCCATAACCACTGCCTTCTATCTATAAGCTGAATATATTCTTCATAATCACTACTTCAACCTCACATGATGAACAAGTGCACATTTATCCATTCCGAACTGCATCTAGGTACCTGCTCCACATAAGTTGTTGAGATCTGCAGTGCGATTTCAGAATTGAATGACTGAAACTTCAAAACTTCGTGCACCCTCCTGCCTTTAGGCAGATTAAATCTCCGGCAGCCGCTGAAGACTCATCACGTGTCATCGGCTTAATTGCCGGCATTACTGAAACTATTACAGAAATCTAATTACGGCAATATGCTCCGAATTCCGAGATGACAATTACCCTAATTTGCACCTATTATATCCCGTCTTAACTATAGTTTGCCGGCTGCGATTTTAGCGTCAAGATACTTAATTGGATAGGCATTTTACCACCATAGTTTCGCACTGAGGTGGAGCTTCGCTGACTTGTTATTTCATTCAAATCTCGACGCCTACTAAGTGATTTTAATAACGTTAGAAATGATAATCTAATTTTGATCCATCGGGCTAAAGTGTTTGTGTTCTCTTGTAATGAAATATAAGGGTAAAAATGGAAGGGAAGTTTAGGGAAATATAAAAGTGTACTGGTGTCAAGAAGTGACACAAAAAATTAGGTCAAATTAAAATTAATATACTGCCTAAACAGATTAACCCGCCCATAGAATTATTTTTTATTTTAATGTCCTTTCGCCAGACATTTTAATTACGTACCTACTTATATTTTTCTGGCATCTATATCAACATTATTTGATACAGCACAAACTTAATATTTCAAATGTCTGACTTATGAAACTGATGAAACTTTAAAATATATTCTGTAAATTGAATTTTGAACATTTTTGATTTTAGAAACATTATAGCTTCCTGCAATTAAAATAAAAATACTCATTTTACAGAATTAAATAAAATTAATGATAAGTAAACGTTTGTACAAGTCCTTGCATTTGTCAAATATCCTCAAAATGGTTGGGTTTAGATATAGGACATGTTTTAGATTGATTCTGTTATGCTTTTTCTAAAAAAAAGCAGGGTGTTCTATGTATAGAATAAGAAATATGGATGCGGCACTGAAATATTTGACCATCTGCATGGTTGGTAATATTTTTAAATATTTTAAAGCAGCTGCTACTAAATTTTTTGTATCTATCTCAACAAATAACCCTGAATGTAATAAAATACCTTGTATATGTAAACAAGTAATCGCTAAAAATCTGTTAAAAAATATACACTTGCAAATTAACACCCTTTCTTTATTGCTCAGAAGTTCTGCTTGAGACAGATAAATGGACGTGTTTCCGCATAAATTAATATTCTGAATATGCATAATTCATATTTTAAAACTGTATTAATAGCTTTAATTTAATAATAATGTAAATGAAATTCAGTGTAGGTACTCTAGTGCTGATGGTGGTGTCCTAATTTGCTTTAATCGAACCTATATTATAAAAGCCTCCCTTATTCGTATATTTTGTACCTATAAATAGACTTTAAACTTAATAGCTGTTACGGTTCATATAATCTACAATAAAATCCATTCATGCATTATCAATGTCAAAAGTTACTTTTTGTACTCAGTTTTGAATAGTTTTCAATCGGATCTATTGAATAATCGTCAACAATTTGTTGATTATTTTTTCCAAACAGTATTTATTATTAATTATTTATAAAATGTAAGCTTTTGTTGAACAATTTGCTGACATCTTTTACAATGAGGGAGGGGGTAGGTAAACCATATTTAGTTCATTCTTGAATTTTGCTTATTATAAACATATTGAGAGTAACGTTTGCACTCCATAATCTTAATATGTTCTAATAGTACTTACATAAAAAATAAATAAATAAACATATAAATCGTTCTTCGATCTGTATTACTGGTTTCCAACTTTTGGGTCGTTTCCGGTTCAACCAGAGCTACCATCTCTTTAAAGTGTCTTAATTCAATACGTATACCATGTAGGGTGTATTTTAAGTCTTTGTCATAAATTAAGGGGATTATTCCTTGGGTCCTTTTCGGCCTAAAAGTCTTAAGAAACTAAGGAGTAGAGGTTACTGGTTTCGACGATAGATGGCGTTAAACTTTTTGAAAAATACCACGTTATTTTCTATTCTTTCTGAAGCATTTGTTAGGCCTTTAAGCTTAAAATGACCCAAGGAACAACCCCCCCTTAATTTACGACATATTTTTAAAATACACCCTGTATACATAGAGTTGCTGAATCAAAGAATTAAGTAATCGTACTTAAAATAAAGTTAAGCAATAATTACATATCGACTGAAGACAAAAATAAGAACTTTACAATATAACAAGCAGAAAACTATAAACTACCCATACTTTTTCAATCAGTTTGTATCCATGGCTTCAGATTGTTCGTACGGAAAATGTATTTCAGTACAAAGCGGATTGCACAGTAACTTTTCAGGCCTTGAAGTCCTTTAATAACATTCCATTCCATTACATTAAGTTTCCACTCGGCCTGTATGTTAATGGGCGTATGTAATTATTTTAAAATTCCTGGGAAGTTTTCGGGTAAAAATCCTCAGATAACTAATTTACGAGTAACAAATTCCGAACCAGCCCCAAATTATTAATTAATTCTCACATAGAAAACAGTTTATATTTAAATTTAAAATGCGAACACGACACGCCGGCATTTACATAATTTCAGGCATACCTTCCAAATTTAATAACCGGGACACGTTCAGTTTACATTCCCCGTAAAATATCAAAGGCAATATAATCTCCCTTTTCCAGCTTGGCTCTTGTTTTGCAAACCGGGCGCTAATTTGGACTCGCTCATTTATTTCATTAGTCTAATGAAACCTCTTTGATGATGTCTCTTCCGCATTGTCAGTGGATTGTCTGCGATCAACGAATGGCTCAGTAATAATGATCTAATTATTTATCCCTCTTCTGATACCGACAGCGATATTGCACTGCAGTATCAATGATTCGTCAGTATTTGCATATTACGACCAAGTTAGTTACTCATTACCCTCAATGAGGGCAGGAAGTTACTCCCTAGGTAGGAGTAGGTAGGAGTTAATTTTTTTCAACACCCTGATTGCTCTCCAGATCAATTGCAACATACGAATAGACATTATGTATACCTACAGGCTGTAAGAAACATGAAATTTATAAAAATTCTCGTGTTATAGGTCGGTTTTCTTATAAATAAGTTTTTGAGTTCATTAGGTTTAGCCTAGTGACTGTCAAAACAGAAAACAGGTACAGCGCAGTCTTGTTTTGGTTCTAACAAGAACCAGTCTTGGATGGTACTGAGCGTGCGCAGTTTGAAAAAAGCCTTCGAATTTTCAAATTGCGCGTGATCAGTACGATTCAAAACCTGTTCGTATGAGAACCAAAACAAGGCTTGTTTCAAATTTCACCAGGGGTGGGGATGCACTCTGTAGTTCACCGTTCGTGTCATTTCAGTCCTTTAATCCATGCAAAACTGTCAGACTGGTTACGTTTCTTTGTGCCTCGGTTATTACTCTGTTGTTATTTTAGTATTTACAGCCCTGGATTTACATTGCAGCATTTGGAATATTTACTTTTATGTTTAAACAAGTTATAAGATGTTTTTAGTAACTTGGTAATTATACTGGAACCGGTATACGTAGGGTACAAGATAAGTGGGGTAGATATACCACCAAAAATGCCAACTTGGTTGGCGAAACACGCGTCGAGTGTAGTATAGTGTTTTGGTGTTATCTTAAAAACGATACAAGATATAACATGCAAAAATATAATATATAAATTAGGAGAAAAATAAAATATTCTATTCCTTCCTAAAGCTATCGTTTGATACTAATATCAGATTTATCCAGAAATAAAAAATTTTCGATTAAATTTAATCTCTTGGTTAAATCTGAAATTAGTATCAAACGATACTACGATAGCTTATGAAAAGTTAAGATAGGAATGTGCAAACCGTTTTGCTTGATCTCTAACCGTTTAGATTTTACAGGGTGTCAAAGTTGCAAAATGTCAATATTCACCTGTCAATATTTCAAAAACAGTTGAAGATAGGTATAGGACATCCTACATGAAATGTGTTTAGAATATCACGTAGCGTTCAAAATTGCAATAATATACAGGGTGTTCTATTTGAAATAACGAAATTGTGGTCTACTTCCGGTATAACCGGAAGTGATGCAAACCTGAAAATATTTTCATTGAATCGGAAATAATCGAAAACCTCCCCCATAAAAAAATCAGATTTTGATCGTTAACCGAACCCCAAGAACGTCTAATACCCGCTTTGCGTGAATAACCCTGTATGTGGTCACACATATCATGTGATTGACCTCGATTGCCATTTTGGAGGTTGTAGCTCTTAAAAAAGTGGACTTAACAGACAACAAATGCACAATCTGTGGTTGCTTTTGTTTGTAGTCATCCAGATTATATTCATCCTTCATAATTTATTATGAAATTTTCATATTTTGACATTTTAATTAAGAATTTGATATTCAGCGTTCATGTTTTGTAATAACCATTCCCATATATTCCTTGTTCCTAATGGGATGGAATTAAAGGAATTCAGACTAGATAATTCAAATTCCTCTTACACTCTCATTACATTACGTGTTTGAAGGTAGAATTTTTATTAGTTCCCTCTCTGGTAAGAGGCAATCGTTCCATCCATCCGGCAGCTGAGGTCCAACTTCAAAATTAGATTAAACAGTGCATGTTCCAAATTAGAATCAAACCCAATAACGGCCGCAGGAAGATCCTAATGGCGAACTTTAGCGGCTCCGGAACGTGTTCGCATGTCCAAGGCCGAAGTTGACCATTCCGGCAACGATCCGGACCCTAATTCGATTTGTTTGCAGGCGCGCAGATGGATAGGAAAGACAACATCTCGTCTTCCAAGATGCTCTTTGATCCCGCTGCTTTCTAATGCACCGTATGTTGTTTTATGGAAGACGTCAAACTTGATTTGGAATACATCGGCATGTTTGAGTTTTCGGTGCGTCTCGGCACGTTCGGTGCGTGACTGGGGAATCATTCGTAAGATCTCTCAGATTTAACGAATCTTAAGAAAATTGAAAACTACAGTATGACATCAAAAGATTCATATAGAGATACAGGGTGACCTATTAAGAATGGAAACACTCGCGTACAAAATTTGTTTATGAACCGATTTGAACCGGATTTTTTTTAAAGATAGATCTCCAAAAGCTCTATGTTGATGCAAAATCTGAAGACGAAATTTTGATTTTCAAGGCCTACTACGAATTTTTTTTAAAGTGAAAAATAGTAAAATTTTGTTAGCGGTTTTTTTTATAAAAAATCTAGGCTACACCACTGGATTTAGGAGCCCCTCGAATTCATTTGTTCCAATTTATGCGAAAAAAAGTTTGTTCTTAAAAAGTTATGACAATATCGGCATCACCAGTATTTGCCTTTGTCGGTGAAACTATTCTTTTATAAAATTAGAATAGAAGAAGTGAAACAAAATTAAACATTTTAAACACTGGTGTAATAAGAACCATAAAAACCAGTATACACAAAATAACCAACAATTACTATAATATAAAGAACAATAATTGATAAGTATGTTCGTCAAATTATTATTTTATGGTTATTATGCCGAAACTTATAATATTACCTTCTTAGATAAAAAATAACTACATTATAATTTTTTATTCAAAAAGTGTGAATCAATTTGACAGACTCCTTTTTCATTTTTAAAAATGTAATTTTCTAATCATTACTTTTTTTTATCAATTGTTTATATTAGAGTTATTGTTGGTTATTTTGTGTATACTGTGTTTTATTGTTCTTATTAATAATTACACCAGTATTTAAGTTGTTTAATTTTGTTTCTCTTTGGGTTCTATTCGATTTTTATAAAATAATAGGTTCACCGACAAAGGCAAACATTGGTGATGACGATATTGTCATAACTTTTTTAGGAACAAACTTTTTTTCTCAAAAATTGGTACAAATGCATTCGTGGGGCTCCTAAATCCAGTGGTGTAGTCAGATTTTTTATAAAAAAATCGCTAACAAAATTTTGCTACTTTTCACTTAAAAAAAAATTCGTAGTAGGCCTTGAAAATCAAAATTTCGTCTTTAAATTTTGTATCAACATAGCGATTTTGGAGATCTATCTTTAAAAAAAAATCCGGTATAAATCAGTCCATAAACAACTTTTGTACGCGAGTGTTTCCATTCTTAATGGGTTACCCTGTATATGAATCAAATCATATATCATATGTGTCAAAAGAAATGTATCTATTCTTCTTCTTCGCAGTGGCGTAACTAGAATTTTTGGGCTCTTGTGCAGGATTCTTCTCGGGCCCCCCTCCCCCTAAATTAATTATTGCTATAAAAATATCGAAACATTCCTGTCTGTCGGACGAATTATCGAAATAAAATAAAACATAACTGAATTTAATATGTTTCAAATTTATTTTGTAACCTTAAACTCAAACAAACAAGTAGGTATAACTAATAACAAAAACAAAAAAAACCTATAAATAAGTATACTAAAAGTTTCTCTTCCTAGCCTTTCATTATTTCGCACTCGGACTGGGCCCCTCCGGGGCCCCTCAAGCTCTTGGACCCTTGTGCGTCGCCCACTGTCGACCAAGCGTAGTTACGCCACTGCTTCGTAGAATCTTCTACTAGACATATGTTAGAGTATTCGATATATAATTTCATGTTACAATTTTAAGTTACTGAAATACTTATTATAGATACTTGGTTGGTTGTTTTGGGGTAGCTTACAAGAGGGAAATGAAAACTAGTCTTAACATAAAAATTATGTTAACGATTACCAAGTTGATAGGTCTACATTAATAAAACATGTATGGGGTAATTGTCACCGGGTTGTCACAAGCTAAAATTAAAAAAAAAAAGGAAAAATCAGTTAAAGGAAAATTAAAAGAAAGTGCTTTTATTAAACTTAATGATAATAATTGTATCTCGTCAGAGACAATATTCATGAAAACGTTTTTATTTAAAAACTTGCCCTGTTTTTTCTTCACTTCATTATTTTAATTATCATAAAAATATGTACGTATTGTTTGTGTGTTGCGTACAAAGATGTACAGAGCAGTCCATTTTTGATGGGAATCCAGGGTATCTCGGAAACTACAAGATGCATAACAAAACCGCTTGCACATCCTCGAGCTACTTTTTCTAGTTTGACTTAATGGTGAAATCAGATCGGGTCTACTTTGTTAAGGTTTTGAGATACAGGGCATTTCTGAAATTTTGCCTTTTTCGTCAGGGCCCCGTAACTTTTTTATTTTCAGACCTACAAAAAAAGATTAAAGGGGAAAGTTTTAGATATTTTTAAGTGGAATCCATTGGCGTAGCAAATTTTTTTTATTGCGTCCCGTTTTTTAGATACAGACCAAACTTGTGTTTTTTTAAATGCAACACCCTGTATATTTCTAGTTAATTCGAAAGAACTTTCAATTCTGGTTACAGTAATATATAATAAATAGGGGTTTATTTGAATTTAAGTACCTTTATTAAACATTTTTATGGTTAAATGGGGGGGAAACGCGTATTTCCATTGATTTATTTCCTTATAAACTACATTGAACTCCTGTTTAATGTTATACTTAATATCTTAATAGTAATATAACCAAATACGGTTATATATAATTTATATTTGTAAAAATATTCGACATTTTTATGTTTCCATAATTAATTATTATCTAGTATTCGGAAATATTTAAATCTTTATATAAAATAGTGTGTTTAATTAAATCAAGAGGTTAATATAGTTTATAAGGAAATAAATCAATGGAAATACGTGTTTCCCTTCATTTAACCATAAAAATGTTTAATAAAGGGACTTAAATTCAAATAAACCCCTATATAATATATATTACTGTAACCAGAATTGAAAGTTCTTTCAAATTAACCAGAAATATACAAGGTGTTGCATTTAAAAAAACACAAGTTTGGTCTGTATCTAAAAAACGGGACGCAATAAAAAATAATTTGCTACGCCAATCGATTCCACTTAAAAATATCTAAAACTTTCCTCTTTAAACTTTTTTGGTAGGTCTGAAAATGAAAAAGTTACAGGGCACTGACGAAAATGGCAAAATTTGAGAAATGCCCTGTATCTCAAAACCTAAACAAAGTAGACCCGATCTGATTTCACCATTAAGTCAAACTAAAAAAAGTAGCTCGAGGATGTGCAAGCGGTTTTGTTGCGCATCTTGTAGTTTTCGAGATACCCTGGATTCCCATCAAAAATGGACTGCTCTGTACACTACGATGATTGTTTTGTCCTTCTCCAAGATGAAAGTCATCATAACCTTTCCTGTTGACTGAAAAATCTGTCATATAATTACCAGGATTTAATCGGAAATAAGAAAACATAAAGTACCGATGTTGTTCTGTATTTTAATTTTTCTATTTACATTAAATAATTTATAACAAATCAATATAAAAATACTAAACAATTTGAAATCAGCTCTATATTTTAAGGCACCAAAGTCTTATTGACCCTATGGTAATTTTTTCCTCGGGCTGAATACTTAAAGTTGGAACAACAATAAAAATGATTTAAGACAAATTCTCAGGAACATATAAATCACCTTCCTTAGCTACGAACTTCATTATAAAATCGGAATAGTGCCTTCGCCGTAAAAACGATTTAATAGATAAGGCAGGTTTATTTCCTTTATATTAAATTATTGGCATTCTCCTTCACAATAAACCTTTTTTAATACCGGTTCTGTTTGTGGGGCGTATTATACAGTTCGGTAAAAGACACTTCAGACACGCAGAACTTTAACTCAAATAAACGGAATTTATTGGGAATTACAAATAGCTCGCAAAATATCGAGCAGCTATTCAATAAAGTATAAACTCATTATTAAAAGCAAAGTATAAAATATACTTATAATATAAAATATACAGAATATTCAAAGTATAAACTCATTATTTTCTTGAAAGATAAAGGAAATGAAGCAGAAGACCGGGAAAATGTAAATAATTCTAGTAGTAAAAACCTACACTATCTATCTTTGTTTAATAATTTATTTTTACTATACGGGTTATTCAGAACTTATCCATAATAAAATTTGGGGATGTTCAACATACATGTACAAATGTGGTAGTGCAAAAAAAAATTTTTTTGGCTCGTTTTGAAAACTATTTACAAATTTTTAATTGCACGCCGCTGGAAAACTTCGGAAGTTCTGAGAGTATAACCGACACCCGGCGCAAAAAAGATTTGCAGCGTTTTTACTTTAAAATAAACTGAAAGATAGATAGATGTGACCAGAGTGACGTGTCTTTAAAATTAATAAAATTTTGTTCCACTAATTTTGAAGAATTGCGCTACTTGATTACTAGGTATTAGAAACATGAAATTTATAAAAAATTTGCACATACCTTGTTACAAAAGCTGTTCCAAATTTTGACACTCGACTAGTACACACTTTTAGGCACGCCTTATACAATTTTGCCGCACTAAAGCGAATGTTCCTCCTGGTTGCTGATCTTGTAAACGCAAATTGCTCGACTGTTTCCACTTCGGTACGGTACACCTCACAAAAACCTAACTCACTCAATGGCAAAACCTAACTCGTAATGGATAATCCGCTGGTAACAGTGCTTGAACACGCTGGATATGATACGGATAAAACTGAGCTTCGTGTAGTAAGCGCCACACCGTTGATTGGGATATCCCGGGCACCTGCCTAGCGATCTGACTTGTACTTATTCGCGGATTTTCACGGACCAGATTCAACATTTGTTCTTCAGCTGCTAAAATACGTTGTGGTCGTCCCGGGCCACCATCTCGTCCACGATTTGCACGTAAATTACCAGTATCACGGCCACGTTGTACCACTGCCGTAAAAGTTGCATAATTTGGCGTGTGTCGATAGGGAAATAGATCCGCATACAAGCGCGAAGCTGCCACTGCATTTTGTCCAACTTCACCATAAATAAGAATCATATCCATTAACTCAGCATTACTGTACACATGAGCCATTTTGAAAATTTTAAAGTTTAACACTCCTACGATAAATAAAATAACAAACAACAGCACTGACTTCTTGTTTCTAATGTACCCAGTACCTAGGCTGGGCTGCCCTCGTGTTGTTTACCACCGGCACTGAGAGAGCGACACAGATAGACAATAGAGATATTATCTCCACTCCAACTCTATTCGCTCGGTCTTGACTAGGCGTTCCAGGTACAAAAACTTGTTTACTTTTTTTTGTAGGAATGTGGTATATCAGATGTCGTTGAAGTACAGTTGCCCATCTACGTAGTCCTTTATAATGGTATAACTTTTAACATTGTTTACGGGAAATCCAAAGACTTTTATTATACATTTTTTTAGTGATATCGATTTCTTATTTAAGGATGCACATATCCTCAAAGTTTTAGAGGTAAGTTCTGAATAACCCGTACAATAGTTCTATATGATGCATTAAAACAATTATAACATACTGTTCAATAGCACTATAATTTGCATTAATAATATTTGTTCAAGAACATGAATGAAAAACCAGAACTTCATTAGATTACTCATTTATGGAAAGGCAGAAGTTAACTTTATTATGATACTCGTATCTGCAGACTATGTAGAGGCTTTGAGGTGTCCGTGAAACCGACCCTTTGATCTATATCTAAAAACTAGCTTCAAAATAGAAAGCGGGATTTTAAATAGTCAATTACAAAAATGTTCAAGCTGTGTCCCAAATAATATATTATTTCTTGTTTTCATGGGCTCCTCAGCAATATTTTCGAGGAATGTTTGTTTTCTATCAACTGGAAACAGATTTACTTTTTCGCTTGGCAAAAATCATAGATATTAGCAACATTCTAATTTGCAGACCGGACTATGATTATCTCTTGTCATCTCTCGTCTCTCCTGCATTGCTCTGTGCGGCATAATCAAAATTCTTGATTTATTTATAAGCAATCCTACTTCCAAACGGCTAGATTTCCCTCGTTAGATGATATTCCCGTTCGGGGCCGCCGTCGGCAGTACGCTGGCTGGCGTTTCTGGAATGTAATTCGAAACGGATTAATATTGGGATTAATATTTCATATCTGGCGGGTTCTTAGAGATTTTTCATCTTATATCCGCTGTTTGGACAAATTACAGACGATTGTGCGGCCACTTCGCAAATCGTGGATATAAAAAGCGCATGAATACACAGAAAAAATTCTGTTTGAGACATTTCCGAATGTGTATAATAAGGTTCACTCCTGGATATATTATTAGATCGATATATCAGTAGAAAGTTTTCCAAATTTAATTATTTCTGAAGAAAGAGATGCATTTGTTCAGTTGATATTTGCAACTTAAATGAAACGTCACTGTGTGTTTCCAGATTTAGATGTAACGTTGTATTCTGTGTAAGTTTATTTAAGTTTTCATGGACCTGTCCTTAAGAGTTAGAAAGTTATTCAAAACCAAGTATGATATCTGAACTACGGAGTCCAAATCAATGCTCTTATGGAGACAATGTATAAGAACTATATATGGGATGTGCATGTGACATATCCGCAACAATGATGAGGCCACAAAGTAAATTCATATAGCAAAAAATACATCAACTAAATTGTTGACTGATTTTCATCTACTCGTCTTACAAATATTGGAAAAAATTAAGACAAAGGGGGCACTCTGACTTCTAAAATAACGATAATCCTTTTCAAAACCATTTTTTATAAAAGAATGTGACGACTGAGACGGAAAGGTGTCTGAACGCGAAGGAGATTGCTGCAAATAAGAGTTACTCCCCGGAACTGCTACCATAGAAGTTTATTGAGGCTTTAATATTGCCTTCCCATATTAAATTATGTCCTTGTAAGTAGTATTATTAATAAAACTTAAACCTAAATATAGTGTACCAAATAAAACAACTACTAATTATATATTATAAAACTTGTTACTTACATTACAGAATCTCAACACTTCGGTGTCATGGTGGAAAGAGGTGCAAGCCGGTGTCAAATCTATTGAATTAAACCGGCTGATATCTTCCGTAGCGTCTTAAAATTAGAAGAACATGGAGAAAAATTTAAATCATTTATAGATTAAGTTGAAAAATAAATGTGTTAGATGAATTAGGTTACATGATGGGTAGTTTTCTAATAATAAAATATCTAGGAAATTCAAAGTTTTACATTGTTACATATTCCTGTTATAGATAATAAAAGAACAAATTGAATTGTATTATATTTTAGTTTTCTATTGAAAACTATTTATTATATTACACACAATGGCCATCAAAATTTACTTGTCCGTTGGTCCAATCACGCAGTTAGATAGGGAAATCTTTTTTAAGGACTTTATGGATGAGAGTAAAAGCTTCATCGTACAAGAGGTTTGAAACAAGGGTCAAATAACGAATTTGCAATAACTACCACACTTACAGGTTATAAAGACATTGAACCAGCATGAAATTATGCCAGTAAAGCTATTGGTGATATGATAAAAAGTAGATAATGATATGATTAATTTATAATCTTATTTTTTCCCCAAAAACCACCAGTCACCAGTATTTTTCCAGTTAATCAGTATTTTTGATATTTTTGTAGGATCCAAGATTTTGATATAGTGTGATTAGAGGTTTCTCATCGATCGTTCTTCTGAATTGGGCCCTTAATGGTTGGCCTCTGCTAATTGCCCTTCGCTACATTATTTGTTATTAGATTTCGATAAAAAAAAATAGGATGGCAGCTACGCTTAATATGTGTCACCATCAATAACTAGTCGCAGCCGCCGCCGGTTCGTCCAGATACGGAGCGGACACTATGGCTATATAAATTACCGTTGGGGGCAGCTTTCCGCATGATGTATCACTGACAAGGCGTTATGTAGACAGCGGGCAGATAGCCGCCGATTTTATTGGGCAATTTGCGCTAAAATATCACGCGAAAATACTGGATAAAGCGGACGTCTTTTGGAGTTTCTATTTTCTCTAAAAATAATGATACGAACTCTTATCCCTTAAGGAATAATCAATACATAATGATTATATTATACAGTGTTATTCAGAACTTATCCATAATAAAATTTGGGGATGTTCAACATACATGTACAAATGTGGTAGTGCAAAAAAAATTTTTTTGGTGGGTTCTGAAAACTATTTAAAAATTTTTCATTGCATGCCGCTGGATACTCCACTGTAATGGAGTGACTTTGGGACTGACAATGCAAACTGGCTAGCACGAAAAAAACTTCGGAAGTTCTGAGAGTATACCGACACCCGGCGCAAAAAAGATTTGCAGCGTTTTTACTTTAAAATAAACTTAAAGATAGATAGATGTGACCAAAGTAATGTGTCTTTAAAATGAATAAAATTTTGTTACACTAATTTTGAATAATTGCGCTACTTGATTACTAGGTATTAGAAACATGAACTTTATAAAAAATTTGAACATACCTTGTTACAAAAGCTGTTCGAAATTTTGTCCCTCGACTTCTACACACTTTTGGGCACGCCTTATCCAATTTTGCCGCACTAAAGCGAATGTTCCTCCTGGTTGCTGATCTTGTAAACGCAAATTATTAAGTAAATTGGGGATTTTCAGCATTTTGCTGCAACAACCACTCACAAAACCTAACTCGTCTCGTAATTGATAATCCGCTGATAACAGTGCTTGAAACAAGCTGAATATGATACAGATAAAACTGAGCTTCTTGTAGTAAGCGCCACATCGTTGATTGGGATACCCCAGGCACCTGCCAAGCGATCTGACTTGTACTTATTCGCGTATTGTCAAGGACCAGATTCAACACTTGTCCTTCAGCTGCTAAAATACGTTGTGGTCCTCCCGGGCCACCATCTCGTCCAGTCCAACTTCACCATAAATAAGAATCATGTCCATTAACTCAGCATTACTGTACACATGAGCCATTTTGAAAATTTTACAGTTTAACACTCCTACGATAAATAAAACACCGGCACTGAGAGAGGACACAGATAGACTGATGACATGACTGATAGATAATAGAGATATTATCCCCACTTCAACTCTATTCGCTTGGTCTTAACCAGGCGTTCCAGGTACTTACAAAAACTTGTTTACTTTTTTTACCACATTCTTAGGAATGTGGTATATCAGATGTCGTTGAAGTACAGTTGCCCATCTACTGTCCCCAGTCCTTTATAATGGTATAATTTTAAACATTGTTTACGGGAAATCCTAAGACTTTTATTATAAATTTTTTTGGTGATATCAATTTCTTATTTAAGGATGCACATATCCTCAAAGTTTTAGAGATAAGTTCTGAATAACCCTGTATAGTGTAGCATATTCAAAGCTTACCAATGGGACAAAAATTGGAAGATAGTTGGTCACTTTTGGAGCGGGTTCAAAAACAAAAAAATTGCCTGGGGTCACCTTATTGTCCCTTAATAAGAGAGAAACTAGATAAATTGTTTATTAAAAAATAACAACCTAAGCCAAACTGGAACAAAATCCGTAGAGGACAAAGTAGTCAATTTTATTGCCTTTGGGGGTTCGGCTAAATGAAAAAATAATAATTCTGATTTGGGATTCGTAAAACAGGGATAGGTCGGGCTTTCACAAAATGAATAATAAAAACAAAGGATAATAGTTTTCTGGGTCTGTGACGGGCACGATATTGCCCCAAATGTTGTAATAAAATATAAAGTTTATTCCTTCAGGTTTGCTTAGGAAATTTGTCGAAATAAAGGTCGAAGCTCTGTTTCGTCATTGAGTTACAAATTTGTCACCCAAGGTTCCGTTTAGTTCAATATATCTTATTTTCCTAAACTGAGAGATAAAATACTTTAAACAAGACAAATGATCCCTGAGGTGACAATTTATAATAATACATAATACATAGTTGTGCACAAATTATTAGCAGCCTTTCATTTTCTCGCCCAGATTTAGCAGAATTTCCCCAGTTCTAATATGTTAAAATTATTATCCTGTATGATGAGTTAACAGTGAGTGACATTCTATGTTCGAAGCTTTATCCATTAATACTTACTACATTCTTATGGGACCTGCCATCAACCTGAATATGACAATATTTGAAAATTCGTTCATACATACACATTGTCTATCAATTTATTAAATAAACTTAAATTTAAAACAAACTTTGAAATATAAAATAACTTACCCATACATGTATAGTATTACAAGCGACGTTTGTTATGGACTAATACAAAATTACGATTTGTATTGATAATTCAAAATGCAAGGGTTATTGTTTAAAATAATTTATATCATTAACTTATATAATATAGTTTAGGTTTCTGTAACTATTGTTAATTTTTGGAGTGGTTTCCCATTATATTTTTCTTATAGTGCGCTTTCTGTAATTACTCTGGTATTATACACACCTCGTCGGTTCTATTTCCATCAGTGTAAAGGTTTAATTAAAAGCTAGGTGCTTCTAACTATGCCTGCTAGTGCTGTATATTTTATTTTACGAATTGATCCAATGTGAAATCTGTTGTAATATAAACATAAATGCATTACATAATATACAGAAAACCAACAACTTCCGACGCAATTATACCAGCAAGTTCGCAGCAGTCCTGGCAAATAAAAAAGTCGGTTTTCCATAGTTTAATACATAGGCTTTCAATGTTTCCGCTGGAAAAATCAGATTTTGAAAAAGAATTAAGTACAATCAAACAAATTGCAAGAAACAACGAATATAAAGAAAAACTAATAGATAGCATGCTAAAAAACAAAATGAGGAAATTAATTCGTCGGGAGTTTTACAATATTCGGGAAAAAGAAGGCATCTATAGTTATATTAATCACGTCCCAGGTTATAGGGAAAAAATAGCTCGCAGAATAGAACGAAACGGGTGTAAAACGATTAGTGTCAACAAGCGTACTATTGGGAGGATTTTGATAAACAACAAAGAAAGAGTTAATAAATTAAAACAATCGGGAGTATACCAAATTAACTGCGCGGATTGTAATGCCGTGTATGTGGGTCAAACCGGTAGAAGTATCGAAATTAGAGTAAAAGAACATAAAAAATCCATATTAAATAACGCAAAAAGTTCAGGATTTTCGACGCATTGTATAGAAAACAATCATTGTATCAATCAAAAATGTAAAGGTACTGCATCGTGAAAAGAATGGAAAGCGCTAGAGTAATTAGAAATTAAAAAATCTATAATTATAAATCCGTGTACTACCAATGATCAGATAGATTTTACAATCTCGCCCTTCTTAGAAAAGATAATAAAAACTCGGGCTTTACCAGATGCAGATGGTAAGGATCAATCGGAGGTAGGTGCCGTAAACAAATAAATAACGAAAACGCGCTTGGAAATGTTTAGTAATAGACATTTACTCTATTGAAAAAGGCCTAACGTGCCGAAATAGTAGTATATAGAGTGTTTTCTATATATTTCTTGGAACATCTAAATGAGATCAATAATTATTTTCACGATGTTTCATAAAGAACCATCCGCTTCGAGTATCCACTTTATTATAAATGCATTATTTACATGGAGTATCTGAGTTTCCGTCTCTAGTTTTAACAAATAAAGTGCAAGTAAACGCTAAACCCCCTTCGTATTAAGATAACATTATTTATTAAAACTTCTCCAAATCTGCCCTTAAAATCTTTACAGGTGAATCAGTGCACCCTAGCTTCCAGCCCTAATTCTATTTACGGAAATGATTTTCGGTTAACCAACCACCTGCTCCTTTATTAATTTGGTGTACACCCTAACTTCATAACTGCCTTTAAATATTTAACAGACTCTGAAAAAGTTACTCGAACATAAAGTTCTTGGAAGAAATTAAAGCCGCAAGTACAAACCTCTTTTTTTTTTCGAGAAAATAAGTTTTTAGATATACAGTCTGTCCATAAAGTAACCCCCCCTGCTAACTTTTGAACGAATCGAGTTAGAGAGTTTTAACAAAATACAGGGTGAATCACGTAAAATGAAGTTGATTTTGACGATAAATTCAATTCTTCAAATTCAAAGATGGCGCCAAGGGACCTGTCAACTCAATTTTTTTAAATGGCAAAGTGAGCCGTGTTGCACCTCATTTAAAAGGTAATTCAATTCTCTACATTCTCGTTTTTGAAAAATGACAATCGAGTTATCCGTTCTCTAGTTAGAAGCGTTTGTATTAACGATATTTAAAAATTTTGCTTTTATCAAGTCTCCTTGCCTTGCTTGCCACTATCACTGAAACGTCAATAAGGTTCGAGAAAGTAGTTTAGCGTTTAATTTAAGAGTGTTTGAAAGTGTATACAGGTTTTTTTCTTAATTTTTTAAGTTATTCGATTTGATAGATTTGATAGATTTAAAAGAAAATTTAAGAGGAGAGCGGTACTTAAGAATCATGCGGGTGGAAATTTTTCCAAAGTTAGAAAGAATAGCAGACAATAACATTCAAAGTATTGCATTTCAACAAGATGGGATAGACCTGTTACCGATTTTTTAAATAACCATTTCCCAGGCAGATGGATTAACAGAAAGGGCCCGATAGAATGGTCGGCTCGTTCTCCGGACTTAACGCCTCTTGATTTTTTCTTATGGGGATATTTGAAGTCAAAAGTCTACAGAACCCCTCCAGTAAATATCGACGAACTACAGCAACGTCTAATCCTTATGTGTAGAAATATCCCTGCAGAAATTTTAGGAAATATCAGGCCAGAATTTCAAAGTAGACTTTTTATGTGCCAAGAAGTCATTGGACAACATTTTGAATAACTTATTTAATTCTTTTATTTTTTGTTTTAATAAATATTTGTTCAAAATTTGTTGTATTAAAATATTAATTAACATTTTATTCATGGATCAGATTAGAAACAGAAACGCTTGTAACTAAAGAACGGCTAACTCGATTGTCATTTTTCAAAAACGAGAATGAAGAGAATTGAATTACCTTTTAAATGAGGTGCAACACGGCACACTTTGCCATTTAAAAAAATTGAGTTGACAGCGCCCGTGGCGCCATCTTTGAATTTGAATAATTGAATTTATCGTCAAAATCAACTACATTTTACGTGATTCCCCTGTATTTTGTTAGAACTGTCTAACTCGATTCGTTCAAAAGTTAGCAGGGGGGGGGTTACTTTATGGACAGACTGTATTAAGGCACTAGGAGTTTCTATAGAGAAATGTATTTAGAAGAAAACTCATTATGTATCTTAGTAGTAGTGAGAAACACACTCAACGATATCTGATGAGCGTAATATGTTTATGATTTTTTTATTCAGCTGTAATAAAATAAAAGACATACCAATGGTTCATAAACGGCAAATAATGTTGTGTTAATAACTTGTTTCTATCTTTTACCTAACGTTTCTGAGCTAACTATTTCGGTTTCAAATTTTAAGGTATTTCTGGGCTACCGTGTATCTTTTACTTTTCATACTTGGTCGATAAAATGCCCAGTTTAATCACTTCCGGCAGCTATAAGTCGTATTTCAAGAAGACGTGGATGTAAGTCATTGTCTGGTGACGATGATGGAGCATCTTTATAATATTGTTAGTTTATTGTGCTCACGATCTAGCCTTGAAGCATTTAAGGAGCAAAAGTTAATTACAGTTTGAGGAAAATATATTGCAAAATTAAATTTTATGTACCATACGCAGTTGTAAATATAAATATAATACATTTAAATTTGCAGTATCAATATACAGGTTCCGAGACATCATGAATGCACATTATTTTAACCTGTTCTACCGATTCCTGATGTTATCAAGATTGAACCTGAATCACCCTGTATATTATATGGAGGTCAAATGCGCTATTTGTAAATTTTTTTTGAAATTTATTTTTGCGTGTCAATCTTTTAAATTTTTCCTATTATCTAGTAGGCGTGTTTCATTCAGATACTGTAGAATTATTTGTTAGCCTATAATAACATAGAAATTTGTTCACCCGTTAAAAAACCTTGTTTAAAAGCTTTTTAGGGAAGGGCTATGAAGAAGCTGCGAACAAACTGCAAACATCAGTTAACCAAATCAATAACTGGACCAGAAGATGGCGTATCAAGCTGAATGAAACCAAATAAGTGCAGATTAATTTCACAAATAAAAGAGAACAACAAATACCTATTAACATGAACAATGCCCAGATTCCATATGCAAACTCAGCAAAATATCTAGGCATCACATTAGACGCAAGAATTCGCTGGAAAGTCCATGTTAAAAAGAAAAGAGAAGAGCTAGACATCAGATATAAGAAAATGACTGGCTACTTGGTAGACACTCCTGCTTATCAACTTACAACAAAATACTGTTGTATAAACAAATTCTCAAGCCAGTATGGACCTATGGAATACAGCTCTGGGGCTGTGCCAGTAGGAGTAATATATTAATCATTCAAAGATTTCAGAACAAAGTTCTGCGGAACATCGTCAAAGCGCCTTGGTACATCAGAAACAGTGACCTTCATCGAGATCTTCAGATGGACACTGTAGAGCAGACAACTACTAAATTTGCAAGGAATCACGAACAACGACTCCATCAATATGTGAACATCGAGGCCATCCAGCTCCTCCACAACACTAACGTAGTAAGAAGGCTCAAGAGGGTTAAGCCCTTTGAGTTAGTGAACTGATTATATCAGTATAAAAGCAGAGTATTGTGCGGTTAGTGTTAGACGTTAGTGTTATTAAGTTACCAGACTCTAAGGTACACTAGTGAGTAAGACCTTAGCTCTAAGATTTTCAACTTTAGTTAAATTAGGATAGAACCAAATTACTACTGATCTCCCTTTGATCAGATTGTAATAACAGCAAAATACTCTTCAAGGGGTATTTTCTATATATATATTAAAAAAAAGCTTTTTGGAAAAAATGCATTAAAGATTCTTTCACAGTTTTGTTCCCATTTTTTCACTTCTAAATCATTAATAACTTTGTGAACTGAAATAAAATCGAGCTCGAGAAAGTGGCACATACATTTTCTGTTCAATAGTTTCGTGGACGTCTGACAATCTCATTGAATTTGCTCCACCCTGTACATGTACCTGCTGATTCGTTATGAATAATAGCTTGGAACTGCACCAGACATACAATTTCTTTTCCAATTACCGTTAGAACGTTACGCGGGATTTAACAAAATACCTTTGTGTACCTTGCATTAACAATTTAAAATGAAATAACTGTGATAAAACGTATTCTATTCCCTCACTTTGTCTTAACTCAATTCTGTCATTCTTGTTCCCGTGCCGTTGCCCGAGGCTATTATTTTCAATTTCCGCGGTGTATTTTGCCAGTCTCTTGTCGAGACGTTTTTCAGCCCGACTACAAATGAAAACAAATCTGCGGTCTCGGTTTGCGACACGTGGAAATGTGAAATTCATATCGCTGGGATCCTCCAGAATTTTAGTTTTATACCCGGAGAGCCAAAAAATTAATAACATAAAAAGCCATTTGGCGTTTGTTATAAACAAAATCCATAAGGAACTGAATAATCGTACGTACTTACAGATAGTAAGGGTACTAGGTGGTAAAAAAGAAATAAGTTTACTTCTTGATCGTTTACAGACAAAATTATTAGTTTGTTCGCTTATTTATCGATCATCAAATAAAATATGATAAACAATGTACAGGGTGGTTCAAATTGGTTCAAGTCAAAAAATGTACAGTTGTGGAAAACAACTACTCCACGGGAAATGTACCCCGACTGGCATTGCATTACTTCGGCATCTCCATAGGAGGCGTCACATCCCTCACCGAGACCAACCACCAGACGCTGACCGGTTTCGCACTTATTATGCGCTCATCAGAGTGCCATAGGTAGTGGACTCGCTGAACGATGTTGCGATGTGATTGCCTAATGGGCATCGTGAATGTTAGTATCCAGAGAATGTATATCCATAGTACTGCAATGACAGTTGGGGCACATTGCCCGTGGATTAGTGGTTTTCGTCATCTCCTTCAAATAAATATAAGTAGGATTGTCTTCCTCAAAGACAATATGGCACCTGCGGAAAAGCAGGTCGTTATCTGTCTGTCAATTTGACAATAATTGTCAGACAGATAGTAGCAAAGACTCAAAGAGGGCACTATGTTGTATTTCGCACCACTTATAACAAATGTTATTGAACACATTTTTTCAATTTCGAAAAGCTGCGCAAAATTTGTGCCAAAAAACTCGATATTTTGTAGGAGGCGTCTTACTTAAGGGTTGAAAACAATAAACTACTATTACAAAAGTAAAAGACTTTACTACCACTTTTAAATACGTAGGTATATACAGTACAATACCATCTCAGAGCAAGCGTCTGACTCCCTGCTGAAACAACGAAACTCAATATCTCCTCTCTCCGAGTATGTTTATCATAAGTAATCATAAAACTGTCCACCTAACCAAAATATCTTAACACAAATATTTCTTTTCAAGGCACTGACGGTGCCAACGAATATCTTATTTCCTACATTCGGCCATCCTGCTCTTCCGAATTGTCCTCAATTCGGTCGTCCTCCCAGACTTAGTGATCACCCGTATCATCGCCAGGCGGGTCGTCATCATTCTCCTGTAACAACACCAGTTACTTAGTATGGACCCTTACTAAGGGGAGGAATGCCGACATAATTATGTTTCGCACCTGATCCTAGGTTAGAGAATGCCGACGTAAACATGTTTTGCATTTCATTGTTCGTCAGTGTGCCGACATCAGTATGTTTTGCACCTGAGTTAACGATTCATCGTTCGTCAGCGTGCCGACAAGTATGTTTTGCACCTGAAGTTGGGAATGCCGACGTAAACATGTTTTGCATTTCATTGTTCGTCAGTGTGCCGACATCAGTATGTTTTGCACCTGAGTTAACGATTAATCGCTCGTCAGCGTGCCGACAAGTATGTTTTGCACCTGAAGTTGGAAATGCCGACATAAACATGTTTTGCATTTCATCGTTCGTCAGTGTGCCGACAAGTATGTTTTGCACCTGATTTAACGATTCATCGTTCGTCAGCGTGCCGACATAAGTCTGTTTTGCACCTGAAGTTGGGAATGCCGACATAAACATGTTTTGCATTTCATCGTTCGTCAGTGTGCCGACAAGTATGTTTTGCACCTGAAGTTGGGAATGCCGACATAAACATGTTTTGCATTTCATCGTTCGTCAGTGTGCCGACAAGTATGTTTTGCACCTGATTTAACGATTCATCGTTCGTCAGCGTGCCGACATAAGTCTGTTTTGCACCTGAAGTTGGGAATGCCGACATAAACATGTTTTGCATTTCATCGTTCGTCAGCGTGCCGACAAGTATGTTTTGCACCTGATTTAACGATTCATCGTTCGTCAGCGTGCCGACATAAGTCTGTTTTGCACCTGATTTAACGTTGTACTCAGAAATTCTCTACATATCCATGACATCCCTTTAGGTACGTCATTTGATATGTATTATACAAACTATAATATTTCTTACCGAATCTTTTAATGTGATCCAAGGTTTAACCTTGTCAACTGCCACTACTACCGGGCACTTACGGTATCGTTCTGATACTTTTAAGGCCGCATATCTATCATTTGGTAGTCTCGCGGTGATACGATACGGCCCCCTGAATTTGGGTAAGAGTTTTTTACTTCCACCCGTTGCAGGAAAGCTAGTCTGAGCGATCAGACTAAGTCACCTACTTCAAACTCTATCGGCTTTCCTCGCTTTCTATCATAAGCGATCTTTTGCTGTTCTTGGTCTTTACTCATTCGCTTCACTACTTCTCTCCGCAAAGTAGCTATATCTGATCTGTGAAGCTCCTCTTGTTATTCTGTCAATAGAATTGCCTCAGATGTTGTTCGAGGCTTACAGCCGAAGAACACCTCCGATGGTGTTGTACTCAATATCCGGTGTACGGTGTTGTTCAATCCCCTTTGGATAGTTTTTATGTGACAATCCCATTGTTCATCTTCAAAGCCACCATTCATGGCTGCCAAGGAACCAAGTATTGTCCGGTTAAAGCGTTCACACTGACCGTTCGCACGAGGTGTTGCAACCGCGTTAACCACATGCTTAATACCGAACTCCACACAAAATGTCTTAAATGTTCGTGAGGTAAAAGAACTCCCTTTGTCACTGATAACCCTGTCCGGTACCCCAAATATGTTGATGAGGTCAAGCAACGCCTTGATTACGTACTTAGCCTTAGTGCTTCGTACAGGCTCTATTAGCGTAAATTTGGTGAAGCCATCAACCATCACCAACAGTTGAGTATTATTTTTTTCCGATTTAACAAATGGGCCTAAATGGTCCACATGTATGGTATGAAAAGGTACGGGTGCTTTTTCTATGGGATGTAAATATCCTGGTTTCCTCCCCGAGGTTGTCTTGTAATAAATACAATTCAGACAAGCTTCCACATACTTTTTAACAAAGCGGCGCATGCCAGCAAACCAGTAATGTTCCTTTATTTTAGCTAGCTAACTAGGCCGAAGTGACCCATGTCATCGTGGCATATTTTGCATATTTGCCACCGGTTCGCCCTTGGTACCACCCATCTCAGTCCATCGTCTAATTTTCTGTGTAGCTTCCCATTCTTTAACGTATAATTGGCAAGTACTCCTTCGTGCTCGAATTTCGGTCATTTGTCAGCAACATTTCTTTAATTCTGGAAATTTCTTCATTTTGCAATTTGGCTGCTTCTAACCAATCGGCTTCGGTAATATTAATGACATTAATGGTATGATTTCCTTCATCCAGAGGGTTCCTACTGAGACAATCTACATGGGCCATTTTTGCCCATGGTCGATATTCAACAGTAAAATCATATTCTTGTAATTCCATCCACCAGCGGCCTATTCGAGGAATTATATCTTTCTTGACCGCTGTGCTTCTGATTGCACTACAATCTGTAACTAACTTAAAGTGAAGTCCAACCAAATAAACTCTAAAATGGCGTAAGGTTTCCACTGCCGCAAACTCGCATCGGTATCGACCTCGGTTTCTAAATCAAGATCGTATATAGCTAAGACAGGTCGAGTTGTCAATATCTTCTTGATTTTATGAACAGCATCTTCTTGTGCCAGCGTCCAGTCCCATGGACAGTTCTTCTTTAAAAGCTTAGTAAGGGGTTGAGCAATACTAGCGAAGCCATTAACGAACTTTCGGATATATCCAGCCAACCTCAAGAATTGCCTTACTTGTAATCGATACTGTGTATAAACAATAGGTTTTTCACTCAGTAAATCTATTTTCATGCTTGCGGTAGACGTCTTCCCCAAATCATTCAGATTAAAGCTGAATCGGTCTTGATATTCGATCAGTAATTCAATTAACTTTTTTTTCTCCGTGTAGTATTTATTTCATCACAGTTTAAATTTTTTGTGATTAAATTTATTTTCGAATCGTCAGATGTTTTTACTGTTTCTAGACCTCTTACAATAAAACGATCTCCTAAATGTTTTTGTTCAGCGATCGGCAATTTCGTGATATTCAAACATTTATTTGTTTTAATAATTAAAACCAAAGGTTCCTCTATAAATGAATGGCCTATTATTAAGTCATGCCTAAGTTCGTGATCCTCTAAAACATATACAAGTGTGTAAACCAATACACTATCTATCGTTATAGTTACAGCTGTTTGCTGACTTGGTATTATCGATGTAGTGTCCGTGAATCCAAATAATGTAATCACCTTTGGCAACGTCTGCAGAGTAAGGTTTAACTTTTTAGCTACTGATTTCCGAATAAGAGTACATTCACTATACCTAAATCAATAAAGGCGATAATAGACTGTTTGTTTATCTTTGCCGTCTTATGATACGTTCTTCCTTTTAGGGCCCGTTTGTTTATGCTTTTTGCGGCAGGCCTCTTCTTGATGACCTCTGATGTTACAGTAAGCACATGTAACTTGTGATTTATCATGTGTACTTTTACATTCTCTGCGTATGTGGCCTACTTCGCCGCAAGTGAAACATCGTAATGGGCCCTTTTTAAAATGTTTCGTTTGCTTATTATAACTTTCTTTCGAAAAACTACGTTTCTCACCCATACTCGTACTAGGTTCCTCAGCCGAGTGTACATAGAGAGTAGCCGAAAAATTCGCCGCGTATTGGGACAATTCGACAAAGTTTTTACAATTCGCAGCTTTCAATGCTAACTGAATTGGTTTGTTTAGGACCCCCGCGATAATGCAATCAACTATTTGTTCATCAGTAAAATTTAGTTTTAATAAATTTAGTTTCGTTAACTTATTAAAACAATACTCTGTTAAATTTTGTCCGGGTTGTACCGTATACGTAGCAGCTTCATGGAACAACTGCGAAAAATTCTTCTTTGGAGGAAATGTTTTCCGCAATAAATCCTGCCATTGTTCCCAAGTGAAGTTATTGCTGCTTAACCCGTCATACCATACACGCGCCAAACCCTTTAACTTACTTAAAGCCAAATATACGGTTGTAACCTCATCCCATCTATATAATTTGGCACAATCATTAATTTTTCTTAGCCAATCATTTACATCTAAGTGATTATTAGTTGGATCAAATTCTGATAGTAATTGATTATCTTTAAACATTAGCCAACTCGAACGAGTTTCTGCATGCAAAGAGCCTGTACTTACAGTACGTCGCAACACCTGCAATTCATTTGTCACCTCTCGTACATACTCTGCAGTTAGCGGAGGAGTTTCAGACCTCTGTTCCAGGGGTACGGCATCAGTGGCTTCCATGTTGTCCGGCACAGGCACTTTGTCCATCACTCACACCGTACACTTCGATATTGTTTAATTTTCAATGTCACTTGCACAACCGGCCGCGTGTTCTGTAGGGTGTTTGTGAAATCAAAACCACCCTTATCCCACTTCTGAACTGTAGGAGGCGTCTTACTTAAGGGTTGAAAACAATAAACTACTATTACAAAAGTAAAAGACTTTACTACCACTTTTAAATACGTAGGTATATACAGTACAATACCATCTCAGAGCAAGCGTCTGACTCCCTGCTGAAACAACGAAACTCAATATCTCCTCTCTCCGAGTATGTTTATCATAAGTAATCATAAAACTGTCCACCTAACCAAAATATCTTAACACAAATATTTCTTTTCAAGGCACTGACGGTGCCAACGAATATCTTATTTCCTACAATTTTATTTCAGATTGTAAAATAATTAAAGATTTTCAGCAATAACCAACTCATACTCTACTACAGATATATCTCAAACTCACTACTAATCAGGAAATTGTGTCTCTGAAAACAATGGTAGATATTCTTGAGATGTCAGATTCGCATAACAAACTGAAAATCGATTACTATGCTGGTGTTTATCTCTTTGTATATCTCCCTAATAATACTTGCCTAATTATAAATTTCTGTATGAAGTAAACAAAACATTAATCACAGTGATATTAAATATTGATTTTGAATTAAATATTTACACACCACTTAATGCCGAAATTACTGTTGCCACTAAAACTCATATATTACAAAATTAACATTAAATCATGGTCTTTCTATGAATTCATTATGAAATTATGTTTACACTACATTATATAATAAATTTAGTAAATCTAAGTTTGAATTAATAGATTAACTTTTCTTTGCTACCTGCAATGGTAACATAAAAGAAGTAAAAAATCACCTCCAAGTAAATATTGTATTACCTACGAAATGACATAACTAAATTAGAAGAAAACACCAAAACCCATCAACTGAAAAATCAAAATTTATAGTCGGTATTTTATAGATTTATTATTGTTTTCTAATTCCTATATACAGGGTGTCCACCTAGTGCGCGTAAGTCCAATATCTGGGTTAATAAAAGAGATAACTTAATTTTTTTTTCTACAGGGTTGTCTAATATCCCGAGCTGCACAAAATGAAAATATATTTACATATTCAGGGTGTTCAGTTTTTCCTGGACAGGTACCAACTTCGTTTTTCTAAATGGAAATATATATTTTTTATTGCTTTTTCGAACTAAACCCTTGATTTTAGTAGGACTTTCATCAGACTTCCCTATACCTAACTTAAACTGTTTTTGAAATATTGACGGGTGAATATTGACATTTTTGCAACTTTGACACCCTGTAAAATCTAAACGGTTTGAGATCAAGCAAAACGGTTTGCACATTCCTATCTTAACTTTTCATAAGCTATCGTTTGGTACTAATTTCAGAATTATCCAAAAATTTAAAATTTTCTGAAAATTTTGAAAATTTTTTATTCCTGTATAAATTTGAAATTAGTATCAAACGATAGCTTATGAAAAGTTAAGATAGGAATGTGCAAACCGTTTTGCTTGATCTCAAACCGTTTAGATTTTCCAGGGTGTCAAAGTTGCAAAAATGTCAATATTCACCCGTCAATATTTCAAAAACAGTTTAAGTTAGGTATAGGGAAGGCTAATGAAAGTCCTACTAAAATCAAGGGTTTAGTTCGAAAAAGCAATAAAAAATATATATTTCCATTTAGAAAAACGAAGTTGGTACCTGTCCAGGAAAAACTGAACACCCTGAATATGTAAATATATTTTCATTTTGTGCAGCTCGGGATATTAGACAACCCTGTAGAAAAAAAAATTAAGTTATCTCTTTTATTAACCCAGATATTGGACTTACGCGCACTAGGTGGACACCCTGTATAACGGCATTATTTATACCGGGTGACTCAAAAGTATGACAAAGTTCCGTAACTCCTATGTAGTATTAAAAAAAAAAAATGATCTCATAAAGTCTAAGAGATTGTACATTTAAAAAATATGTATATTCATATCGGATACTCTAAACCGGGACCATATCAAACTTATATTTTTTTTAAATGAAATGACATCTTTTATTTCATATTTCAATTCGAAAAAATGATGTAAATTCGGATTCAAATATGAAATAAAAAATGTCATTTCATTTAAAAAAACCTAAGTTATGGCCCCGGTTTATAGAGCACCTTTATATGACTATACCTATTTTTAAAATGTGCGTCCTTACGTGTTTATTACGGCATACGAGTTGTGGAACTCTGTCACACTATTGGCCACCCTGTATAGAACATAAACATTATATCTGAACATTTTGTAGATTATCTTCAAATTCCCCTGTAGTAGGTACGAGTATATCCATATCTATACGAAAGACTGGTCCTTTTTTAAATTCTACATCGCCTAAAGCTGTATCCGACATATTCTCTACCATATTCGTTGATCCTCCCACACGCATGTTAAGTCCTGAGAAAGGTCTATTTACTTTTGCTTATAAATAAAATGTCTAGAGTAAACAATGTCGTTTGTTTATATTAAAGTAACCCCCAGGTGTATTTGCCGTACAATTCCTTTAACGTATTGCCTTTATAGCAGAAAAATTTCATTTTCAGCATCCAGCTAAGCCGTCTTTTGATGATTTTGAATCCTTGTGAAACTAAGCTGTGTGTAAACAGAAATGATTAGTAAGAGTGAAAAAAAATCACAGTAAAAATAGGTGGAAATTTATGTACCCTTTATTTTTACTGTAATTTTCTTATCGACTGTAATTTTACAAATAAACTACATATAAAGTTCTATTGTAAAATTATTTTGGAATGTAATTTTACATTCGACTAATGTAATATTACAATGTGATTTTACAGGTCAAAAGGTTTTGTACATAATAATTTTGTATTTTTACATTGTTATTTTATACCCTTCATTTTTACTGTAATTTTCTTATCGACTGTAATTTTACAAATAAACTACATTTTAAAGTTCTATTGTGAAATTATTTTGGAATGTAATTTTACATTCGACTAATGTAATATTACAATGTGATTTTACAGGTCAAAAGTTTTTGTACATAATAATTTTGTATTTTTACATTGTTGTTTTATAACATGTAAAATTACAAAGTAAGTTTACATTCTTCATAGTGTAGAATGTATAATTACAACGATTTACGTTGGTAAGCCCTAACCACCATTCAGTGCTGGAATGAGAGAAACCTGGAAAACCTCATTAGTTAGGGGTACTTTTAAAAACCAGCCAAAAAATTGATTTACCACAAGATTTGACTGGCGGTTAAAATTATTTGAATTTATTTCCTATGAATACACAGGTTTTTTGCCAGAATTCCTAAATAAATATCCAAATAAAAGTGAGTTTTGATATTGGTTCAATGTGAAACTGCTTTAAACTTTTTTGCACTTCATCAGAACCTATTTATTTATTTTTCGTCTTGTTTTTCTTATATCTTTTATTTCAGCAATATATGTATGTCTTTTGCTTCAAATTTATTTGAAATATCGTTACCTTTATATTAAGTTTTATTAATTATTGTATACGCAACATAAATAATTAATTCCTATCGTGCCCAGCATTCTCCGAATTTAATATTCCTTGATTTACCGCCTTGACGTTCCCCTTAAAATACAAACAAGGAACATAATTATCAGCGAAAGCTGAAGAGAACGAGAGGGAAGAGGAAGAAATATGAAGCATTTTATTTATAAGGGCAATTTATATTGCATCAGAGAGTCAAGAAACTAAACAACGTCTTACAAAGCCAACGCTATTATCTACAAAGCTTTCCGGAAGGGCAATAAATAATAAGTAATGCTTTCTTCTCACGTAACTAATCTATGAGAACAGGAAGCCCAATAACTGCCAACTCATCAATTCAATATATCTTAAGAGAAAAAGATTCGCCATTAAAAATGCAGCCTTGTTGCGCCGCTGAATTTCAATCTAGCGGAGTGACTTCTTACCGGAATTCTTCCTTCCCGCTCTACCGACTTATTTATTACGTTGTGTTAGGGATGTAATTAAATTTGTCCGGATATACCGCTCGAGAGAAAAGGCCTAGTACTTTTTCCGCAGTTTCTTGTCCTACACAAGGCGATTCATGCGATTTGTTAATTTGAACGTTTCCGTACATTTCAGATTTATTAATCTTGAATGACTTCAAAGCAAGTGGTAATATTAAAAATGCTGTCATTTATTGGGACTTGCCTGCAGTTCGTCCTGGAATCTTGTCTACTCGTCCAAAAAAACGGTATTTTCCGGACTTGTTACGTAAATTAATATTTCGTATGGTACTTCTTATTTAGAGATCTAACAAAATCTAGTTTGGATTTGAATAATTTCTAAACTAGTCAGATTTACGTACTTAAAATGCTTAGCTCGCATAAATAAAGCATGGAAATATTATTTAACATACATTACCTGCTAGAATTTACAGGTATTTAAAAATTAACTAAAATAAATCCAATATGGCGCCTATAGGAAATAAAAGTTGAAAATTGAAATTCTAAATCTGCTATCTTCGAAAGGTTGACAGAAATACCAAAGATTAGTGTAATAATACTACAATAAACAGTCAACAATTTAATTAAAAATTGGCGTGATGGATAAGTTCTATTTCTATACATTAAATTGCATCAAAATTTCTAAATGGTGACCAATAGTGACAGTTGCTTTCAACTAATCTCTTTTATTTATTTATTTATTTTTTATTTATTTTGAGAACAAGGCCCAACAGACGTAAGTCCAGTAAAAGGGCTGAATTTCCATAATTACAGACACAAAAAAAATGAAAAGACAAAAATGTAAACTAAAAAATACTAAAATATAAATTAATATTATTAACTAACAAATTCATTCCGATAAATGGCACTTACAAGACTATTTTGAGACACATAAAATATATCTACGAAATTATTAATTAAATTAAAATCGTTGCATACAGAGTAAAAAGGAGACCTTAACATAACATTTGTTTTTGCTTGTGGAAGATAGAAAAAATTTGTATTCCTAGCATTAAATGACGGAACTCGAAATGTGATTTTGGAAAGAAGATGCAAGCAATCAATTTTGTTATATACTGGTTTGTAGACAAATACGAATCCAGCAACTATTCTTCTAAATTCAAGAGTATACATACTAAATTGGGACAAGAGAGCAATGTGACTAAATCTCTGTTCAGGATAGGTACCATATTGTTTAAAATGTAAATATATAAGGAATTTCCTTTGAACATTTTCAAGTTTGGTTTTGTGAATCTGGTAATAAGGTGCCCAAATAAGAGTTGCATATTCTAACTGTGATCTAACAAACGTGAAGTACAGTAACCTTAGACAATCTATATTATCAAAATCCTTGCACGATCGTATTATAAAACCCAGTGAACGCATTGCGGCGGAAGCAATGTTATTTATGTGGATGTCAAATAAAAGTTTGCTATAAAATGTCACTCCTAAATCCGAAGTGTTAAAAGATCTTTCCAGTTCATAGATATTAATGAAGTAATCATAACTAAGCGGATGTAACTTCTTTGTAAACGTAATGACTTTACACTTAGACACATTTAAGTTTAACTTATTGAATGGCACACCATTCTACTAAATGGTTTATATTTTCTTGTAGGGTCTTACAATCCTCTATAGTGTTGATACGTGTAAACAATTTTAAATCAACATTAAAATTCTCGGCTAAATCATTAATAAAGATGTTAAAGAGCAAAGGTCCCAAGATGGAACCTTGTGGGACCCCTGATGTAGCTATAAATATGGATGATTTGTAACCCATATATTCAACACATTGACAACGATTGGACAAGTACGAACTAATAAAATTTGTTAATTTGTCACTGAATCCGATAACAGCAACTTTCTGCAAAATGATGTTATGATCAATTTGGTCAAAGGCCTTTGAAAAATCAGTATAGATCACATCAACTTGTTGATTGATATCTATGGCCTCGGAAGTGTACTGTGTGAAAACGGCTAAATTTGAAATAGTTGAACGATTAGTCATAAAACCATGTGGGGTTTCCGAAATTATACCTTTTATACTACTATATATCAACGTGTAGAGGGTGACTTCAAAGACCTTTGCAAAGTTTGATAAAATAGTTATGGGCCGATAATTAGAAATTGAATGTTTATTGCCTGACTTAAATATATACATCTGGAAAAGTATCCGTTTCCAAAGATAAATTAAAAATCGCTGTTAAAGGTTCTGCAAGCACATTTGCGCAGTCTTTTATACCTATAGTTCCTTATCAACTTCAACATTAAGGATATCCTGTATAAAAAGGGGTTTAAACCTAGTGCAAAGCGGTAGCGAAATATACTTTCTTAATACTGTACTAATACTGAGTTATAAAGTAATTTTATGCTGTTGCTTCTGTATCTGGAAAGTAGGAATTGCAGGGCTTTAAACAAATAACCTGCAAAAAGTAATAAACTCTTGTTGTAAGAGGCGAAACAAACAGAGGATTTCTCTTATGCACTGAACAATATTTGTCGCAGATGAACCATATATCCGTTTCCCGGTTTCCATCTCGAGGTGAACACAATGGAGGAAACCAATAACGGAGCTAAAGCAGCGCAATGAATCTCAGATGGAACAACTATCGAACCGTAAATACTTTATAAAGAAGTATTTATTAATATTGAAGTTGATGCCCAGCTGGTAGCATGAAATACTGCCAAGTGGAAGAAGCAGAAGATTAAGAAAATTGGAAATATATAGTAATTTAGAAATACATTCTGGAATATACGCATTTTCGTTTATACATACATTTTCTGTAGATATAGCATTGGTCCTTGTAATCTCTAAATTTGAGGAGTTTATGATTAAAAAAATATAAAATGTAAAAGAATGGTAATACATGGTAATACTATTTTGTGATATTTGTGAATTGTTACAAGAAATTACGATACTACAAGAAATGTTGATAGAGCATGATAATAGTTATTTGTATACCAAGGCCGCAAAACGCAGCTTTGCGCGTCCGAGAGAAGAGTTGTCTGCCGAGGTCGCTTGCGGCCGAGGCTGACAATCTCGAGGACGCCAAAGCGGTTTGCGGCC
Organism: Pogonocherus hispidulus; assembly: GCA_963924545.1. NCBI lineage: Eukaryota > Metazoa > Arthropoda > Insecta > Coleoptera > Cerambycidae > Pogonocherus > Pogonocherus hispidulus. The sequence continues at coordinate 9,754,296 of OZ004699.1, forward strand.
GAGTTATACACAAAACTTTTTGTGCAACCCTAATAAAATTATATAAATATTGTTTAATATTATTAATATTTTGAAACAGTATTATCTTTGAATAGAAAAGTAATCTAGTGGTTTTACTGTGACGGTGTTTCTATGGAAACGAAATATTTTGACTGTATACAAAACAATTTGACAGTTTTTTTAATTGAGTCTATAATGTCTGACGCTGAGAGCGATATTTCAATTTCTTGCACTCCTCCACAGCTGAGAAACATCGTAAACTCGGCAATTTCAGATCTAATACCCGAAAAATCTAAGAAGAAATATGAAAAATGTTATGGCAATTTCAAAAAATGGTGTGACGAGCAAAATGTGAAAACTGTCTCTGAAAATATTTTATTGGCTTATTTGATGGATAAATCAAAGGCTGTAAAGAGTTCGTGTCTATGGAGCATTTATTCTATGTTGAAGTGTAGTGCCAAGTGTTTCTAATAATTATTCGAAAACATTAGAATTAGGTGCTTCAGTTAGATCAGGTGTAAATATTACTAACAATACAAATTGTCAAATTACTGTTAATATTCATTCTCAATAAATACTTGTTAATATGGAATTATTTATTTAATAAAAAAAAGGACTCCTGTTGCCTTATTGCAGAAATGTCAAGTTTTGATTGAAATTTTGACATTTGAGTGACATTTAGTTTGCTGGCCGTTGTTAAGGGTAACGGCCGCAAAATTGAATTTTGCGGACTGTGTTGCGAATGCAAAATAGTCGCTTTGAGGAGGGTTGCACAAAAAGTATTTTGGTGCAGTTATTCTTAATGGGTGGTGGAAACTTAACTGAGCCCAAATTCAACTCTGTAAAAGTACATCAATATTTGGGAGGTAGGTTAAAAATGAGAACAAATGACGCAATAGTTTGTTTTATATAAAGAAAAAACATTTTCAGAATTTATTTATGAAAATATACAAAAAATAAATAACTAAACCACACTTTCAGAAACTACTTTTTAAAATACTAATACATAATTAATACTTCAGAATAATCTTTGACCTCATTTTCTCTAATTTCTCCTTGGCAGTTCGTATTAAGTAAATTTTATCCTCTAAACTGGTTACTTCAAAAGTAATGCTCTTATCTTTCTCCCATTTAGCACTTACTACGGGAATACGCAATCCTAATTTCTCTTCGAGGATAATTTGGGCTACATATTGAGGGTCGTCAAAAGGAGGAAGAACACCTTCGAACCTTAAAATCTTGGACGACACGTTGTCCTTAGCGATGATGTTCTTTAAGATATCATTTAAATCTCTTAAAAATTTTACTTCACCCTTTAGATCGTCCACAGTATTAAGTAGAGTTAGAGTTACGTCACACATGGAATTGTGCGATTGTGTTTTATCATCGGAATTGGATTGTGTTGTAGGCTGGCTTGATGACGCGTGAGAACGATTGTGGGGCTGCTTCTGGACGATATCTGTAACAAATTTAATCAGTCGTTGACATGTTCCTCGTAAATGAAAATGGTTAGGGAGGGTTTTATTTAAGTGTACAACAGTAAATTGTCGCACGCAGCAGAGAGGAAAAATAATGTTGCAAAAAATAATGCTGCAAATCGAGCAGATAGTGAGGTTTCATATAATTTGTGCAACAAATTCTACGCACCAGGGTTAATATCTCCGCACCGCAATAATTCGCAACGTGTTGGAGAATTTATACGGTGAGGACAGAAAGTCCGTCCCCGCCCCTCTAATTTTTCAACCACTGGGTATATTGTGTTGAAATTTGGAACGGTAATATATAACTGGATTCTGCATTTTTTGACACATCTATGACAGCTCTGAATGTCAAAGTGACAGCTGGGCGCGCAATAGGAATAATTTTTCAAATGGAAATAGGGGTCGAGTAATAACTCATTTTGAAGCTATTTTTATGCTCAAAACATGCCCCAATTTTGAGTACATTTGGTTCAGTAATTTCCAAATAAAAACCAGTAATATCAGTTTATAACCTAATCTTTTTACCACATAATCTTTATAATAGAACTTCCAAAGAACATTTATTCGTCAGGAAGTTCATGGTGGTCATTTTCAACATCTTTTGAAGTAACACGTGTTTTCTAAATTTGTTTCTGCCTCTACGTTTAATTTAAATTATTTAATATTTTTTTAATTTAGGTTATTTTAGGTTAGGGTTGGTTTATTGTTATTTGTTTACTTTTAAATTTTGTTTTGCTTTCAATAATTTACAATAATTTGTAATATGTATGTAAAAAAGTGATATAACGTAGAAATCGATATTACTGGTTTTTATTTGGATATTATTGAACTAAATGTTCTCAAAATTAGGGGATGTTTTGAGCATCAAAATTGCTTCAAAATGAGTTATTACTCGATCCCTATTTTCATTTAAAAATATTCCTATTGCGCGGCCAGCTGTCACTTTGACATTCAGCGCTGTCATTGATGTGTCAAAAAATGCAGAATTTAGTCATATATTACCGTTCCAAATTTCATCACAATATACCTAGCGGTTCAAAAATTAAAGGGGGGATACAGTGAGGACTTTGTGTCCTCACTGTATATTTTAAAATATTTAAAATGTATCATGTTGTTTTCTTCCACGTCATAATAAATATTGATTCGCCCAGATTTGACATTAAACATCTGCCTTTTCAGATAAGACACTTCTATATACGTGTTTTGGATTGTTTGAAACAAATTATTTTCGAGAATTTACGTGCGAGCTAACACATTCAAATAGTTATGTAAAAGTTTGGTGTACTAAACCTCAAACTTTTACTAAACTATTTGAATATGTCAGACTCTAAACGGTATTATTTAATTCGCTGCATTGTCCATTAGAGTTTAGTTGATTGATTAATTAAATACAGCTGGCTAAGTTTGAGACAGTCTTCAACACTGCAGACTGTAGTAAGTTTCACTATTATAAGTGAATCGGTTTGTGATGTTTAAAGAGTCCTTTTCTACCAAGTTTTGACTCCACAAAGCCCCCCTGGAGTTTACGTTCCCAAGATGGTTGTAGTATTCAAAATGTTGGATAAAAATTGCAGTTGATAAGGCGACAGAGCAGTATTGACCTCTGATTCTTCGTTCGTTGTTCCAAACAGTGATTAATACAAATCGTTATAACATTTACTAAAACAATATTTTTATTGTTGACTAGTAGGTTCTAGTAAACCTAAAACCTATTAGATTGGAAAATTTCTTTGAAAAATATGGAAATAGGACCCTGAATTTAAGGATTCATAATGTAGGCTCTATACTTTATAAATGATAGGTCCTTTTATTGTGGATTAACCAATCAATAGTTGTTTAGTAAGGGTTTCATGTACTTGAGGTTTAAGCACAAAGTTAGCTGGTGGTTGTTAGATCAGGCGAATCATTGAATTTTTAATCTTACACCAACTATTTAAATTCATAGATCGAACATCTTTAGTCTTAAGGTGCATTTAAATCAGAGCGAACAGAAGCGAACGAACGAATTCGTTTGCTTAAGCTTGCGTTAAAGGCTCGTATTCATACAGCGAACGAAGGCGAACGAACGGTTACAAACGAATTCGTTCGGGTAATGAGTACGTTGTAACAAATGCCAACGAACGCGTTCGTTCGGCTCCGCTAGGGTTCGCTCACAGGGCGGTACATCAAAGAAAATTCGGAAGAACTCGTTTGCCCTACTTTCTAGTGTGTACGGCTAGCAAGCAGTGTTCGGTGATTCGGTAATCCGAAGAAAGGGCTTGTGTTTTAAAAATACTATACTTCACTATCACTGATAACCAGGTAAGCTGCACTTGCAATAATTATTAAATCTTCCTCCGACGCCATTTTTAGAAACTATTTGGCTGTAGCAAAAATAAACGAATGACTGAGAAAGCATTCGTTCGCGGGTCTGAGGACATAAACAAATTTTTACCGAACGCCGAACAATTTCGGGCGAATCCATTCGACCGAATTCGTTCGCTGTATGAATACGCAGCTTAATTTGTATGGAGAACAAAACGGAGCGAACGAACTTTTCCGTGTTTCTGCATATATTAGGGCGAACCGAAACGAACGAACGAATTCGTTCGCTCACTTCTATTCGCTCTAATTTAAATACACCTTTATATATTTATACGCATGTGAATATGGGTATACAGGATGGATACTTTAACTGTCCGAGTATCTCGGTTATTACTCGACTTAGACAGATGCTTAGAGAATTGAGTTTTAGCTTTTTCGAAGTCATTGTCGTATCTTTTTTATGTGCGTCTCCTGTAGATTTTTTGGAGTAGAATACAGTGGCGTACTCAGTCTTTTAATAGCATCTACAGTTTCCGAGTTACTGATGCAAGTTACCTAGCGATAACAACGAAAATGGGACACAGTGTACATACATTTACTATACTTAAACAATAAATTTTGTTTGCATTATATTCATAAATTACTAGATAACTAGAATAGACGCATTACAGCTATATTTTCTTAGAAATGTATTAAGCCTTTACCGCCGATTTTATTAGTTATGTTCATTAAACAATGATGAAATTATGGGAATATTGAAGTGTGTACGAACGTTATAATATAATATACCTGTACATGTATACCGCATTATTAAAAATTACCATCACAATACAACAGTGAAGCAATAGTTCCACGGTCACACCCCGAAATTTCCCTGCAGGCATAAATTTAAATTCCGCTAACGCTAACCCAATTTTTGCCGTCGCGCTCGTGATTTTTCGTCCATCTTAAATTCTACGGCCATAAATAAACCCCGGTTCGCGTTAATATAAACTAAAATTGACACGTTTACGAGCCACCCGCTAAATAAATTAAAAAGCTTTCGTGTTTTCGTGAATTTGACACGCGATCTGGGAATCGGTAATGCCTGGAATTGTTTATGTTTTATTCATGTTCTCAGTTAATCATTACACCTATGTTGTACGGGGAGTGGGTTCTGCGACTCGATTCGGTACGGATTTACATCCGCGATAAAACTAATTTTTTACGCTTATTGTTTTCTAGCGTGAAAGGGGCATGTAGTTCACACAATATACATAGTAAAGATGATACTCTGATAATTATTACATAATGTAACAGGTTTGCTAAATGAATATCAAACTAGCATGCTTATGGGGAAAAGGGGAAAGTCAGGGAAACTACCAATAAATAATCAGTAGACATCTATTGTTTCATATGTTTTTAAAGTGACAAAAGTGATTTGTCACGATGAAATAGCGTCTTTGTGACAGCCAAGCAGACAAAGGAAAAAATGTGGGACTCATGGAATAAATTCGGGCTTGGTGCACGGCCTCATGGACTTAGAGCTCCAATCAAAACTCCCAGGCTAACTTGTTTTTGTATAAATGGTACTAGTAGAAGAATTTTAACTAGTAGTTAACAATACCTCTACCCCTCATTGTAATCACAAGGATTAGCCCGAAAGCCTGACTCTTGTGTAGGAGAGAGAGCAATATATTATTACTATTCAGTAGCAGGGGCGGCTCGTGATGAAATAAAGCAGATGTTTTGCAAATCTTGCCTTTTTTCATTTTCTAAAACTTAATTCGATTCCACGATGCGTTGTATCAGATTCGTAACGTTCTCTCAACGCCAATTCAAAAGCTCCTTAAAATTACCAACCCTAAGAAGGGTTTTTCGAATGTCAGGTATCTGATGTAAAGTTACTGTATATTACAAAGGTCCCAAACCCATTCAGAGCAGAATCACAATAAGTCTGGTGATAGGGCTGATTTATATAGGTGTATACCTATTAAAAATAAGGATGCAGTATTGGGGACTTTTGAAACCTAGCCAGTATGATGTATCAGGAAAGAAATGAGAGATAAACTGTTAGAAAAAATATTCATTGGCGTTTTGATCATAATATATCTACCTATGAGTAGAACGTTTATATTTCATATCATATAAATCATATCAAATTTCTAAGTTCGTTTTGAAGAAATTTGATGATTGAAATTTTTTTTCACAACGAAGGATCACCAGATATTGAACTTTAATAATTTTGTTTCATTTCTTTTACCTGAGACATTTGCCATTTAGGTGGAGCCTAATGCAATATAGAGTCGGTATTTTCTATTCTTCTTTACATTGCTTTCAAAGAGCGACGAACATTTTTTGAAGAACTCTTTTAGTTTTGTTAACCCATATAGCTTAAGTTTGAAAATTTTGGAAAAATTTGAGACTATTTTGTTACATGATATACGTTTACCAAACTTTGTCCATTAAACTAAAAATACTGTAGTAGCATCCCCACTTCGGCTTTCCTATATTTTTTTATATTAATACAATATCTGTTACCTGCCAAAGTCCAAACTTATATTAATTTTTAAAGATCTGAGTATTTGGATAGCCTGTACTAAAATATAAATGACACCATTTATATCAACTGAAACAGATTTTAATCTGCATGTCATTAAAAAAATATTATGACGACGTATTGGCCTGACCTATGACTTTACTGATATGAATTTTACGAAATTGTGAACTGATCACGCAACCATACGTATTAATTTATTAGTAAGTGTGTCCCTTGTCACCATATGTTTGTTATAGTTGTATATGTAAACTACATATTTAAGCTACTAAAGTAGGATAAATAAAAACGGTGGAGATATTTCAACAACCAATTTCATTATATTAAATATGATTTTGTCAATAATATTCATCAATAATCTCTAGTGCATTTAACATCTGAATCTGGAATAATCTTAAATTTAAGAAAAAGGTATATATAACAAATAAAAGTACTATTAGTGCTTGAGAATTTGGTTTGACAATAGTTCAAAAAGTAACAGTTTATGAGACAAGGGTAATAATAAAAAATATACGTAATTTTGGAGCTTGGAATATTGTCTAAGAAACATGGTTTCCAATTGGTTGCTAATTACACTATCTGAGTAATTATTAGATAAATTTATCTCTGCTCAATTTTTCATAAAATAACCGTTATGAAGATTGAAAAGATTTAATATAATGCAGCTCAATATATAAAACAAAAATTATTAATTAACTTAAAGTATGTAGATTCGCTTCTTAACAAAAAATAAAATGGTATAAAAATCTCGTACCTTTAACAACAAATCGTCCATCGTCATATCTGTATCCCAAGTTATTCCTGATAACCAGTATCCAGAAGTAGATCACATCCCCTTTCTCCAACTTGGTCTTTTTATCTTCAAACACCCACCTATCTCCTTTCTTCTTAAGTATATCTTTAGAGAACTGACCAGCCTCCAAACCATCCATGGGTTTGTTGACGTTTCCGTGAAACGCGAACAGATTAAGGTGCTCCCCGTCAGGTATGCTCACTCTAAATCCTTTAGGTGAGAACACCTCGAACGAGGGATCTGGTACTACATACTCTTGGGCGACAGACAAGGCCAACAGACCGTGTATCACAGACAATAAAATACAAGCGATATGTTTCATCCTGAACGAAATCTTTTACTTTACTGCAGCTGCGGCATTTGGCGGATATAATATATGCTTTGCTCTTCTAGTCAATTCTTTATATCTGCATATAGAAATCAGGGTTTTCCGAAGTTTGTATGTTTTTAGCAGGACGGTATTTAAAATTTTCAGAGAATCGCATGGCTCGTTTTGTTGACGTCATTTGATTATCTATTAACTAGATTTATGAGTGAGCGTTAATAATATTGACAGGATAACTGACGAAACATTATGATTATTGAAGAAATCAGGTATTTTAGTTAAATATTTCGGAAGTATATTTTTATTCAACTAGGCAAGATAATATATGTATAAACATTGATATTTTGTAACATTAATATTGTGTACGACGTTATTTGTCTCACGTTGATCGTCGGTGTTCTTTTAATTAAAATATAATTTCAGGTAAAGTGGATACTCGAAGCGAATGGTTCATTATAAAACATCGTGAAAATAATTGTTTTGAAAAAAACATTGGTCTCATTTAGATGTTCCAAGAAATGAAAATATACTAGTATTTCGGCTTATTAGGTCTTTTCCAATAGAGTAAATGTCTATTACTAAATATTTCCAAGCGCGTTTTCGTTATTTATTTGTTTACGAGCACCTACCCTCGATTGATCCTACCATCTGGTAGAGCCCGAGTTTTTAGTACCTTTTCTAAGAAGGGCGAAAGTGTAAAATATATCTGATCATTAGTAGTACAAGGATTTATAATTAAAGATTTTTTAATTTCTAATTGCTCTAACAGATCTAAGCGCTTTCCTTTCTTTTCACGATGCAGTACCTTTACATTTTTCTGATCTATAAAATGATTGTTTTCTATACAATGCGTCAAAAATCCTGAATTTTTTGCATTACTTAGTATGGATTTTTTTATGTTCTTTTACTCTAGTTTCAATACTTCTACCGGTTTGACCCACATACACGGCATTACAATCCACGCAGTTAATTTGGTATACTCCCGATTGTTTTAATTTATTAATCCTTTCTTTGTTGCTTATCAAAATCCTCCCTATAGTATGGGTATTCAGGATTTTCGACGCATTGTATAGAAAACAATCATTTTATAGATCAGAAAAATGTAAAAGTACTTCATCGTGAAAAGAAAGGAAAGCGCTTAGATCTGTTAGAGCAATTAGAAATTAAAGAATCTTTAATTATAAATCTTTGTACTACCAATGATCAGATAGATTTTATACTTTCGCCATTCTTAGAAAAGGTACTAAAAACTCGGGCTTTACCAGATGGTAGGATCAATCGGGGGTAGGTGCTCGTAAACAAATACTGTATAAACATTTAGTAATAGACATTTACTCTATTGAAAAGGTTTTCTATATATTTCTTGGAACATCTAAATGAGATCAATGTTTTTTTGAAAACAGTAATTTCAGGTGTTCTACCATCAAATTTATTTATTTAATAATAATAACTTGAAACATATATGAGGTATTTATTCTGTGTAAGTAATATAGGAAATTATGAAAACAATAACCAGAAAGTTGATGCTAAAATTAATTTGTGCATATTCGGGAGTAATTTTTCTCTTAACTTGATAGTATTCTAAATCAGTTAAATGACTGAGAGACTTTTTTTGGCAGATTTTCTGAACAAAATGCAAAATTTAAAAATAACGTTACCTTGTATTAAAAAGCGAGAAATAGATTTCTTCTTTTATTTGATTATAATATGTATGTACGTTCCACTTGGATTATACTTTTTATGATTTTTAGGACATGCCCAAGGTAACTATCAAGGAATCAATTTCCTTCTTACATTTTAAATAACATTTTTGCTTATATTGCAAACTTTATGGCGGACACAGGATAAAAATTATTTTAGTAAAATTATTATTTGAATTCACTAAGCAAACATACATTTTCGTTATCTTCTTGGAAAACATTTTATCAGTTGTATTTAATTGGGGATATTATATGAGCCCTGGGTATTTCATGTAGTTTAACAACAATAATTGTGTTATCCCCAACTGTTATCAACTGTTTGCTGTTACATACGGGTGTGGCGGCTTGTCTCCCCCATTCATAGTCATATTACGCCTATTCATTGTTGAGTTCCGATTATTTGTTTAAGAATTCACTTTATTTTCCAAGATATGTAAGTACTTACTTATGCGATCAGGAACTACATTTACATGCATACCTGATGCTCTCATCTATATCCGGATTCACCGTAAATGACTCAAGCCATTGAATCTTAAATGCATTACTATGCATATTTTTAAATATTACAACCTCAGCTAATAATACGTCTTATACAAATTGTATGAATGTAGTGGGATCAAATTTTATAAAATAGTATTTGTCCTTAAACGAATGTATAGATAGACCGTTCTCAAACTGTAATGGCCCCAGTGTTTTGGATCACTTTGGTTGTATAAGAGGTTTTATAATACCTGCACAACACTATTTGTTTCTTCTCGGGCAGTATAAGAAAAATTTTATAAAATAATATTGGTCCTTAAACGAATGTATAGATAGACCGTTCTCAAACTGTAATGGCCCCAGTGTTTTGGAACACTTTGGTTGTCTATAAGGTTTTATAACACCTGCACAACACTATTTGTTTCTTCTCGGGCAGTATAAGAAACATTTTATAAAATAGTATTGGTCCTTAAACGAATGTATAGACAGACCGTTCTCAAACTGTAATGGCCCCAGTGTTTTGGAACACTTTGGTTGTCTATGAGGTTTTATAACACCTGCATAACATTATTTCTTTCTTCTCGGGCAGTATAAGAAACATTTTATAAAATAGTATTGGTCCTTAAACGAATGTATAGATATACCGTTTTCAAACAGTAATGGCCACAGTGTTTTGGAATACTTTGGTTGTCTATGAGGTTTTATAACACCTGCACAACACTATTTATTTTTCTTCTCGGGCAGTATAAGAAAAAAGAAAAAGACTGAAAACAAAAAATAAAGAAGCCATTAACCGCGGTTCCTAAAAGTGTAGAATGCAATACAGTGTCTGCCTGTACATAATAAGATGTCCTATGGAAATAATAACATTCAAAATAGAGTCTGAATGCTTCATTCGATACAGGGTTGAGGAAACTTATAACACTGTCCATGTCTGTTAGAGTACCCTGTATTTATACGAAGCAAAATATACACATTTACGTGAAATTAAGGGAACGGCAATACATTTCTGTGCATTGTTTGCTCGTATCGCAAAATCGAAAAAATCTGCTTTTACATTATCAGAAGATTTATATACATCACTTTCCCGGTAACGATGGCTGTATGGACAGATTCAGCAAGATTGAAATTTGCTTGTCAAGCGACTCATGGTTATAAATGTAATCAATTTCTGAGGAACGAGGGAAGCGTCTCCCGATGTTTGTTTTGGTACATAACAAGTCAATTTTCTGGAAAAATTGCAGATTATCTTAGTGAAAAATTCGAATGGCAACAAATTTGAAATCCACTGTTTGTCTTCTTTATTTACACAGTTCATTTGCCTATACCCTGAGCTGGGGCTCTCTCAGAGATGGAGCAATAATATAAACTCGATTATGAAAATGTGGTGATATTCGGAGAGCGAACAAAAATATTTGTGTTCTTGGGACGTATTCACATATTTGGCGATATTAGTAGATATTTATTTAGTTTTGAGATGAACACTTCAGAATTATATACCTACATTCCCAAGCGAGGAGCTTCTATATGAAGCATGAAAAACTGTAACCAGTTTTCTTGGGATTTACTATAAATAATTAAAAAATCATATTTAAAAGAGAGAAAGCATTTCATATTCTGGTATACATTAAAATTGCCACAAGGCAAGGTATAGATTAAGTCTACAGTATTTTAAAGAACATTTAATTTTGTTTTCTTTGCGGGGGCCGTAAAAGAAAAACGAATTTTAATTTTATGTCAGTCGCAGTCGTTGATAAATAAATTATACCGTAAAAAACCTTTTCGTTTTACTGACAGTATTAAAACATTTTTTGTATATTACTTTATTATTATGAATAGTAATTTTGTGAAGCAATAATTTTATATAAAATATGCCTCTCCCTTGAATCAGGGTTAAATATAATATAAATTCCTTGAGGTTAAACAGTTAAATCAGTAAATACAACTGAAATATGTTTTCAGAAACACATCTTATTCTTTTGAAAAAACATTGATCTCATTTAGATGTTCCAAGAAATATATAGAAAACACTCTATATACTAGTATTTCGGCTTTTTAGGCCTTTTTCAAAAGAGTAAATGTCTATTACTAAATAGACATTTAGTAATTTAGTAGTATTTACTCTATTGTGCAAAATTAACTGTGCGGATTGTAATGCCGTGTATGTACGAAACTAGAGTAAAAGAATATAAAAAATTCATATTAAATAACGCAAAAAATTCAGGATTTTCGACACATTGTATAGAAAACAATTATTTTGTAGATCAGAATAATGTAAAGGTACTGACTGCATCGTGAAAAGAAAGGAAAGCGCCTAGATCTGTTAGAGCAATTAGAAATTAAAAAATCTTTAATTATAAATCCTTGTACTACGAATGATCAGATAGATTTTACACTCTCGCCCTTCTTAGAAAAGGTAATAAAAACTCGGGCTTACCGTATGGTAGGATCAATCGGAGGTAGGTGCTCGTAAACAAATAAATAACGAAAACGCGCTTGGAAATGTTTAGAAATAGACAAATAGCCTGAAGTTTTGCTGATCATAATAAGGATTGTCTTCTGAGCAATTTAAAGATTTTTTCAACTGCACTCTCCAAGCAATAATACCATAACAAATTCTCGATTCTACGAGGGCATAATATATCATTTTCAAACGAAATTGATCGAGAACTGATTGCATTGTTTTAAATCTGTAGTACAAAGTTCTAATTGTTTTTACCCTCTGGTTCATATGTTGGTCCCATCTCACATGTTGATCTGTATATATTCCGAAGTAGTTATTTGATAAATTTAATGGAGTGGCAGCCGAGATTTTCCACTGTTAATATTTAAATGAGTAAAACTGGGTAAATCGGTTTTAATATTTATATAAAACGCCTCCAATACTTTATACGTAATAAGTAGAGGCGCTGCCGCACGTATTAGAAGCCCATTACGTTTCCTATCCGAACGTCTGTGTGCGACGCAGCATCCCCAGGGCCAGGGGCCAGCGCCGTGATTCTGAAACTCGCAAGATGAATGGGTGTCAATGGAAAATTGAATTCCGCGGTTCATCGCCTCAATCCCGTCGCTGCAGGCCCATTTTTTCTGTATAAAAGTAAATGACAGCCAGCTTTGAGCGCATAACTTCTTATCTCCTCCGTCGCCAGACGCCTTTTTTATGTGGAATGAAAGCCGAACCAGATTTGCCCGCAATCTGTTTACACAAGCGTGGCGCACACAGATCAAATAATTCGAATGGGGTTATAAAGTGTTTAGAAAAATTTAGTTTTTCCGATACTATATGTGTCACATATTATTTAATAAAGTGGATACTCGAAGCGGATGGATCTTTATGAAACATCGTGAAAATAATTATTGTTTTGAAAAAAACATTGATCTCATTTAGATGTTCCAAAAAATATATAGAAAACACTTTATATACTAGTATTTCGGTTTATTAGGCCTTTTTCAATAGAGTAAATGTCTATTACTAAATGTTTACGAGCACCTACCCCCGATTGGTCTTAACATCTGGTAAAGCCCGAGTTTTTAGTACCTTTTCTAAGAAGGGCGAAAGTGTAAAATCTATCTGATCATTCGTAGTACAAGGATTTATAATTAAAGATTTTTTAATTACTAATTGTTCTAACAGATCTAAGCGTTTACCTTTATTTTCACGATGGAGTACCTTTACATTTTTCTGATCTATAAAATTATTGTTTTCTATACAGTGCGTCGAAAATCCTGAATTTTTCGCGGTATTTTGTATGGATTTTTTATGTTCTTTTACTCTAGTTTCAATATTTCTACTGGTTTGACCCACATACACGGCATCACAATCCACGCAGTTAATTTGGTATACTCCCAATTGTTTTAATTTATTAACCCTTTCTTTGTTGTTTATCAAAATCCTCCCAATAGTACGCTTGTTGACACTAATCATTTTACATCCGTTTCGTTCTAATCTGCGAACTATTTTTTCACTATAATCTGGGACGTCATTAATATAACTATAGGTGGCTTCTTTTTCCTGAATATTGTAAAACTCCCGACGAATTAATTTCCTCCTTTTGTTTTTTATCATATTATGTATTAGTTTTCCTTTATATCCGTTGTGTCTTGCAATTTGTTTGATTGTACTTAATTCTTTTTCAAAATCTGCTTTTTCTAGCGGAAACATTAATAAAAGCCTATGTATTAAACTATGGAACATATGAACATTATTTCATGGATGGTTGACTAATTTTAGGGTATAATCAAATCAGCCTTATAAAAAGTCCTCTACATATATATAGCCTGCCTTATAATATGTTAAGTTAGGCCTAATAGTCCTCTATTGGTCTATGAAATAAATAAATAAATAAATAAATAAATAAAAATAATTTCAACATATACTAACTACAAGATAACATAGATATGCTGATCATAACTTAATGTTCAAATTCCCTTTCAAAAAGTCAAAAATTACATGATAGGGAACATGTTTTTAACGTATTTTAGTGAATTTTAATCCTTAATCCGCCTTAAGGAGTACCTAACTAATTTCGTGATCTGGATCTGGATCTTTTAATGATTTGGAGGTTGAAACACATTCATGGCAAAAATGATTTTACTGTTTATTTTTTCTCATAAAGTCCTACTTACTATATTTCTTATTTCTCCTTCTATCATTCTAAACAAGAAAAATAAAAATTAGTTAAATTATAGAGGTTTCAAATGTATTTTAACTGGGCTGAGTTTGGATACTAGGCTCAATTAAATAATTTGTCATTAGATAGAACCAAAAGATACGCACCTACATTAGGTGTAGAATTACAGCTTCTAACATACTGTAGCTTATTTTAGCGGTAGGTAACTTGACTTGTGTTGTTGGGTTGTTGCAAGTACCCAACAAAAGTTCGGTGGTAATTTCTCTTTTATCCCCGCTTGAATTCATTTGAACTTCGATAATTAATCTTTAACAGTATTTCATGAAAAATAAATTCAATAGAAAATTGCTTGTTCAATGTGATATACTGTTGCCATCATATTTTAGTAGTTAACATAGTATTTTATCAATCAATAAAAATGTATTTAGTTCTCTATGTACCGGATATTGTACAATAGTACACGATACTGGAAAAGTGATAACATGGAATACTAAAACTCAATCCGTACAGTAAGCAAATACGCAATAAATTGTACCAGCTAACATTAAACCTGTCACGGGCATATGATAAATTGCCTATTTTTGGATGACTGGTATCATTATTGTAAAAAATAAATGTTTCAGAGTGAACATTTTAAAAATGATTTAGAGTTATTAGATTCTGCGGCACTGCAATGTATGGGTTTTTAAATTAAACAACAATTTATAGCGAGTGTTACACGCTGCAGATAAATCCTGGTTAATTTTTATTTATCAACAAAAAGGGTTTCAGGACAGTATAACTCATCCGACGCGAGTATTATCTAAACAATTTTTGAGTGTGAAACTAGAGTTAAGTGCTTCGCACCTTTGAGCCACAATCTTTGAATAAAAAATGACCGTAAATTCACGTTATAAAGGAATCAAGAGTGATGTGGGAGCTGCTATCACAATAATTGACAGGTAGGGTGATATACAGAAAATATTTGGATGTATACTTCTGCAAAAAAAGGTTAGACATAAGATTGTATTGCATTTAGAATAATGTTTTGTATAATCAAACCAAATCTTATAACTTTGATAATACTTATTTCTGTGTTTTCTGTTTCTTGAGAGTCGGAGAATATTTCTTCAGCTCATTTCTTTCTTAAAAGTATTTCGAGACCTTCCCCTCCCTTATATTGTGCCAGTCTTTAAAATTTATACCGGGTTTCCCATTTCATTTGACTAATGGCATTTAACATGGGCTATTACATTTCATTGAATTTTATATTCCCAGGGCACACTATGAGAAATATTGCTAACGGAATCGATAGTACTGACTGTCAAACACTTCTGATTACCAAAATACTAAAGCGAAATGCTTTTTTAATTAAAATATCAATAAAAATTCGTTTTAAGTTAATAGGTGTAGCTTACATAACTGTTTTAAGAGACATTATTAAACGTCATCCGGTGGACTAGTTGGTTAAGCGGCAGTGTTTCAAACTGAACCATAAAATTTTGCAGGTTCAAATCCCGCCAAAGACAACTTTTTACTTTTTCATTAATTACAAATTATTAGTGTTTACTTATTCGAATAAAAAATATGGTTTATTGTCAGTACCTAGTTATTATTTTTGAAAGTCAAAATATTTACATATCAAAAAAAAAAAAATAAAACATGTTTTAATTGCTTCGTTTCCTTTATCTTTAGCTAAAGCTACTATCTTATAAAATAAGTAATCAACAAGCAACATATTTTTTATTTATTACAATGCATTATGCTTTTACTAATAGTGTACTTATCTCTGCTAATAATAGTTACTACATATTATACCTCAATCTGGATATTGAGTTAAATAGTTACAGAGGAACTGTCGTGAATTAGTAATAGATTTTTTTTAATGAAAAGCTATAGATTATAGATTATATTTTGTTAATATATTCTATGTACGTTTTTTTTATGTTTTATCTTTTCCTATTTCTTTTCTGTATAGGATCTTACTTTAGAACACGCATTTCTACTTCAACTTATCGCTTTTTTGTTATGATACATCGAGTATTTAGTCTTATTTCTATGGCAATCGCCATAATTTCTTAATGTGGTGTACTTTTTGAAAAATACATAACCTCTCTTTGTTGCTACTTTTTATTTTTTTTTATTGTAATAAAATAATATTAATTGAACCACCTAATTTACTGCAGAACCAATTAATATAAAAACCATATAAATACGTGACCGACTCCAAACAGATTTGCTGCGCCCCTTATTCCCTTAAGTTCGTGGTGGTTTATTTACGTTAACAACATTAAACCCTAGACTATATAAGCAACACCTCTACAAACTATATTCAACCCTTATATTCAGCGTCTAGTTGACTATTTCTCGATACTACCATTTAGCTTATTTATTTATTTCTTATACATCTTGGAAAGTTAAGTAAGAAGATGTTCAGAATTTTAAAAACTACTTCTCTTAAACTACTACTAAACTATTTACTCGTACTTAGAAATAAATACTTCAGCCAAATGTCCCTTTAGATTTGATTTCTGCAATTTGAAATCTTATATCCTTTGTTATTTAAGTAGAAAAATAAACGAATTAATTAATGTTTCGGTGTCAAATATACTAGTGTTCCAATAACTAATACAAGATAAGAAAAACAGAACTGAATACTGCATATGTTGCAGCTAGCATGTATAGACGCAGATGTTTTAGAAAGCAGAGTATGTTACGACTCATAATAAAAAAATGTGCTGCAAATGTCCACTGGTGCGGTATAAACTCAATTTTGACTATAAATCTTTCTATTTCCATCGTTCTCTAATGAGATTGAAACGTTCATAGGTGCGAGGCGCATCGAGATGTTTTTCCAGTCGGGATCGCTTTATGGCGTCGCCGCCGCGACGCATTACCTTGTAGAAAGTTGAATATTCAACGTAGACGTCAAAAATGGCGCGCTTCATGGACCGTGCACGATTGATGGCTCTTAAACTTTTTATCGGAGACGATATATGACTATTTTCTGAAGTTTAGCTTTATTTATCAGAATTAGCTGAGGTAGTTCCAGGGAAGGCACCCCGGAAGCAGTATTAAACTCACATTTAGCCGTCATCGAGGGATGAATTTTGAATTTATATTCTTGAATGTTGTTTATGTTGGGTGAAGAAAATATGTAAAATATAAATATTGTGCAAAGTTAGTCTCAGGTACTGGTTATAGTAAATTGTATCAACATTTTCACAACAAAGTATAAAGCAAATAACACTGGAGTGTTAAGTTAGAATATCGTACAGGGCCAGTTGATATAATATGTAATATATGATGTATAGTTTCTTAGAAATGTGTTGAAATAAGGTAAACAATGTAATGATAAGTACGAACCATAACCATACCATGTGTGGAGCCATGGAAAAGTTGAAGAACTGAATTTCAAGTGTAGGTTTACCACTCTGTTTTAATAAATTGTTTCTGACAAGCCTTATCATCCAAAATCGAGGCAGATCCCCATCAGGAAGTTAAAAATAAGTTCGACACCAATATACACGGAATTTTCTTGATACGAGTGTGGAAAACAGGAAAAGATCACGTCGAAGTAACGGAGTTATAGAAGCTCGCACTTCTGATTAGAAACAGTTTTATATTAGATTTGCAATACTTCAACTTTGATATAAATTTAGTTAAGAAGTCTCCGGACTACCCTTTCTTGTTCTAGTTTTCTGATGTACGTTGGTTAACTTTGTTTCTCAAATGTTCGTCCTTATTTCGCCTGAAACGACTAAGGGCGGCTTTAAAATTTATACCCTTAGGCTAGATGTAAGTTGAGGATATGTACAATAAGTTTGTGTCGCATAGCGTTACTGCTTGTGTTACCAGCAGTTACAGTTCCGCCTTTAACACATTGTCTTCCAAGTAGGGTTCAACTCGTACAATGCACATTTTGGAATCAATATTTGGTTTAGTCTATAGTATTGTGTTCATATCAAAAGTTACGTTTTGATATAAAAAGCAATCATTTTCAAGTTAAATGAAATATAATGAAAAAACTCATTTGAGACTCGAGACTTGAAACTTATGAGATTCAAGAACTTTTGAATCTTATAGATGAAATAGTACCATCGAGGAGTCTCGTGCAGAGGAAGTATGGTGAGTATGGTTTAAGTACTTGTTGAGACATTTTTGGGTGGTATAATTTTTTTATTAGGATTTGGGAGACTGTGAAGAGAGACTCAATCCATTCTTGACGATTTTCGTAGAGTTGAGTAAGATTTGAGTAAGTTAGAATTCGATTCCGCCATTAAAATCTCTTATGTAGATTTATGAGCAATATTCGAATACTAATGCCAAAGAAATCGTGTAGATTGGACTTCGTAAGGCAACATAAAAAAAGTTAATTTTGGAGTACGCATTTTTTGGATTCGATGATTCTTAACTTAAATAAATTTCACTTAAGGTAAGTAAAGTCAGCGGAAATTATATCGACCAACTCCTTATTTGGTAGATTTTTTATTCTACTTCATTTGGTGTCCACGATTTACCTTCAAACTGTTCACTAGTATATAATTGTTAAAACATGTATACACTTTATACAGTGTTATTCAGAACTTATCCATAATAAAATTTGGGGATGTTCAACACACATGTAGAAATGTGGTAGTGCAAAAAAATTTTTTTGGCGGCTTCTGAAAACTATTTAAAAATTTTTCATTGCACGCCGCTGGATACTGGTCCACTGTAATGGAGTGACCTTGGAACTGACAATGCAAACTGGCTAGCACGAAAAAAAAATCGGAAGCTCTGAGAGTATATCGACACCCGGCGCAAAAAAGATTTGCAGATATCGATTTCTTATTTAAGGATGCACATATCCTCAAAGTTTTAGAGATAAGTTCTGAATAACCCTGTATATAAAATCGAAAAGGTATTTATGCCAACGTGCAAATAAGCCAAATAGCAAACGACGTGATCGTTTGCTATTTGGCTTAGGGACACTCAACCTTATTCTTAATAAGGTTGACCCTACAAAGTTTGGTGCCTGTCAAAATTTGTATAAACGTCTCCGACGATGGGTTTAGGTATCTGGTTTCTGAAGGAGTTAGATATATTTGTGAAGGAACTACAGTCCATCATAACAGTCGTGAAACACCCAGCACATCATAGATATTGAAAATGCGGTACTACAATCCAGGATAGTTTCCTTGTCAGTTTAAAAATCGATGCCCTATATTAGTTTTTTAAGCATTAATTGAATTATTCAAGTACCTAAGTTCGTGTTCAGTTTATTGTTAGTGCTATTTTCGACCAGGTGCTGTGATTCATCTAAGAAAATCTTTTACAAAAACCTGGGTGAATCGCACAATCCATTCCTCCGTTCTTCTGCCGGCATTATTGCGAGAAATTCGTTGGTGTTGGTAGCCGTCGTTTGAGAGGAAAGTTTACCTCCCATTTAAACGCTTAGATTGTTCCAGTTTTGCGGTTTTATAGAAATTCCTCGAAATGGAATAGGCTTGTAATATCTGGGGGAACTTTCGAGAGTTGTCGCTGAATGCAACAAAGTTTGTGTGTGGCACAAAGTGCACACTAACTGTAATTGTTATAGGTAAAGTTTCAGTGGTGATTTTATATTCGTGGTCTGCTTAATACGGCCCCACCATAATTTCAGGCTTGACGTTTTCTTCGCGTTGTTAAGCCCAAACTTCGCGATTCAGGCAGGCACTAGACGAACCTGTAGCCACTGTACCAGAACAAAGTTAGGGAGTTGTAAGACTGATAAATTTATAGCTACATAAGGCACTTTTATAAATGTACCGATAGTGTATGGCTTTACCGTAAAAATAAAGTAAATCTACTTTTTAACTGTAATATATTTACTTTGGAAAAGGATAATCCAAATTCCAGTGGGTATTTAAGAAGAATTTTTATTGCGTTTTATACAAAGACTCAAGCTCTTGTCGAAGTTAGAAATACTCTGTGATTAAAACCTAAACTTGTTTAAAATTAAGGAAACTAATAGTTTCCGATTATTTTAATTATTTATTAACCCTTTCTTTGTTGTTTAGGGTTAATAAATTAAAACAATCAGGAGTATACGAAATTAACTGCGTGGATTCTAATGCCGTGTATGTGGGTGAAACCGCTAGAAGTATTGATACTAGAGTAAAAGAACATAAAAAAATCCACACTAAATAACGCAAAAAATTCAGAATTTTTGACGCATTGTATAGAAAACAATCATTTTATAGATCAGAAAAATGTAAAGGTACTGCATCGTGAAAAGAAAGCAAAGCGCTTAGAACTGTTAGAGCAATTAGAAATAAAAAAATCTTTAATTATGAATCCTTGTACTACGAATGACCAGATAGATTTTACACTTTCGCCCTTCTTAGAAAAGGTACTAAAAACTCGGGCTTTACTAGATGGTAGGATCAATCGGGGGTAGGTAAACTCGTAAACAAATAAATAACGAAAACGCGCTTGGAAACATTTAGTAATAGACATTTACTCTATTGAAAAAGGCCTAATAAGCCGAAATACTACTATATAGAGTGTTTTTTATATATTTCTTGGAACATCTAAATGAGATCAATGTTTTTTTCAAAACAATTATTTTCACGATGTTTCATAAAGAACCATCCGATTCGAGTATCCACTTTATTAAGGAAACTAAAACTACACAACATTTTTTTGGGAAAAATTAGGCAAGTTATTGGCTGTTGGATGATCTACAGTCAAAGTCTATCCGCATGGGGGTTAAACGTTGTAAACTGAGACAAACACTTCATATCCATCGACATACCAGTGCCGGAGCTAGGGGATCGAACTCAGACCGTAATAATCGTTCGTAATATTCTAATTTAGTTAATTACTTAATTAACTGTAGTCACCATCTTTCAGGTAGCTATATTTTGAATGAGTGAGTGTCCATCGAGTACCTACGTTCTGTTTTCTTGAATTTGTTTGAAATGTGGCACATTCCCACAAGAATATTTAATGAATCACCAGTAGGTGAGGAGAGTTATAAAATTAGTCCGGCCCATCATTCACTTTCTATCTATATGCGAGGTTGCCAGCGTAATGTCACACCAGAAGCTTAAGACTAGGGCAAACGCTTCTGAAGGGCGGTTTTGGAAGCAAAATTATTATTTTAATATCTTTTATGACGCTCTAGGTTTGCTAGGGATCGTCCTTTCCTTCTCCAGACCCTCGATAATCTGATATTGGGAATAAGGCGCTTTGGCAAGACATTTATTATTAATAGAGCCTACCACCACAGATTACACTTTCATGGGTAAGTAAACTTTGAGCAAGGCATGATTTGCATATTTCAGATCACCAAATTGTAACAAGTGACGTTTCAAATCTTTTACAAGGTGATCATAAAATAAATTTCATAGTTTTAAAGTCTATACTTAATATATGGGGCCATCATAAAGTAAGGGATATACTTTAAAGTCTTATATAATTTTAAGAAATCAGGCTAGTAGCAAAAGTAAATGGAATCTAATTGCTTCAATAATTGGATTTTACTGCATCTATGGGAAAAAGAGTGGTATCAACTGCTGATGCAAGTGTCAAACGTAATCATTGGGATTTAGATAATTGTTGATGAAACTCACGTAAACGGAAATTTTAACGATTTAAACTTTAATAATATGGATCTACAAACAAGAATTGGTTTAGTACAATGTTATACGATTGCAGCAGAAATTACACTGCTGGATTACGAAGAGCTCGTACGAAAATGGGTTTGAGAGCAGGGCTCTGTCAAATAAAAGCGTACCGTAATTTGATTAACAAATTTGAAATATCAGGGTCTGTAACTGACCTACCGAGATCAGGAAGACCAAGGATTAGTGATGTCTAAGTTGCAGAAGTTCTTCAAAAGAAGGGAAAATCAAAACATAGTCAACACTAATCGGTTAGCTATCAGTAGTGTGAATTCGATATCAAAACGAGTTCAAATGCCATACACCACGGTTTGGAAAATTTTACGCAAAATCCTAAAAGTGTATAGTTAATCCTAATACAAAAATGTAATGGAACGAGGGGCAGATACATTACTGTTATTATTGTTCTTTTAATGACTAAGATCTTTTGTCAGGCACAAATAAATACCATTTTGTCATTTTATTCCGGATCACTATGGCAATCTACCGACCTATTAAATTCAGCAGAGCCGTTCAGCGGTAAGCGACCCGAATAATGAGTGAAAGTAGATCCGCTCTATGTACGGAGGTATGTGCGAGTGGACCGTCGAGAATGCGGAAAGCAGGAATGGACCAGCGATACAAATTGTTGTAAACTTCCGGTGGTGGCATTTTCTGACGGCACGTCGAGCAACAGGACCGATAAACCAGAATTACGGGGATATAAAACAGGAAGTTTGGGACCCTGATTAACGACGGTCGAGATATGCGCACCGGAATAGGAATGTCGCACTATAATATGAAGACTGGAATTGTTATTCCCTATCCTGTGCCGTCAGGTATTGGTAGCTATATAACGCTAAATTCGTTAGTTATTATTTTTAAATAAAGGTACAAAATATACTTACTATGGCGATGAAACTCTCTATCAGGGGTGAGCAGAGTGAAGTACGGTAGATTCATTATCTGCCAAACTTGGGCGCCATCAATTGACCTTTTTTGATGATACAGAGTAAAGTCCTATCTAAGTGAAGACAATTGCAAAAAAACACTTGACAAGAACAAAGTTAATTTTTAATATAATTCTCTCAACTATACATTTACGAACGGTACATACATAAAAGACACACCTAAATCTAAATATTAGGACATACACACTCAAATGTACAAAAATGAGTGAAGGTTTTACAGCAATAAAGCTTGACAACAAAATGTAGTTTGGCTGTACTAAAGATCTACCAAAAAATGCAGTTTTTAGATATTTACAGTTCGCGAGGTAACAGTAAGGACCCTTAAAATCGTTCGCACACACGACCTATGCATAGGGTAAGTTAGTCTAATTGGGCACGGTATACGTAACGTGGTTTAAGATGCACTTCCAAAATAAGTCATAAAGTACTCACATACGAACAGTTGGTTTCGGGGTTAACATTGTTCATACGTTCTGCTGCCAATTCGCAAATCAACGTACTGAAATAATTATTTTCTTGTAATCACACTAGGGAATAGTAGGATTCGGTTACTAAGATTAATTCATTTTTTATATTTGCTTTTTCCAGCTTTTTTCTTCAAGCTTTGGAAGCTACTTAATTCACTGAACCTGCTCGCCAATATAAATATTCTCCTTCTCCTCGTTCTCCTTCGTTGTCCATCCGCTCACGTTCGTAACACGAGATGGCGTCACTATATTGTTTTGAACTTTTAGATTATGCAACCTAGGACTATGTATTGAGATAGACCTAGCCCACAAACACATAGAGTGAAGTTGGGATTATAATCACTTAATATACGCTGAATACACATAATACTTTAAATACAGGATTGGTGTTTACAAGAAGGTAAAAACACAGAATGAGATAAGAATTATTAGTTTAAATCAACTAAGAAAGGTATTTTATTAGTTACTAAAAACGAGACCGTTGCAGCTACCAAAAAAGTTGATTTTCGAGTATAGGGATACTTCAATTTTGTTCCAAGCGATTAGAAAGTAATTTTGGTTTACTTGATACCCAATACCCTTATTGCGATATGAACAAAGAAACTTTTATAAACAGTTAAACTTATATTTCTCACAAAATATCTGGAAATCGTGGACTAGTAATTCTGCCGCTAAAGTTCCACTGATTACTTGTTTGAAAACACATCCAGCTTGAGGATAGAGGACAATGGGAGATCAAGCAAGTGGTGTCAGCCGGTGGCCTCACTGAGAAGTCGGCGATCTAAAAGCGGTATTAAATTCTGGGCGATTTTCTTTGAATCTAAATCATTTTAACTGCAATTGCCAACAAATCGTTAATATAAGGCCAAAAATTAGTACTTAGGTAAAACCTCCACGTCTTATTCTATCTATATAAAATCATAATTAAACTATAGACAGGTTTTTCCATGGAAGAATCAATTTCTGTCTGTGAAATATGTTGTTTTATTCTGTCGCTAAACATTTGGATACCATCCTCCAGGGACACAGAAGAAACAGGAAACACATGAGAATCATCACTAGTGTATTTAAATAGGTCTGCCACAAATATCATTAGAAAATAATGTGATCAGTTAGGTGATATATTCTATGACTTTTTACAGTACCTACATGTAATTGTTTCTATACTCTATCGCCGAAATTATGGGTTTAAGATACTTGGATAAAAACCACATTATAGCCAACCTTCTCCCACTTTAATTATCCAATTATTTTTATAAAGAAAAATAAACAGGAAAGCATATATACGAAATTTGATTAGAACCTAATTTTA
Organism: Pogonocherus hispidulus; assembly: GCA_963924545.1. NCBI lineage: Eukaryota > Metazoa > Arthropoda > Insecta > Coleoptera > Cerambycidae > Pogonocherus > Pogonocherus hispidulus. Next base: position 9,778,903 of record OZ004699.1, read on the forward strand.
TTTTCTACTCGATTTATTTCTGATCATAATTAACTTTAAAAATATAAATACAGTGCAAATTCTTTATTATGCGAAATTTAAGATGGAATATGCTTCTGTAATTTGGAGCCCCCATTATCAAGCCCATATTTATCGATTGGAATCTGTGCAACGGCGTTTTCTTAAATACTTAAGCTATAAGACTGATAATATGTATCCACCTATTGGCACTCCATATGATGAGTTATTGTCTAGGCATGGGTTTTTCAGGCTCGATATAAGACGGAAATACTACGGACGGTTGTAATGATTCATAAAATTATTAATAATAATATTGATTGTTGTGACCTGCTTCATAGTATACATTTTAATGTTCCTCGAATTTCATCAAGAAATACTGATTCATTTTACCTTGACACCCCTCGCTCGAACATTTTAAAAAAATTCACCAATGTATAATATGTGAACAAATTATAATTGTATTAGTTCCACTATAGATATATTCCAGTGTAACTTAAATGAACTAAAATGTTATTTTCTAGAATAATTATTGTTGTACTGTTACTGATCCGTTACTGTCTTATATTGATTTTATTTGTAAATACTATATATTTTCATATATTCCTGTTCTGTAATTGGCTTCGCCTGTTGAACAGTGTACTCAAATAAATAAATAGATAAATAAATAAATAATTGATAAATAGTGCAAATACATCGGAAATATTTTTACATCCGTCAACCAGCCAAACAGTCGATATTCTTAAGGAAAGGTTTTTGTAGAGAATTTCTGTTTCAATCGAAAATATCTCATATTTGTCAGAACGACTGAACTAAAACAAAATGATAATATGAACCAATATTTTCACTGTATATATATAAAATTTATTTGTGTTAACTTCAAATTTCCGATTCCAATCTTCCCAATATCTCTTTTGACATATTTTCGGGAACGAAAACAATTCCATCTCGCAACTAAATAAATTCCCCTTTAATCCATTTCTATCTCGTTATAAATATTTATTCTTGTTTTGGCAGCGCTGACCCAATAGATTTTTAATCTCGGAACCAGTCTCTTATCGTTATAAGATTACAGAATAAATCTTGTTCTCCAGTAATGTATCCCGAATAAACGGGCATCCTATTTTTCCACCCTGGCATAATACCAAACCTATTTGTTTTTATTAGAGCGGGGCAAATTGGAAAAAATAAAAGGAGATGTTGTTTGCGCCTACGCATGAAAAAATCGAGGAATATGAGTTATAAAAATCGGGGATAGATAAAAAGTAATACGAGTCCCATCGATTCCTTATAGTACGGGCTTCTAAAAGTAAGGTAAGACCACTACGTGCTCTGGATGTTCCATATTGATTCTTTCCTGTTAGAAAAATATTTTTTAGTACAAACTACTCTGTAATGCTAGATTGTAGAGGGTTCCACTTCTTTCCAAGTTCTTTTTTTTATAAATTTCGATAATTAATATCATCAAGCTCAGATGATTTTAATAAAGAAAAAGACGTTATTAAAAATATATTAAGGGAAAATAATTGTCATAACATAATGATTTTGTTGAAGTAATTGTTTTGTTTTGAAAAAACATTGATCTCATTTAGATGTTCCAAGAAAAATATAGATACTAGTATTTCGGCTTATTAGGCTTTTTTCAATAGAGTAATGTCTATTACTAAACATTTCCAAGCGCGTTTTCGTTATTTATTTGTTTACGAGCACCTACCGTGGATTGATCCTTTACCATCTGGTAAAGCCCAAGTTTTTATTACCTTTTCTAAGAAGGGCGAGAGTGTAAAGTCTATCTGATCATTCGTTGTACAAGGATTTATAATTAAAGATTTTTTATTTTATTTAGATCTTAACAGATCTAAGCGCTTTCCTTTCTTTTCACGATGCAGTACCTTTACATTTTTCTAATCTTTAAAATGATTGTTTTCTATACAGGGTGTCCCAGTGTGAGCGTACAAAAATTTACCAGTGGGTAGGCCAGACCAAAATAAGAATAAAATTCTTATAAAAAAAATGTCTCTGATGTACGCCTAACGAGTTACAGGGTGTTATTTTGTAAGAAAAAGCAACAATTTTCCGTAATAACTTAAAAACCGTTTCGTAGATTTAGGTAATTTTTGGGTGACGTGTATATCTATTAAAGGTCATTAAAACTATATGGTGTTTGTTTAACTCTGACACCTGTGGTGGCCTAGGCCTACTCTTCCTTATGATTTTGTCTTCATAACTCTTGCATATCCTACTTTTTCGTGAATTTACTAAGTTTTCCTTAATCGGCTATCAATTCTGAACAAAAAAGGTGCTCTTGTTGCACACCTCTAAAATCAACCATTTTCGAGTAAATTGAGTGTAAAGTACCGACTGCATTCCTTTATGCAGAAAAATACATGCAAAGATTTTAAAGTTTAGAGTTAAACAAACACCATGTAGTTTTAATGACCTTTAATAGATGTATACGTCACATAAAAATTACCTAAATCTACGAAACGAGTTTTTAAGTTATTGCGGAAAATTGTTTTTTTTTACAAAATAACACCCTGTAACTCGTTAGGCGTGCATCGGAGAAATTTTTTTTATAAGAATTTTATTCTTATTTTGGTCTGGCCTACCCTCTGGCAAATTTTTGTACGCTAACACTGGGACACCCTGTATAATGCGTCGAAAATCCTGAATTTTTTGCGGTATTGAATATGGATTTTTTATGTTCTTTTACTCTAGTTTAAATATTTTTACCGGTTTGACCCACATACATTGCATTACAATCTGCGCAGTTAATTTGGTATACCCCCGATTGTTTTAATTTATTAACTCTTTCTTTGTTTATCAAAATACCCCCAAAAGTACGCTTGTTGACACTAATCGTTTAGTAATAGACATTACCCTATTGAAAAAGGCCTAATAAGCCGAAATACTAGTATATAGAGGGTTTTCTATATATTTATTGGAACATCTAAATGAGATCAATGTTTTTTTTAAAACCATTATTTTCACGATGTTTCATAAAGAACTATCCACTTCGAGTATCCACTTTATTGTTGAAGAAGCATTTATGAAAGTTGAAAATGGGCAAAATATTAATATTCCCAGAATAGGAAAAATTCAATATCAACCATTACTATTCCTTATATTACAGAGATATCTGAAAGACATATACCTACGATGTAACATTTCTAATAATTTTATAATATCGTTTCTTGCCATTTTTCATAATATATTTTACAAATCGATTTTGAAGTTTAACTTGGCAATACATTCAGTGATGTTAGAAATATATGCCTTTGAATACAATCTTTAACAATATTATATTGACAATGAATGGCAATTTCTCATCAGGCATTCCTAACAATACGTAAAATCCAATAATATAGTGAAATCGTAGCCGAGCATTCTTCTAACATAGAGAAGGTTTTTAAAAACTATTTTTCTGTTTTGGTAAAGAAAAAGACCGCCGTTTTCTGTTTGCAGCATATATAGGCAAGGCAAGGCAGGCATGATCTCTGTCTTATTAGATTCCGTCCGATGCGACAATATGTCCTAAATTGTTTTATTTTCGGGATGAAACTGTTAGAGAAAGTTTCGTGGGAGACCAACTGGAAAATTGGATTCAACTTTTTGCAGGGCCAAGCCACATACGTCTAACGCAATCGATGAAATGTGTAGTCGGATTATATACGTTGAAGATTTTCATAACCCGTATCTTCGAGGCGAATTTTTTTTATGTATTTATGAAATGTAATGTATTTTTTTAATGTTCTGAAATTCAAAACACGAGATAAGGGACTTCTGACAAACAATAGTAAAAAGAATTCATATAAAGTCTTCAAGACTTTTGAAATACGTGAATTGGTTGTCCTCATACAAAAAGAGTATTTTGTTATTAAAATATTTTAAAAATTTCGTGGATGTAATTTAGTAAACGACTAACGAACAATAAAATGCTTAATTTCATAGTCTCTTGGCCAGGTAGGTACCGTTTCCAGCGGCGGTGTAATGGAGGGAATAGTAACGTAACTTTTTTTTAAGAAATAATGTAGCGTAACTGTAAAAAAATACAGGAAACTTCAATGAGTTTACTGTGAACAATTAGGAATTATTTTTTCATACAACTCATAGATTTTGAGTAAATTGACTTCCTATTAAATATTGACGACTTTGGAAAATGTTCCTGCAAGAACTGAAACAAGTAATCTGGCAATATAATATTAACAAAATATTAATTTCAAATAATCAAGGCAATTCTTAATTCTCGACACTCAAATTATTATTATACACCAAATTCCAAAAGCAAAATTTAATACATTAAGTAAAAGTACACAGTTTGAGATATGCAAGTTGGAATAAAATGCGTTTTTCGATTAGAGATTTTCTCTTATCCTTTCTTTTCGAAAATATTAGAAAATAACTGACAATCGCGATTTTTATTTTTATAGGTATATCACAACCGTAGCGTATCACAGAAAGAGTAGAAACTGTTGCAATTTGGTAGGAAAATCACGATTGCGTTAAAGTTATCTTCATTTAATCAGGGAATTTCATACTCAGACTCCTCACAAATTTTGGGATCATTGCCCAGGGTATTGGATTGGCAGAAGAGGTCTCGTCGAATGGCCACCAAGATCACCTGATCTGCCATCTTTGGACTTTTTCCTGTCAGGCCATTTGAAATCGCAAGTGTACGTCATGCAGCCTGCAACACTAGAGGTGTTGCGTCAGAGAATTCTGGAAGAATGCGGATTAATAACACCGGATGTCTTTAGTAATGTTCGAACAGAATTTTAAAACAGATTGTATTATTGTTTGGTTAAGGGGGATCATTTTGAGCAATTAATTAAATAAAACTTGTTTTTGTTTTACTTTGTTTTTAATTTGAGACTGTTTTTTTTTTGAAAACTGATCTACACATCAAAAAAGTAATGTGGTTGTTTAGTAGATAAAAAGCTTCTTCTTGCTGGACATTTCTGTCAAAATTATTACGCGAATGTCGGTTTATCAAATTGTGTTTAGCCATATAACTATCAAATCTCAACCGATTCGAAAAAAACGATGCACTAGTGTATTCTCAATGAAAACTGCTTTAAAATGATGTTAGAAGTAGCGTAGTTCCATTTTTAAGATTGTAAGTTTTCGTCGAGAGACCCTGTATATAATTTTAACTCATAAAGTAAAAACATTTACACGACTGTGGCCCAAAATATAAAGTATTAAAGAAAAATAATAAATTATGTATCAATATAATAAATTATCGCCCAACTTTACACTCTTAACGAAATTTTGTGACAATTTTGAAGTCGAGCACTCACAAAGGGAACGTCGAATATAAAACGTTTTCCCGTTAGCGTTATCTAAAACTTTTACGATACAGCTTCAGCAACTTTTATGTACGCTATTTCTAAATTTCGCATTAGTGCTGCACAAAGGTGAATAATATTTCATGTGTTGTGTGTCATGAAATGAATGAGGACCTGGTAAAGTATCTTTCATAAGCTTTTGCTGACTCCACTCACAAACTGACGCGCCTGCAAACAGATTAGGGGGACGGTGGTAAATTGGACTTGACGGTAAATAATTAAAATATATATTTATGTATGTAGTATTATCTTTATTTACCGATCGTATATACAGGGTGACCCATTAAGAATTGAAACACTCGCGTACAAAAGTTGATTTGAACCGGATTTTTTTTAAAAGATAGATCTCCAAAAGCTCTATATTGATGCAAAATTTGAAGACAAAATTTTGATTTTCAAGGCCTACTACGAATTTTTTTTAAGTGAAAAATAGGAAAATTTTGTTAGCGATTTTTTTATAAAATATTTGACTACACCGCTGGATTTAGGAGCCCCTCGAATACATTTGTACCAATTTTTGCGAAAAAAAGTTTTTTCTTAAAAAAGTTATGACAATATCGGCATCATCAGTGTTTGCCTTTGTCGGTGAGCCTATTCTTTTATAAAAATCGAATAAAACCCAAAGAGAAACAAAATTAAATAACTTAAACACTGGTGTAATTATTAATAAGAACCATAAAAACCAGTATACACAAAATAACCGGTAATAACTCTAATATAAACAACAATTGATACAAAAAAGTAATGATTAGAAAATTACATTTTTAAAAATGAAAAAGTAGACAAATTGATTCACACTTTTTGAATAAAAAATTATAATGTAGTTATTTTTTATCTAAGAAGGTAATATTATAAGTTTTGACATAATAACCACAAAATAATAATAATTTGACGAACTTACCTATCAATTGTTTTTTATATTAGAGTAATTGTTGGTTATTTTATGTATACTGGTTTTTGTGGTTCTTATTAATAATTACACCAGTGTTTAAGTTGTTTAATTTTGTTTCTCTTTGGGTTCTATTCGATGTTTATAGGTAAAAGAACAGGTTCACCGACAAAGGCAAACACTGGTGATGCCGATATTGTCATAACTTTTTTAGGAACAAACTTTTTTTCGCAAAAATTGGTACAAATGTATTCGAGGGGCTCCTAAATCCAGTGGTGAAGTCAAATTTAAAAAAAAAATCGCTAACAAAATGTTGCTATTTTTCATTTAAAAAAAAATTCGTAGTAAACCTTGAAAATCAAAATTTCGTCTTCAAATTGTGCTTCAACATAGAGCTTTTGGAGATCTATTTTTAAAAAAAAATCCGGTTTATATCGGTCCATAAACAACTTCTGTACGCGAGTGTTTCCATTCTTAATGGGTCACCCTGTAAATGACCTGTACTACAGACCTCAAATTTTGGAGATTTTTTACGTTTCAATAGGTTAAACCGGGTATAAATGGTATACCGTTAAAATATGCGTTACAGTCTTTGAGCAGTTTTTAACCAAGTAGGAGAATTAAAACAAAAAATGTATAATTGGAAATATTACGTAGAAAATAAAAAATATTGTACCTTGCATTAGAAAAGAAATACCTACTTCGTCACCGCAATATTGTAAACACAGAGTAGAACTTGTTTACCAGAATGACAACCAAAGCATAACGAAGGAAAATATTGTAGCATCGCGTTCGGGATCTATACAATAATTAGTGCGAGCTTAATATTAAAAGAAAATTTCGAGTTAAAACTAAATTAGCAGTTTTAACGAATCATTATTACGAAAAATAATAAAAGACTTCTCTGCCATTGGCTAAAGCTAGTTATTTTTCGTTTCATCAATTAATTATCATAGGAATACTTGGTTAAATAATACTGGGTGTCCCATCGAAAAGTATCACATTTTGTCGCCTTATATCTCGAAAACTAAAAGAGATATCGGGATGCGGTTTGGACAGATCTACTACCATTTTTGTAAGTTTTTTTTTGGCACTGTTGCCAAATCTCCAAATATATTAGTAATTCTTTTATGGAATACGCTCCTCTTTGGAGTAAAATTACTTGCTTATATTAAATGGAACACCCTGTGTATTTTGCCATAATCAGACAGCCTAATCATTCTACTTTTCAAAAAGGTATGCATTGTTTACATTATCTTGAGAATTGGAACCACAAAATTAAATTTGTTAGAAGTACTCTTATTTGGGTTATTACGAATGAAAAAAATACCTTCTTCTTTGTAAAGTTATTTTTAAGTTTTTGTACAGTTATTTTAAATAAAATACCCTATATATTTTAAAATTTTAAAATCTCAGATCAAACTTGATGTAGAACTTGACTGCATTTGCTTTTTAAAGGAAAAGAAAATAGGGAGAAAAAAATAATTCTTTAATAATCGGTAGGAACGAGTTTTGTTAACAATAACAAGTAATAAAAGTAATAATAATAAGACAGTAATAAAAATAACAGATAAAATAATCAAAACAACTGTATAAATAAAGAAACAATTTGTTTTAACTGCCCTCCATTTACTTCAATATACATTTGTGCATCCTTAGTAATAAAATGATCAAAAATGTGTGATCCTTCTAATGTGAACATTTTTATATCTACACTTCAAATTTTTGACACAACTGACAATACAATTTATTATTGTACTTTTGTTTTTCATGGGTACTGTGAAAACGAAGATCAGCTTCACAAACTGTTCAAGTAAGAGGTGCTCCCATTAAACTGAATTTTGTGGCTCCAATTCTCAAGATAATGTAAACAATATATACCTTATTGAAAAGTACAGTGATTAGGCTTTTTGATTATGGCAAAATATACAGGGTGTTCCACTTAATATAAGCAAGTAATTTTACTCCAAAGACGAGCGTATTCAATAAAAAATTTAGCAATATATTTGGAGATTTGGCAACAGTGCCAAAAAAAACTTACAAAAATCTTAAGTCGTTCTGTCCAAACCGAGTCCCGATATCTCTTTTAGTTTTCGAGATATAAGGCGGCGAAATGTGATACTTTTCGATGGGACACCCCGTATTTTAAATGAATAAATATGAGGTATTGACTGCATAGTAATTGCAGTAATGCATGTTTGTTACTTTTTTTGGAATCATATACATTTAGTTTATTAACTAATTCGGTTAAATTAATATTTATATGAAATTCTACCAGTTATTTTATCTAGAATACCTTGCTGTGAATATGGGACTATTATAATAACGTATGATATTTATAAATGCAAAATCGAATTAACACTAATTGAAATATTTGCCCCCGCAGAGTTAGTTTTATGTGGGACAATTTAATAAATTGTACCACCACACATGATCTAGTATTAAAAAGAATAAGAAAAGCCACCATATAGAGGCATACCGCAGTATATACTGTAGGGTATAGAACAAATCTTATGCTCTTCTTCAAGCCACGAAACTACCATAAAGGATATTAAATAATTTTTTTTTATTCTTTACCCTGAAGACCTCCTTACAGCACTGGCTATAATAATTGACAAAATTTGAGTGGCTTAAGGTACTTGGATACATCAAAGTCATAGATTTGTGTGGGAGAGGAAGCGGCATCTATTATTTTGTGGGCTGTGAGAATGACTTCTTAGTGTAATTATAGCGAAATTATAAGTGTAACTATCATTTAGTACGAGAATAATGGAAGGAAAGAGTTCACCGGTTGTTAGTAATTTTATACTGTGAGCTTGTACTATTAGGTGCATTTTAAGAGCACTACCAGTTTTATGCCCACTGATTTAACATAGAAGACATTAGAAAAAGTTGACCAGCCCCAAAATCTGAACTGCCGTCAAGTGTAATTAACTTGTACTTGTATAAATGTATCGAAAACATTAGTATAAATACTGGACGAAAAATAATTAAAACAGAAAACATTTTTGCAAAACGAACATCAAATTAAGCCTTGAGGCATATTTTCATATTAAACTTGAAAGTACCCCGCTTATTCAGTACCATTAAATTTAAATGCCACACGAAAAGTATTCCTGCCTTGGGCCATCTCTAAGTTGTTAGTTACAGGCGGATGAAAGTTTTAATATAATTACCTCTGAGTCGACGCATGCACTAATCAGCAGTAATTATTCAACGTACGGCAACTTATCTTGGAATTCGAGGCTTAATAAAACTTATCATGTTTACCAACTTTGAACTTTCTTACGAAGGCAATATCTTTCATCACCTTATGTTGGACGCGGGTAAACTTCTATTCTGGTAGGTGTTGGCCCTACCTTGTTACAAAAGAGGGCAGATATCCCTTTGGAATGTGATTCTAAGCAGAAGCATTCCGAAGGTTTTACAAGAGGTGATATAAAATTGTAAGCCTGCTTTTTATACAGGGTTATACCTTGTTACAAGAGCTGTTCGAAATTTTGTCCCTCGACTTGTACACACCACTCACAAAACCTAACTCTTAATTGATAATCCGCTGGTAACAGTGCTTGAACACGCTGGATATGATACGGATAAAACTGAGCTTCGTGTAGTAAGCGCCACACCGTTGATTGGGATACCCCAGGCACCTGCCTAGCGATCTGACTTGTACTTATTCGCGAATTTTCACGGAGCAGATTCAACACTGTTCTTCAGCTGCTAAAATACGTTGTGGTCGTCCCGGGCCACCATCTCGTCCACGATTTGCATGTAAATTACCAGTATCACGGCCACGTTGTACCACTGCCGTAAAAGTTGCATATTTTGGCGTGTGTTGATTGGGAAATAGATCCGCATACAAGCGCGAAACTGCCACTGCATTTTGTCCAACTTCACCATAAATAAGAATCATGTCCATTAACTCAGCATTACTGTACACATGAGTCATTTTGTAAATTTTAAAGTTTAACACTCCTACGATAAATAAAACAACAAACAACAGTACTGACTTCTTGTTTCTAATGTACCCAGTACCTAGGCTGGGCTGACCTCGTTTTGTTTACCACCGGCACTGAGAGAGCGTCACAGATAGACAATAGAGATATTATCCCCACTCCAACTCTATTGGCGTTCCAGGTACAAAAACTTGTTTACTTTTTTTGTAGGAATGTGGTATATCAGATGTCGTTGAAGTACAGTTGCCCATCTACGTAGTCCTTTCTAATGGTATAACTTTTAACATTGTTTACGGGCAATCTAAAGACTTTTATTATAAATTTTTTTGGTGATATCGTTTTCTTATTTAAGGATGCACATAACCTCAAAGTTTTAGAGATAAGTTCTGAATAACCCTGTATATATGCTATATGACTAGCACCTATTACCAGTTGTAGGTTCACAGACTGATTAAGAAAAAATAAGAAAATAATAATACACCATCATTAGTTGATACCTATGTTTTCGTAATAAAAAAAACTTGTCATTACTGAGATTGAATTCTCAGGGATTTCATCTGATTTGACAAACGAATGTATACTCTGGGCTGTGACTATCTGAAATTTATGTAATTTAAGTAAGATAATAAGGACCAAATAATTGCAATGGTTGTTTGTATACAGCCAAAGTAAGTTAACAGGTGAAATGCCATTCCCGTTCGTCCCGCCCCCTATTATAACACTTCTCGGAATCTACACCTGCACATCTTTGCCAGCGCCATTATACTGATTGCGTCGCGCGAGTCACCTGTAGGACGTGATTGATAGTCTTCTTAGCACTATACATGATTGCGCAGAGACTGTGATCGTAACTTATACAAAAGACCCTTTCAGGAACGCGTTAAATGGGGCTTTGCTTTCATACTGTGACTTCCTAGCCGTGCAGGAAGCTGTTAATTCCTCCGGCCTTAATGCCGAATACCTTGACGGGCTGTTCGGTCATCTATTTTCATATAACCGCTTGATGTATGAGGTGGGTGCAGGATTGGTGTATAACGAGCTTAATTTCCCTTGTATTGTGAGGGCAACATGATGTAAATATCCCTAATGACTGTAAATGCTGATAGGAAGAGTTCCTCAAGGAAACACCGGATGTTGTGGTTTTAACCAGGAATTTTCTTCTTGAACAAAAGTTTTCTTTTTGACAAAAAGTGTTCTGCTTGTTTAAAAGTAATATCGTCTGCAGACTATCTATCTTTTTAAACGAATTGAAACGGTTTCTTTAGTTTTCTATCAATATCATTATTATTACATTGACTTTAATGAGCTGGAAGTTTTTAGATAATTTTATATAAGTTTAACTTTTCATGAGTGTCTAGTCCTCTTCCAGTCGACGGCTCAGGGTTTACAGTATTGGTCGATATATACTGAGAAGCTTAGGTTCTTTTCATTCAAGTCCAACAGTGTTTAATTAAATTATTACTCGTATATGAAGCTTATGTTATGGAAAGAACACCTATACATGATATTATGTAAGGGAGTATTATGGATAAGGGAATACTTTTAATGGTCCTAAATTAAACTTTAATGACACCAAATATTTTGTATAAAAAGAATTACTTCCTTACGACGTACACTTTTTTTCAAAGATTCTGAGAAACGAAACTAAAATTCTGCAAAATGTTAGGGACGCCGGTCAACTTTTGCTTCTATATTAAATCTGTGCACAAAAAACTTTTGATACAATATATTTTTTCAATTTCAGAGGAAATGTAATTATCTTATGATATTGATTTATAAAAAAATGGGTTTTATCTATAAAGTCATTCAAAATATCACATGATCCAAAGGAAAACATCGGTGACTAATGGGCTTAATTTTTAGGAGTCTATATAACTTCATATATCATCTGCCACAGCGATAGTGTGTTATTCTCTCCAAATGTAACATACATTTTAGTTGGGAGCTCTAAGGCATTGAAAATTTATAAATAGGAGAGGGAAACAACGGAGCATTACTGTAAATAAGGCAGTTTTTCATTTAGAAATATACCCACTCAACTCTCCGACATTTATATCGAGCGAATGATGCACGGGAAGACAAAAAATTGCCGGGTTTTAAAGGTGACAGCGACATTACTCTAAATGTGAACTTTCTGAAGGCAGCTCTAGCTTAGTTTAGTTCTACTTTAGGTTGTGATGCTCTACCACCAACATCACAAGTCTTGTTTCAGCGCACAATAAATATCACTCATTGTAAGCATAGAGCAGAAATATGGAATTTATAATGCAGTTTAAAAAGGACATATTCATATTGTACTTACATACAGTAGTATATCAAATAAAGTTGAAAATTATTACTTCATTAAAAAAAATATTTTATATCTCAATAACTTTTTTTTCACATTTATTTATAATTATATTATATATTTTTATAAAATGTTTATAATGCACTACGGCCATTGTAAAAATGAAAAATTTAAGTTGTTTCAATAGGAAAGCCTTCTGGCCCTTTGTTTATCAAGAACCGAATTCAGTATTAGAGGGACCATGGAATCATTATTCTATAGCACCTATAATATTAGGCCCGATTGCCATTTTAAATAACTTTAGTAAAGTGTTCGAATCTGTTATGCATAATATTATATCAAATCATGTATCTGATATTATTGTACCACAACAACATGGATTCATTCAGGGTAGATCCACAGTATCGAATCTGGTGTGTAAGACTGAATTTATTTCAAAGGTCGTAGATGAGGGAGGTCAGGTAGATGTTATCTACACTGACTTCTCCAAGGCCTTTGATAGACTTGACCATTCTCTTCTAGTCAGCAAGCTTAATGATGTTGGACTATGTCCTGCCTTACTTAAGATGTTCAAATCATATCTTGCTGATCGTTCTCAATTTGTACAGTATCGCGGTATCAAGTCTGGCACTTTTCATCAATCTTCAGGTGTTCCGCAGGGTTCGATACTGGGACCTCTTCTATTTATAATATTTATTAATGATATCGCCACTGCTCTCGATGTCCAATATTTGCTATATGCAGATGACCTCAAGTTGTACTGTGAAATTTCCTCGAAGTCTGATTGTGACAATCTTCAAAGCAACCTCGTGCTACTTAATAACTGGTGTTGTAATAATAAATTGTCACTCAATGCTAAGAAATGTAAGGTCATGTCATTTCATCGTAAAAAAGTACCAATAATTTCTGATTATACAATTGATGGTGATTTGCTAGAAAGACCGGAGATTATGAAAGATCTAGGTATTATTTTTGACCCAGAGCTCAGCTTCACGAACCATATTCAAGCCTGCTTGACTGGTGCATATAAAAGTCTTGGGTTCATTTTGCGTAACTCGAAAGATTTTAAAAATATTTCCACACTACGTTTATTGTTTACAACGTTTGTTAGATCGAGGCTGGAGTACGGGTCGATTATATGGAGTCCTATATATAACACGCATATTGTTTTGCTGGAACGTGTTCAGAGAAGATTCTTTAAGACGGCACTGTTCTTGTTGGATGGGGTCTACCCTGTCAGAGGGACACCACAAGAGTTGTTTTATGAAATATTCTCATTACATAGTCTCTTGTGTAGACGTAAAATGTTATCGGTTGTTTAAACTTGTTCACTATCTTGCAAGGTGTGAGCCACTTACGGCAAGTATTACATATCGGGTACCTAGAATGAATAGCCGACATAGCAACTTATTTGTCTTGCCATAACTACGCTGAAATTGAAGGTTCTTTAGACATCTTATCTTGCAATCTGCATAATTTAAAAAAAGTGTTTTTAGTGGAATGAGGCATGTTTGGCTCTTTTTGTAATGTTCATATTTTAGGTATTTGTTTTAAATAATTTATCGAATTTTGTACAGGATCAATTTTACTGCTCATTTTATTGTTCATTTTATGCTTGTATGTGATATTTAATTGTTTTTTAATAAGTATTTTTGTTTTTATTTATACATGTAAATTCTAAATTATGCTCTGTTACTTATCCTGTAATTGGGCTTCAGCTCGTTGGATATTTTATGTAATAAATAAATAAATAAATGAATAAATATTATTTAGAAAAATAAATTACAAACTATACATCATACAAGTGTTTTAAAACACTCTCTATATTATTATTATCTGTACCTTTTCCTAATAACTAAACAGTTCTTTTACCTGTTGGCGAAGAATATCGAACTCAACATAGTTATACTTGACGATCTCCTTTCTATAGTCTCAGATTAAGTCTTTTAACTTTTATCTTAACAACCAACGATAACATCTACCTATTTAATTTATCTGGGTAAAAAGGTATGGGTATCTATAAAATTACACCTGCTATATTCTATGGGTTATACATTTTAATTTGGTACCAACTTTACATAGTAAAAAAGACAAATGGTAAAATTACTAAATGGTAATCGTAATTTGCTGCAGTGTTATTTTTAACACGAACTGGGTAGTATAATAACTAAACCTTTAGAACTCATATTACACGAACGATATACCCGCCAAGTTTGTAGAAGTACTCATAAATTGTAGTAAAATTTACAAAACCCTGTGTTAAAAATGAATCAATCGGCCATAAAAACGGAATAATTACAAGGTGAATAATTAACTATTACACATTACCTTGTAAAATCTACGTGTTAAATTACTTTTATGTAATGTAATAATACACCGATATGTCTAACACTGCCAAGTGTCGACTATATACACACTGAAGAGTGTGGATTCAGTGTTAAAATCAGTCGGATTTTTTTACTGTGTACGGTAAGAAAGAAGATGTAAATCTGTAAATTAAGAAAATATTCGCCATTTCAGATAAATTGAGAACATGCAATAAACGTCATATAATTATCTTAGTTCGTAAATCCTGAAAGCACTGAAAATCTCAAGTTTACAAATTTTATTTTTCCAGTATCGTATCGTACCCTACACTTAAACACCGCCGTTATAAAGAAAATACGTAGTACCGATTTTAAGAAACTCATTTAATCCAGTATTAAACTGTGGAGTTTAATACTGGAAAACTCCCAAAATCAGTAGTTTTTTGAAATTAATGTTAATAAGGAATTACCCCCTAGGCTAGGATGTCTATTATTGCCTACAATTCCCAGGACATCCTTTATTTTAAGTACTTTTACCAGTGCTGATATATTTCTTGGTACTTCAACAAAAAACTCTCCTACAATTTCCTTAATATTACCTCAACCGTGACGTTCTCTAATATTGAATGTTCCCGGGGGTACCTATGCTCACGTCATTTGAGAAATTACACTCTGTCAACAAATTACCGGGTTGAACCTGAGCCGTTTTCCATTCGACTGACATGTGACGTGGTTCAGAGCACCGTAAGAAGTTACTGCTGCTAATATTGGGCGTGACAGAAGGAATATTTACCTTCTGCTTTACTAAATTGTGTGCATATTTGCTATCGGGGTGCATAATAATTAGGACACAAACACAGATTTATATCTCATACCCGGTATACTTACCGAGCTGAGTGGAAAACTTTTTGAATAAAGGCGAGATGTTTAAAGTAAAGGTGACTGTTGTAAAGCAAGGGTAAAATATATGGGTCATCAAATTATTATATACTTTCTCTATCACTAATACTAATTCTTCTACTACTTTTCTCTATATACTTTCAGTTGCTATAGAATTTACATTTTTTTTCCTTTCAGAGCATTATAGGTACACGACTCTGATTTATATCTCCCGATATATCTTTAGTCGTGGAGGATCTTGCAGAAACAAGTCAATACCAATTTATTTATTTTATTTTTCTTAACTTATTTATTAAGAATTATATTTACTTGAAATAGGAAAGGTAATTTAGATAACTTAATGGTAATAGGTACAATAAAAATATTTTTCAAGATAATAAATGCCTGCGACTAGCGCATCCGCCATAACTTTAAAAACTCTACTACTAATCATACATTATCGAATATAGTACCTTGTTTTTATTTAGGAAACAGTTCTGACGCTTACTAGAATATTATATTATAATATAATATACCATTATCACTCATATTACAGAATAAGAACCTACTAGAACATTTTTTAACGCACAGAAGTCTCGATGCAGTCGACTATCGCCTTTGGTCTTAGAAAACGAACTTTCCATTCGTTTGAAACATGCTTGATTTCAAAGTTGTTACAGAATAATACAAAATATACTATATTATTTTTTAATAACGGCATTTTCCTTAATTTATTCTGTAATTTCAATATTTCACATTATTTTGTTAGACATGGTTTTGAGTAAATACATGAAAGTAAATGTACAAAACGACATGTAGAGTCGTTTTTTAGTTGTTATAGGTAAATATTCACAACGCCCTTAACTAAATTATATAGTAAGACATTTAGGGTTATAAAATATACATATTATGTTTTCTACTTCATTAACTTTCAATGAACGTGCAAGGAAACTCAAACAAACATCAATTTAATGTTATTGCGGCCTTCCATAGGGAAAGTTTCACTTGTTTTATTGTTATCCCTACAAATATTTCTAGTAGCAATAACATGAAATACTCTCAGTAGTACTGCATTTTTAGTTTCTCTGGAATGGTTTAACAAAGGGTTTCCTTATTTATAAATACATTCCATAAAAGAAGGCTGTGAACTATAAATTTCGTATTCTGTTTGAGAAAATTTTGAGTGAACATACACACAATGCTTTCTTAAAAAATTAAACAGACACTTTCTTGGGGGCTCAAGGGAGAGTTTAAATTACAGTCATCTTACATACAACCAGCGAGAGGGCGTAATAAGGAGTTCGCTTAAAGTGTCACCAAGGGCACTGGTACAACAAGAAAGTGCAATTTACAGAAATCTCATGACCTACTTTACTTATACCTACTATCCTTATATTGGACCTTTTATACACATATTGTAATTTTGTATGTGGGATGAACATTGCTTTGCCTCATTATCAATGCCTTAAAATTAAATGTCAGTTTGTATTTACCTTCAACTGTTAACTTTTATAAATAATGTAATAAAAATGGTAGCTGAGATTTTAATTATTTGAAATTCTGTGACAATATTTCAGATTTTCGAACAAATTTTTGTTGTTGATATAACAAGATCAATCTATTTTATTTAAAAACAGTATTAAAAGATTTCTATTTCAGCCAGTTTACCTCAGTGCCACTTACTTATTCAGGGTCCTGTGCATATTATGCTCCATCGCTGTGCTGTTTAATTTGCCCTAAGCTAGTATGACCAAGTTATCTGGATAATTGATTGAAAATGATCTGGGCTTGATAATTGATACCCGTTAATATCCAGTAAACTTCGACGTCAGCAAAAGTAACATCATCCACCACAAGGCCTATAGCAGTAGAGACAGAATAACGTTTTGCTGCGGACAGCCTCGTTCACCGGAGCCACTAATGTTTCCTCCAGTATGGACATTCTTTCCCTGAGCATGTATGTCTCTAGTCTATCCACTTTGAGATGTTTTTATGTTAGATCTTATTAGTTAGATCTGTTAGTTAGTTATCGAATGTGCGAACTAATTCTACCTACTATTTCAGCAATCAATTATCAATTAAAACATTAAATAATTACTTGTAATATGCCAAATACAGCTCTGCATATTGTTTACTAATTTGTAATGCAAATCTGTAAAATGTTATTCTGCATAATTTCTTTTTATCAATACAGTATCTATTACAGCTATTATGGGCGCATGAAACCATTATTACCCATTTAACTAAATTGACGTATGCGCCACAGTCGCTTGTCAGTTTTGACAAAAGTGTCGTATCATCCGACCAAATATTATATAGACAAATTATTGCAACACAGTTTTGTTTCCAACAATATTTAAAACAATAGCTTTTTGTTTACATTGGTGCTCAAGCATTTGGTCCAATAAAAAAATGCCATTTTATTTTACCGCCTAAATTGTTGGGGAGTTTGTGACTGCCACCAATGGGAGTGGTTTACACAGGTAAGTAACCATGCATAAACGTAGAATCGGTGATCGCGAGAGGGAATTGTTTTTTTAATAGTAAATATTAAATACTATTATAAATAGTATAGTAAATATTATACACATGTGTATAAATTGTTGTTCTTGAATATGTAAATCTTAAACTTTGTATTTACTAGAATAAAATATTCTAATTTATACTTTTAGTTTTATAATTATTATTTTCACCCCTTAAAATATCCCCTGTGACAGGAAATTTCATGAAATTGAGGTTGTGTTTTTTGTGATTCTTGGAAACGATTATTTTATATACTGGCAAATAGGCAATTACTTATCTATACATATTTGATCGGAGGTCGTATCAATATGGCGATACCTATGCTATTTTTACTATAGATCGCTCCTCCCGATCTATTACTATCCTAATTTGATTCTTGGAGTATAGCGTTGTATTTTCAATTATTTTCTAAATATTCTTAGTTTCGCCACTTACTCAACCAAAGACAGAACAAATAAATGGCCACAGCGAATATTATCACTAAAGTTGTGATTTTCAGTTTCTAGTTCCCTAGTATTCACCATTTCAATGTCACGGACTCTCTACCGAGATGAAAATATCTGAATTTATCAATGATTACCCTTCCACATCAAATATCGATGTCTATAAGGTCAGCAAATACCGTTGCACGCCAACAAATTCAGCTCCATCATTCGATTTATTGAATGGCCTTCTCAATCAGGGTCGCTTTCCAATATTTACTCGGAGCGCTTGGGGACCCTCGCCGTACTTAATGCGGTAACGAGCGAAAATGGTCTCCAAACTTAATTACATCCTGCCGGCCAACAATTCTCGATTCAGATTTGCGGTGCAACCGACAGGTTAAAAATTTGATGACTGTATTTCTGCAAGTAGTATATCTACTATATAATAAAGTGGACAAAGCAGTGCAGCATTGAATATCTGTAAATACAGGGTGTCCATTTCTTTATTTCCTAACCGATCAAGATAAAACATAATTATAAGCAACACCATTCCTAGACCACTCGAAGCGCGTTTCACTCATCAGGGGTTCATGAGCATCATCGGGAGGGAAGTCGGTATAAAAAGTAACTAAAAAAGTAACTAAATGTGGGTTGGAACTCCTGTGCAACGGGCGGATGTCTTTTGAAGATAAGAAACTAATAAATCTGTCAATTAAATGTTAACAACGCGTGATTTATTGATGTAGGAGCGATTTAAAAACTGGTTTATAGCGGTTTTCGAGCGGTTCTCAGATACCGGTTTGAGGGGTTTGAGCGGTTTTTCAAAACCGGTCAAACCGCTTAAAAAAACCGGTCAAACCGGTATCTGAGAACCGCTCAAACCGCTCCTACATCAATAAATCACGCGTTGTTAACATTTAATTGACAGATTTATTAGTTTCTTATCTTCAAAAGACATCCGCCCGTTGCACAGGAGTACCAACCCACATTTAGTTATTTTTTATACCAACTTCCCTCCCGATGATGCTCATGAACCCCTGATGAGTGAAACGCGCGTCGAGTGGTCTTGGAATGGTGTTGTTTACCTACTATAATAAATAAATAACTTGGATAAAGGTTTTATGTGGTGTTATATTGACAGTTTATGGCATATTTATCGAATTACTATTGTCCGGGAGACTGAATATTTACTAAGAAAAACTAGATAAAGAAATATTTATTGTATATAAATACAAATGGTTATTTTAAATCTAAATGCACGATTTAGATAAAATTAAAACCTCGAAAATAATTTACCAAACTTCTGATGTACCTTCGTACTACACAAAAAATTTAAATACAACGTAATATTGAAATAACAGTAACCGTAAAACTGAAAGGCGGGCATTAGTTCCGAAACAGCGCTAGCTTTTACTTTTATTGCTGTTATATACATTCGTACTTTCACGAGACGGCCCTTATTATTTGTTCTTTTCAGGCATGAAAATGTATGAAGGGTAAAATTCCATTTCTCATAAAAATTTTACAGTATTTAAGTTATTAGACGACCGGTTTTAATGCGTTAGGACTTACACGTAACAATACTCAGAAACAGCTGAATTTTTTATAAAAAAATTAGATTTCAAAATCGCGTCCTATCAAATAGAATAGAATAGAATAGAATAGGCTCTATTTTTCACTGAGACAATAATACAATTGTATGGGAATAGTCATATTTTCTAAACAGAAACAAACAAATTTCTCTGACAACAAAATGACAGGAATACACAAAATATGGGACCCTACTCCATTAAGCGAGTATGGTATTATAACTGAACACTCCTCACTACCCTTTGCTTCCTCGGCTCGCCGGTCGAGCGCTGCGCTATCTTTATTAGTAGAGTAAAATCGCCAGTCGAACTCGTTTATTTTTAGGGGTAGACATCTATTTATAGAGGCACCAATATTCGCGCTGTAAGATTGAACATGTTATACAAGGTGCTTCTCAGGAAAATATTTTCAATTATACAGGGTGACCCCAAAAAGAGTACTCTGTCCGAAGTGGTTTTTTAAATGGAACACACTATATATTTTTTCATTTTTGCGATTCTCCCGAGGTTGCTAAATATTTGTGGTATATTATTAAATTCGGTTCAGTATTTTCAGAGAAAAAAATAATATTAAAAAAAAATAATTTTGTACTACTGACTTTAAAAATGTATGAAAAGCATGAGAAAAAGTTTGAATTTGAAACAGAGCTATAAATTTATTTTAGAAGGCATAGCTGATATGAACATCTCAGATTTAAATTATACAGAGTGTCCAGAATTAAGGGCCCAAGGGTTAAAATAATATCTACACGCAAATTCGTTACTCTTTTTTACCTGTAAAAGTAAAAATGTTGTTTCATGCAAATCTCTGACTTCAATAATAGAAATATAAAATTTCGTAAATAAGCATTTCACAACGGGAATACTGTACTCATAATCAAATAATGTCCTTTATTTTACTACGCTAGTTCTTGTCTCTGATATTCTATTAAAACATTTTCCCATTAATGCAGCCAAGTTTGCTCAGAACAGCAATTTAGCACTACAATTCATGCTGGATTCCACAGAACTAATTAGTTTAAAGTAATATCGATCCCGGTATTTACTCGCAGCAGCTATTATGATGAAACTCAGTTCACTAATCAGGGTTAGAAATTTGATTGATTAACACCATTCGCACCTGCCACCGCTATAAGACATTATTAAGATAGGGTGCAAAATACGTCGATAAAAACTTACCAAACTGCAATTTATCGAAGATGAAGTTAGAAAGCCACGAAGATTGAGTTAATTATTTATCTAGCTTATGAAAATATTCGACTATTTAATTAATGTACATACAGGCGCTTGGAAATAATATCCAAGATATTGGAGGATGGCCAATGACCAAAGAAAATGGACCTTGTTTAATAATAATAATAATAATAATTATACCGCGAAGATATATAAAATTACATTATGTACTAGTTAGCTAATCAAAACTGCTTGGCTTGTTCTTTCTCGCAAGATTTTTGTCACTAAAGAGGTCCAATAGGTTGCAACAGTTGTCGTGTAGAATTGTCCTAATTAGGCTTATCCGACGCTTTACATTTTTTTGTATCAAAATGCGGGTTAGTTTTCCTGTTGCATTATACGGCATAAGAAATATACGGCTCTGTGGAATTGTAAAGTAGTGGTTGTTATACAAATATACTCATTACTTTGCAGAGTACAATACCATATTTATAAAATACAAAGGAGATGAATAGAGTTCAGAGATTAGCTTTAGCTTTAAAAACGAAATTACAATGTAGCTATATGAAAGGCAGCAGCGGGATTAAAGGTCTCTTCTAGAGTACTTCAGCATTCCGTTATTGCTTGTTTCACTGATATTGTATACTCAAGTGGCCGCTTGCCAGTGTCCCTGCAATATAGTATTGAGTGAAACGGTTCAGGGATTACGATTTTTAATTACTGTCGCAAGCTTATTAACCTTTATTGAAAATATTTTTAACCAGAAGTGCACCTTGACTGCAGCTTAGACACATTTTCTATAACTGGATAAAGCAAAAATAATTATTAAAGAGGCAGACAGTTGATACACTTAGTTTCATGATAAATGTTCTCTTTTCTCTATTCCTCTTCGAAATATTGGTTTCCTTGTATACTGAAAGTTTTTGGAAATAATATAAGACAAAAATAAATACAACTAAAGATGATATAAAACTATTGTTCAATTTCTATTCTATTTACTTCTTCTATTCCATTAAGAATCACTAAAACAACTTCTTTAGTATATCTGTACTAATCAGCGACTAATTTTTGCCGTCAGAGAGAATTATACCAGGCAAAATCTAGATTATCCACTTTTTGTTGACATCCCTTGTATGCAGTAGGTTTAATCTGTTTGTGGTGGGTTAAATTATACAAGTGATTAATCAATAAGCGCGTTGGAAATTTCATTAGTTCATGATCAAAATGGAATTATTATCAGGGACCGTTCATAACCAGTTGGCAAGTGGTAGTTGTGTTACCCCGGCGACTGTCATCCAGGTTTGATTTATCTCGTGATAAACTAAAGTTAAATCAAGTAAGGTTTGCTTTTATAAGCAGATTTATTTTACATCTGACTGAATGACAAGAAAGAGAAAATTAATGGGTGGAACTTTTCTTATTGTTGAAAAAGTTCAGAAGCAATTAAGTTAAATGTTTTTATAGTATGCTTGGACAGAAATTGACTAGTTTAAACTGTATAATGGGTTATACATACCCCATAATAATTGCTATATAATTGCTTGGGGGGGAATAACTAATAACCACCTGCGACACCTTGAAACAACACAAAAATGGATTATCAAAGTAATACTTAATAAAAACTATACTTACCCCAGTAACAGCTTATTTCAAGAATCACAGCTTATGGATATCCGCCAAATATTCTTTTTATCACTAGCTATATATCAGCGCAGAACTTTTGGTTACAAGAATCAAATTTTACATCAATATTCCACAAGATATAAGGAAAACTCAATTTTAGTTCCCAGAATGTATAAGACCGCAGGTCAAAGAAGTCATACTTATCTCGCTCCTAGGGTGTACAGTGTCATACCTAGTGAGTACAAGACATTGAGTATGCCTATGTTTAAATATAAAATAAAAAAATGGATATTACAGGTTCCAAGAAATGAATTTGCGCAATGGATAGATACAAAAAATGAATATGAAAAAAAGGGAAATAACAAAATTATGAAACTCTCCTCTTAGTTCTTAGCTTTTACTATTTTACTGTTTTGGTTTGTATTGGGTTATTTTACTTTAGGTAATTTTATATATATATTTTAATATTGTTATTATGTTATCTGTTTTTGACATCAATTTTATCAATTTTATCGATTTTATCCAATTTAACAATATAACAACAATAATTTAACAAATATGGAAAGATATGAAGTATCCACGTACAAGTTTTTCTTTTGTGGATTATTGATTTCTTCGCCAACAACTTAGAATTAATTAATTAATTAAGTAATTATTGAACTAGAATTTGGCTTTAATAGATATATTTTATTTTTAAACTACTATACAGTTTTATATAGCTAACTAAGTCTTTACTATTATTTCGTATACTGCAGTGTAAACTCTCTGGTGAATAAATTTTATTATTATTATTATTATTATTATTATTATATAAGGGCTATGGTTTAAGTCCAGTATAATAGACCAGTCAGTTGGTCTATTATACTGGACTTAATTGGATTACTGGACATAAAATTGGGTTATTTTATTTCTTGACTGTGAAAATGAGAGCGTTGTGATGCCGAAATGAATCTATCGATTCATCTGTAAAGGTTGATTAATGTGGTGTGGTCTCATCCATAGTTAGTTGTGTACATAACCCTTATTACACATTTAATTACCAGTACGTTATACATAATTATTTAACTTTATCAAATATCCACCTGTGTCAAAATATTAAATTTGAGATGTGAGTCTACTGTTATTAAATAAAATAAATTTGTTCGCTGGCGCTACAGTTCCACACCGTTTACCCCAAACCGATATATTTAACATCTCAACAGAGAGTGACTGGGAACTAGAAAGCTCTGTTTGATATTCCCTCTATAGCCAAAGGATCATCTAAAGAATATCATCGTCTCGTTAAATTGTCTATATCAAAAGAATGAAATTTAAATTGGAAATGTAAGTAAAATTATATTTTGGTGCCGGCTTACCGTAACAAGCTCCCGCTTCACTCAGAACGTCGATGTTTCATTACGTTAAATTGGCAATTGGCTCCGGTATTCTGT
Source organism: Pogonocherus hispidulus (assembly GCA_963924545.1). Taxonomy (NCBI): domain Eukaryota; kingdom Metazoa; phylum Arthropoda; class Insecta; order Coleoptera; family Cerambycidae; genus Pogonocherus; species Pogonocherus hispidulus. The sequence continues at coordinate 9,803,328 of OZ004699.1, forward strand.
TTCATATGCATGTTAAAGCCACGTCATTAAATTTGTTTGAATTTTCAATGCGATGGGCTTATTTGAAAGTATCGACTTTTCATCTGAAATAATGGACTCTTCAGCTGAAAGGAGGGTCATTATTTTCCCTCCTTTTAATTGAAGAGTTAAAATAACACAGCCCGGGTTTTTACTCATTGAAAAAATAACAGACGTTTATTATGACTGGTTTGCTGTATTCTGCCAATCTATAGAAGACCCTGTAACCTACAACCCTCCTCTTAACAATACGGTAGGAGAAACGATGGTGTATTGTTTTATCAAACGAATTGCATACACTTTTCAAAATAATCGTTACACACTACAGCTGAATTACAGCTGAAGTAAAAGCATATGATGTTACAGTGGAAATTGAATAAAAAACATATTCAGCCTTATTATTAATAAAACTTAGAATGTTCTAAGACGTGACTAGAATGTAATTAATGAAAACTGCATTAATAATAACATTTAAATGCATGTTAACGCTAGAATGATGTTAAATCACTAGTTATCAGTTTGGGTCTGTTTTACAATAAGTTAAAGTTAACCAAAAGTTTTGCTACCAAAAATGGCTGCAGTTTTTCTTTTCCCTCCCAATCAACAGATGGAGAACGTTTTTCTGAAATATTAAATAATTTAATGCGAAATTTTCCGTATTTATATGTCAGTAACCTCAATAATTATATAAAATTTTATTATGGCATGGTAATGCAATTCATTAGGGAGGTTTTGAACTCCTTAAATTTTAGCACGTCGTTATCGTTATTCTGAGCATGTGCAGTTCCAAAAAGAGTATCAGTTTTTTGGCACTGCGCGTGCTCAGTATAACTATTGCGATAACGATAAGGTAAAAATTTAAGGTGTTCAAAATCTCCCTATTATAAAAGGCAAAGTTAATGCTTATCAAGGGCGGATTTACCATGAATTCAAATTTTACATTAGCAAAAAGCAAAAACGTAATTAGTTAAAAAAATATAAACGTACTTCTCTTAAGGATATTTTATTACACACTTCTATTTGTTATTTCATGTTTGTCCAAAGAAAAACATGAACCTATTGTACCTATCTAAATGCACAGATAATTTATAATTTCACAACATTTTTTAAAAATGTGGTTCTTTGAGATACTCGCCCATGTTGAAAAGCTAAATCCGCCCTTGATTGCTTATTAACACAAAACAGTCCTGACACAAGACACTTGTCAGTCTTGTCACTTTGCGTAAATGTTTGTAAATGCAGGTTAGATTTATTGCAGTGAAATTAGCTCTATGTATAAAATGAGATGTTGTAACATTAACTTTTTATTTAGCATGCTATTAGTTATTTGTCTATAAATATTTAATTATTAATATGAACTACTTAGATTGATTTAAGAATGCGGTTAGTGGTCATTAGTAAACTTGATGTTATTGTGATTATTATTAATATGGGTGATTGTGTATGGTTAATACAAATTAAAAACTTTACTGTGTTATATATATATATAACTATATTCTCAGCTCCTGTTTAACTGAAAGTTCGTTGGATGCAATTCCCAGGGACAAGAACACAAGTTCCCTTTGAAATATATGAATTATTAAAATAGTATATTCGGTTGCACTGCTGAATTATAATGAGAATATCCTTGTCTCCATGTTTGTTGAGTTTCATAGTGAATCTATTTCGATTTAAAAATAAATGAATTCGTCTTTTTGAAACAGAAACTCTTAACTATTGATAAGAATTGTTACCAAGGGAAACTAGTATTATCTGGATAAGTACTATACCTAAATACACAGTGTGCCTAAACAGAATATCATTCCGGGAAAGATGCAGATGCTTGCCAGAGAATAGATTAATTTAAATACATATTTTATGTACACAGCTGGCAAGTCAAAGCGTTGATATTGGAATGTATATATTGAAAGAGGCTTATGATTTGAAAATGGATAATCGAAGCATTGATTTGTGGATTACATGGAGAAATGCGTATAGAAGAACATTTCCAAATGTAATTTCTAATACAAACACATTTTTAAAAGTTAAAAAATCAGCTTCCTATTTTCGTTAAAAGAGATTAGTCAATAAAAAATATAAGAAACCGAGGAACCGATAAACAAGGTCAGCAGAAATTATTCTGGGAGAATTCAATTTCAATTTATATATTCATAACGTCGACTTGACCACAAACCCTATATGATTTTATTCTTTCCGAAATTTTCTTGACAAGTCTAAAGTCAAGACCAGAATTAAGCAAACTGGAATGACCTCGCCGATCTGATAGATCGCGGTGATGCATGGGCGTGCGTATTCTGTTTTACCATTGGGCACATTTAAGTTAATATATACTCGTATACTATTCTATAGAATACTTCTAGTATATATTAACTGAAATATGCCCAGTGGTAAAAAAATACAAATCTAAAAATGTCTAGCTAATATAGACATTTTTAGATTTGGCATTAGGTGAAAAATTATTTGCTTTAGGTACCTATTATCAATTTATATACAATTTTTACCATTAAGAAACGCGCGCGAAATAACCCAACATCACGCCACTGTTTCCCTACTACCTCGAGCGCAGTCGCTTATTGGTTCCTGATTCGACCAATCAACGTCGTTGAAGCTCAGAGAAAAGAAAGCGTAAATGCAAGAATATGTATGTTAAATAAGAATGAACAGCTTGCCGTCAACTTTACGACTTTCGCAGTTGCCACATATTGGGAAATTCCTTGATATTATCACAAATATAAAGATATATATCTTTATACTTGTGATATTATTAAGTAAAAGACAAATTAAACATTGTGTTTGCTTTAATAAAGTACAATAGGGATAAGGGACGTTAAAGAGAAGTAAAAAAAATGGGTAAATAGGTAATTAATACGTTTCCTGTTTTAAATAAGAATACTTTAGAAATAAATGTGACAACACAGATCTATTCTTTTTCCGGTCATTGCACTTTGCTTAATTCTGGTCTTGACTGTAGATACCGTATAATTAGGTGCTGAGATTTCTAATAATTGATTTATTTACAGCAACGGCTAGTTAGTAGGCATGATATCGGGATGAATTTTTAATATTCCTCTATCTGAGAAGTTTCCCAATTAACGCCTACACACTGTCTCATCCATCTCGTGTTTGGCTGCGTTACATCTTGTTAATAAGTAATATTTAATTCAAGTCTTCCGCAACGTGCTCCGAGCCCACCTTCCTACACTTCCGGGCGTTGCCGGGCAACCGCGTTACGTATTGTCTGGAGGGCCTTCCCCTAATTGTCCCGAGCCGTCCCCTGCCTACAGATGGCGCGCAGCATCGTTTACGACACTTTCATGTTTGTTTCGGCGTGTTGGCCGCATCGAGTTTTTCAGGACGGCCTTCATTAGCGACAAACTTTGTCCCTTTGCATGGAAATTTTAATGAGGATTTCAAACGATTTGTTTGTTCGTTTCATATGGTTCCGGTGGCTGCGTGGTGGCTTCCCTTTGCAGAATGATAAACTGAGAGAGATAGTATGAGGACCTAATTATGTAGGGTCACTATATAAAATAACTTCCTTGTAATCAGGAGTGGGATTTGTCTTCGTCCAATGGTGGCGATTGTTGTTTTTCGAATGCAACTTTTGTACCAGCTTGATTTCAAACTGAATTAGGTATAAATAGCTGCTAATTACCATACATTTTTAATTTGAAATTGATAAGTATTTAATATTTTCATATTTAAAATGTTGATTTTGATGTACTTTGTATTATGATTTGTTTGATTGTACCGTTTTTAAGATTTATTTCTTTTTGAAAAAATTTGAGCTTTGCAGGCTTTTACGATATACATATTTAAAACTTTCAAAATCAACTCAATATATTTATACAGGATTATTCAGAACTTATCTCTAAAACTTTGAGGATATGTGCATCCTTAAATAAGAAATTGATATCACCAAAAAAATGTATAATAAAAGTCTTTGGATTTCCTGTAAACAATGTTAAAAGTTATACCATTATAAAGGACTACGTAGATGGGCAACTGTACTTCAACGACATCTGATATACCACATTCCTACATAAAAAAAGTAAACAAGTTTTTGTACCTGGAAGGCCTGGTCAAGACCGAGCAAATAGAGTTGGAGTGGGGATAATATCTCTATTGTATATCTGTGTCGCTCTCTCAGTGCCGGTGTTTTATTTATCGTAGGAGTGTTAAACTTTAAAATTTTCAAAATGGCTCATGTGTACAGTAATACTGAGTTAATGGACATGATTCTTATTTATGGTGAAGTTGGACAAAATGCAGTGGCAGCTTCACGCTTGTATGCGGATCTATTTCTCAATCGACACACGCCAAATTATGCAACTTTTACGGCAGTGGTACAACGTGGCCGTGATACTGGTAATTTACGTGCAATTCATGGACGAGATGGTGGCCCGGGGCGACCACAACGTATTTTAGCAGCTGAAGAACAAGTATTGAATCTGGTCCGTGAAAATCCGCGAATAAATACAAGTCAGATCACTAGGCAGGTGCCTGGGGTATCCCAATCAACGGCGTGGCGCTTATTACATGAAGCTCAGTTTTACCCGTATCATATTCAGCGTGTTTAAGCACTGTTACCAGCGGATTATCAATTACGAGTTTTTGTGAGTGGTTGTTGCAGCAAAATGCTGAAAATCCCCAATTTACTGCTGATGGACAAAATTTCGAACAGCTTTTGTAACAAGGTATGTGCAAATTTTTTATAAATTTTTTATAAAATTTTGTAAAAAAATTAAATGTTTCTAATACCTAGTAATCAAGTAGCGCAATTCTTCAAAATTAGTGTAACAAAATTTTAATCATTTTAAAGACACGTCACTTTGGTCACATCTATCTATCTTTCAGTTTATTTTATAGTAAAAACAATGCAAAGCTTTTTTGCGCCGGGTGTCGGTATACTTTCAGAACTTTCGAAGTATTATTCGTGCTATATGTGACATGGCCAGTTTGTATTGTCAGTCCCAAGGTCACTCCATTACAGTGGACCAGTATCCAGCGGCGTGCAATAAAAAATTTTTAAATAGTTTTCAGAACCCGCCAAAAAATTTTTTTTGCACTACCACATTTCTACATGTATGTTGAACATCCCCAAATTTTATTATGGATAAGTTTTGAATAATACTGTATATGCCTGAGAGGACGTTTTCCTTAAATCTGTAAAAATACCTATGGTATTTCATTTTAGAAAAGATGGGAACCCTTTTTTGGAGGATCCTGTATAAATTCATTCCAGTTTCGTTTGAGATTACACCACCTGTAAAATAATAAAAACATGAAACCAGAAGTAGTCAAAATAAAAATTGAAAATGGAGGTATCAAGGCAAAGTTCTAAAGATTGCCCCAAAAAACCACTGTATAAATATGCAATAAAAACAAATATTTATATCTTTTTTTATATAGGAATTAAACCAAAAAGTAAACTAAGAGTTAAATTACTAATGAAATTATCAAATATTATGGTCAAATAAACTTTTTAATTTTTCTCGTTAGCTATCATTCCCAGGTATGCAAAGAAATAACCTTATTATGGTTAAGATATGTCAAAAATAACTACTGTGCGTCCAATATGCACCCCCCAACATCGAATTACAACGGCATATCTTCATATAACCTAAACTTATTTTCTTTAATACATTTTTCTTTTTTATAGTTGTACATCTTTTAAATAATAAAATATTAAACAAATATCTACCATTACATTAAAAAGTAATTATTTTTGGTCACATATATACAAACCACCTGCCACACATGTGCCTGAAGACGCCGAAAGCTGAAAGTATCTTACATTAGGCTAAATTCTGTAATATTATAAATGATATTTTGAATTATGTCTAAATAAAAAAAATATATAATAAAATTTTAAAGAAATGAAACACTTAACCTAGCTTTATTCTAAACGTTTCCGCAGTCAACCATCGACTCGTCGTCAGTAGAAGTTTCTATGATCAAAAATTGTCAGATTGGCATTTTTAATTCAAATAATCACATGCACTGCTCAGTATGTTATTATTAATTTTTCACTATTAACATAAACTTCGAAACCCTATTGTAATATTCGAAATTTAAATTAGGTACAATTTTTGGTCTGAAGTACAGCTCGTGTATTACCTATATTTTTTATAAAAGCATTTTTCTGTTTTATATAACATCCTTTAAAAACATCAAATGAAATATTCAATTTCCAATACAAATGTATACATATTTACGGCGTTTCAAGAACAAAGCTTTGTAATTCATTCATTTTATTAATTAGAAGTTTTTATTGTCTGACACGGCTTTGAAATAAAATAAGAACGTTATTTTATGACGACTTTGATCTTCTTATTTTGTTGTATTCAATTAGCATCATTGACACAAATGAAATAAGTATATTTAATTAATTCACAAAAAGAAAGCCTGTAACCTAATTAGACGGTTATATCATCTGGTAAACAAAACAACAATTTTATATTTAGATTTTGCAACAGAGTTGGGTTGTATATTTAAAATATACGGTGAGATTGTGATGTCCCGCATAAAATCAATAAAATGCAAAATAGCTACTCTTGAAAAAAATAGCTAACGTCAATTTTGAAAGCTAGTGAAACACGTCAATTTTTATTTTTAAAATGCAATGTTTTTATGTAAATATCTTACCATCCCTCTCAACCCCCCCGGAGAGGTAACAACCCCTTACAATTTTTTAAATGGAAACAGGGGTTGTCCAACACTTGTCAAAGGAAATTTATTGCTCTATCCAACGACGTATTTTCTTAATTAAAAGAATATTATGCAACAACTCTAAAATGAACCGAAACAACTTGCAGAAACAAAAATAACTTTCAGTAGGTGTTCGAAGTGCTCTACACTAACTTCTTGACAATATGCTAGTCTACTTTCAAATTCTGAATGCGCTGTGAACAACCTCTGGAGTTATACTTCTTATTATTGTTTGAATTTTATCTTTTAATTAAAGAAATTTGTATGTTTAAGTTTTATCAAAAATGTTGTTTTCATTAAACGTTTATTGTCTCACAAACTAATGATCCAGATGTGACAAGCACATCCCCTGTTTCATTTGAAAAATTGTAAGGGGTTGTAATCGCTTCAGGGGGTTGAAAGAGATGGAAAATAAAAATTACATACAAAATTACATAAAAATTGACGTGTTTCAGGATTTTTTTAAAAGTAGCTATTTTGCATTTTATTAAATTTTTGCACATTACAATCTCACTGTACACGTAGATAAACATATGGCAGGTATAATGCGTCTCTCCCTTGGCACTATAATTACTGGTTACAAACCATATGATAATTTCAGCCTTACACAAAATTCAACAAAGCCACCAGGGATTAAGGTCTTCCGTGTTTTCGTTTACGTTTGCGTTCATGACTGTTGGGTATAGTCTACTAAATAAGCTTTTCACGATTTTCTTAAGTTATTCAAATTAAGTGGGCTCTTTATTACATTCTCATACTGAGTACTGCAAAATAATGGGAATACAGCGAAAGTATACATAGTTTAAAATATTTGAGACTTAGTAGAGTCAGTTTGAATAAATAATACAGGAAGCAGAATTTACCAAGATTTATAGCAATAAAAAATGTCAACACAAAAAAGATATTCTGTATTAAGTGAATTGTTTGAATTTTCCACTGTGATAATTTCAGTTTTTTTTAGATTAAATGATGTTTCAAAAACCAACAAACCAACCACGGTTTATTTTTACCGTTTTTATTATAATTTTTACTTTAATATAAACACAAATTCCTAAGATTCCACTTTACTGCATTGCTACTACCTACACTTTCAAGAATTGCCCCAAAGGGACAGAGGCTTATTTTCAACGTTTTTTATAATAATTTTTAATTTAATATAAACATATACTCCTAAGATTCCGCTTTACTACATTGCTGCTACCTATACTTTCAAGAATAACGGCTTCATCGATAGAAAAAGTTTTCAGACTTTTCCGGACAACTGAGATTGTACCGAAAACTAAAGTCCTAAATTCAGAATATTCGGTTCATCGTCCAACAGGGGAACATCAGAAAGATCTTTAACTGCATGAGGAACTTCTCAGGAGACGTAATAGAAGTTATAAGGTAAAAAAATATGGTTATGTTCTCTTAATTAACATTTTACTAGGATCATTTCTGAGATGCACAAATTTGTGCTATATTTTTTATCTTTGTTGAATATTGGAAGGGATATGTTTTCAAAAATGTTACTGCAAAGTGTATAAAGATATTCAAAATCATAAACTTTTAACATACAAAATGATACATTTCTATTATAAGTGTATGTAGTATGTCATTTGGTTCATCAAACTGTGTTTTTGTTTTTTATAATCACATTTAGTTTCCGAAAATTTTACGTTGGTAATAATTTCCACAATTTAAACGAATTTATAATTATTTGTTATTACATCATTCTACTTATCTATTTTCAGACAAAACTCCAATATGTTAAAAGCATATGACTGACGTTGCATTGGGAATTCATTAAAACTTAATGATTTGTAACTGATACGTGATGCATATTCCAGTTTTCTGTTTTAATAAAGGGACATGCACGCGATTCAGACCGCTGAGGCATAATGTTAAGTCTACATCAACCCAGCATAGCTTGGAAGCCAAACTAAGGAATTCCTTTTGTTAATTAAATAATAGTTTGGTAATCGCCTACCCTGTGGGAGTAAATTTAATGATGTTCTAACTGCATCACGAGGAGAGATGGAGATGTGCGGTATTATAGAGATTTCTATCTCTTGGTTGGGATTAATCAAGAATAGTCGAAAATCCTCACTACAGGGTTTCCTTACAATAATGGATTATGAAGAGTCGTGCCATCTTCACGGTTTTAATTGATAATTATAAAACTATCAAACCGATTAAATTCGTTTCTTTAAATAGAAGAAAGAAGACTGAACTCGATGGTAGATTGCCGACTTACCACATGTTATGTTGCAAAAAAATAAACGTAATTCCACATTTTCAACATTTACCACAACTGCTTATAAAACTCGTAACTTTTTTGCTTTACTAATTTTAAAATTCGTTTTAATATACAGGGTTATTCAGAACTTATCTCTAAAACTTTGAGGATATGTGCATCCTTAAATAAGAAATCGATATCACCAAAAAAATTTATAATAAAAGTCTTAGGATTTCCTGTAAATAATGTTTTAAAGTTATACCATTATAAAGGACTACGTAGATGGGCAACTGTACTTCACTTCAACGACATCTGATATACCACAGTAAAAAACAGTAAACAAGTTTTTTGTACCTGGAACGCCTGGTTAAGACCGAGCGAATCGAGTAGGAGTGGGGATAATATCTCTATTGTCTATCAGTCATCTCATTCATCAGTCTATGTGTGTCGTTCTCGCAGTGCGGGTGTTTTATTTATCGTAGGAGTGTTAAACTGTAAAATTTTCAAAATGGCTCATGTGTACAGTAATGCTGAGTTAATCGACATGATTCTTATTTATGGGGAAGTTGAACAAAATTCATTGGCAGCTTCGCGCTTGTATGCGGAACGATTTCCCAATCGACACACCGACACATCGACAGTTAGGTTTTGTGAGTGGTTGTTGTAGCAAAAAGCTGAAAATCCCCAATTTACTGCTGATGTACTAGTTACAGATGAAGCTTTGTTTACTCGAAATGGAATACAGAACATTCACAATACACACGTTTGGGCACTCGAAAATCCGCACGCAATTCAACGAAATCACTTCCAACACCGTTTTTCGAACAGCTTTTGTAACAAGGTATGTGCAATTTTTTTATAAATTTGTAGCATGTTTCTAGTACCTAGTAATCAAGTAGCGAAATTCTTCAAAATTAGTGTAACAAAATTTTATTCATTTTAAAGACACGTCACTTTGGTCACATCTATCTATCTTTAAGTTTATTTTGAAGTAAAAACGCTGCAAATCTTTTTTGCGCCGGGTGTCGGTATACTTTCAGAACTTCCGGAGTTTTTTTCGTGCTAGCCACTTTGCCGGTTTCTTTCGTGTTAGCTAGTTTGCATTGTCAGTCCCAAGGTCACTCCATTACAGTGGACCAGTATCCAGCGGCGTGCAATGAAAAATTTTTAAATAGTTTTCAGAAGCAGCCAAAAAAATTTTTTTTGCATTACCACATTTCTACATGTATATTGAACATCCCCAAATTTTATTATGGATAGGTTCTGAATAACACTGTATTTATTCACTTACATGAAGAACGAAATCTGTTGTTGCCCATTAATTTTGATGAGTCTTTTCGAGGAAATTGGTAGGAATTTACTCCGTTAATCTGTAAACCAATGATTGAGGTATCTCCAAACAAAACGTATTCGATGATGGTAATATTTTTGAAGCATTCGTTGCCGCTTCCCATTAATTTTTCCTCCATTTTTCTGTCATTCATGACGTTGAACATAGAATCAAGAATTCCATTTTCTAAGTAGAGTTTAACGGATTCGCGGTTCAAATAAATTCCGCTGACTAAGATAATAAAATGCCACGAAAACTATTAAATTCCTTAGGAAACATTCGCGTCAATGGTATTACGTTTGAGGAATTTTTCTATCAGGATCTAGACTGCTAAATTAATGGCGAAAAATATTCCCTGAAAACTATTCCAGTTTATAGACTATTCTCTTCTGAGTAGCCCCAGGCTTATCAAAGAGCAACAGCAGCCATCTGAGCCACGGGGCGCATCAGAAAACATACCGTGGGACGTCGCAATTCCCAAGCACTCTGACATTCGACGTCAACATACGCGACCGGATAAATTAGAGCAGGGAATACACTCGCACAAGCACTGAGCTTTAAATAAAAGTGTCGGCCGCAGCCCCTTGGATTTGTTGCTGGTTGTATCTTTTTTGTAAGGAATGAATCCAAGCATTTTCCGGGAAATCAATTTACAAAATGGATCCTTTCAGAAACTGTTCTTATATATGTGGGGCGCGTTTAAATTCTCCCTTCTCCTTACTTGTGAACTAATTGGATTAGGAATTTGGACGAAATATACAGGGTGGTTCAGCTAACACGTTCATTAAAGGTTTAAGCACTTCTCATTGGAATATTTTTTTGAAAGTTTGGATACGGGGGTTTTCCAGAAAGTTCTATTCATCTGAAGTGTTTCCGTTATTCTGGCACTTCCGGTTATACCGGAAATGGCTGTCAACTCTCTTATATTAAATGGAATTACCCTATATTTATTACATTTTTGATTTCTACGCTAAAATTAACGTTTTTTTCTATACGAGAAATTCATAGTTTTTAGGTATTTTCATTTTTTTGGAAGCTTGTTCAATATTCATATATGTGAAGACCCTATATACAGGGTGTTAGTTAAACATGCGGCAAAAATTCAAGAGGTTATTCCTTGGACTATTCTAAGGATATTTTACACTTTGATGATTTTTGAAAAAGCGCTTTGTTGCGAAGATATAGGGCGAAAAAAATTTTCAACAAATAACAATTTTGGTATTTTTCACATTATTAATGAAGGTGAAATAAAAGTATGGCGTACTACATTGGAAGTATCAAGTAAAAGACATGTAAGAATAAAGGAGTTGTTTTTTCTTACCAACATCCCGTGATACTTCAGAGTGATTATTTTGTATGTTTTTGTATGTTGTGTTTTTGTAGTTTGTATGTGTCGCATTTGTTAAGGTTGATTGACGTTGATGTGTAAACGGTTGTTAGTGAAGTCCTATATCATGGCTCGCTATACGAATGCCGAGATGACTTGACATGCATTTTATTTATTTATTTATTTATTTTGTTTTGTTTGTTTTATTTATTTATTCATTTGTAAAGATCGGTTTCAACATCAGTTCTCGTTGAACATTTGGGTTGGAATTGAGGGTGACTCGCTAATTGGACCGGTTTTTCTACCAGGAAGACTTACCGGCGAAGTATACCGCAACTTTTTGGAACAAACGCTACCTCAGTATTTGAAGGGTGTACCATTGGCTACAAGACAAGCAATGTGGTTTATGCATGATGGTGCACCACCTCATTTTAGTGTAGTTGCTCGAGAGTTTTTAACAGCAACATACGGAGATCGCTGGATTGGTCGAGGTGGACCTCACGTATGGCCTGCTCGATCCCTGGACTTAAACCCCCTGGATTATTTCCTATGGGGCCATATAAAGTCATTAGTTTATACTAGGCCAGTGGAAGATGGGGACGATTTAAGAGATCGGATAATTGCTGGGTGTAACTCAATAAGAAACGACCCTGGTGTTTTTTAAAGAGTTCGGGAGTCTATGAGGAGAAGATTGGATGATTGCATCCGAGCTGGAGGTAGCCATTTTGAACAATTCTTGTAGGTTCAGAAATGTTACATGTAATTTTTAGTAATAAATTGTTATTTGTTGAAAATTTTTTTCGCCCTATATCTTCGCAACAAAGCGCTTTTTCAAAAATCATCAAAGGAGAAAATATCCTTAGAATAGTCCAAGGAATAACCTCTTGAATTTTTGCCGCATGTTTAACTAACACCCTGTATATATAAGTAATCTATGTTTTGAGATTGAAAATATTTTCTTATTACAATAATATTAAAATTAAGGAAATAAGTTTCACTTAAATGATGAACAGATAAACTTTTGGCAATAGTGCAAGAAGTAGAACTCAGCCTATACATCAGGAAGCAGATAATAACCAAATAAATTGAAGATCCACCAGTGAGACTTTTTAAAATATCGGAAAGCATTTCTTTCAAGCTCTTATTCATTATAGTATTACAAGTGTATCGGCAGCAATTCCAAATTTTTTCCACTTTTCACAATTCCCCCATATGAAATGTAAAATGCAAGTACTTTCTCCTTAAAGTAAAGTACCCCGTCCGTCTAGAAATTCGTTTTAAAGTAGGTATTTAAAAATATTTTGCCCAAACTAAATCATAAACTTTTAATAGTTTGAACTTTTAATTCCTTCCTGAGAATGAAGGGAGGAACTTTAGCAGCCCACGTAATGCAGGGGCAAGGATCTTTTAAACCTTGTTAGCTGTGGCGAGCTTATTGCTTGCGAACAGCCATTAACTTTTCCTTATTGAAGGTAATCTTATTAAATATTAAACAATTGTGGTCTGTTTCTGTTCATTTTGGTGTTATTTATAAATAATTCTTTGTTAATAAACATGAAGATGTATGGGAATGCCTGGATTAATAAATACACTGCGCCAATAAATTAAAGGAGCACTAAGAAAAATAAAGTGGATACTCGAAGCGGTTGGTTCTTTATGAAACATCGTGAAAATAATTATTTTGAAAAAAACATTGATCTCATTTAGATGTTCCAAGAAATATATAGAAAACACTCTATATACTAGTATTTCGGCTTATTAGGCCTTTTTCAATAGAGTAAATGTCTATTACTATACATTTCCAAGGTCATTTTCGTTATTTATTTGTTTACGAGTTTACCTACCCCCGATTTATCCTACCATCTGGTAAAGCCCAAGTTTTTATTACCTTTTCTAAGAAAGGCGAGTGTGTAAAATCTATCTGATCATTCGTAGTACACGGATTTATAATTAAAGATTTAATTTCTAATTGTTCTAACAGATCTAAGCGCTTTCCTTTCTTTTCACGATGCAGTACCTTTAAATTTTTCTGATATATAAAATGATTGTTTTCTATGCAATGCGTGGAAAATCCTGAATTTTTTGCATCTAGAAAAAGAAGGCATCTATAGTTATATTAATCACTTCCCAGGTTATAGCGAAAAAATAGCTCGCAGAATAGAACTAAACGGGTGTAAACCAATTAGTGTCAACAAGCGTACTATTGGGAGGACTTTGCTAAACAACAAAGAAAGGGTTCATAAATTAAAACAATCGGGGGTATACCAAATTAACTGCGCGGATTGTAATGCCGTGTATGTGGGTCAAACCGATAGAAGTATTGAAACTAGAGTAAAAGAACATAAAAAATCCATATTAAATAACGCAAAAAATTCAGGATTTTCCACGCATTGCATAGAAAACAATCATTTTATAGATCAGAAAAATGTAAAGGTACTGACTGCATCGTGAAAAGAAAGGAAAGCGCTTAGATCTGTTAGAACAATTAGAAATTAAAAAATCTTTAATTATAAATCCGTGTACTACCAATGATCAGATAGATTTTACACTCTCGCCCTTCTTAGAAAAGGTAATAAAAACTAGGGCTTTACCAAATGGTAATCGGGGGTAGGTAAACTCGTAAACAAATAAATAACGAAAACGCGCTTGGAAATGTTTAGTAATAGACATTTACTCTATTGAAAAAGGCCTAGCAAGCCGAAATACTAGTATATAGAGTGTTTTCTATATATTTCTTGGAACATCTAAATGAAATCAATGTTTTTTTCAAAACAATTACCAAGAAAAATGTAATTTTCTTTATAGGGTCAACATACCACAAGAGGTTATCCATAAGTTGATTGAAGTATGTCTCGTAGGTGTCAGGCTGTGGTTTAATCTCGTGTACACCCTGTATAGGTATGGGAATGTAATTGTTCTGAGTTATCTTCCCAGAAATGGCCCGCCTTTATAGAGAAGCCCTGTGTAATATTCAGTCTAAAAGTCTGTCTATTTAAATAAAGTTACGCTGTTTTAACAGAGTATCAGGCTATATACGAATAACAGGATCTGGAAACGTTCAAATTCGAATGCTGGGGATATAGCAAATCATTTGTCGCTCACTTTAACTCGATTTCAATTGAGTCACGAATGCGGTTGAAATTTTTAAGCGAGTGCTGCGAACGCCTGAACGTTTTCCGTGTTATGAAATGATCTGTATGGAAATTGACACGAGGCGTACTTCCCTCTGCACGGATATATTAAATGGAAATTCGCGAAATCGATTTAGAAGAATAATACGGTGGGTGAAATTTTAGAAAAATATGACCCATCTGGCAGCGCGCCCAGACATCTGCAAATATAATAGAATTTTAGCTTTCTACATCTTATAAGGAGTATAAATTATGTGTATAGATATAGAAACTTCTAGTAAAATAAATTTGAAAATTTATAAAATAATAGTCATAGACTGGCGTAAAAATAAGAAACGTGCCTGGCAGTGGGGAGGGTATATTAGTATTTTGTCCATCGTACTAGCGCCTAGAACGACTGCAGTTGGTAAACCACCAGTATTGTAATATTGAAGGAAACGTCATTAGTTAAGAGGACAACCTATTATAACTCATGTTAATATCTTACATTAATATGTGTTAGGTATGTTTCCATCCTAGACTCACAGATTACTCGCCAATTTTACCAACACATGTCTCATAGCAAGATTTATATGAGTCAACAATTTGATTTACTCAACTCGTAGATCAAATTGTTGACTCATATAAATTTTGAAGCTTAGAATAGCTTTTATTTGTTTAGTACCAAAGTCTTGAATACGTCACGGATACTGTCAAAAAATCTGTGGGGTGCAACCATGAAATAATTTGATATTTGCATCTTGAAGAAGATATTGTTACCAAATCGCCTACAATGTCTTTGCTAAATCTATTTTTTCCTCAGCCTTAGGAAAATTGTACATAATCTGGCAACACCGCCTCTGAGGTGCCAGGAACTACCCCCCAAGGGCGAAGTCTCAACCCTCTAGGCCTTTAAATAAGGGGAATTTGTCCAGATTTTCTGGACAGCACCATTGGTACTTATCGAGTACCCCTCCTATAACTTGGCTGTCGATCATTTATTGAACTGCCCTGATATGTGGATTATTCGTTAATGTTTGATGGAAATTTCTACAAGGATCTAAACGCCTAGTTCGTATATAAAGGCCGTGGCGTGCAAGTGAAGAAGTCAGTCTTAATAGGACAGCGATCAAGAGCGAACAAACGATATTTAAGTGAAATAACTGTAATTTTCGAAGTGTTTTCGGTGTGTATTTAATTAAATATTTTACACGAAATTTTGTGTTGGGTTCGCAGTGTTAAATAAAGGTTTTAAAACCCCGGGCAGACTAACAATATTATAGATATATGTCTCGAACTCAATTTTTGGTTAAATATATATTATATATTTTTGGTTAATATGTGTATATTCACAAATGATTTTAAATTGCAAATTTAAAGGATAATTCGAAAACAAAAAAAAATAACCAAAATATATTAGTGTCATCTTTTTTACTTGAAAATTGAGAGGAAAATTGTATATTTTTATGTCACACTGTGTAAGTAAGATTTTCCATTCTATATCTATATTGTACGCGTAATGTTCAGTTTCTCGAACCAGTACTCGGGCTTCCGCCTAGTTAGGTATGTAACAAGGTCTATTGGAAACTGGATCAAAGAAAGATCAGAGGAAGAATGGTCGAACGGGACTGGACTGCGACAAGCCAGGCTCTTAATTGAAGGGCCTTGGTCGAACGCAACTCGGTCAATACTTGCGCTAAGCCATAACAGCATAGGGATTGTCACAAGACTGCTGACAGGTCACGGACAACTCAACAAGCACCTTAACACTATCGGCCTTAGTGACACTAGAAGGTCCAGGTTTTGCGGACACGATGACGAGGAGTCCATTCACATCCTCTGTCGTTGTGCCTGCCTCATAGTCAAGAGACACAAACATCTAGGTGCAGCATTTCTCCTGTCCCAGGACATTAGAGAGCTTCCCCTAGAACGGGTGTTGGCCTATGCGCATAGCACGGGCATCTTCCAATAGCTCCCGACTAGCGGCAGGCACAATGGATCGAAAGACCTAAGTGCTGCGGGTAACCGCGCCGCCTTCCAACAACAACTACAACAACAACAATGTTCAGTTTATGCGTTGGTTGAACCTGAAGCACTATAGACATAAATATTTCTAATAGAGGTCTAATAGTGACGAGGTCTTATATTTGCTGTGAAAATATTAAAATATTATTGCCATAGTTACTTCTAGAGATACCCTTAGTAACCAGTTACCGGTCACCCTGTCTATGGTCTATTTAAAAAATAGACGCAAGACTAAATGAACTATCTTTTATATCAGATAGTAGTCGAGCAATTCAGGTCATACCAAATAAAACTACTAGTTACCAATGTTTTTGGTTTGGAAAATATACAGGGTTATTCAGAACTTATCTCTAAAACTTTGAGGATATGTGCATCCTTAAATAAGAAATCGATACCACCAAAAAAATTTATAATAAAAGTCTTAGGATTTCCCGTAAACAATGTTTAAAGTTATACCATTATAAAGGACTGGGGACAGTAGATGGGCAACTGTACTTCAACGACATCTGATATATCACATTCCACAGTTTTTTTACAGTTCCACAGTATACAACAGTTTTTGTACCTGGAACGCCTGGTTAAGACCAGGCGAATACAGTTGGAGTGGGGATAATATCTCTATTGCTTATGCAGTCATCAGTCTATCTGTGTCGCTGTCTCAGTGCGGGTGTTTTATTTATCGTAGGAGTGTGAAACTGTAAAATTTTCATGTGTACAGTAATGCTGAGTTAATGGACATGATTCTTATTTATGGTGAAGTTGGAGTGGACGAGATGGTAGCCCGGGACGACCACAACGTATTTTAGCAGTTGAAGAACAAGTGTTGAATCTGGTCCGTGAAAATACGCGAATAAGTACAAGTCAGATCGCTAGGCAGGTGCCTGGGGTATCTCAATCAACGGTGTGGCGCTTACTACACGAAGCTCAGTTTTATCCGTATCATATCCAGCTTGTTCAAGCTTGTTTTAAATAGTTTTCATAACCAGCCAAAAATTTTTTTTTTGCACTACCACATTTGTACATGTTTGTTGAACATCCCCAAATTTTATTATGGATAAGTTCTGAATAACACTGTATATTAATAGACATATTATTGACTCTTGGGTCATTTCAATGGAGGTAATCTAAATTTAATTAAGTCAGCAGCGAATGTACTGCCGAGTTATGTTATAAATTATGGGAGAGTTGAGAAGGCTGGACTGCGAATTCAACCACTGGCCACTTTGGCATTCAGGTCCCATTCCCACCGCAAACAATACATGCTGGTCGATGATGGACGTTTGTTTTAAACTTCACGGCCACGATTTCTCTAATTTGCTGCATAAACAATGGGGGCACACACTGTCAACGTATTTGATTGATTTGTGGGGAATTTTAAGTAGATTTAAATTGCAATCTAAATCAGTTCCAGTGTAATTCTAGCGCTTGAAAAAACTGTTAAATTTATTTTAGATTTCGGTTCATGGGAAGAATATTAGATATTAGCTCACTTGATTCTGATGTAACGATCTACATATTACAGATTAGATAGTAATTGGAAGTACAGAAGTAACAGATAGTAATTTGGAAGTATACAAGTGATACTTAGTGATACATTTATTTAAATCTTTTTTTTAGATATTCTGAATCTAGTACTGAAATCCACATAAAGACTGTTATAAACATAATATGACATGCATAAATTTCTCTATGAGTTATTCAATCTTTTATAAACTCAATGTTTGTGAATTTGATAGATATACGATTATATTCTGAGATTTCTATTCACAAGAACAAAGTTTTGCGATAGTTTATAAATAGACTAAAGCTTTAATTTAAATAACCTGTTCTCAGATTCCACTTCCACTGTTTTCCTCCCATAAATATATCGTTAAACTAACAATATATATCACCGGAAAGAACTAAATAACCATTTTTCTTCCTTTCGCAGCTAGATATCATTATTCTCGTGCCCATTGTACTGTTGTAGTCGAAGGAAAGTTGTAATTAAAAAACTTTGTGGCAAGTGACATTTTCTTGGGACCGGGTAAAATGTTGACCAAACTTCCAACTCAAACAATGAAAGGTAAATTAAAAAAGTAGTAAATTGCTTATTTTGATAGAGTGCACTTTAAGGACGTCGCATTTTGCCGGCTTGTCGGAAATGTGAAATGGTGCGTAAGTAATAATTTAAGTTTGTAATTACATTTTTCGAGGACGGGGCTAGTCAAAGGTTCTAACATAAGTTTATTGAATTAAAGGTGAAGATATATTAGCAAGTTACTCAAGAAATACCTCATACTAGAACTACTATAACTTTGAAGTTATTGCGGACGGTAGCAGTTATTTACTTAGATACTTTATAATTGATGAGTATGTATCGGTGTAATAAAAATTGTTGTACAGGGTGTCCCAAAAATATACCGACAAACTTTAAGGGGTGGTAGGGGACATGAAAACGAGCCGTTTTTTTTATATCCATACGTCTGGAATTGATCCGTTTGGGCTGTGGAGCAATAAAATGTTTTTTAAATCCATCATATCTAAATTACTAAATTAATGCTTGATGTATTTGGACACCACTGTATTTCGTTCAACATTTTTTGTTTCAACCGCACTTCTTGTTGGGAGAAAAAAAATGTCTTTATCAGAATAAACATTCCAAAGAAGCCAATTTTAAGACCGTAGACCGTAGTATTTGTGACTTATTTAGTTGGCATCAGAACATTAACTTTGTTAATTGTTTTGAAAAAAACATTGATTTCATTTAGATGTTCCAAGCAATATATAGAAAACACTCTATATACTAGTATTTCGGCTTATTAGGCCTTTTTCAATAGAGTAAATGTCTATTACTAAATATTTCCAAGTGCGTTTTGTTATTTATCTGTTTACGAGTACCTACCCCGATTGATCCCACTATCTTGCAAAGCTCGAGTTTTTATTACCTTTTCCAAGAAGGGCGAAAGTGCAAAATCTATCTGATCATTCGTAGTACAAGGATTTATAATTAAAGATTTTTTAATTTCTAATTGCTCTAACAGATCTAAACGCTTTCCTTTCTTTTCTCGATGTAGTACTTTGACATTTTTCAGATATACAAAATGATTGTTTTCTATACAATGCGTCGAAAATCCTGAATTTTTTGCTTTATTTAGTATGGATTTTTTATGTTCTTTTACTGTAGTTTCAATACTTCTACCGGTTTGACCCACATACATGGCATTACAATCCACGCAGTTAATTTGGTATACTCCCGAATGTTTTAATTTATTAACCCTTTCTTTGTTGTTTATCAAAATCCTTATAATATTACGCTTGTTGACACTAATCGTTTTATTGACGATTTTCTGTACGAAATGTCTTCAAAAGAGACATTTACTCTATTCAAAAAGGTCTAATAGGCCGAAATACTAGTATATAGTGTGTTTTCTATATATTGCTTGGAACATCCAAATGAGATCAATGTTTTTTTCAAAACAATTATTTCACGATGTTTCATAAAGAACCATCCGCTTCGAGTATCCACTTTATTAACTTTGTTAATTTTTATTCAAAATTTGTATTGAAAATGGACGTTAATTTCTCATTTCAAAAAGTTACTGATATACACCTTGCTTATGGTGCAGCAAATTATAATGGAAGAAAAGCTGCACGCTTGTATGGACAGAGATATCCGGAATGCCGGCAACCTCATCATACATTATTTACTTCCATCCATCGTCGCCTTACAGAAAGTGAGAACCTAAAACGTCCTGGTGGTAGTGGTAGACCAAGAACAGCTCGTACGGTTGGATTTGAAGGAGCTCTAGGAGCCTTTGGCTTTGAATTTGAGGTTGTTTAGTTTATGTGACTTTTTTATTATTATTATTTTTTAACATCATTCTATATCACCAGCTAAATTTAAATCACTCAGATCTGCAAAAGTTGTTTCACATTAGTAGATGCACCACCCTGTACGGTATATAATGTACATGGTTAAGCATTGTATGTGTTCATTAACTATTTGCTAGAACAGCGAAATCAGCCAGTCAATGCACCGTAATAATCATCCATTATTATCATGCATGAAGCTACTGGTTTAAACTGCTAAACTGTGTTTACTTGCGGAATAAATTGGATTAATATTTAAGAAAATATCTGTATATTAGACCCATAAATCAAATTTGTTTGGAAGCTACATTTAGTAACACATAATTACACCTACCAATTACCTACCTACCAATACTCGTACCAATACTCGAGTACCTAAACTAGCAGCTATGTTTCAGAAAAGTAAGTAAATAAAAAGACTAGAGAGAAAATTGCCACGTCTGCTTGACAATAATATTATTATAGAAGATAACAACGGGGTGTAGAAAAAGAGTTTTACAGCTTAACAGATGGTTAATGTAATTAACAAAAACAAACTACTACGAGTGTAGTAAGGATACCCCCATATGCTCCATCTGTAAACACGCCTTATAAAATAAGGACTGAACCAAATTAGGCCAAAACAGCTATTCTCCTGGTTAATGCCACGCCGATCGCTGAATTACAAAGCAAAATTTGGTGTATTTTGTCTAACAATGTAAGAATTCAAAATACAATGTTCTGGATTGCAACGAAAACTACGAGGAAATACTCTGGACCTCACATCGTAGGATGTCACTAATTGCAGACCGGTTTCGACATTTTTATGGTCTCATCAGTGCAATATAAGTGAGCATGCCTACGAATGCAAAGAACTGAGTATCTCCTCTTTTTCTACACCCCATTGTTAGATTCCCCGTTGGGTTTGGATTGTGTTGCGAGAACTACCAAGAGGTGGCGATACTGAGGCTTGCGTACGCAAGGCTAACCAATTGTGCCAAATACTCAGGTCTTTCCATTCGTAGGTATGCTCACTTATATTGCACTGATGAGACCATAAAAAGGTCGAAACCGGTCTGCAATTAGTGACATACTACGATGTGAGGTCCAGAGTATTTCCTCGTAGTTTTCGTTGCAATCCAAAACATTGTATTTTGAATTCTAACATTGTTAGATAAAATACACCAAATTTTGCTTTGTAATTCAGCGCTCGGCGTGGCATTAGCCCAAGGATTTTTAACTTATATATAGGATTGCTCGATCCCTATTCCTCAATATAGTCCGTTTCAGTGACGTCACTACGATACCCGGATGCTCTTTCTCTCTCTGTATTGTACGATTCCTTATCTATGACGCGTTGACAAATCACTGTCACTATCTAACTCATATATTTTGTATATCAATCCGATGACGTAGCTGCAAGACCCAATCACGTGATACGGCTTATAAATTCTAGGGATCGAGCAATCCTATATAAGTTAAAAATCCTTGGCATTAGCCAGGAGCCAGGAGAATAGCTGTTTTGGCTTAATTTGGTTCAGTCCTTATTTTATAAGGCGTGTTTACAGATGGAGGATATGGGGGTATTTTTACTACACTCGTAGTAGTTTGCTTTTGTTAATTATAGGAGATGTTTAAAACGTATTTAAAAATGTAAGAAAAAGCATTTTTATCTTTTCAATATCAATTATATTCACTCAAATTAGAACCTCGTCGAGATGACGGTATTCTGAGAATTACATTTCTCTATGAAAGTTATTATTCACTATATTATACTATACTATACTATACTATACTGTTCACTACAAAGATATATTCACTAAAACTTGTAATCATGTTCCTTATTTAATATTACATTTTCAAGCTAATAGTGTACTTTTCTTAGACACTTTGTACGTTATAGTTCATGTTTATCAGAAATGTCAACAGAAATTTCGCTTTTTTAACTGGAGCAGCCAAAAATTAGGCTATAAAATCACCCTGGTTCTATTTAAAATACACCACCACAGGCTGCAAAGAATGCCGAGTAGCAAAATGTGAGTCGTAGAGTTAGTTAAAGTAAAACAAACATCAAAATGGCTCGGTTTAGATGCTCCCTTGCAAGCTGACTCTACTTACTATGTACACTCGGGCAATATCTGCGGGATATCTTGCCTTGCATACATTTTTAAAACAAATACGACATTTCCCGAGAACACATGTATATCCGCGCCATAATGGCTGCGCTGGGACGTGAGAGTTTTATTAGTATTGTGTTTTGCGGTAGTGGAAGGTTCAGGTGTGGAGCCGGGTAATAAATAATGATATATGTATGAATAGACTTCCCGGGTTCCGTCTCTTGGTTTTCTTTCCCCCAGAGCATCACTTACAGCCTTCACACGGAATTATGTATGAGTAATCGATAGTTCTGGAATTGGTTAATGTCGACGAAACTTGGAGATATCCTAGATTGAGAAATATTAGCTTTTAGCCTCGAACGCCGCCACCGTAATGGCAGGGATTTGGTTTCGCTCGTGATTATTATCTCTGGATACCACGACTGTATCAACAGTACGGTCATTTGCAATACATACAGTACCTTTGCATCGATCCTTAACTAGGTTTTTAAAAATGGGACTTTTATTTGGAATAAGATGATAGATGAAACCAGAATAATGCCCTTGAGTTTTATAATTAAAGTTTGTTATGTTTTAGTTGTAATGGGAAATATTCTGTATTTCTTATTAAAGCTGTTTTGTGAATAAAGCAAAATGTTTATTTCCAAATGAGACAAAACTGGATAAGTTATCCTATATCATTTTGTACTATTATCACTAATAATCTAGTTTTTGTCTTATTTGTATACCCTATATATGTTTTGTATTATGTTCTTAATTTGTTATTCTATTAACAATTCTCTATTCTGTTTTGTTATGCTCTATTAATTTATTGTTCTATTTGTTGGAGTTCCGTAACCGAGCGGTTAATGATGTCTTGTTTTTAATCATTCTCCGCGGTTGACGACTGTTAGAATCTCATCGCCGGTCAACTTTTTCTAATTGCATTTATACAAGTACAAGTTAATTACACTTGACGGCAGTTCGGATTTTGCGGCTGGTCAATTTTTTCTAATGTCTTCTATGTTAAATCTGTGTGCATAAAACTGGTAGCCTCCAATATGCAACTAGTACTGCAATATCACTGTACACATGGCTAACAACCTACTGTTCACTTTAATGAATAAGGTTTTCCAGATTTCTCTTATTTTCGTACTAAATTGAGCATCAGATGTTCATCAGACCTATAAGATGTACTTACAGTGCATCTAATTTACTTGGGAACGAGTTTAAACCATAATGTCTTGGAAAATGGACAGCTGTTAAAGGTGGTTTTTCCAAATTTTCTATATATACCTAAGAAATGCTAATTTTAAACAAATGACTGCGTACATTCATAAAAAAGTTATTTACATGAGATTTTGAGACGAGATACATTTAAATTTGCATATAAATTATTAAGCTAACTAGATGGTGTAAGTGTACGCCCACGTTATGGTTATTCGTTTGTTTCGAACTTATGTTGACATGCGAAGCACTTTTGGAACGAGAAAGAAAGAATATTTAAGGAAGCAAACACAGGGTAAAAATAAAAATTAAATCACCAAATGACAAGACCAAATTCTTGTAGTTTAAAATATAAGGTCCATACATATTATAGTAGGTAGAAAAATATTTACATTCTTCTAGCTCGGCAGGCATCCAGATGATGTCAAAGCCATATAAGATAAGTTTGGCTCAGCAGCGTCAGAAGCTCAGAGATAAAAAGCATGTGTGCATGTTATGCATGTGGAACGATTTTTACGAATAAAATCCAGAACAGAAGAGAGTAAGTTGGTTAGAGGATTCATTAGCTAAAGACACTGTAATGTCAAAGATAACCAAGTCAGGAGAAGAAACGCCAAGTGTCAGATTTGAGGCTCGAAATGTCGTGAGTTGCAACTAAGCCTCACCTGTCCAAGGATCAGTGGAAGCTGGCTGCAATATAATATAAATCTTGGTACCAACAATACTAGTATGTTGTTGGGAATATAAAATGGTCCTTGATATCGGTTCAAGTGGCCTTATAGTCACAATATTATTGCTCTCTGCAAATAAAACAGCCAAAATGGTTTAATCCAGGAAACATCGACCAGAGAAACCGTAACAGTTGGAGGTATTTATCTATCCAAACTACTAGGTACCTTTGAATTAAAATATCCTTTAACAGCTATTATTGATGATTTTATCCTGGGTATCAATGTGACCTGCGTATATAAACCTGTATCTTTTTAATTGTCTTGTATCAATTTTAAACTATCTTCAATACATGTTACTTCTTTTTTAGGAAATTGGGTCTTTGTGCCTTCACTCTATTTTCCATTAGTTCTATTAACGTCTAGTTCACGCCACAGTTACTCAATTTCAACTCGTTTCTTTCCAGTGATTATGTGAAAAAAGTACGTTAAACTTTTTTAGAATAATGAAATACGTTGTTAAGTCTCGTTTTAACAGGTAGTAATTGGAAAGTAAATTTTTTTTACTTCTGCCTTTAGTTAGTTGGACAAAAATAATTACAAGAGAGGGTTATTCGAAATCCGTGCAGGCATCCTTTATTTAATCCGGATAAACGGGACATCAAAGCGACTAGATGAACAATGGTTCAACAATGAAAATTTAAATTACTTACCTACGGAAAAGTAATGTGGAATTTAATTTTATTCCAACTACTGGTTAAGTTACAAAAATCTCGCCTTCATGAAATCTTAACACTGACGTAGTTTTCCACACGTGGAAAACTACTTCAGTGTTACCTTCACACCAAAGTTCCAATCCCTTTCAAGATTAGAAAAAAATGTTTTAGGTCGTACCAAACACATTCAGAAACATCACACCGTAGTGCCCTCTTTGGGTCTTTGCTGTGTTGCTGTCTGTCTGACAATTATTGTCAAATTTACAGACAGATAACGATCTGCTTTTCCGCAGGCGCCATTATAGCAGTGACCTCTGTTGTCTTTGAGGAAGACACTCCTATTTATTTATTTGCGCCTTTCGGAATCGCTTTAATTTAGCCCCGTCGGTTCCTGTTCCGGACCGGAAATCAATTGTTACGTGGGTTCAGACAAACTGCAAGTGCGACAAGACGAAGAACTGAAGTCCCTCGCCCCATTAGATCACCTGAAAACATTGAGGCAGTGAAAGTTTCAATGTTGCGATCACCACGGCGTTGTGCGCGAAAACATGCGTCTGCCCTTGGACTTTCTGATCGTTCTGTGAGGAGAATTCTTCATTATGATCTTCATTTCCATCCTTACAAGATGGCGATTGTGCAGGAACTTTCTGCACGTGACTTCAATTCTCGGATGAACGCGTGTCAGGTTCTTCTCGAACCTGACAACCGGTTTTTTTAGTGATGAAACCCATTTTCATTTGTGTGGATCCGTCAACAAACAAAACATGCGCTATTGGGTTGACACCAATCCTCGAGAATTGCATCAGAGGCCTTTGCATTCATTTTGCATTTTGCACTGTGACCTAAAGTCACAGTGTGGTGTGCAATTTCCTCAGCTGGAATTATTGGTCCCTGGTTCTTTGAGGAAAATGAAGTCGCAGTGACAGTAAATTCGGACCGGTATGTAAACATGATACAGGATTTTTTTTCCACGGCTAGATGAGTTGGACATTTGGTTCCAACAAGACGGTGCAATGGCACACACTTCAAGAACATCGATGGCTGTTTTGAGGGAACACTTCCCAGAGCGCCTCATCTCAATTAGGGGCGATTTTGTGTGGCCGGCCCGCTCTCCCGATTTGGCCCTTTGTGATTTTTTTCTATGGGGTTTTTTGAAATCCCGTGTTTATGTGAACCGTCCAAGGACCCTTCAAGATTTGAAGACCAACATTCAGGAAGAAATTGCCAACATAACGTCTGCTATGCTGGCAAGAGTCATGACAAACCCCAGAAATCGGTTTACTCAGTGTATGGAGAATGGGGGACGTCACCGATCTGATTTGATCTTCAAAACTATGTAAAACAAAACTTTAGGCATGCGCCTACATTATAAAAAACAAATAAAAATGTTCTGATCCATACAATGTGTTTTATTAACTTTTGAAAAAAGGAAGTTAAGCTGCCGCACCCATCTTAGTAGTTCATATTTGTCTTATTACCCTATATTTAGGGTAATAATAATAAATAATAATAGAGTAGTAGCGACCTATGTTTATATAGCAGGTAGGGCCTTTATGCTATCCAGTTATAAGGAAATAAACAAGCCCATGTCGTGATAGCATCTGAACTACCACCGACTGACCAGCTATACCAACCTGGCGATAAGACCTGATTACATA
This sequence comes from Pogonocherus hispidulus, assembly GCA_963924545.1. NCBI lineage: Eukaryota > Metazoa > Arthropoda > Insecta > Coleoptera > Cerambycidae > Pogonocherus > Pogonocherus hispidulus. Next base: position 9,830,263 of record OZ004699.1, read on the forward strand.
TTATAAATTTGCGAAATGGTGTATAATTATTTTGGCGCAACGTACAATTCCCCAGCTAAAATAAATCAAGACGGCAAAGAAACAGCTGTGTAGACCCCCGACACATGTTGATAATCGCGAGAAACACAGCCATACCGCCCTCGTAAAAAATAACGAACTGCCTTTCATCAGGCGCGGTATACACACGTACTTCCGGGACAGCAATAAAGAGGGAAGGCGTGACTTCCGGCTGACTGTTATCACATCTTATCGCACAAGTGGATATTCAGAGCTCGGCAATCATATGCTAATGCGCCTGGGCTCGCTGATTTATTTATAAGGCCAACTATGTTTGCATTGTGTCCGCCTCAATGGAACGGAATGGCGAAGAAGGGGTCGTCTATTGAGATGATCAGAGCGTGTGCTGATGCCGAGTAACCCTATTATTCACCGATCTTGTTTAATCTCATCAATAATGTATGGTTATTAGAAGGGCTTCCCGTACACAACTTCTTCGCTATAAATACACGAGCCGCTTTTAATTGCCCACTTACATGATTTATCGGCAGCAGGAGATTGTTTCCATAATAATGGGGATACATTGTTGTCAAAACTCTATTATGAGCCCTTGTATGGGGAAAAATCTTTTGTACGCGCTGCTTACCTGAATAGATTAAACTTTTTCAGGGATTACAGGAATTTATTCGCGTTTTTTGCTGAAGAACTTGCTCCCATTATTCTTCCGTTGAAAAATGGATTTACAGTGAAGTCTACATGAAAAATTGATCTGGAAAATGTAATGCATACAAAAAGCGAACATAACAAAACTAAAAGGTTACATCACTTTTACCTTCCTATATATCACGAGATGGCGCTCTGCCACAAATTTGCCATTTAGGCGCTATGCCATCCCTATATGATAACAACTAACAAGATTTTTTACCTTCGAAAAATATAGTTTATTAACGGTCAGGCATATGTTTAAATATATATTTAACCACGTGCAAATATGGTAAATTTTTTATTCTATAAATGCAACCAAAGTTATAGTTCTACGAATTTAAATGTAATAGAAATAATAAGGCAGGAGGAAATAGTTATAGGAATATAATCAGATTGGAATAATAATAATAATAATAATTTATTTCCAGAACTTACATGTTACATTTTTCAGAACTTAACACTATGTTACATTTAATTCTATGACAAGTAAATGGTACAGGAAATAGAAAAAAAAAGAGATACCTACTCCACAGAAGCTACTATGTAGCTTGTATGTGGCAAGTAGGTCTAGCAATAACTATTCTTATCAAATACCAAAATCCAAAATCAAAACCTAAAAAACAGAAAAGAAAAAAAAAACAAAAAAAAGACTATCAATTCAGTTCAACTTTTAATTCAATTTTGCCCATAAAACGCAGAACTAGCTATTTTCAGTATGGTATAAACCCCGATGATTAAACAAGGAGGACAATAAGTCTAACCAAATTTACGGTGAGTATAAGTATTGAGTAGGTATCATTATCATTTTTATATTTGTAAAATTTTTTACCCAATATTAATCAAATCATGTATAATATTTCGTGGCACATTTGTTAACCATGCTTTGACTTGTTTTTTAAATCTAAAGTAAAATTTTTCATCCTTAAGATTTGTCTTTGTTCAATCTTTTTGTTTGCTTTTTGTACCTTAATCTGTTTATGCTTTTTATATCTTGTTTGATGTGCATGTTCAACTAGTTCTAAATTTTGTTTATATTTATGTTGCAGGTTAATAAGCCTTTGTGCATATAACTGTCTAATATCAAACGTTTGAGCCTTTTCATATAATTTGTTGCTGGGGTACGTTATTTCTTTATTTAACATAATTTTTAAATACAATTTTTGTATTACCTCCAATTCATGTAAAGCTGTTTTATATATTCCTCCCCAACCCACAATTCCATACTGAAGAATTGATTCCACTAATGCTATGTATACAATTTTTAGTTGTTTTAATACCAAACAAGTTTTTATTTGTTTAAATTTGTAAAGTATCGCTCTTAATTTTTTTACTGTCGCTTTAATATGTTCTTCCCACGTCATATGTCTATCCAATATTATACCGAGGTACCTCAAATGGTGTGCTGCTTCTATTGTGAAATGAGTTCCCTCTTCAAATATGATATCTAATGAAGTAAATTCAGGAGACTTACGACTATCACAGCTAAATGCTATATATTTTGTTTTTTCGACTTTTACTGAAAGTTTTATTTCATCAAACCAATATTTTATATTCCTTAGATCTTTCTCGGCTTTTATTTTTACTTGCTCCCATGTATTGGCAGTATAAATGATCACAGTGTCATCAGCAAAAGATAATATTTCTCCTTCTGACCTTATTTTTAATAAATTGTCGATATACATTCCATACTTATTGTAATGTATGAATGGTTCCATACTTATTGTAATGGATCTAAGAAATATGTCGGATATATGCTGGTAGTCCCAATAAGGCAGGGATATATTTCAATCTTCGCTTTCTCAAATAATACAAGTCTTTCATGAATGTATATTAAAAATCTGAATCACAATTTATAACTCTATGCAAGTAATTCTCTATTCGACAAAGCCGAGCAAGTAAAACGAATAGTATTAACCCAAATATAATTATTCACTGAAAGAACTTCGTTATTTTGTTGTGAGCAGTTCTTTATCAATTTTGGTTAAACTTTTAGGTAAAAATGTTTACCCTATGTGATATGAAACTAAGCTAACACTATCACTTATAAAAGCGAATTTTAATTTACTTCATATGTTTGCACAACTTCGTTTATATTCACCAATGCAAGTTTGTAAACATCTACTTACTGTATGACTGATGTAAATTTTACTACCTACACTATTTACGGGGTATTTTATAGAAAACCTTCGATTATTTTGGTGATATAATTTTCAATCGGTTACCAATAGGATATGTTTGGTAGTAGCCCTCAATATTTCCGATTCTTTGTTTTGAATACTTCTGGTCTCATGTTTTTGTTATTTTATAGCAACATATATTTGCTATTTATATTAATGTTGTTTCCTAGCAATACTTTAGCGGATTGTTATTAGGATCTATGTTTTTGAGTTTAAATTAATTCTTTACATTTATCCGTACATAATGCTTTTTTACCCTTTTCAGTGAAGCTACGATTTTAGGAGATTATTTAAAATTTCCTCTGGGTACTCCCTCATTATACAACCAAAGAAAATTATGCTACGTCAAAAGAAGGTTAATGTAATCTTGCATGTCAAGGCTGTTAAGATAGTGATGCAATTTGAATATTGTGATTATTCTGTGATTATTGTGACTTATTTTAATGACTGGTTTAAAATCTACAATAATTCTTTCTTATTTTAAAACGACGACAGTATGAAATAAATTGTCATACGATACACGTCCATTAGGTGTTTGAGTCAACAAAGACCCAAAGTATCATAAGACGTAGAAATCATAACACTCCCACTTTTCATACTTTATTTATGCAAATATCTGATCAATTCTGTTAGGCGACATATACATCTATCTATATTCAATAAAGCAAATGGGTCTAGCACTTGCAGTTGTTTATTGTCTGGCTGGAAACTTTGCTAGTCGTTTATTTGATCGAACAAGAACCGCTCCATTTTCTAAATACGTTTACCTGTCTGATGACGACGTTATGTCTCGGGCTTTCTGGGTGATGAGAAAGGCAATTACATTATCCTGTAATGGTTCTAGCACGACGAACATATTTGTGAAACCACCCTGGCATATACGAGAACAAGAGCGGCAGCAACGATGCCAAGATTCAACTTGATAAATAGTTGAATAAGAGAATAAGAGAGATAACATAATACAGGTCCAGCAAAATATTACCTGACATTAAACTTAGTATAAAAAAGAACAAATTGACTGACTTGACTGTCAGTTACCTTAACTGCTAGTTATTTGATGGTATACAGGGTGTTTCATAATATATGCGCAGGACTTCAGAATGTTATAGCGCGTCCAAAAATATGAAAAAAAGTTTCTATTAACTTACCCTCTAAAATGCATCATTTTAGAGACAGGGTGTTGAAATTTAAAAAAAAAATCGTTTTTGCGAATATCTCCGGAACCGTTTATCGTATAGAAAACAGCTTTTGTAAGCATTTTCTACTCATACTAAACTATGTTTTGTGCGGAAAATTTTTTTTCTAGTCATAATTGGTGAAGGTTTTGAAGGGGTAGTGGGTGTTTTTCTCCCCAACTTCTACGCTACTGGAAAAAGTACGATTTTGAGACGCCCATTCTACACAAAAAAGGTCCTCTTGGTCATAAGCTCTAAAATCAATCGTTTTCGAGAAAAATCAATTTTTATGTTGAAAAATGACCATGTTTTTCAACATAAAAATTGATTTTTTGAAATTAAATTTTTTTCTTACTAATTAAACAAAATTTATTTAAACGTTAGAACAATTAACAAAACCAAACGTTAACTTCATAATTGCAAAATTAAAAAAAAACAATAACAAATCATAAACAGTTAAATTAAATGTTGGAAATGTCCGCCGTTAGCTTCAATGTACGCAGCAATTCTTCGACGCATTGACTGTCTTACACGAAGGAAAATTTCCGGAGTGTTCCGAATTATGTCATAAGATACAACAATGCGCTCTCTTAATTGGTCAACATTTTCGAAGCGAAGTAGCGAGTAGCGAAGACTAGGGTTTTCAGATGGCCCCAAAAGAAAAAATCCAAACAATTAAGTTAGGGAGATCGCGAGGGCCAAGGGTTTGGACCTGCTCGACCGATTCAACGGTCTTGGTATTCGTGGTCCAAGTATTGGCGAACAACCAAACTAAAGTGGGCCGGAGCTCCATCATGCATAAAATTCAAATTTAAAGCGTACTTGATAAAAAAAAAACACAAACGCTGAAATGTGCGAAATGCGTTACCTTTACGGTTTGGAGAATTTTGAAGACAACTTATGTATCATTTTTTCATTTTTTTTTTTAATTTTGCAATTATGAAGTTAACGTTTGGTTTTGTTACTTGTTCTAATGTTTAAATAAATTTTCTAAAATTTTATTTCAAAAAAATTGACCATGTTTTTCAACATAAAAGTTGATTTTTCTCGAAAACGATCGACTTTAGAGCTTATGACCAAGGTGCCTTTTTTGTGTAGTAAACATTGGCGGTTCCAATGGGCTTCTCAAAATCGTACTTTTTCTAAGGGTAAGCTAATAGAAACTTTTTTTTCATATTTTGGGACGAGCTATAACATCCTGAAGTCCTGCGCATATATTATGAAACACCCATGATTTGTATGGTATTGGTATTGGTATTGTATTGTATGGTATGATTTGTATTATCTTTTTAGTCTTGAATCCGCCTCCAATGAAAATAATAGCTATAATTTACTACGATAAACTTAGGATTTCACTTGATAAGCATTGCACGCAGGTGAGTTTCTTTCCACAGAAACAAGTTTACTTTTTACTAGTAACTCCAATATCGCCTGAAAATTCAATTTTTCTCTACGACTAACTTTCGGAGAATTCCCACACCAGCCTCTAAATGTGACAGAACAAAAGCGGGGTATAATGATTTATTACAAGATCTATTTTAAAAATAATTTATTTCAATTTGTCCCGTAAACGTTTCTGAAGCCCTGAATGTGGAAAAAGTAATTTAAAAGTAATTCCGAGCACTCTATTTCCCGATATCAAAGGGAAATTGTTCCGTTCTGGGTTAACTGACATTACATTAAATAAATCCTTCAGATGACTTGCTAGCGTTATTAAAAGTATAAAAATGATGGGAGTGACATTAATGATCTACTTCATTCGTTTTTGCATGTCCCTCGATATGGATATTCGATCAATTACGTAAATTCAGCAAGGAAAAATTTCAATAAAACTACAGATCCTTAGGTCTCTGCATTTTGAACTGAACTCAAGAATACTGTCAGTTAAAAATTGACGTATTATATTATATATCTATTATTGTACTAAGTAAGTTCGCATACTATCTGGGACCTGATAATACTATAAATTTGACTTATAGTTGTGATCTGAAATTTAATATTTTATATTACCCTTTCATAGTACCCCTAGTCAATGAGGATTTCCAGTTTCCTTCATTCGAGCACTGATTGGTGGTTAGGGCTCAATAGCCTAAGTCGTTTCTGAGGCGAAAGCCACGAACTAATAATATGCCGCCCCCTTTTCCACACAGGTCTTAGACTTTCGGGTTAATCCTTTGTGATTAGAATGATGGGTAGAGATATTACTAGGTATTATTATTTTTTATTATTTTTTTTGTTAGAATCTAGTCTACTGGTTCCCTGGCTCCGATTCTCAGGGTCGGTCGCTGATGATTATCAGTAGTTACTCTCCACGTCCGTGGGGCGAATAACTACTGAGTCAGAGAGTCAGTGTTCCTTAGTAGACGTATTGAGCCCAGAATGACCACCTTCTGCATTCTTCCGGTTAGAAGATTTGGACATGCTGGTATGATCTTCAGTTCCGATGGAAGTGTATCCCTTGCTCCATCGAGGACTACTATTATCAGTACCATAAGTTTCGCAGTATGTTCTGGATGGAGTCCGCAGAGTTCGAAGAGAAGGTCTCGATATTTTTCGACCGATTTCCACTGTTTCTTCTCTCGTTATCTCGTGACTTTATTTTTAGAATCATTTTAAACTATTTGTATGTACTAAGCTATAGAAAATAATGTATCCAGTTATCATCACAGTGTTTTTTGAGCTACCACAGCATTGTTCAGCTGTCAAAATATTTCAGAGTTCAGAGTTAGTCGAGCTCAGGGCTTAGCGTCTCGATCGCTCAACCCAGAGGTCGTGGGTTCTAATTCCCATTCCACCAACAATTTTTCATTAAATTGTTTACTCGTAGATCAAGGCTTATTCGCAGGGATGGCTTGGCAACCATCCTGGCGATGGCCTAGGATGGGAAGAATGTCAACTTGGTGTTAATGTGAGAGATTAAAATCAGTTGATGTTTGACTTGTCCCCCTAACAAATGAGGTTTTCCAGGTTTCCCTCATTCCAGTACTGAATGGTGGTTAGGGCCTACCAACGTAAGTCGTTCCTGAGGCGCAAATGCGGCCCGCGAAATAATAATATGCCGCCCCCTCTACCACACAAGTCTCCGACTTTCGGGCTAATCCTTGTGATTAGAATGAGGGGTAGAAATATTATTATTATTATTATTATATCTGATGTATAATTTTTCTTGTTGTTTTCAATTTATATTTACTACTATTTATTTATATTAATATTACTTTTATTCTTCAAATTTATCTTATACGTTATACCTACAAAAATAATACATATTTTTTTTGTTTTAAAACCTTCTAGCTTAGCACACACGTTCTATCAGGAAGTTTGCTTGCGCATTTTATTTTTCTCGTTACTTTAGCTTGTTACAACACAAATATATAACGACGCACGATCTTGTTTCCTTCCTCAGAGTTTAAAAATAAATGCAGTTGAAAATACTTTCCTGCTCCGAGTCATTACCCACAATAGGGATGTCTGTTATTTATTTTGTGAAAAACATCCTTTTGTGAAAAACAACAAACAACAATTTTAGAATTCACAATCATATATGATAATATAGAGCAGAATGTAGTAGGTATAGGTACTTTCACCTTATCAAATCTATACGTTAAACTAATTGCTAATTATTATTATTCACTAATGGAAAGAGATCATATTACATTCCATTTGTAGGGCTAAATCAATTAAATTTACTACCAGCTAAACATCAGCTAAAATCATCAATGTGTATCGAATATGCATTTTTTATTATCTAATAATGTTTTAATTAATTACCACCTACATACGTATGGTCATTACTTTTATTTTATTAGTCACATTATATTTCAATTACATATCTAAATTAGTTTTAGAGTTACGTGTACTGGCCAATCGTTAAAAACTTTTATAGTTCCATTGTTTTGTAAACTAAACACTAAACCCTATATAATGATGACGATCCGCGTAGGTCAACGATAGTGTGTTTTTAGTGGTGAGAAACACACCGTAGTGCCCTCTTTGGGTATTTGCTACTATTCGTCTGACAATAATTATTGTCAAGTTGACAGACAGATAGCGACCTGCTTTTCCGCAGGTGGAATTACAGTCGTGACCTTTATTGTCTTTGAGGAAGACAATCCTACTTATTTATTTATGTGAAGGAGATGTCCAAGACAACTACTCTACAGATAATGTGCCCCGCCTGGTGTTGCATTACTCCGGCATCTCCATGAAATTCGTCACATCCTTTATCGATACCAACATCATAATAAGCGCGAAACTGGTAAGGGTCTGGTGATTGGTCTCGATGAAGGGCTTGGCGACTTCCATAGAGATGTCGTCATCTCCATGGAAGAGTGTTGAAGACACTCTTCCTTGGACACTTGAAATATTTTTTGCATTTCTACCCTACTTCCTTGTAAAGGTAAGTAAATATGCAATAGGTAATTTTTTAAATTATTTGTTTTTCTTCGGCCGTTTCCCAGAAAAACTCATTTCTCCAGTTGAATCGATCACCCTGTACAAGATGCACATCTTAAGGCGAACAGTGAGGTTGGCACGTATCTTATAGTGTTCCTGGTCAAACCAATGCTATACTAACCATATTTAATCTACTTTCTATCTACTAAATGTATCCTAAAATATTACATAGTAATAGCGCACTTAGGGCCCACGTGCAAGGACTATTACGGAATTGTATGATCCCGATCGTAAAATTCGAATAATCCAAGCGAAAGCTATTTATGAGCTGCACAAATGATGTGACTTCTTATCGAATTTTCAGAGATGGTAAAACGAATGGAGACGAATTTATGCCGCAAAACGATCAAGATCATGTTTATGAGCAAACCGGGTATCAACTCCTTATCACCGAGGAATGCCAGCGGCTCCTTAATGTTAATAAAAAGAAAGAGTTGTAGTATTGTAAACAAATAGACCACACGGTTCGCCTTGATTAATAATAAATACATGGTAGAAAGGTAGAAAATAAATTACAAAAAAAAATTCTACAAAGGTAGAAAATAAATTAACATTCTCGGTTTATAGAAAACCAACAACTTCCGACGCAATGATACCAGCAAGTTCGCAGCAGTCCTGGCAAATAAAAAAGTCGGTTTTCCATAGTTTAATACATAGGCTTTTAATGTTTCCGCTAGAAAAAGCAGATTTTGAAAAATAATTAAGTACAATCAAACAAATTGGAAGAAACAACGGATATAAAGAAAAACTAATAGATAACATGATAAAAACAAAAGCAGGGAATTAATTCGTCAGGAGTTTTATAATATTCGGGAAAAAGAACCTACCTATAGGGAGTTATATTAACCACGTCCAAGATTATAGTGAAAAAATAGTTCGCAGATTAGAATGAAACGGGTATAAAACGATTAGTGCCAACGAGCGTACTATTGGGAGAATTTTGATAAATAACAAAGAAAGGGTTAATAAATTAAAACAATCTGGAGTATACCAAATTAACTGCGTGGATTGTAATGCCGTGTATGTGGGTCAAACCGGTAGAAGTATTGAAACTAGAGTAAAAGAACATTAAAAATCCACACTAAATAACGCAAAAAATTCAGGATTTTCGGCGACTATATAGAAAACAATCATTTTATAGATCAGAAAAATGTAAAGATACTGCATCGTGCAAAGAAAGGAAAGCGCTAAGATCTGTTAGAACATTTAGAAATTAAAAAATCTTAAATTATAAATACTTGTACTACCAATGATCAGAGAGATTTTACACTTTCGCCCTTCTTAAAAAAGGTACTAAAAACTCGGGCTTTACCAGATGGTAGGATCAATCGGTAGTAAGTGCTCGTAAACAAATAAATAAAGAAAACGGGCTTGGAAACATTTAGTAATAGACATTTACTCTATTGAAAAAGGCCTAATAAGCCGAAATACTAGTATATAGAGTGTTTTCTATATATTTCTTGGAACATCTAAATGAGATCAATGTTTTTTCAAAACAATTATTTTCACGATGTTTCATAAAGAACCATCCGCTTCGAGTATCCACTTTATAAATACATGTTTTACGTACTTGAAATATGACAGAGATACATTTATATTAATCATAAAATAATCCTCAACGTATAAGCGTTCTTATAAAAAAACTTTGGGTTGGTGGGATTTATGAAACAATAAATTAAAAATTGAATATTAAAGTTAAAGATAAAATAGTTAGTCTAATAGACATCCCAAATTTAAAGAGGACATCATCTACAACTTACAATTTAATTAGATCTTTCAGGTTATGTTTTCATGATTCTGTGAATGATAAAATTTATCATAGCTCCATAGATATCAGTCACATCGATATTTTGAAAATTGGGGAAGTAAGCGGTAATAACAATTAAATAACAAAAAGCGAATAACAAACAAAAGTCTAAAGAATAATTTGACTACTCAAACAATACAATACAATAATGGATAAGAGTAAATGAAATTTTAATGAGAGTATAGTAAGTTTAAGTGGTTAGCTTTACAATTATTTCTGCTAATCTTCATTAATAAAATGAGACCTCTGTTTCTGAAGTTAGAATTTAGTAATAATTATTATAAGTAATATTTTGAAATATATTAGAACTCTGCATTATTTCTTTTGGACGGTAAATAATCAGTGAACCTAAGCTTAAAATTCTTCTACTAACGAAGTTCTGCCAATATGGGGTAAATAATGAGAGGAAAAGGAGGGCAAAAACCCTAAATATTCTGTAATTATTAATCATTCTTATACCATTAGCAACATGTTTGCTTATATAAGTTCTATAGATGGTACAAGACAAGTTCTATTATATATTAAAATAGTTATGAAATTCTTTTGGTTGATTTGTCGTAGACTTCCACTAGTATTGTTTGTTTTAACTTACACTAATAACTTAGTTTGTCATTCCTTGTATGTGCTCGACAAATGTTTGACAAGAACAGGATTAATTAACGTAAATTCGTTCTCTGTCTACAAGTAGCTGCCTACAATATCCGCCAAGCATTAGAAAAGATGCAGGTGAGACAAAATTAACCTCCTATGAAATATATCCACGCCCCGGCACCTCAGCACCTACGCCGGCCGAAAGATAACGCACGGAACTCCTAATGAAGATCCATGGGGGTTTAGCGCGTTCAGAAGAAGATGATTTAGTAAGGCTGGGTTCGTTTTTCTGACCCTCGGGGAAGTCGCTCTTGCTGACCGTTCAACATTTCATAAATCTGGTTACCCATAAATGACTGCGAATTTTCCACACGCCCGCCGAGGTTTCCTTCTTGATGAGTTGCCACCGCCAACAGAAAATCTCGTGAAGGTAATGAGCCTCATTTTCTGTAGTTTAGGAAGCCAGAAGCACTGATTAAAAGCCTAACATATAAGAAAAACTTTTAATGAATGAAGGAAATTAACTATTTAATCAATATATTTGTATTTAAGTATATAGGTACGTATGTAGGTATGTATATACAGGGTATTCGTTAATATCGTATCCATACTGTAGGAGTTAATTCCTTGTTCAATTTTATGACTAAACTCTGTGACTAAATTTTATGACTAAAACATCTAAACATCAGTTCAACAGAGAAATTTATTTAAGAAAAAATGTGTGGGTTTAATGACTTTACATGTAAAATCATTACATGTAAATAATCTAGGAAATATGGATGTGCGACACATTGGGAAGGAAAGTAAGTTATAAGATCGTAATTGACAATATGCAAATTCCGTCTAAAAATCAATTTATCTCTGGGTTCAGTTACGTTTTTATTATTTTATATTCTGCAAATATTCAAATTTTAGCAGGAATTCTGCAATATATACATATTTGAATCCTGCTTACTCATTGTTAAACCAAAACCGCCGTGTCTCTAAGCCCCTGTATTTGCGCTGGCATATTTCACATATTTACTTTTTCATTGAAATAAAAATTGCCTGTCTCAAAATCAGATATTGTAACGTTCAGGCAAAGCACACCGGTTCAGTGTTATTAGGTCAGAGTCATAAATTTCATACCGCAATGCTCGTGAAATATTTTATGCCCAATCTAGTAGCCTATATTGCAAAACGTAAAACAGGACTATCTGCGAGGATTTGCTCTATTTTCAAGTAGACAGTTGCGAGGCAACGGTCACAGTTGCCTCGCAACTGGAATTTAGGTACTGTAGAAAAAGTATGCTCTGCACTGTTAAGCTCTGTTTAGGTTTATAACTTCTTATATCAGGTCATCCCACAGGTAATTCTGGATTTTGTGGCGTAGATAAACCCTGCTTAAACATGAATGATTGACGAGCTAATGCCTTTTTTCATTTACTGCAGTTCAGTGTGATACGGTACGACATTGTGTTCGCTGAATTGATATACTACCTTAATAAATAAACTTATGAAAAGTATGTAATACATCATAAAAACCCGCACGCTTTGCAGAACCTTTATCTCGAAAGGGATTGAAATATTTAGTGTGAAGATAACACTGACGTAGTTTTCTACATAACACCAAAGCACTATACTGCACTCGATTCACGATTCGCCTACCAAGTTGACATCATTTGAGATGATTAAAACTAAACCTACGCTAACACTTTGTGTTATTTACACCTAAACTATTGCTACCGTTCAGTGAATCGTCACGGCGGTTCAGTGAACCGTGATTTACTGGCCAATAATAAAGCATAATTGTATTGAAAGAAAACATTGATCTCATTTAGATGTTCCAAGAAATATATAGAAAACACTCTATATACTAGTATTTCGGCTTGTTAGGCCTTTTTCAATAGAGTAAATGTCTATTACTAAAGATTTGCAAGCGCGTTTTCGTTATTTATTTGTTTACGAGCACCTACCTCCGATTGATCCTACCATCTGGTAAAGCCCGAGTTTTTATTATTTTTTCTAAGAAGGGCGATATGTAAAATCTATCTGATCATTCGTAGTACAAGGATTTATAATTAAAGATTTTTTAATTTCTAATTGCTCTATCAGATCTAAGCGCTTTTCTTTCTTTTCACGATGCAGTACCTTTACATTTTTCTGATCTACAAAATATATAGCGTTGTTTTCTATACAATGCGTCGAAAATCCTGAATTTTTTGCGTTATTTAAAATGGATTTTTTATGTTCTTTTACTCTAGTTTCGATACTTCTACCGGTTTGACCCACATACACGGCACTACAATCCGCGCAGTTAATTTGTATACCCCCGACTGTTTTAATTTATTAACCCTTTTTTTGTTGTTTATCAAAATCCTCCCAATAGTACGCTTGTTGACACTAATCGTTTTACACCCGTCTCGTTCTATTCTGCGAGCTATTTTTTCACTATAACCTGGGACGTGATTAATATAACTATAAGTGCCTTCTTTTTCCCGAATATTTTAAAACTCCCGACGAATTAATTTCCTCCTTTTGTTTTTTAGCATGCTATCTATTAGTTTTTCTTTATATCCGTTGTTTCTTGCAATTTGTTTGATTGTACTTAATTCTTTTTCAAAATCTGCCTTTTCCAGCGAAAACATTAAAGCCTATTTATTAAACTATGGACCGACTTTTTTATTTGCCAGGACTGCTGCGAACTTGCTGGTATAATTGCGTTGTGGTTTCTATAAACCGAGAATTTTAATTTATTTTCTACCTTTCTTATTGTTATATCCAAATAGTTTAATTGATTGTTTTCCTCCTTTTCCATTGTAAACTGAATATTATCGTTAAGCGAATTTAAAAAATTGAGAAAGCCGCTCAAATTTCTTTCAGTACCAGTCCAAATACAAAAAATGTCATCTACATAGCGAGCCCAAAAGTGAGCATGTGATTTTAAATTATTGTCACTATTGAACAGTGTGTTTTCGAAATGGTTCATAAAAATTTCCGCTAGCAAAGGAGAAATAGGACTGACTACCCATGGGTAAACAAATAAATAACGAAAACGCGCTTGGAAATGTTTAGTAATAGACTATGCTCTATTACTAAATAGTACTCTAGTACTCTATTGAAAAGGGCCTAACAAGCCGAAATACTAGTATATAGAGTGTTTTCTATATATTTCTTGGAACATCTAAATGAGATCAATGTTTTTTTTTTCAAAACAATTATTTTCACGATGTTGCATAAAAAACCATCCGCTTCGAGTATCCACTTTAATAATAAAGCAGGCTGTATGGGATAGGGCCTCTGTCACTATTCATACTGTCTTTATACTTTAGAATTTCCAAACTCTCAAATGCATCCCAGCTGTCTGGAATTTGTTACATTCCTAATTAATCTTAAATTGCTATTATCTATTTTAGGATTGTTCTCAAACTCATTTTAAGCGACACTAGACTTCTGTACCTATTTTGCTTTACAGCCAGTGCACAGCTCAGTAATATTTTTTGACTACCTAGATTGTTCCACGTGGCACATTGTGGACTTTTTATGTAGCTGTAACAAAGGAGAGCGGGTCTGTATTTATTCGAAGTTTTATATATATGCATGGTATGCGAATAATAGCTTATAAACCAGTGAACACGTTATGTACACACACAGATCTACTCGCTGTCCGCCGACACAAATAAAACGTTAATGATAAATGAATACCGTTCACTGTATTTTAGTTCGTCAGTCGTCTATTGTTTTTTGGTGTGTTATTTGCTCGATGTAGACTGTTACTGGTATTGAATATTGCGCTATACTACAATCTGTACTAGTGTAAAAAATTTTTCATTAATTAAATCGTGTTTATGTATAAATCCATGGCAAAAATTATTTGTATAATATTTGATGCTTTGAGCCAAGTGCAACTCACTATAAAATAAGAATATATCGTTCTGATATAGATCTCAACACACGTCTCTGAGACATATTGAGGAACACATTCACTCACATATACAGGGTGTCTCATCAGGAACAGCGTCAATCGATATCTGGGAAAGTACTAATCCAAAATATTTGACAATATGGTTCTCTAGGGCGAACGCAACCAAAATATGTAGAACTCCCCGACACTTCTGTTTATACCATGCAAGTCGACCTGAATTTTGTTATTTTAAATGGGACACCCCGTACATTATTGTATTTTTGAGTTCTACGGAAAGTGTTAGGGTCAATTTATGTATTTATATATTTATGTATGATAGACTGGAACAATACAGGGTGTTCCATTTGAGTTTAAAAAGTTATGGCTGTTTGAAATTTCCAAAATGTATCAGCAAAAATTGAACACTTGGTATAATATTTTTGAATGTATGGATACACCATAATTTAGCGCCGTTTAATTCTGTAAGATTACAAAAATTCAACTTAATATCATTTTCCCGGAAAAAGTGGCACACTCTTGCGCACCATTGATCAATTTTTTTCTTTAAATATTAATATCTCAAAATGCATAACTCCTAGCTATAGGGAATGTCACATAAATTGACCCTAAAACTTCCCGTAGAATTTAAAAATGTAATAATGTACAGGGTGTCCCATTTAAATAACGAAGTTCATGTCGACTTCCGGTATAAATAGAAGTGCTGAAGAGTTCTACATATTTTGGTTGCGTTCGCCCTAGAGACATTTACCATATTCCTAAATTTTTAAATATTTCGGATATACTTTCCCAGATATCGATGGACGCAGTTCCTGGCGAGACTCCCTGTATAGATGCAAGCTTCACATGCACTTTTGCAAAAAGAAAAATGATGGAAAATCAAACTCTTGTCAAAGTGTTGACTGTAACTACAATCTGTATGTACAGATTTCATAGTAATAACTCATATTGGCTTCGAGAGGACATACAATATAATTTTGCAGTATTATTTTGTGGAAAATATATTACTTCTATAAATCTATAACATCTATATGAAATTATTAATATTTATGAAAGTAATATTGTTTCCAATGGCTATATTATTTTATAAATTTCAACTATGAGTTTTTTAACAGGGCTGCATATTTGATATCGCAGGAATTCATATTATAACTAGATTAAAATAAAATGGCCAGGAATATTAAAAGGTTTGAAATAAAATATTCGATTTATTGATTTACTAGCGTTGATTTAATATCCTGCAATAAATATTTTATTTTCGTATTATATAAATGTAGAATTATTTATTTTCTTTAATTTCGGGGGAAATGACATATTATTACCCAGTTGGCATTTGCGTCAGCAGTTTGGGCGGTTGCTGCAAAGACGTATATGAAGAAAATTCAGGCCGTGGAAAATATCGCGCTGAGGACCGCGGTAGGTGCACCCTTGTACCTGCGGACAGCCGATATATACCGGGACCTCGACTTCGTCCCAGTCCTAGAAGTCATCAGAAGGCGCGGAGTCAAGTTCTTCGCACGTACCGAGACGAGGCACCATCCAGGCCTTAAACGAGGCCTTAACCGGAGGCCTTTGAAGCTTTGACCACAAGTAAAAATGGAAGAAATTAGTTAAAATATATCTCATGATATGTTTGTAGAATTTATTTCATTAATTAATTGGCTTAACATCCTAAAAGTTCAATCATATATCTATATGTAGTTTATGAAACACGTAGTCATTTTAAATTACACAAGTTTTTATCTAAAGCTTGGGAAATTTATGCAGAAAATAAATCAAAGTAACAATTGAAGCAGTTAGACTCAAAAAAGGACGTAAAATATGAATTAATGCACCCGGGCACCTATCTGAAATTTGTAATTATAATGGACATCAGACTGCCCGTGCTTAAAAAGTAACGGGAAAGCAACAAAGCCCGCTTGTTTGCCAACAGAAAGAGAACTCCATCGAGCGCGGGGCCGCATGGGAAATTTTCGCTAATGTACGTCCTGCTGTCCCTGCAGGACTCGTCGCGGTGCGATAAAAAAAGTTAACGCCCCACACTCATCATGGGACGCGTACTTTATCAATTATCTCGCAGTTCTACCGCCATTATTTGGATTACGCCTTTTGGTCACACTTTTACACTCCCGTGCGAGAATGACCAAAGTGAAATTTTAATGGCCGAAAAAATATGTGCTATTTATTTCCTTAAACAGGATTAATTTATATTAACATTAATAGTTCTCTAATAGTTCTTTGAATCTGTTCCCTACATTACAGAAATGAGTACTATTAGTTTGCGAAAATCTTTCATACAAATATATATCTCATGCTTTAGAACAAAGAGTTTTTCTTTAACACATGTATGACTCTCCTTCGACATTCATTTTTATTTTATACCTCCTTTGAATTTTGACATTTAAATCGCCCCAAGTTTCCTATAATATCTAGAATTCGCGTGAAATTCCACTCCACACTCCACACTCCAAAGGACAATGTGCAGTCTGTGTTTAGTATATTTTTCTTAGGCTTTTGTTATGTTAGATATTATCAGTCGCCAGTAAAATATATCCTGGATCCACCCCTGGAATATTGGGATTGTATGGTCAACTCGTGATGTATAATTATTAGTTATTTTTGACTCATTATAATGTCTTTTGGGATTAGGATATTTTTAATAAAATCTATGTATAAGTTGTTATTTTCCACTAGAGATATACATATTTCCCCCTTATTAATGATTTATACTAATATTATGCATTGTTGACTTAGAACTACTTATTAATGTTTATCACCCAAGATTTTTTCGCAGATAGCATTGACACGACACAGCCTTCGTGAGGTCATGAAACTGTTGAAACAGAACCAAGCATGTTCATGACTACCGCCAACAATGTTGTCCTACAAATTAAATTAATAGTATGATACGGATTCTAAATAGCTACCACAAATTATGAGCGCTTTCCCTTTCATAATTATTAGCGATAAAAATCTTATAAAACGTTATGCTTGTGTAATATTTTATTGAGGGAACTTTGGTACGAATCCAGTAATAGTAGATACGCCGAAATATTCGTTTTTGTTAATATCACCAACACAAACATTCTTCACTAAATAGTCATTATTAATTTATTTGTTATGTTTCTTACCAGATGCTGATTTATGTTAAGTGAATTATATTGTTGGCAACCTGCTTCAAAATATGTATCCCTAATCTTCCTCTGTTTCATAATAAACCCGTTATAAGGCACGGCAGAAATCGCTATTGGCATGCCCAATATTTATGTCGCGTTCTCCACGAGACATGAAAAATCTCTTCCAAACTGTGTTCAAATTACCCAAAACCAATGAAATAAACGACTAAAACTGCGACAACAATAAATACAGCAAACCGCATTGTGCATTATTCATAGGGTACTTAGAAGCCAAATCATTACTCTTGCGCCATATGTTGCTAGTGTAAAGTTCCGTTGAGAATAGTCTTTAAATTTAGAACCCAATTTCTTTTTTACAAATTGAAGGCCAAATTCTCTACTTGAATACGTTATTTACTTTCAAAATCAATTTATTTGATAACACAAGAAAATAATGATTAATAAACTTAAGTAAGTCAATTCTACGCAAGGAGTGAAATTAATTTGCATAGATTTAAGTGGTAAGTCGTCCAACAAACCTGGCAGGACATTTTCTGGAAAATGTAAATAACTGTTCGCTCAGGACTAAACATAAATCAGTTTTTGAAAACTGCCCACATGTTCATGTTGAACTTACTATAACGACACTTTCGTTATTTAGAAGGTATAGGTAAAGGTACAAAAATATACTACTAATTGACGACACGTTGGGCGCCAATTATATAACGATACTTCCCTTCAATTATTTTATTAACTAAGAAGATACTTACTACTGTGTTGAAACTCTCTATCAGGGGTGAGGGAGTGAAGTACTGCAGGGTTATTTATTATCTGCCAAACTTGGGCGCCATCAATTGATCTTTTTTGATGGTATTGAGTAAAGGTATAGTTCCTATCTAAGTGAAAACAATTGCAAAAAAACACTTGACGAGATAATATTCAACTATACATTTACGAACATTAAACACATACAGAAATTTATAAAGTTACATATTTTAACAAGTACTCTCAAATTTATAGACAGAAGGGAGGATACTAAACTTGACATAAAAAGGTAAGTTTTAGATATTTTCAGTCCGCGAGTTAACGATAAGGGCCCTTAAATTCTTCCTCACACACGGCCTACGCATAGAAACGTTAGTAGAATAAGGCACGGTATACGCAAGGTGTTCAAGAAGCACTTCCAAAATAGATAGATACTTAATAAGGTACTCACATCAACTGCAGGGGTTGTAGAACTTAACGTTTTTCGTACGTTTGCTGTCCAAGCACAACGAAATCGTACTAAACGATCGTTTTTTCTCCTAATCACTATAGAAAATCAAATTCAGGGTTGGTGCTGTATTACACTCGTAATATTTTTGTTGCATCCCCTTTTTTCTATATCAAAAATTCAGACTCACTTCCGCACCAACTGCTCGGTAATACGTCTTCTCGCCATCTCTTCTGTTTTTTTTCTCTCCCTTCCCATTTTCTTACGTCGTCCATCCGCTCGCGTTCTTAACACGAGATGGCGTCACTATATTGTTCTGAACTGAGTCGGTTATCATGAAAAGGTTACCTTGGTGACTGTACTTTATGATACCCTATTCTGCCTCTAGTTGATTCCTGGTTTCTCTTTTACCACTTCCAAAATTTCTACCCAGATAAAATCCAGATCGCAAGTTTTCGAATTTAGCTTACATTTGTTTATTTTTAAATAATAAGTCATGAATCCATGAATTTAATCCAGTTTTTCTGGATATTAGGAATGAATAGAAATCATTTTTGTTTCGGATCGGACTATTTCTGCAGGTGTAGGTAGTGCTTACAAATGTGCTTACCTATCAACGATTTCTTGTTGTGTTTCACTGCTCCACTTTATTTGCAAATGTTTAATTAGTGAAGAGTTGCGCGTACATTCGAGGGAATAAATTGTGTAAACTGCTATTATCAATTTGTTTATTAAAATACACAGAGACGTTTCTAGTGTAGCACCTCATTTGCTTAATGACGAGTAACATTGAATTGATTCTAAAATAACAATTTGCAACAATTCCATTTTCTAATTAAACTGCAATTTCCAGTAATTGAAATAACAACTGCTTTGTTTATACGACTTGGTTTGTATATATTAAAATATATTTAATCTAATAAGGCATTTGCCAGTAACATACATGTACCCTCTGGAATTTAATATTGTCACAATGCTATTATTCAGATAACTAAATTTGTGTTGCGATGTATATTTAATATTAAAATGGTCCCCAATATATATTTATTTATTACAAAAATACAATAAGTATATACAGTAACTGAATTATGTAATGTAAATACATATTTCATATGTAATATGTAAATGTAATTCGGGGACCATACAAAAGAGCAGTATTCTAACTTGGATCTTACAAAACCATAATACAGAGTTAATATAACATTTTTATAATTAAAACCGTTACGTGTTACGAATAACAAAGCCCAAACTTTTATAAGCAGCTGCAGTTATGTTATTTAGGTCTTTTATTGAAGAGAGGCGCTGCAAAGTAATGTCGCCAATTTTGTAATCAAATTTATGGGATTTTTTAATTTAGAATAGGAAACTACAGAACATTTAGAGGAATTCAGGGGTAGATATTTCTAGTAGGGGTAAATACTTATTTTCTGCCACCCTCTGTCTCAATAATAATTTGTATAAGTCTATATACCACTATAAAGAGCATCAGATAAGTCTATATAGTAACCTGAAACGTTACTTAATAGTTATTAAAATAATAGATACCCTTTATGCAATCTACAGGTTCTCGGACTACTCCAGACAACTTTCTACAGACTACTATACAAGTATGACTTTATCTTTATCACAAATGTTGAGGTTCCATTGATAAAATCACAATAACCAATAACGGATAAGAGAATCGAGCGATTGAGTAAACCTATAAGCTTGTTTTAACTCCACAGTTAAACTGTCCTAATTTCCAAGGTATTCCTCTAAAAAGCCCTCAACCTGATTTTGCCCGATTCCAAAGTATCTGGCACCCCTCAAGTGTTCTTTAAATAATATCGAATCGAATATTCTCATACCGACAATCCTAAAGCAAATGCCGAATCTGAAACCATCTTGAAAATCATCCTCTCTTACTATTGCTGAGTTTCTTCAACTAATATCTTGTATTCTGTCGGATAAGTACGCCTTAATTCGTAAAATATTGGGGTTTTGAAAATATTGATTTTTAAATGGCGAAGCTGCTCTGAAAAAGCATTTCCATTTGCGGAGTAACCGGAAGTAACAGTATGTATCGTATTTTTATAAGTCTTTAACATCAATAGAAAAAATTATGTTTCAAGTCAATTTAAAATTATGGCGGATGCGCCAGTAAACCCAATTAAATAAAATAATAAGAGTACAATCTCCTTGCACGGATGATGCAACTATATTAGGCATAGTTATTGCATAAATATTATTGTCTGAATAAAATCTAACAAATATATTTTGGCTTTTAGGAAATTATAAAGGAAATTATTTACGCAAAAATACAATTTCATATAACAAGATTCTCATGCTTTAACCAGTGTAAGTAAGTAGTATAACGAGTGATTTGTTTGTAAGTGATTTAAAATACAGCGATAAAAGCATGCCGGGTGCATCTGAAATGCACATAAAAAAATTATAAATAACACGAGTACCTGTTTGTAGTGGCGAGATACAGTGAAATACACCGTAGTCCCCTCTTTGGGTCTTTGTTACTACCTGTCTGACAATTATTGTCTAATTGACAGACAGATAACGATCTGCTTTTATGCAGATGCCATTACAGCGGCCTCTATTGTCTTGGAGGAAGACAATCCTACTTAATTATTGGAAGGAAATGCCGAAAACAACTACTCCACGGGCCATCTGCATAAAAGCAGATCGTTATCTGTCTGTCAATTAGACAATAATTGTCAGACAAGTAGTAGCAAAGACCCAAAGAGGGCACTACGGTGTATTTCACTGTATCTCGCCACTACAAACATTCACATATGCCGCTTAGGCAATCATGTCGCCAGATCATTCATCGATTCCAATACCTATGGCAATCTGATGAGATCATAACAAGATCGAAACCGGTCATTGTCTGGTATTTGGTCTTGATGAAGGATGTGGCGACACCCATGGAGATGTTGATGTAATGCAACGCCAGTCGGGGCATATTGCCCGTGGACCGTGGAGTAGTTGTTTTCGGCATCTCCTTCCAATAACACGAGTACCTGTTATAATGTATAACGCTGGGAATGTTCAATTATAGCGTACCTTAAAAATAGTTCTGTATGCAAAAACTTTGAAAATTACTGAACAGACTTACTTAAATTAATTATAAAAATATGCTTCAAATAAGTTACATGTAACATCATGATTGTCTAGTAATACATATTTAGACGATATTTATGTAGGTATACCTAATGAGTATCTGGTTTAAACAGCAGTTTTATAAAAATGATATCAATTAAAAGTTGATTCAATTTTTAAAGAAGTTATAATGAATGATCATTAGAGACTTTTCCGGCCCTCGTAATGGATATCAATTTAGATATTCATTTACAATCTTCATAATTTAAAAACTTTGAGGATACAATTATTAATGCCTTCGAAGTTAGATTTTATATTTAATCATCCTATAGGATCGTTAGTCGCGTTCAGGGAGCAGAACGCTGGGGAGAGTAATTAGAAAAATAGGGAGTTGTATTTGGTTTCTTTTAACCTCGGTTAGTTGTTTTCTTTTAGTTAAATTAAATGTCGAAGTAGTAATGAACCATACTTTCACAATAACATTTTTGTTTTTTTAAATATCTTATGGAATAAAAATCAGAAAATTGTAGAAGATGATAAAAGAAGAGAGTAGATACATTGTGAGAACTTATTAAATTTTCGATAAATAAAAGGAAATTTATAGATATTCGCTCTGAAAAATAATTTTTTTAATCAAAACAATACGGTCACTTAGACTTTGTTTCTTTCGTAAAACGTTACCCTTTCGGGAATATTACTTAAGGAGAGCGACAGAGTAAACAACTGCTAAATTATTTTCCGTTTTTGCGAGTTAGAACTGAATTTGCTCGCAATTTCGCGAACGGGATTCTGAGAGTTCCGAGGTCAGTTCGACGTCCATCTCCGGGAAAACTTCGTTAACAACTCCGGACGAAGAAGTTGGCGTGTGAAGTTGAGCCTTCTCCTCTGGGACGAACTCCTCCATTTATATAAAAGGAAAATAAACGACTGCGAGTCGCCAAGCCACGAAAATAAAATTACGTTTTCCTCGATGCTCCCTCCTTCAGTCCGAGGTAGCATGAATTGTTTTTGGGTAATTATTTTCTGGATGCTTCAAATAACATCAAAAACTCATGATGTTGCTTTTACGTATAATATTTCTTCTAGAGCGATAGACATTTGTTCATAATGCCACAGTGCTTTGACATCGTAAGAAGCTACAAGGATTTTCCATGGCTCAGAATTTGTTCTTAATTAATTAAACAATAAACTGTACGTTTAGAATGTGATTTAACATTTTATTTATGATTATTAACAATATAAGCTCCTACGGCTAATTCTTTCCAACTTGTAATCTATCTTGGAAATTCCAAGATAGATTACATCAGAACTGTATACTGTATCTCTAAATTTACTTTTTTGTAAATAACTACGAATCAACTACGGACATCAATAAGACTATCCTCCATCTGCAAACGCCTTATTTAAATAAGGACTAAAAAAAATCAAGCCAAAACAGCTATATTCTCTTGGCTATGTTCCAGGCCGAACGCTGAATTAAAAAGCAAGATTTGCCGTATTTTGGTCTAAACACAGTTAGAATCAAAAATATAAGGATTCGGATTGCAACGAGAACTATGAGGAAATACTCAGACCACACATCGTAGGATGCCACTAATTGCAGACCGGTTTCGATCTTTTTATGATCTCATCAGTGCAATATAATGGAGCATACCTACGAATGCGAAGACCTGAGTATTTGGCACAATAGGTCAGCCTTGCGTACGCAAGCCCTATTGGCGCCACCTCTGGGTAGTTTTCGCAACACAATCCAAACCAATCGTAATGGGGTAAATCCAATACAATAACAGGTCCATACTATTCGTAGTTATTTGCTATATGCATGCCGTCTGACAAGTAGTAGATCTAGTTTCTACAACCTGTTATTGTATTGGATTTACTTTTTTGATTACTATATCCCCATCTTAATTCGTGCATACCTTCGTACAGCCATTTTCGTTGTAAATAATGTATTTTAGAAGTACTTTTGAGAGAAATGATTTAAATAACCGTGATAATTTATAGGTTACGCTTTGGCAAGTTGACAAGTTAGCGATACGTATTTTCTGATACTACTAATTTATATTGCGTAACAACTTTACTGTTTTCCGAAGTAATTCATCTTGTATAGAGAAAGCAATTGGCAAAATATGTAATTCTCTTTATAAAAAAAAATAGCCAGTTGCGTAAGTTACGTAATAGATAATCATTACAACCTTAACAAAACTTATCTATCACTAGTTAGAAAAATGATTTCACCCTATATTTTAAGAAAGACGCAGTTATAAGCATATATTGAAGGCGCAGTTATAACCTGAAAATAGCTGATATCTGCGTTATGTGTATTCAACTCTATCAAAAATTCTATTTCCATTACACTATATCACTTGCAAATGCATTGACAAGCACTTTTCGTTCAAATTCAGTGGGTTGCTCTTTCGCTTCCAGTAGATTAAGCTATAATCAAAATTTTATGCATCTCTGAATTGCAGAGAACTCTGAATCTCGGATTAGCCATTAAACTTGTTTCCAGTTCGCAAGTCCATCAATAACGATATCTTGGATATTGGCTCTCAAACATTTTTATTACCAATAAGTAAATATTACAGATAGCGGCAAACGTAGCTTGTGTTTATAGTTATCGTTGGACAACTGACTTCAGCTGGCTATAAAAAAATGTATCAGCCTAACATCTGAGATCAATAAACTTGAAAGCGAACTCGGAAATGGACTAGAAAAAATACGAATGATTCTAGGAATAGACGTGGAAAGTGCTAAAAGTTTCAATAGAGATTAAATAATTTACTTGTATACAAAATTGTGAGCAAGCACATTTTTTCGTTTACTCGATATTCAAGTTTTCATTGTAGTTGAACCTCGTTCCAATACGTTCGCTAACTAGTTTAGAGTATGCCATATATAAATATTTAACATTAGAGAAGTTCATTAAATATACTGGGACTAAACCAAAACGACATTTATACAAAAGACTATTAAATATATTATAACTATAAACTTTAATTTTCTCTTCTGGATTTCTCTTTTACATGTATCAAGTCTGTTATAAAATGGCTACGCTATACCAGACCAACATCTTATCATTTCAAATGCTTCAAGTACTTTAATAGAGTTTTATACCTATTCACTTCAAATCTCTGATTGAATTCAGTTGTAATTAAATAAATAGAAATGTATTTATCTCCAGCATCTATTGTAAGCAACTATACTTATCTATATATAAAACAAAAGCATTCTTTGAGTTCCTTAAAATTACTGGGCGAACATCGCTCCACTTATCGATAGGTCGTTCTATACATAGATTGGAAAATAAAGCATCTGTCCTTATTCAGCTGCAGGAATAGAGGTTAATTTGTTTTATATTGTCTATGTTTTTATGTTCAGAGAGAACAATTCAATCAATAGAAGACGGTTCTCCTAGGGCGAAGTGAATTACTAGGAGGCATTGACCTACACTCAGTGACCCTTTTTAGAACAATGAATGACATAATTTTGTGCCTGTTTCTCATCATTTCCTGCTA
The DNA here is from genome assembly GCA_963924545.1 of Pogonocherus hispidulus. Classification (NCBI taxonomy): domain Eukaryota; kingdom Metazoa; phylum Arthropoda; class Insecta; order Coleoptera; family Cerambycidae; genus Pogonocherus; species Pogonocherus hispidulus. The sequence continues at coordinate 9,856,008 of OZ004699.1, forward strand.
TTATTGTACCCACATTGATTCTTCAGATAATTTGTAAATGACATCAAATAATAAATTATTTTAAATATTTATAGTGCAATTCCGTAAACTTGCATACATAACAACAAATTGCATAAAAGATCTTGATCTTTTAAATTGCCTAAAAGATTTAACATTTTTTAATCATAGTACTTTACACCGTTTGTAGACAGGTATGTAGATACATGTGGGAATCTAGATGCCTGTCTTACTGGTGGTAAGGTGTATTGTTAATAATTTCCTCATTTTAGTTATTCAAATAGGCATATACTCTTCAATATAGTTCAAGCTTTAGCATGTATTAAATTAAGTCATTTTATCAATAATCATTAAACAATTTAACTGGTATTGCTGTAGACTAGTGATAATTGGTTCAGTGCCAATTAACCACTCATAGAGTGTATTTAAATTAACCCGTTTCACTTAGAAACCACTATTCCCCCACGTCGAATTTATCTACACGTTATAACCAGGTTCAGAATATATGCTAGTTACATATGTTTGTTTTATTGATTTGAAACAAGTACAAGTCGATAAATTGCGCTCGTAAAATGCAATGTAATTGCAATATTTAATTTCATCACGTGTGCCTGTATTCACATTCCTAATAAAATAAAGTCACTGGATAGAACTGGCCATTATTCCGAGTTTCTCAAATCTTCGCGTGATTTATCAGACATTTATGAAAGTCACATTCCCCCATTTAGGATCCCGTCTATAAAGCCATCCTATAAGCCATATTTTTGACAAGAAACTTACGGGATAAACAATAATCCTACGCGGATATAAAAAAGATAAGGGGAATTGATACTGTCCGCCCGATATTCCCATCATTCTGATATTACACATATTGCGAGGGATCCGGTACAGTTGAACGAGCAAGCTGATGCACACACCGTTGTTCTTCTGAATTTACAGGGTGGATCAAATTCGATAGCATTATAATTCTCTAAAATTATGATACCGAAGGATGGAGGTGCTTTGGTTATAACTATTTTGTAAAATAAAGATAAGGAATCTATGGAATCCAACTCCAACTCCACACTCCAACCAACTCCTACTCCATACTCCAACCAACTCCAAGTTGGAATCGGTGTTTTATGTCCAGAAATAGTAAATCGAGTTATTTATGGGAAACGTGGCCATATTTACGAATGCCATATCATAATTACGAATGCCATAGTGCCATAATTACCTAGACGTCTAGGTAATTATGGCATTATAAACGTCTCTTTTAACAGCATTAAGTGTTAGATCTTCAAACGACTTTCCTCACTTATATATAAACAGAAGTGTTAGGCATCACCCCCGTATGAGTGTTAGTAACTCCTAGTACCAAACGACAAACAGCTGTTTCGACTTATTAGGTCCTCAGTGCAGTACAGGATATAAACAGAAAATATAACACAATTATATAAAACGCTATAACAAAAATCACATGAGAGATTGAAATAATCATTTAAATTGATTTCTATTCGCATATCTACTTTTGCAACCCATTCTAACACCGTTGTCGCATATCTAACCATAATGTAATTTCAAAGTGCAGTTTATGTTAAGTACTTTGCAATTCGTCTGCATTATTCAAATGTTCTTGATAAGATGAGAAAGAATTTTAAAGTAACACATCAAATTTCGTTCACCCGGTACGTACAACGCCTCATTCCATATTCCGTTCTTATTCCAATCGACTACATTCCCAATATTGCTCCATGCGTTATGTTATTTCTGCACTTTATCATCAAAGAAACCCGCGCCAGGAACAATCACCATTTTGGAGGCTATCCACCTAACTTATTTTCCCTCGACGGCTGCCAGCTCCGGAAGCGGTGTCCATTTTATAAATATAAATGAAATGCGAACCCGCCGATTTATTCAGAGAGGCATTATTTATTAAACAATGATTCGATCCAGCATCTTGAAAGGAAAGCATTATTTTGCTGCTATGCTATAAGCGGTTTTCCCTTTTAAATTTTACATAGAAATGCGGATGATGTAAAGAATCGCGAATAGGTAGATCGTAGCTGAAAAAAGTTGATCGGTCATTTACTTTTTCCTGGCTTTTGTGTTTCGCTATCCTTGTAAAAGTACTTTTTCGGCGCATATAATACCGTCAGAAATTCGAAATTTTCATTATAAAGTTTTGACTAAAATACTTTCTTAAAAGTCAGAATATCCTTTGAAAATTTTTATGAAACCAAGATAATTTCACTTATCTTATAAGGTTCTCACCCTTTATTTTGTCTGCCATGAAATTGCTTTCAAATATTCACTGGACATTACATTTCAGAAGCTCTGGATGCTGGTACTCAGGTTGATGTAATTTATATAGATTTTTCTAAGGCTTTTGACCGACTTGACCACGGAACTCCCCTAATCATGTTCAGTGAAATTGGTATTTTTAGTTCTGTACTAGAATTTTTTAAATCCTAGTTATGTATAAGATGTCAATATGTAGAGAGCCGTGATTTTCAGTCAGCTTATGATGCTTTAAGAAAACATTGATATACACTTTGATGAAGCTATCTCTAATAATAAGGGAGAAACACCCTAAATAAATGTCATAAAAGCCATGAATTAGAATTGTTGGTTTATACAAATACAAATTGAATGCTGGCAGTAGTCAGAGGATCAGTAGTGTCCTGCATTAATCTATTATACCATATGTGATAAAGTTGTGTAATTCACAAGCGAATAGCGTGCGCACCATTACAGGAGTGGCTTGCCGTGATAGGAAGATGTTAACTTTCTAGAATTTGCCGGTGTAATTCAATGTCGGTAGTGGCGTTTACCCGCAGAGACATTTCACTAACTTTAGATTCACCATTCATACTCCCGCGTATAATCTGAAATATACTGCTGCAGTATGTCTGGTACATCATTAGAGTAGAATTTTCTCTGCATCAATTTATGTTTAATTAGCTATTAAACACATGTGCTTTCTATCAAAGTTTATTCTAAATCCACATATAACTTTGCCGCCAAAATTTGCCTAATTGGCTGTTCTGCTTCTATTATTAGAGCACTCTGTTAAGCGCAGTTTGCTTAATTTTTAATGATAAGTCAATAGATACCACGTTTGTATTAGAAGGTAGTTTAACTTTTAAGCTCTCGATAGAAACTAAGTTTAATAATGAGACATTCACTGCACGTTAGCAGTTAGTAATTGACAAGTAAGGCAGCGGGAGAATAAAGAGAATATTAAATACAGGGAAAAAGTTTAATTTGATTCCCTTCACAATTCCAAAGATGAACTTCTTTTTATTAGAAAATCCTCGAAACTAAAGTCAGTAGATTAACAACTAATCAGCGTGTATTTTATACAAATTACATATTCGTATGATAAGGATAACTTTCGGATTATTCTAATTTTTATCATAATTCATAGTTATATGTACAGGGTGACCCATTAAGAATGGAAACACTCGCGTACAAAATTTGTTTATAGACCGATTTAAACCGGATTTTTTTAAAAAGATAGATCTCCAAAAGCTCTATGTTGATGCAAAATTTCAAGACGAAATTTTGATTTTCAAGGCCTACTACGAAAGTGAAAAACAGCAAAACTTTGTTAGCCATTTTTTTATAAAAAATCTGACTACACCACTGGATTTAGGAGCCTCTCGAATGCATTTGTACCAATTTTTGCGAAAATAAGTTTATTCCTAAAAAAGTTATGACAATATCGGCATCACCAGTGAACCTATCTTTTATAAAAATCGAATAGAACCCAAAGAAAAACAAAATTAAACACCTTAAACAATGGTGTAATTATTAATAAGAACCATAAACACCAGTATACACATAATAACCAAAAATTACTCTAATATAAACAACAATAATTGATAGGTAAGTTCGTCAAATTATTATTATTTCGTGGTTATTATGCCAAAACTTATAATATAACTTTGTTAGATAACAAATAACTGCATTCTAATTTTTTATTCAAAAAGTGTGAAACAATTTGACAGACTCCTTTTTCATTTTTAAAAATGTAATTTTCTAATCATTACTTTTTTTATCAATTGTTGCTTATATTAGAGTAATTGTTGGTTATTTTGTGTATACTGGTTTTTATGGTTCTTCATAATAATTACACCAGTGTTTAAGTTGTTTAATTTTGTTTCTCTTTGCGTTCTATTCGATTTTTATAAAGGAATATGTTCATCGACAAAGGCAAACACTGGCGATGCCGATACTGTCATAACTTTTTTTGGGAACAAACTTTCTTTCTCAAAAATTGGTACAAATGCATTCGACGGGCTCCTAAATCCAGTGGTGTAGTCAAATTTTTTATAAAAAACTACCATCGCTAACAAAATTTTGTTATTTTTCACATAAAAAAAATTCGTAGTAGGCCTTGAAAATCAAAATTTCTTCTTCAAATTTTGCATCAAGGCAAACATAGAGCTTTTGGAGATCTATCTTTTTAAAAAAAATCCGGTTTAAATCGGTCTATAAACAACTTTTGTACGTGAGTGTTTCCATTCTTAATGGGTCACCCTGTATATATTAATTCATGTATTTATAATAGTAAATCATAATTACTAAAAAGCAAGAAATAAATAGCTATAAGCCCCTAACATATTTGAAAGGATGACCCTTTGGCACAATTACACAAAAGAACATTATTATAATAATAATAATAATTATTATTATTATTTATTATCCATAAGACCAATACAAGTATGGTAGTCGTCAACAAGTACAAACAGTAGATGATCAAAATCTGATAAAAGTAACAATAACAATACTTAACAACTATTAAACAGTTTATTGTTTTTGCTTCATGTTTTTTTTCCTCAAAAATTACAAAAGAAATACAAATAAAATAAGTGCAAAAAAAAAGTAAAAAGCAATGAATGCGCGTAAAAATAAATACCTACGATTAAAAAGGATATTGCAGAAATTCATCAACAGTATAAAAGCAGTGATTTAATAACAATTTTTTAATTTCAAGTTTAAACATCTTAATAGATATTATTAGTTTGTTTATATTCTTGCGGTAGTTTATTATATAATTTTATCCCTGCATATTTAGGACTCCTCTGATATAGAACTAAATTATGATTTGGTAAAAGTAGTTCATTTTGCCGGCGGGTATTATAATCATGATTATAGTTGTTTTTTAAAAATATGCTTTCATTAGATTTTGCAAACACGAGTATTTCCATAATATATACACAAGTTAAAGGTAGCATTTGTAAATTTTTGAAGTACGGCCTACATGAAGTAACGGAACTTATTCCCATAATATTCCGTATAGCTTTCTTTTGCAACTTAAAAATCCTTTCAAAAAAATGAGAGGAACCCCAAAGTATGATACCATAAGAAATCCTAGAGTAGAACTGTCCATAATAATATGACAGTAAGACATTTCGGTTTGTGACATTTTTAAGTCTATAAAGAGCATAACACACAGAAGACAGTTTTTTACATCATTCAATGATATTAGTAAGTGTACCAATTTTTAAAAATCTAATACGTAATATATTTCTCTGAAATTTTGGGCTATCCTCTAAGTATCCAGCAGTATATTGGTAACGAACTCTAGTGCTAAGATCACGTCGCCGCGCCGGCTAGAAAGAACTACCATAAATCACCCAATTTGCCCTCAAAATCGCCGGTGCGCGCACATATTGGCTGGATCACGTCTTGGCAAAGCGCGTGCCAAGAGGCGGCGCAACAGCTAACCCCATGGCGGTAAACAATATCTGCTAGATTAAAAACGGAAACGTCAGCCGCCGGAAGCCCGACAGCGGCGTGACAGGTGTCTGCTGGGGATTACCCCATTGTGAGACGCCTTTTGTTGCGTATTTTAATAAGAACGGGCCATTGTGGGCTGATTTGAATACGTGTAAGGAACGGAAGGTACCGAGGATTTTCCCTGGTCGAGCTCCTCGGTCGATTTTAAGCATAAAACAACTTTCAACTGGTGCTTATTTTACGTAAAGAAATAGAATTTTTTTTATTGTGTTTCAGGGGGTGTATATTAATTTTCTTTTCAGAGCTAGTGAGCACCTAATGGGAGGAATAATGGTTAATCATAAAGAACATAATTTGTAGCGCTCAGTTAACAACGAACTTCTTAGGAGGTAAAAAGAAAAACAGAAAATCGTGGAATGCCTACCGAGTTTAATTTTTCTCTGGTTGAAGAAAATTTAAAGCTAAATTACATAAATTGCTTTGAATAAGTCCTTCATAAGGATACAGGACATCATCAGGAGATTTACAGGACATCAACAAAAAATTTTAAAGACAAACCATTTCTCTAGTAACTTCTAACTTCATATTGTTTTTGATCTACATAATGTTCCTCCAGTAACTACATAACTCTTCCGACTTAACACAAAATGTATTTTAACACTTAACACTTAAATGAAATGACCTTTATATCATTTGACCTATTTTGTTGAACTCTAAGCTACAATTTTGTGGACACAATGTTTAATGTTAGGAATACCTCGCAACATAGTAACAAAGGGAGTGTACACAAAACTAAACATCTTTTTCAAGTCTAAATCAGACTGATATGCAACAATTCTTGTCAGTGGTATGGTGGTAAAGACTACATCTATAGTGATGAGAAAATCAGCAAGTATAAATTCATAACAATCGACGAAGGACTGGCTTATTGACCAATAGTTAAAACAAGTATCACTTAGTTTAACTTGTACTAGTAGTACTTGAAACTCTATATTTTCATCTGCTACAAACACTTGTTATAACAAAAATTGTTATTCTCAGAAATTTATGAGAAATTTGTTGATACTAATGGGAATTTTTATAAAAATATAGAGAACATACCTTAATTGGTAAAGAGAGTGCACTTTGTCGACTTCGTTTTTCGTTAAGTACTAGTAAAATAATATGTTTACTTTCCTTTAAGACTCTGTGCATCTACCACTTTATCTAATTACTTTCTCAATCCTCTAAAGAATATTTTCCCTTAATATAACTATTCTGCATTTTTTTATTTGAAATATTCTACTTAAAATACAGCTCCAAAGCAACATTAATACGAAAATAATCTGTAAATAATAATTTAATGCAAAACATGTTCACGTTTCCCGGAATATTCAAACAACCGTTGGGAAAGGATGCTGCTTCAGTTTGTCAATGTAATATTCCCTAACTAATGAGGTTTTCCAGGTTTCCCTCATTCCAGCACTGAATGGTGGTTAGGGCCTACCAACGTAAGTCGTTCCTGAGGCGCAAATGCGGCCCGCGAAATAATAATAATACGCCGCCCCCTCTCCCACACAAGTCTCAGACTTCCGGGCTAATCCTTGTGATTAGAATGAGGGGTAGAGATATTATTATTATTATTATTATTATTTCCTCTCCTAACAATAATGGGTCGATTTGCGTTCAGGCAATGCCGACTTAACTCTCAGCGTAATAAATTTATTAATTAACTTATAGGTAGCTAAACGGCTTCATTCAATAAAATCGGATGACTTCCATCTGATTTTAATTAAATACAAATTATTTGCATAACATGGAAGCTCGCAGTTAATTGTTTGTTAATTTAACCAATTGTCACTAGATGTTCATGACGTGCTGTGTCTAGTCGAGAGCTTACTCCATCTATATTATAGAATGCACTAACAGAGCATTGTTTATGGAAGAAGCAAAATATTTTTACCGTCTCCTTACGAGGCACATGTTTTATAAAAGTTTAAGCTGGCAAAATTTCTTTAATTTATTTTAATGCCATAAAAATTGGATGAATTATACCATTTTTAATATTACTTACTGCTTTTTAACATTAGTATTGTTTCTTAATCCTTAGAACATATTAAATAATAGTTAAGTACTAGTAAAATGTCAATAATAAATGTAATAATAAAAAAAATTACTTACGTCCTTTACAACACAAAATATACCTAAAAAAATATTGTGATCAATATCATTAGCACCAAATAATATTAGCAAGACGAATGTTGTGTTAAAGTAGGTAATTACCACGGGATAACTAATTCAGTTTTCATAAAGAGAGTAAGAATTCAATGTGTTTGTCAATGTAGCCGAGCGACTGCTTTTGCTCAATTAAGAAATTAATTCCTTTGTCACTGACTCCTTATTTATTTATTTCAAAGCGTAGAAAACTAAATAGCTGCCTCGTCTCGGGCCGCAATTTACTTTATTTGGTTAGGGGAATGCGATCAAAGGGAAAGAGATATGCTTTTTTGAAAGCCTTCTGACGTTTGGCGCATAGGTTTTCTCTGAAATGGGCGAACTAGACAATGGAGGAAAAGCCGGATAATGTAATGATCAAGAACTAGTATGGCGTATTGCTGGATTGATAAGATTGATACAAAATGTTGCTTGTGACCGCGAAATTGCCGATAGCGGTTCCTAAATGGTATTGCATATTAATCAATTTTGTTTATTATTAGTGACGTATCATCTTCTGATTTTTCAACATTTACAGTATTTACAAATACTTACAATAAACTCTCTGGGTTCTTTCAATATTGAGCTAACATATTATATCGTATAAGGATTTTAAATTACCGATGCGGTACTCTACTATTGCCACATTTTTATGTGAAAAGTAAAAGTGAGGTATCATTGCTAATAAAAACCACCAATCATTTATTGGACTATTGAATGAACTATTAACAATAGTTCATTTGCTATCACATATCAATGTCATGAAATATGTCAAATCCATTGAGATTGTCATTATTTGACAAGTAATTAGATTTTATTAGAAAGAGTTTCCTAGTCAAACTAATGTAGTTACATTTACCTAAGTTTGTTAATTTCCGGAATACAAATTTGTACTATCAGCTCTAAATTACAATAACACAGCTCCAAATCAATGTCATTCATGAAGATTAACAGCAAAAGAGGTCCCGTGATGGATCCTTGGGAGACACCAGAGGTTGCTATTAACTCGATAGACTTTAAAAGAAATGTTGATGAATGAAATGAGAAATTTCTTTCCAAATTACAATAATAATGGTCTTTATATATATAATTAATGAATTACCCTTAGGGTATGTAAACTATTTGGACATATTTGCCCTACTACAGAAGTTTGTAAAATATTATGCATTTCCTACTGGGTTAGGTTAATTGATATATTAATATAACAGACACTTGATTATATCAAAAAATGTACCTAAAGGGTTTGGTTAGACCAGTGGTGGGCGTGGTTTGTATCAATTAAGATATCTGAAAAAGGGTTTATAGCCATTTAAACAACCCTTCTAACTGAGGCGTGAGTAATGAAAGGCGATATGTCTCTGTTTTGTTTCAAAGGTTCTTCGCATAGAAGGGGTTCTTCCCCGTTTCATCGTTGGGATGAGGATGCGAACGCATATGTATCTCGATGGAGATTAAGAATTAGATAATTAATACGTATGATGAGGTAAAGGAACTTAATCCTTAATGTATAAACGTAAAAGATTATCAATAGCCACTTTTTTCTCTTTCATAATAATAATAATAATTATAGTTGAAATTAAAATGGCAATCTTAAGGTATAAAGATCTAAACATATATCATGTGGGTTTCAGCTGTAAATATGGCTAATGTGTGACACACAGAAAATTATTAGAATATGAAGTAACTTCAGATAAATTAGCATATTTAATATTAAAAATAAAAGTCATAGTAACTTGCCGCCAATACCGCCATCATCAGTAATAATTATATTTAAAACATTTTTAATAAAAAAAAGTAAATAGAACTTTAATATGAATGGAATATTTAAATTACTAATATAAAGTTATGTTGTGTTAGAAACCTTAAATTTAGAAACATGATATATTTATCGCTACCTATGCATTTGTATTCCATATAGTTTTTATTAACGATAATGACAAATTAAGTCAATGGCTTAACGGGAAAAAATTTCAAGGGTGTAGTAGTGGAGGTTGAATTTAAAAATAAGCACCATACGACGCGATTCATGAAAATTTTATAAGTATTCTGTTAGAAATGATACGTACTAAATTTCAAATTGGTATATTTGTTTTATTTCAAACAATGTGTATATTGAGATATACATATGTTGTTAATTCCAACCAATTTCGTTTTACATATATTTAGTTATTCAAATAGCGGAATCAGGCATACTAGAACTTCTTTCTTAAAAAGATTTGTGTCTTTAAATATTAAAAAGTGTGATATATTACTGTACTCATATATCGAATATACATCTAATGAAAAATCCAACATATAGGCGACTAGAAAGCATGAAAAAATTACAGTTAAAAAATATTGTTGGTCCAATAACTTTTTAAGTAATGTATGTATCTAATCCTGCATTTTTCGAGATGGTAATGGTGAGCATTCAAATATTTACCACCCTGTGTAGCCAAGCATGAAAATACATTTTATAAGGGACAATCCATAATGTGGTTATGAGCGCTCAAACTCCAGACTAAATAAAATATCTCTGGAACCACAACGCAACGTGACGTGAACATCTTGCAATGTTTTCTGTCAATTTGCTGCTTCTAAACTAGGAATATGCGGACACCACTGAACGGGCTCGTCCCCGAGGGTCGTTACGATTGCGTCGCAGCTCAGGTTTGACCTCTGTCGCTGTCACCTCCGATACACTTAATGCGAGAAACACCTAGACACACGCTGTGCTTCCTCTCGCATCTCACAAGCCAAGCGGAATGGTATTCGCATGCACTCAATTCCCCCAAGACGTTAAACCCATTTGGTCTTCATTTACTTCAATCAGAATCCTGGAACTTCGTGCCCCAGAGATATTAGTTTGACATGCACTATATACTTTCAGTAAAGTGAAAAATGATGTTGAATATAACTCCAGGGTTACAGTTTGGAAGTATTTCCTGTTGGTCTTTTCATATTGGGAAGTTTTAATTCGGTTTGGACCTTGTGGACCTCCTACGGGGTTTAGGATTTGAATATTTATTTTGAAGACAGGATTGGACGTCGGGCACTTTTACAAAAAATTGATTTTTGGCTTTACGAGGGTTATACCGGATGCTCCACATAAAAGTCCTCAACCTCGTATCTCGTCAACGGAAAGATATATTTTGATTTTGAAAAAACAGATGATAGAGCTCGGAGCACGGAGTTCAACTTGATTTTTTTAGAGCGAATTGGAGATGGCGCTGAAGTCGAAAGAAATTTTTCGTTGGCAGGAACTTTGCAACAAGGTTTATCCGATACTTTGTTCAATTCTAAACAATTTTTATTTAATGACTATTTTTCAAAAACTTAATAGTTTCAGAGATATCGGTCTCTTTATTTGTTGAGGCCCAAACTCAAGCGTATTTTATAGTTTCGAATTATTACCGTATACAATGAAACAATAATTATGCAAGTCAATTTAATAGCTCTCTTTAAGAAATAGTGAAATAATATGTATTTCTGTAAAATATGGCAAAAGTTTTTTAAATACCTAATTCATTTTGTATAATAAGTAATTCATAATTTTTTGTACGTTTGTCCTAAAATAAATCCTGAATGTATAACGAAACTTCATCACAGTAGGTTTTGATTAGAAGGAAACAAAATTAAATACATATTATTTCACTATTGTAAGTACTAAGTTGCGACGCTCAATAATTTTCGAGAAAATTGAGATTGTTTGTTTTGCCTGCTATCTATTTTTCACCCCCTGGGACCCATTTCATGTCAATGATTTTTATACTGAGTAATCTATATGAGATGGGTATTACGTGTACCTAAGGAGAAGTTGGGACGCCCAATAATTTTTGAGAAAATTGAGATTATTTGTTTTGCGTGCTACCTGTTTTTCACCCCCTGGGACCCTTTTCAAGTCGTTTATTTTTATACTGAGTAGTCTGTATGAGTTGTGTATTACGTACTGACAAGTCTATGTGAGATGGGGATTACGTGTACCAAAGGAGAAGTTGGATAATTATTGTTACATTGTATAAGGTAATAATTCTAGACTAAAATATGCTTGAGTTTGAGCCTTACCAAATGAAGAGCCGGATATCTCTGAAACTATTAAGTTTTTGAAAAATAGTCATTTAACAAAAATTGTTAAGAATTGAATAAAGTATCGGATAAACCTTGTTGCAAAGTTCCTGCCAACGAAAAATTTCTTTCGACTTCAGCGCCATCTCCAATGTGCTCCGAAAAAAATCAAGTTGAACTCCGTGACGAAGCCATAGATGAGCTCTATCAACTGCTTTTTTCAAAATCAAAATATATCTTTCCGTTGCCGAGATACGAGGCTGAGGACTTTTATGTGAAACACCCTGTATAGTACGTAGGTATTTAAGAAATTTTGTATTTGCTTCCTTTTGTATATATTCCCAGTATTTGTTAATTCTGGGAATTTACTAGTATACAGGGTATTCCATTTAACTTTAAAAGTTGGGGTCACTTTTATATGACTTCTTGAAACATAATTGACGAACAGGACCGAGCCACTTCTGTTCTAGTTGGTGTATATATTTAAATCAATTAAAAATAAATTTCGTGCGTCTAAAAAATTATATGCCACTCGTTTGCATGCATAAACCTGTACCTTAACTAGGGTATTACAAGGATCGGACTGCATTTCAACCATCCGTCATTTAAACGAATGTTCGTGTTTTCTGCTTTCCTTGGAAATGAGCGATTTCTATTTAATAAGAGTTATTTGAAGAATAATTCATGTCGACTTTGACATAAATATGTACTTTCTCCACATTCACACTATCGACTAACTTATCCAGTTGGCTTTTATATATCACGGAGTAAGAGGTAATTTAATATTTTTGGCTTAAAACTAAGTATGAGATTGTTTACCTTACAGTTGTGCAGATAAGGTGAAAGATATATGGCAAAACGTGACAATAAAGTCATATGATTTGCTCTTTCCAGATAAACTACGTGAAAAGTACCTATTTCATAAAAATTATACAAGATACAGGGTGTGGCAGCATAACTTCCTTTTTTCAAAACTTAATAAAACCCATTGTATGAATCAGAACATTTATATTTGTTTTTTTATAATGTAGGCGCATGCCTAAAGTTTTGTTTTACATAGTTTTGAAGATCAAATCAGATAGGTGACGTCCCCCATTCTCCATACACTGAGTAAACCGATTTTTGGCGTTTGTCATGACTCTTGCCTACATAGCAGGCCTTATGTTGGCAATTTTTTCCCGGATGTTGGTCTTCAAATCTTGTAGGGTCCTTGGACGGTTCACATAAACACGGGATTTAAAAAAAAAACTGGCACACTGGGAAGTGTTCCCTCAAAACAGCCATAGATGCTCTTGAAGTGTGTGCCGTTGGACCGTCTTGCTGGAACCAAATGTCCCCTAAGTCCAACTCATCTAGCCGTGGAAAAAATGCTGTATCAGGTTTACGTACCGGTCCGAATTCACTGTCACTGCGGCTTCATTTTCCTCAAAGAACCAGGGACCAATAATTCCAGCTGAGAAAATTGCACACCACACTGTGACTTTAGGTGAATGCAAAGGCCTTTGATGCAATTCTCGATGATTGTTGTCAGCCCAGTAGCGCATGTTTTGTTTGTTGACGGATCCACACAAATGAAAATGGGCTTCATCACTAAAAAAAAACAATAGCGTCCTCAGGAACGACTTCGAGAAGAACCTGACACGCGTTCATCCGTCACGTGCAGAAAGTTCCTGCACAATCGCCATCTTGTAAGGATGGAAATGAAGATCATAATGAAGAATTCTCCTCACAGAACGATCGGAAAGTCCAAGGGCAGACGCATGTTTGCGCGCAGAACTCCGTGGTGATCGCAACATTGAAACTCTCACTGCCTCAATGTTTTCAGGTGATCTAATGGGGCGAGGGACTTCAGTTCTTCGTCTTCGCGCACTTGCAATTTGTCTGAACGTAGTGACCCACGTAACAATTGATTTCCGGTCCGGGACAGGACCCATCGGGGCTAAATTAAAGCGTTTCCGAAGGGCGCGCTGATATATAGATATTAATAATCTTTTATGCTTCCTCAGTCGTTATTCTATTAAAGTATGAAAAATAATCTTGATCCGCTACTTTTTTATTGCAAATAGGTCTAGGTCATGTTCTAGAGATACAGCAAGTAAGGGCATAAGAAAGTGGGTATATCGGATTTTCATCAGATTTTCATCAAGTTCGGTATTAAAATCGATATCCTTTCTCCAAAAGTCAGATAGCATAGCCCAACGAACTATATGAACTGGACTGGATCAGATTCAGAACCTGTACGAAAAACTTATACTGCAATAGAACCCCAAGGATCCACCTATAAGCTGAATTTTGTTGAGTTGCATTTACCTTGCTGAAACTGACTTTCTCGATTGCTGGAATGGCATTAGGTTAAGGTAGGTAGACATTAGGTAAGGTGGCAGAGGAGGAGAGAGAGGAGGTGGCGGGAAAAATTATGACCAAGAAGGAGCAGGACGAGAGGAACGAGAGAGGTTAGAGTCATTGGGCTGGTCACTGAAGTATGTTTCCAAGAACGGTTCCGGTTCCCGGAAAGGGAGGGGTTTTGGTCGGAGTAGCGTCCGACACTATCAGGAGCGATAGAGATCAAGATCCTTGTGCCAAGCGGATTCTCCTCTCACACAAAAAAAAAGTGAGGTGGCATTGGGCATTTAGGTAAAACCATAGTAGTTTTAAACTGTCCGGTTACTTCAAATTACTGCCAGTGTAAAGAATGTTTCTAAAAAATCATTATAAGCCAAAAACTGAATGAACAAGAACTTTTTCACCGACAGAAACAACACATGTGAATGAATGAAAGTTAAAAAAAATATAATCGAAGTTGTAATTACTGATTAATGTTTTTAAGCAAAATGTGCTCGATACAGGCTACAGTTAAATAAAAACACTGTTGATGAAATAATATACGTTGAGCAAATATTATTTTTTCGATAAAAATGAAATTTCTCATGCGTGCAGATAATGGAATATTGCGCCCCAGGCGCCGTTAATACTTTTAAAATGGATATTGTGTACACCTGAGGCTCATAACGTGACATAATGGGATTTATTGGATATTTCATATACGCACAAGATAATAAATTAGACACGAAATTGGTAAATTTAAAAATAAAACGCGTTATGTGGTTTTGTTAGCATATGGGAAGTACTACTGACAGCGGAGTGTCGTAAATTCAAAAATAAATATTTTATTCTACCTAAAAAAGAATGCTTGTATCTGATTTTATAAATTATTAATATAGATGAGAACATTTTTACTTCTCTCATATACTATTCGGATGTTACATTCGAATGTGAGGGAGCTGAAAGTGAACATTGTGGTCATGACGTAGTCTCAGACCTAATATATTATTTTATTTAACAATTTTGGCCTTCTATTCAATCCGATAATTGTTAGTTATGTGACATTTTTTTTTATATATCGAAAATACCCCTTGAAGGTTATTTTGCTGCTATTACAATCTGATCAAAGGAGATCAATGAGTAATTTGGTTCTATCCTAATTTAACTAGTTGAAAGTCTTAGAGCTAAAGTCTTATTGACTAGTGTAACTTAGAGTCTGGTAACTTAATTACACTAACACTAACCACACAATACTCTGCTTTTATACTGATATAATCAGTTCACTAACTCAAAGGGCTTAACCCTCTTGAGTCTTCTTACTATGTTAGTGTTGTCGAGGAGCTGGATGGCCTCGATGTTCACATGATGGAATCGTTCATGAGTCCTTGCAAATTTAGTAATTGTCTGCTCAATATGTGACATTGAAGTTGAATAAGGCAATGGGTCTGTCTCTAATAGTAAGGGAACTATTAAAACAGTTCTTAAATTATTAAATCGTTTACAATTTTGATTCTATATATTCACATATGTATATTTATGCATATTAGAGCTAGATCCTTCTAAAAAAAAATGAATGGTTACATTATGTTTCTTGTAAGAGTTTTGAAAACAGATTTAAAAACCAGGAAATTGCTCTCACTAAAAAGTGTGATACCTACTATCATTACCACACTATTGAAACCAACGCGGAAGTGCACAAAATTTGGTATTACGTGATCTCTTGCCGTGAGGTGATCTCTATAGATCTCCTGATCTATTCTTTCATATATATAGTACAAAAAATAATGATTCATCTTTTTTTTTTATAAAAGCAAAGTGTATAAAAGGAAGCTTGAAATGGAAGAATTTATATTAGCTGAAAACATCAGTAAACCAAATGCAATTGCATATCAATGCAAATATCAGTAAAAACGTGACATTGACTTGGAGAATTAGACAGAAAAACAGTACTTAAATTAAAAATTTATTAAATAATTTGTAATGCCTATAATAAAGAACAAAAAAATTTAACTTATACATTAACTATTTAATTTTATCTAGGAACTTTTGATTTTGGTTTTTTTGTCCTTCCACAATAATTTAACGAGGTACTTAATGACTTTATAGGTAACATAAATATACGCGCTGATGATAAGAATTAAAAAAGCTGCAACATCGATTAGATAGTACTTGTAAAATGGCATATTAACAGCTGCTGTCTTCATGTGATGCGCTCCTTTATGCCTGGCCACGTACTCTACCCAATAGATGGCTGTGTCAAGAGGTGGCAAAGGACGATCTCTGAACCTTTCAGACAACTCTTGGGCTTTTTGCCTAGAACTGAAAGAAGAACTATGTTATTTTCAATAAGACTTCTACATTTAATAGACTATAAGCTTTTTAAATAGAACGCATAATATTTAAATATTTTGGTTGTGCCACGTCAAATTAAAGAACCAACCCACTTTAATAAATTTATAGAACAATGCTTCTGTTACATTTTGTACAGTATTATTTATTATATATATTTTGGGCATAGATTGTTTCGGAAATAAATACAAACCTTGGCATAGTAGTGGCATATCTGGATGAAAGGTGGTAAAAACAAGTAGTTAGGTACTTTATTGGGATATAATAAATATTTACACATTTTGTTTGGTTGAGTATAAGCAGTGTAAATATTTATAACAACCAATATAACTATAAATATTTTTAAAATACGTTGACGTAAACACTATTATAATGATTAATCATGTTATTTTAAATACATTTCCAGAATATTTCCAAAAGGCAATTCCGCAGTTTATTGCTACTTAAACTATGATAATCCATTGCTATTATTTCCGTTAAATATATGCTATCAATTAATTGCACCATTATTTTATATTATTTTTTATTTATTAATGTTAAAAGTTATAGGTATAGCTTTAAAACATTCCGAGACAAAAATTTTATCAAAAACTTATATATCTATATATCTGTATATCTTAAAATTCATTTGGTAAAAGTTGATCCGTATCAATTTTTACCAAATGAACCTTTTGTCTTTGTTTACGACCGTTCGTAAACAAAATGTATGTGCTCCACATGAAAAGAGGCTACCTTCTTAAATGAGGAACTTACAGCTACTAGTAATGAATGGCGATAATATTCTACTCAAGTATTAACAATGTACTTTGTTTATTGCCACTATCGCCTTTCGCCAAATGAACTTTAGATTATCCGGTAAAAAAAAATTGCCATGATTGAATCAAGATCAAGGTGAACATCTCCTCTGCATTCACTTTAAGCTATAAATCTTATTTAATATAGTAGTTTCTAAGTAATCTGTAATAATGTGGTAAAAGAGAAATCTTTTGTTTAATTATTATATTAGTATATACTTTAGGAAGCCAACAAGCGTGGTTTCTCTTATTAATAATGTTGTGTAAGATATTTGGAACGGTTTTGCATAAAACAGATAAGACAGCATTTAATTTGTCAATTGATTGCGTCTGCGATATGTTTTTCAGTATCCGAGTGTTGACTATTACAATCAGGATTATCCTTCATCTTCTTCCTCGTTATCATTAAATTCTTCTCCCTTAGTTGCGTCAGCTAGGCTTGGCTTCTTCATATTAAGCCAAATATAATTACCTAATTGCATTAAATACAGTGATTTCAAATATAAAATTAAATGTATATTGCCGTACCTCCTGTAACATTCAAATAGATATCCAAAAGGATGCCCAGTTCTCAATAACATATTTAATAATGATATTTAGTAAGGTTTGCAGGATTAAGCACTGGATGTTGTCGAAAATCTAAAGCATGGCCAACTGCGTACGAAAGAAAACTAAATGCTGTGGGGAAAAATTCTATTTTCCTGACCTTTCCCCACTTGCAGCTATTAATTCCCGATAAGAATCGACAGCTGTATATGACTCGGCGGTGGCGGAAGCCTGTCCTGTTAGAATTTATCTAGCGGCCATTTTTCCAGGAAATTAAGCCGGCAAGGAAACAACAAAAACAAGACATATAGTAGGCACATTACTCACTCGGCGCTCAGGACTTTTTTCAGCGCTTTATAAACCTTATCTTCGGTGGCTTCGCTTAATTGAAGGATGACGCCTCCGCCCGAGGCCTCTAGCGCCTTGGCGTTGGTGTGCTGGTCGCCGAACTGGGGCATTACGATCGTGGGGACGCCGCAGTGGACGGCTTCTGTGATCCCAAGAAGGCCACCATGAGAAATGAATGCCTTCACATTTGGGTGAGCTGAAGAAGAAAGAAAATTAGCTTTCTGGAAGTAGTTGAAAAAAATACAAATACAACTATACGTTGAACGTTCTATAAGTTGGGCAAAACAAATAAATTAGTACTGATTACATGATTGTAGAGGACGTATCTATGAATTGGCAACCTGTGCTGTTAAAACTTTATTATTATTAAAGGAATAAATTATATTTTAACAGCCAACAACTTTTCTAATACCATATATTAATATACTATATTTAAAAAGACCCATTTATGAGCTACACTCCAGTTTTAATCAGAGCATGTTTAAATTTTCTAGAAAATGGGTTTTAAGGCTCCCCCAAACCAACGCGAATTATTCGCAACGGATTCGTGACGGAAAGTTCGCAGCAAAATTCGTGGCGGAATCCGTAGAGAATCTCACACCAAAGCGAATGTAATCGCATCATATGGTTATATTTTCAATTTCGAAAAGGTTGATTGCTATTGCTGAAAACGAAAAACAAACAATTTGTACTTGTACTTACATACTTACCTATCATACAAAAATATGTATTTATCATCGGATGAAGAAGAAGCATTTGTGTTGCTTGCATTGGAAGAAGACAATTTAAGGTAAAATTAATATTATTATTTAAAAATAAATGTGTTGATCATATTATGTATCTAACTTTAGGAAGAAAAGAAAATGGGTTCACGATATTAATAAAAAAAGACGACAATATAAGGAATTTCATACATTAATGCCGCAATTACGAAAAGACGAGAATCTATTTTATATTTTTGTTACTTTTTTCGAATATTTTTGTAATCGTCATGAGAAAGGTAGTGCAATATAGGATACTTTCGCACTAATTCAATGATTTTTTTCATTTAATTAATTACTTTCTTAGTTAGACACTACGAAACTACTACAGATCCGAGAAAAAACGCAGCCAATTGGGAACAAAAACTCCGTACGAAATAAACGCAGACAATTCGCAGTCTAAACGAAAAAAATCATGTTGGTGTGAACGTACATATTTAACGCAATGGAAACAATATGATGCGAATCGCATGGTGATTCTAACTGATTATTTAAAATAATAACAGACATTAATTTAATAATTTGTTCTGAAACTTACACAATATATCGAACTGTGGCATCCACTTTTGAATCATCACATTATCTGGTTTGCCTTCCATTGTTTCATTTTCCCACTTCCACAATACTCTCTGAGGCAATCTTTTGAAGGCTTTCAAAAACGCTTCTCTTTTATCCTTAGGAAACGTATGACCCTTGATCAGAGATCCAAGACTGAAGTATATCACCCCATCTGGTGAATCTGTTATCCATTTTTCAATATTCTAGAACCAAAAATTACAAATTAAAATTAGATCCAAAGTCTATAGTTTTCATTATGTCGATAATAATAATTAATTCCTCGCAATATGATCTAATATGTTTCACTTGAAGTCGTTTCTATACCCGAAGCAGTCATTTCTGTTGCCAATAACTACAGCGCCAGTTTTTAAAACCTGACAGGGGCTATTTTTTTTTTTTATTTAAAGAGATAGACACATACTTCCCGAAAGCAAATTTGTAGAGGCTGCTCTGATTAAGAAAAATCGAAAAAGAAAATTTTTCCAATGTTGCTGGTTTGGACAGTAAATAAAAAACACAGAATTTTAAATGGCAACACCGCATTTTCTAAATGAAATTCGATAGATCTCACCATTCTAAACAATAAGTGGAGAGTGCATTTTTTAAAATTTTAAAAAGTACCCATTTCTGAGACATGAGCGTTTAAAGATAGGAGAAATCCTAAATGAACGTTCGAAAACTCATTCATGAAGAGTAATTCGTTCCATCTTGATACAGTTAATGCAATTAATTAGACAACTATTGACAGCTAATAACATGATATTGTTTTCTTATCAAGGTGCTTGGTATTTTCTAATAATGCTGAATCATCTTTATGTGTAGTAGACACATCATTTTAATATAATTTAATATGTTGCATAATATGATTTATTATCTAAACTGATTAGATAAAAGTTTCCATGAGGAAACGAGTAACTTAACATCTTACCTATTTAAAAACTGTAACAGTATTTTTTATCAATATTTCAATTATGTACTTTTACAAGCTATTTTATAGTAAAACCTGTTTATCATTTTTATATTTCTCTAGCTCATTTCCTAAATGCAATTGGTTTTCTAACGAATATATGCCAGTTTAGCATATTTTACGTACCAAAGGCAGTTTTTTGCTGCTCCCTATATGCAGTCCAGCCACTTCTATATCTCCTGGGACTAATGGTCTGGGTACACTCAGACTAAAATGAGTGTTAGACAGAAACAAGCTCATATTATACATAACACCATCTCCCTCAAGCACATCTTCACCTAAGTATTTCTTGGAATATTCGTTGCCTGGGATTTCCAATATATATTTGAAAGCTAGTTTAGTGTAGGCGTATAATATGGTATTTTCCACACGTTCAATGAAAGTCAATTGATTGTAGGTACCCAAGAAGAGGTTAGGTATGTAAGATGGGGCCTGCGGACTGCCGAGCCAGTCGTATACCCATGGTAGCAGCGTACAAGAAGACATACCTACGATGGTTTAGTATACAGGGTGTATTTTTTAAAGGTAAACACCCGAACATACAAAGTGACAACAGTTATAGGACTAATAAAACTATTATTGACAACCAAACAACCTACCCTTCATTTATTTTACGCCTACTTATGTACTTCAAATTTGTTACTGCAATTAAATAGAAATTAGTCTTTTTTTTTAAATAGCACCGCTGTTTTTGATTTGAGAAATGTAGTTCCATTTGAAAATTTATTTGAAATTGAATGATAAACAATACTGGATGAAAATATACAGGGTGTCCCATTTCAATTTTCAAAGATGGGGTTACTTCCGGTGAAACCGGAAGTAATGAAACGTAAGTCGACACATTATCAAATAGTTTATAGAAAATGATGAAAAAAGTTCCAAAGAATATATAGTGTAAATCTTCTAATAACAGAGATACAGGGGTGTCTACCTTTAAAAAATACACCCTGTATACGTGCAATAACGTGTCAGTGAATGAAATAATATTGCTATGGCGTTACATATATGATAGAATTCATTTCTTTCTTATTAAATTTAAGTAACTTGCATGTCTAAATGTTACGGAAATAATACTTGAAAATATTTTATTGCCCACAAGATTATGGAAAAGAATAAATATTTGGCGCAATTCATGTATTTGTACACATTTTATACCCTGTTGTTTTCTTTATGTTAATGAAGAAATTTCTACACAATTCAAATGTAGTATTAAAAGAAACTTTGAACGTTTCGTTCTTTTTTGATACAATACTTTAAATCTTTGTTTTCAATGCTTTTTTTGTACAGCTGCACAAAAAATAAGATAAAACTTTAACTATGTTATTGTACCTATATATCAAACAAATTTACCTATTACTGGTGCCTTAAATTTTTTAACCAGTCCCATGAAACAATTGGTATTAAAAACTTCAACGAGCACAACATCAAACTTGTTATCCTCTTTCAAAAAGTTCTGAAAATTGCTGTTTTCCAACCCAGCAGGGCAATCATTGTTAGCGAACCAAGCTAACAGGAAAACACCCAAATACATATCTAGTCTAGAAGTGCTTGGTGACTTGTCTAAAGACATAATATTTACACCATCACTGGGATTTTGCAGAACAATGTCTCTATAATTTGGTATGGGTTTCTTCTGAGGAAAGTAACTGATGACAGTTACTTTGTGTCCTTTTCGAGCTAGAGCCTTGAATAAAGGTTCAAACGCCAGGAAGTGGCTTTTTCCACTATGAGGAAACGAAACTAAAATGTTCAAGGAATAGCACAATAATGGCAATAACAGGATCAAATATGTTCGCAAGTACATAGTTGGATTTGATTCACTACACTGCATGTACAACAAAAAATGAGATGTCACTTCTTCCTCTTACTAAAAGTAACGCGGAACGTTTGTGCGACTCAACTGTCGTCAACTCAATTTACTTCTGAAATTCAAAGAGGACTCTTATCTACTGTGTATATGCGTTAAATTGTCAAACTAAAATTATAGATCAGTACCGGACTAGCTGAGTGCTTATAGTACTACAAATTCATAGTAATAACGTATATTGGCGTTTCCAGAAATGAATGCGCCCTCTACATGAAAATATTTAAACATATTTAAAAGGTAATTTTTGGAGGCTTATTGGTGAAATAACGATAAATAACACGTATTTGGGTTTGTTTAACGTAATAATTAAGTGGCGCTTATGACTTTTTGGTATTGCAAAGTTAAAAATCACGTGGTTTAGAACTTCTTATCGAAAGTATCTCGATTCCCAGATAAAGGAAGTATGTAATGTGAATTACAGATTATATTTTACTTTTATGTATGATCCGATCTAGTTATTCTGACTCCGATTCGAAACTTGGACTATTCGGAAAATTTAAATAATTATAAATAAAAGTTTATGTAGAAATCTAATTTTGAAATAATAGGCTAATGGGGTATTACAGCGTAGTTGAATTAGGCAATTTTATTGTTATTATTTAGTTCATGTATACTATAGGGAGCTGTTAAATTGTATTTTTTTCAATTACATTCATAACATGGCCAGAAAGAGAAGAAAAAATATAATTTCAGTTTTTCAAATACTACAAATCGCGCCTTTTGAATGACGTCACGGACGTGTTATCTGCGCATGTCCGGAAGTCCAGAATGGAAATCGGCAAATCAGCTGTGGTCACTATTATTATTATTACAAGATGGCACAATACACATTTTAAATACCATTTTTGCTCTTTTTGCTCAATGAAATTTACATTTATTGTTTACATCAAAACACTCGCGAACGAAAACGTTATTTTTCAGGTTAAGTAGGATGAGCCACAGAACATTAGGATGAGCGGTAGCTGGTGACAAAGAGAGAAGTATAATTTTGTCTTTGTCATCCTTTCAAGACCGTGACGTCATTTGAGCGCAAAGTTTAAACTTCTTTCTTAAAAGCTTCAAACTTCAATATTTTTTTTCATGTAAATTTCAATATATCAATTTTAAAAAAATAATTACAAGGCATATTTCAACATTCTCTATCCAATACTAATTTTTTTTTAAATTCACTGTAAAGGCCCATTGTTACAAGTTCCTAGGAAACGCATTTTCCATGACTAAGTTAAGGAATATTATTTATTAAGAACATAGTTAAAACAAAAACTTATTTTATGCGCATGGTTACGGGAGATTGTTAACTTTCTGAAAGTGGAATTATGATCAAGAATACCTAAGTTTTATAATAAATTTATTATAATATAATTTCCTATATCATATGTTTTGTACCTATTAAATTTTTTATAAAAAGTCGTTATTTTCTATAAACCATCTATGTATATGTCAAGGTGTAAGTTAAAACTCTAAACCATATTAAAGAAAAACAGCGCGCAATGACATAGATTTTATGCGCTATGAAGACTTATTTTATTGAAATTATCGTAACAAGAACTAGTTTTATATTAAGGGTCCATTCTCTGTAGATTTGACAGGCATGAATGTTGGGTCGGATTGAGAGGATGGGTGGCCGATGGGTGGAGACTTATATATTCCAACTATCGATTTATTAAGATTTCGGAGGTGCACGTAAAGCCGAAGTAAAAAGGCACATGGAAATAAAGTTACCTCTCATTGCAAGGGTACCGGATTTGTCTTATAATTGCAACAAAATTTCTTTTTAATGCTATAAATTATATATCACCGGAAAGATCAAAAGATAAACTAGATCCCTATAGTAGCAAATTTTTGTTTAATATATGTATTTTAGAGAAAATAATTTTTGAAAATATGCTATTTTAGTACAAGATTGTTTGCCTGGAATTTTAAAAATAAAAAGAAATACCAAAATTTACTACTATAGAGACTTAGATTAAAGTCTTATCTTTCAATACTTTTTTACTAAAAGTCGCTATCTTTTATAGTTTTTTTATAATTAGACACGAGACGAACGCCGATTTAGGGCTTATTTCGACCTAGTGAATGGACTCTTAAGGGTCCGTTCACTGTAGACTTGACAGACATGAATTCGGGGTCGGGTTGAGAGGTTGGGTAGCCGATGGGTGAAGACTTACATATTCCCACTACCGAATTATTTAGATTTCGGAGGTGCAAGATTGTTTGCCTGGAACTTTAAAAATAAAAAGAATTACAAAAAATTACTACTATAGGGATTTAGATTAAAGTTTTATCTTTCAATTTTTTTTTACTAAATGTCGCTATCTTTTATAGTTTTTTATAATTAGACACGAGACGAACGCCGATTTTGGGCTTATTTTGGACTAGTGAATGGATGGACTCTTAAAGCTTAGCAGACAGAAACAGATTTCACTTTTATTTGACGACCTGCTCCTTTTTTTATCTTCAATATTGAGAGCATTTCTATGGCTACATTAAGATTTAAAATAATAAAATATAACACTATATAATACTGATAACCCCTATCCCTATCTAAATTTGGTGATTAACGAACATATATAAATATAAATAATATTACGTCTTACATCGAAAAAAAATTCCAGTGTACCTCCAGTGAACATTTTTCACATCTGTATAGCAGCTTAGCTGTAGGCCTAAACATGTTTACCATTTGAATAAAATTGGGAGTGGAGAGAATCATAAATTAGTAAATTAGTACTATAACAGCATCAAGCAGGTACAGTCAATATTTCATTTCTTTACTTATTCATAGTCGAAACTTTTTTAAGTGTTGACTGCATATAAATTAATAATATTTCTGTTACGGGTTTATTTAATTTAGTAATTGATTGGTTGTTCTTCATTGAAGTTATCATAGCAATATAAATACTATTTGTTTAAATAAAATTACAGTAAAATGATCGTAAAATGATAGACTAACTTCTTCAATGGCTTTATCTAAATAATCTTATTTTCCTGAGTATTCTATTTAATTTATCGATAATAAATGGTGTGAGGTGAATGATAACCCAATTATGGGGGGCTAGACTAGTAGTTGTTTTCGGCATCTTCTTCAAATAAATGAGGAGGATTGTCTTCCTCAAAGACAATAGAGGTCGCTGCTGTTATGTAACCTGCGGAAAAGCAGGTCGCTATCTGTCTGTCAATTAAACTATAATTGTCATACGGATAGTAGCAAAGATAAAAGAGGGCACTAGTGTGTTTCTCACCACTACTAAAATTTAAAAATAATATTCACATACAATTATCTAAATTTATGTAAGGTTTGAATAATTTGAAGGTTGAAGTTTGAATGTTGAATAGTGATGGAATATGTTCTTTACTGTTAAAAATACCAACAAAGTATGTACGTACTTTCTAAATCTAGTAAACTATATAGGTATAGGGTTTGATTTCAAATAAGAAATCACTTATTTCCCGATAGATAAGAAGTGAAATACCAATGAAATTACCGGAAAAAACATTGCTTAGAGAAAAAAGTTATAGTACCTTTTTGTTTTAGAGCAGTGTGTCGAGTTTTAAAAATCATAAATTCAGACGGGATAATTGATAATTGACTGTAATTTATTTTGGTGTCTCACCTTTGGCAGTGGCTGAATGCTTCCAATATGTAATCCCCCAACTTCTATAACATTAGGTACCAACGGTCTAGGAAGGTTCAAACTAAAATGTGTGTTGGCTAACAAAATGTTACTGTTTTTGATGAAATCTCTAATACGAGATGCTTCTTCACCTAAATACTTCCCCGCAATCTCTTCATCTCTACTCAAAGTGACGTAGTGGTAGTGAAACAGATGGTACAAAGTGACGACAGTGTTTTCCAGTCGCTCAAGAAATGTCATCTTATCGGAATAATCCATATTATTGTTCGGGATATACGCAGTGTGTGTTGGGTTGCCTAATCTTTCTGAAGTCCAGGGCATAATGGTGCACGAGCTCAAACCTATTACCGGGACCTGGAACTTATGCGCAAGCCCTAGAAAACAGTCGCTGTTAAAGAATTCTATAATCATTAAGTCGAAACGTTCTTCTGTCTTCATAAACTTCTGCAAAGACGGTGAACTCAGTCCCATTTCACATGAAATATTGGCAAATTGTGATAGGAGAAGTACATTATTTATCATTTGTAGTCTACTGCCTGGTTCTACTTGGTTCATGTCCACTAGTTCAAGGAATACTTGAGACTTCCCTCCAAGGTCGATGTCTTTATAGTTAGTAATAGATTTCGCCAAAGGAAAATGGCTGATGACTGTGACAGTGTGTCCTTTCTGTGCCAGTCCCTTCATTAACGGAATGAAAACATCTGCGTGGCTTTTGCCCATATGTGGAAAAACACCCAGTATATTCAGAGCAGAAGTGTGTGCTAGGAATGTTAGTGTTACTGATGTAATTATATGTATATTCATCTCGCGGTGTTTCGTGGTAACAAAGCAACCATAAAAGGTGAGGACGCTTGTTGGAGGCGCACTCGTTTATGC
Source organism: Pogonocherus hispidulus (assembly GCA_963924545.1). Classification (NCBI taxonomy): domain Eukaryota; kingdom Metazoa; phylum Arthropoda; class Insecta; order Coleoptera; family Cerambycidae; genus Pogonocherus; species Pogonocherus hispidulus. The sequence goes on from OZ004699.1 coordinate 9,882,992, forward strand.
TGCGCGGCAGACACTATTAAAATATAGGTAATGATCACATAGTTCGGGCCAAACTGTGTGACGTATTTAAAGTACAGTAGTAGGAGGAAATTTTGGCTGAGTGAATGGAATGCACGATAGCAGTAGCGCAGTGAGCTATGAACTGCCTATTGAGGTACGATGGACACCTTTTACGGAATAATTAAATAATTGATCAGGATATTCCAATACAAAAACATCAGCAAAGGCTGTAAAGGAAGAAAGCTGATAGCAAAATATAGGTGAAACAGGAAGTATGAAGGAAAATATAAATCAATATTTTATTTACAATAAGTGAAACTATTACCAGTGACTAATTATGAACATTTCCCTAAATGTTTTTATAATTTTTTTTATTGTATTTGTTTAACAGAACTAATTGCTCAATCAAAGCCCAATATGTGATCCAGCTGTGTATAAACGTGCAAAATTGGGTACCGTAGTCTGTACTCTCCGCATTGTCACTGAGTCTTGTTCCAGATCTATGCCATCATGCATTTTTGTCTTGCTACTGAAGAAGACCAAAAACTTCGAAACATCGATGTCTGCAGCTGCATTGTTGCTTTTCTACTGGGGACTGTGGCGTACTTTAACATACTGTATCTCGTTTTCATCTATATGTTCATGATAACCTATTTTCTTATATTACTTGTGATTCAATTTGCTTTTATGTCATTATTTAAAATAGTGTGGTGTTTGTAAAAATAAGGAAAAATTTAAATGGAGTGTTTGTAAAATGAACAACTTGTGTGATAACAATGTAAATCAAATTGTGCCATAAAATGATTCTTGCCACAATAAATATGTAGGTATATCAAAATTGTTAATTGAATCAGTGTATTAATTTAAAAGTTATTTAAAAAAATTTGGTTTAATCTGGTCCGATTTGGAGATATACCTTTAACAAAGCCACATAGACTATAGGTTTATTTTAAGCTTAATTTGTAAATGGAATTCGTAGAAGATCCTGTATATCAAAAATATACCATTCATATGTGTGAGTGACGTTATATTTCTATTTTATTATGTTCCTGATCTTTTTTTAGACTTTATATTTGGAGGCCGAATGGACGATATATTCCATTAACCAGACTGGAATGGACTCGAGTAAACCTGGAAGGTAGAATGTGGTACAAATTGAAGGACCGACGAGTGTCATAAACTTTATGGTATTTTTTGTGACTGCAGAAGCACGGCCACATTAAAACTTTTACATGAGTTCGCCCTGGAATTTTTCTTATATGGTCGTAAAATTTTTTTATTGCTTTGGCAGAGAAAGAAATCCCCATTCGAACGCTATATAAAATGTATTACGGCGTATGCAATTTGAAGGAAATTGGATACTTTCAGGGGCAATATGTAAACAAAATATTGATATACCATCATTTAAAATACTTTTAGCTTTCATTATTTCAAAATCTCTCCACACCAAAAATAAAATATTATTAATAATTTTTCTATTAAATTATTTATTTGTATTACGTTACACGAAGAGAAGCAAATTCACATCACTTTACCAGAATTATACAATATTCAAGAGCCCTTCTTAAAATACAAAGCATAAAGTCACAAGAACAATGAATTGATTGAATCGATTTAGAATTGATTTAATTAACATTAACTAACTTCGCAAAATTGAAATACTACTGACACTAGTTTTTGGCCCTGTATCCTTATGAAAAAATTTATTGATGGAAGGAATATTTCATTGCATTGTAAACAGAACTTACCCTTGATAGTGGTCGTAGTTTCCTGATATGTAAACCTCCCACTTCTATCACATTAGGCACCAAGGGTCTGGGTAAATTTAAACTAAAATGGGTGTTTACCAACAAGAGGCTACTATTTCCAATAAACTCTCTCACTCTTCCTGCTTTCCTGCCCAAATGTTTTGTTGCAATGGCTTCATCTCTACTAAGCACAAAGTAATCATAATAATACTGATGAAACAAAGTAACTAAAGTATTTCCCAGCCTTTCGAAAAAAGTCATCTTATCGGAGTAATCCATGGAATTATTAGGAATATAGTGTGTGTTGGATTTCCCAATCTTTCGGAAGTCCATGGCATCAGCGTTGATGAACTTAGACCAATTATTGGGGCTTTGATCTTATGAGCCAGTCCCATAAAACAATCACTGTTAAAGAATTCCGTAATCATAACATCATACTTATCCTTCGTTTTCAGAAAGTTTTTAACAGCGTCTGAACCAAGACCAATTTCGCAGGAAATGTTGGCAATGTATGATAGAAATATAGCACTGTTGATTTTCTGAAGTCGACTGTTAGGATCTATCATATCCATATCCATCACTTCTACAAGGACTCGCTTGCTTCCCAGATTGATGTCCTTGTAATTCCGTATGGGTTTGATTAGGGGAAAATGACTTATCACAGTAACGTTGTGGCCTCTTTCAGCTAATTCTTCCATGAGTGGATTGAAAACATCCACGTGACTTTTGCCTAGGTGTGGAAACACGCCTAGAATATTGTATGAAAATGACTGACTTAAGTTAATGAAAAGAAGTAAGTAAGAGTACAAAATTATTTTCATTTTACGATGACGTGACTTCATATCAGACGCGCACGACCTACTGAAAATATGTACCAGTTGTCGTAAGTGTCGGATTGTAGTGATTTAAAAATAGAGTCGTGTCTATAAAAATAGAAGTTCGTGATCTATCAATATAGTTTATTTTTCTTTCATGTGGAATATACATGGTGTTAGTTAAACATGCGGCAAAAATTCAAGAGGTTATTTCTTGGACTATTCTAAGGATATTTTATCCTTTGATGGTTTTTGAAAAAACGCTTTGTTGCGATAAGGGCGAAAAAAATTTTCAACAAATCCAATTTTGGTATTTTTCACATTATTAATGTGGGTGAAATAAAAGTATGGCGTACTACATTGGACGTATCAAGTAAAAGACATGTAAGAAAAACGAGTTGTTTTTTCTTACCAACATCCCGTGATACTTCGGAGTGATTATTTTGTATGTTGTGTTTTTGTAGTTTGTATGTGTCGCATTTGTTAAGATTGATTGACGTTTGGCTAGTTGACGTCTAAACGGTTGTTAGTGAAGTCCTCTATCATGGCTCGCTATACGAATGCCGAGATGGCTGACATGCATTTTATTTGTGGACTTGCTGATGGCAATGCATTAGAAGCTAGGCGACTGTACATTGAACGATTTCCTAACCACATTGCTCCCGATAGAAAAATCTTTCAAAGTATTCATCAACGTCTTCGAGAAGCGGGAACATTGAAGCGAAGTAGAGGACCAGGAAGGCCAAGGACTGTAAGAACGGGAGACGTAGAAGAGAATGTGCTGGACATGATAGAAGAAGATCCAGGTACTTCTACGCGAAGAATTGTAAATACTTTCAATGTAAGTAATTGGACTGTTTGGAAAATTCTGAGAGATAATTTGTTGTACCTATACCACATTCAACGCGTTCAGGTACTTCTTCCTGCGGATTTTGCTCCACGTATTGCATTTTGTCAATGGCTTTTGCACACATTGGTTGAAATCCCTCAACTATTTACGCTGATTCTTTTTACCGATGAAGCCAGTTTCTCGCGATATGCAATAAGGAATTTTACTAACACCCTGTATATTACGATCTATATAAATATACTTGTGCCTTACAGAGCATTTGAAAATATTTTACTAAATAATACGATAATAAATAAAATTAATAAAATTTAATAAAATAAATAAAATAAAAAAACTGAAGACGCAATTTACCTTTATTTTCTAAAATTAGTTTTTCATTCAATAAACTTACAATTCTTTAAATGTATATAATTTTGACTAGATATTTATTTAATAGTTTGAATTCATTTGTTCATACAATCCAATAAAGTATTGTTCTTATGAATCATGAATCAATGAATGAATTGTATTATGTTATCTCTTAATTACCTACCTTGTTAAACATAATATAAATTTTGGAATGCGTTTTTGTGTTATCTGGATGATTTGGCATATTACTCTTTACAAGTGCCTACGTCTACTCGAGTTATAGATAAGTTATCACTAATACTTGATCGTATAACTAAATTAATCATTAACTAACTTCGGAAAATTGAAATACCACTGTCACTAGTTTTTCGTTCTGTATCCTTGTGAACTTTAGTAAAAAACGTGAAAAAATGTATTGATGTACGAATATTTCATTCCATTGTAAACACAACTTACCCTTGATAGTGGTCGTAGTTTCCTGATATGCAAGCAAACCTCCCACTTCTATCACATTGGGCACCAAGGGTCTCGGTAAATTTAAACTAAAATGAGTGTTCACCAACAAGAGGCTACTATTTTCAATAAACTCTCTCACTCTACCTGCTTTCCTGCCCAAATGTTTTGTTGCAATCGCTTCATCTCTACTAAGCACAAAGTAATCATAATAATACTGATGATACAACGTAACTAAAGTATTTCCCAGCCTTTCGAAAAAAGTCATCCTATCGGAGTAATCCATGGAATTATTAGGAATGTAGGCAGTGTGTGTTGGATTTCCCAATCTTTCGGAAGTCCATGGCATCAGCGTTGATGAACTTAGACCAATTATTGGGGCTTTGATCTTATGAGCCAGTCCCATAAAACAATCACTGTTAAAGAATTCCGTAATCATAACATCGTACTTATCTTTTGTCTTCAAAAAATTTTTAACAGCGTCTGAACCAAGACCAAGTTCGCAGGAAATGTTGGCAATGTATGATAAAAATAAAACATTGTTGATTTTCTGAAGTTTGCTGTTAGGATCTATCGTATCCATATCCACCACTTCTACAAGGACTTGCTTGCCTCCCAGATTGATGTCCTTGTAATTTCGCATGGGTTTGATAAGGGGAAAATGACTTATCACAGTAACGTTGTGGCCTCGTTGAGCTAATTCTTTCATGAGTGACTTGAAAACATCCACGTGACTTTTGCCTAGGTATGGAAACACTCCTACAATATTGTATGACAGTGACTGACTTAAGTTAATGAGAAGAAGTAAGTAAGAGTACAAAATCATTTTCATTTTATTTCTCAAAGACGTATGGGTTAATAAACCTTCATATCGGACGCGCACGGCCTACTAAAAATATATACTAGTAGTTGCGTATGTGTCGGGTTGTAGTGATTTAAAAATAGACTCGGTAGTATAATAAGAATCAGACGATTACGTGCAACCGTGTTTTCTATCAATATAGTTCTTTTTCCATGTTAAAAACCGTAATTTTAAACATATTGAGAAAATCAAGTAATTATACCCTCCATATTTCCATAATTTGTGTGTAATAAGCTCTATGTGATTCTATGTGAAAATTATTCTTTTTGTATCATAAAAAACCATAATTTACTATAATATTTACAAGGAACACATAATTGATTTTTAACCATAACTCTGAATGAATATTAAACATCATGAATAAACGTTGTTCAAGTCGAGATAAAACTAGTTATAAAATTTAGGGGCTGATAAAAGAAGACATTTTTCTAACTTTGCCGAAGGATACATCGACAAATCCATCAGATATAAAACAAATTTGCAAGTAATACATTTAAAATAGTATTAACAATAAAAGAAATATATAAATAAATCAAGCTATATTTTTAAGTCAATGTATTATAGTGTGGAACATACTTATGGAATAAGATTCGTAAATCATTGACTATAGAGTTTCATGAAAAATCCTGAGGTAGGTCAGTTTTTCTATATGTATGTATGCGTTGTTTCTGAAGCAATAAATATGAGGTGTGAAGTCATCAGGGACTACTCAAGAGGGAGGAACAAATTTTTTTAAATGACTTGAGTTGTCGAAATTAAATGTGTTGATACCCCTTTGACTTCTACAAGCAACTCTAGAAGAAAAATAAAATTGGGCAAAGCAAACCCAAGTCACCATTTTGTGAAACTTCAAAAATCAAAAACTTCATCCATTAAGTACATAAAATGTAGGTTTTATTAGTTTTTTTTTACAAATTACACTACTCCAGTGTAATCCGTGGCTTCCTCTGGTCTAGAAGGATGTTACCAGTGGAAAATTAATAATATAATAGTGATCAGGGGGTGCATGTGATGACATTTTAAATTAAAAATGTCAATCTGACAAATTTGATATATTGTGATATTTTGCGATCCAGATAGCTCCATATGCATATGAAATGATATTAATTAAAGTCTTTGAAATAGTAGAAGAATTTCTTAGAGAGAAACACAGTAAAGGATCGAACATTCACGGAAGACCGACTAGTGTTGAACATTGTAGGCATAATAGGAACACAGCTGATAGCTACTACTCAAGGCTCTTGAGCCTGTCTATACGAAATAAAAGCTGATGTGCGTTGAAAATACTCAAAATCTCCATAATAAAAGATCCTTAAGACCGCGGTGGACTAAGCCAATAATTACCCAGCTCCTCCTAAGAAATCTGAATTTTAATGAAAACAACAATCTGATTTCTTAAACCAAAACTTGAAATACGAATATTAATAGTTTACTTCCTGTTGTTAACCTTCTACATTTAAAAGAATGAGCTGAATTCTAACAAAAGTTGCAGCTCAGCACCCACTAACTTCAAAATGTCACATAAAAAGGTACACGTACCATAATTTTTTAATTTCTAATTCTCATTTTTTTAATATAAAATGTACGTACCTCTGGTAATTTCTGGACCTCACCGATATGAACTCCACCAATTTCTATTACGTTAGGGACCAGAGCTTTGGCAAAATTTAAACTAAAGTGAGCATTAACCAGCAGAAGGCTCATGTTACTAATTACACTGTCTAAATCCGTTTTAGTCCCTGAATACTTCTTAACAAGTTCTTTATCTTGAGCTAACATAACTGTATTGTAAAACACTTGGTGCCACAGGATGGATAAAGTATTAAGAACTCTTTGGAGAAACGTCATTCGGTCGGAAAAGCCCATCCAAATATTTGGTGCATACGCAATTTGAATTGGAATCCCAAATCGATCAAAGTGCCATGGTAGTATGTTTGTTGTACTGACCCCTATTAGGGGTGCTTCAAACTTGCTCAATACTGCAAGTAGGCAATCACTATTAAACAATTCCACAATGACCAAGTCAAACTTTTGTTTCGACTTCAAAAATGTTCTAAAAGTAGCTGAGGTGAGTACGTTATAACAATAAGTACCTCCTGAATACTTCAGTCTCGTTACACATCCATATACCTTGTCTAATAAAGATCCCTTTCCAATTATTTGCATGTCAAGAACATTTATCAATAACTCATTTTTGTATTCTAATCCAACTTCTGTGTAGTTCTCTGGAGGATTATGTGTATAAAAAGGACTTAGAACTGTTACATCGTGTCCTTTAGAAGATAATTTCCTCATTATTGGTTGAAATACCTCCCAGTGACTCTTTCCAGCGTGAATAAATACTCCAAGTACCTTGTACTCCTCCGTGGACTTTAAAACAGTAAAAACAATTAAAGAGGTTGCTAGAAACTGATCGCTAACTTTGAATATTGTCATTTTTTATCACTTTTTATTGATATTAATGTTGTAGATGAATGAAACCATAATTGTAACTGAATGGCTATGAGGACTGTTATCTTTGTTTACAGATTATGTTCAATCCACACAAAGAAACATATTAATTTTTATCAGTCAAAGAAGTTCATCTAGGCACTTGCAAAAGAGGAAAGAGCCAGAAATAAAAATTAGTGTGAAACGATAGCTTATGAAAAGTAAAGGAACAAATGTGCAAACCGTTTTGATATATCTCAAACCGTTTAGATTTTATAGGGTGTCAATGTTCCAAATTGTCAATATTTCAAAAACAGTTGAAGGTAGGTATAGGACATGGTACATGAAACAGGCTTAGAATTCGATGGAGAATTCAAAAGTGAAATAAAAAAATTTGTGTTTTTATTTGAAAAAATGAACTTGATGGTCGTAACTTATCAATTTAGCATAAAAAAACGGCATTAAAAAATAAAAATCGACAGGTCCGAGGGTTTTTCCAAAAAATACACTGCTGAATTTTAAATGAATTTAGACATTACTTCTGGGACTCACTGTACAGGTAGTTAATATTATTGTTTGTTACGTTACCTACTCTTGTTACAATTTCTTGATGTAGTAATTCTTATTGTATTATGGTCATTGAACTGGTCTTGCTTTATTTATTAGTTATCAGTATTTGTTAAATTATTCATTAATATTTAATATAAACATAAATCCACTATTCATATTTAATTGAATTTATATCATGAATAAGATCAGAGAGGTCAGGGAGGTCTAATTATGAATAGTTTTATACAGGGTGCTTCAAATTCGATGCAATACATGGGGATCTCAGAAACGGTAAGAGATACGAAGTCGGTTAAATGGAGGCAAAGTTGCGTATTCAGGGGGGCAACATAATGGTGAAAAGAGATTAAGGCTAACTTGATTAGTTTTTGAAAAACGAAAATTTCGATTTTTGTTTTTGTTTTTTTGCGGGCCTATTTGATGAGGTATTCAAAAATAAAGAGCACATTTCTATAGCAACTTTTTGCCCTTTATCTAATGGTGTTAGCAAATTTTCCGAAAAACGTTTCGTTTCCCGGAAACCAACATCAACTTTATTTTTTTAAATACGGACCTGGAATTTTTTTTCAATTTTTTTGGTAGCATTTTTGTAACTTGATAGAATGCCACCATAAAAGGAACCAGATTTAAACGTTTTGTCTAAGAAAAATCCATCATTATATAATAATTTCCCGTGGTCCTCTTAGATTTAGTTTTATCTAGGCAAACGTTTCTATGACAAACACATTTCAATGTTGTGTCAAGCACTATCGGTACTTAAAAATGGCTTTCAGCATTCTAGAATTGTTTAATTTTATTTAAATTTCCTCATAATTCAGGAATTGTGCGCAACTACTTAAATGAAACATGTCCAAACAGATAGATTGGAAATCATGCTTCTATAGAATGGCCAGCAAGAGCTCTTGATTTATCCCTATTAGATTATTTCTTATGGGGACGAACTAAAAATTTTTTATATAAGAATCAATATAATAACATTGAGGATTTGAGAAATGCCACTATTCGTGTTCTGAATGCAATACCAGCAAGGGAAATCGAAAGATCTATTCAAAATTTAAAAAGACGAATACGCCTCTGCATGAATAATGACGGAGCGTTATTTCAACATCTGCTTTAGGGTTTTTATAGTTTTAATATATTTTGTTGTTTTATTCATTGTTTATTCAAATACATCAAAGTTTATAGTTGTTAATTCGTTGTTTTATTATTAGCTTTTGTTTATTTATCGTAAATAAAAATGAAACCTCAAAAATATTATTCAATATCTAGAATTAACAAAAGTCGAAACAAAAATACTAATGATGGATTTTTGTTAGACAAAACGTTTAAATCTGGTTCCTTTTATGGTGGCATTCTATCAAGTTACAAAAATGGTTCCAAAAAATTGAAAAAAAAATTCCAGGTCCGTATTTAAAAAAATTAAGTTGATGTTGGTTTCCGGGAAACGAAACGTTTTGCGGAAAATTTGCTAACACCATTCGATAAAGGGCAAAAATTTGCTATAGAAAAGTGCTCTTTATTTTTGAATTCATCAAATAGGCCCGCAAAAAAACGAAAACGAAAATCGAAATATTCGGTTTTTTCAAAATATTTCGAAAACTAATCAAGTTAGCCTTGATCTCTTTTCACCATTACGTTGCCCCCCTGAATGCGCAACTTTGCCTTCATTTAACTGACTTCGTATCTCTTACCGTTTCTGAGATCCCCATGTATTGCATCGAATTTGAAGCACCCTGTATACATACTTAAATATTTACTTGACTTTAAAATGATACCTATAAGTATTTTAAGTTTTATTTTAGTCTTGGATTACCTTCCATTTTATTGGAGCACTTAATTGATGATTAGCAGTATCAAAATGGAATACATTAAATAATTCTCAAGTGAAATGTAACTGTTTTCTATTCCATTAAAGTTATATGTCGCTCCATCAGTGCTGATAGTAAAAGTAGCTAAACGAATTACCGAAATCTAACGACTATATCGATTTCTGTAACCGATTTCTACATAGTAGATAACTTAATTATGTAGATCTGCATACTCATAATTATAGCACTTCCTGGACGACTTTATACGCGAAGTGGTTATTTTATCTTTTAAATATATATCAAATTATAAATCGGAATATGAAACTACGTACCGGCTGTGTCGTTATAATGGATGACTAGTCTTTCAGTGAAGGGCGAGTGAAGCGAAAAACTTCTTTCGTTCATAGTTTCATAATTATCACGTATTTCGCTTTCAAATTGAACTCGGAAAAAATAAGATGCCAAATGAAATGGGTGCCTTTTATCGTAACGTATATATCGCACAAATATTACTCCGATTGCTTTAGTAAAATTTAATATTAAATAAAATACACAAATAAATACTACTAAAATTGAATATAAAAATAAACAGTGTAACGGTACTGGGAAAAATGGCAGTAGCAATTATTGGTTTTTATTGAAATTTATAAATGAAATACGTTTAGTAATTAAAAGTCGTCCACTACGAAAATACGTTTTGATAACTCTTTGTATCGACTACGTTTTAATTCACCTGGTTTTCTGGATTTTCCATTAAAAATAACGTGAAAATACAAGGTAAAGAAATCAACCATATAAAGTTAATATTTACTTAACTTTCTGATTGGTTCTTCTTTTAGTGGATATTGTCAGTTCAGGTAAAATATACTGAAACAGCTTCTATTTATTCTACTTTTTATATACTCATAGTATGTATTTTGATACTTAATTTTCAACTGGAGCTAAAAATAACCGAAAAATCATTTGCAGCACTAAAAATATTATATTTAGATGTAGAAAATATTGAATTCAGATATGTTATACGGAGCATCACGATAAAGTGGGCACAACTTTGTCTCCTCAGTTTTTAGGTAACTTTAACTTAAAGTCGCCATATTGTGCATTTTGCGAGTATATTTAAAATACACATATAAATAATGTTTATAACATATATCATTCTTATCGCTAATTACAGACCCATCAACTCGTGTTAAATGCGTGTGGTATATTTTGTTCCTTTAAAAAGAAGCACCATGCACTGCTTAAGTATATAAAAATGTATAGGGAGTTTCTTAAGAGATATATGTGTTATTGTCGACTCTTACCGTATGTTATTGATGTCTACAGTTAGCTTGATACATTTGCACTCTTCTGAAGATAATAATAAGGTGATAACCTCCAATTTAAAAACATTAGAAGAATTAAAAAGTCATTAACTTTTTAATTCTTCTAATGTTTTACGTCTTCTAATGGGTGCGTCTCTACTTTAATGTGGAAAACCCAGAACTTTATAAATATTCACATTTTCCTTTTACCTCCAAATGTTACTAAATTTTTCATGAATAATTGCAAGGCAAAACAGTTTTTATTATTTATAAGCAGAAAATATTCCTTAAAATGAAATGAAACTTTGAAGACAATAACTTTTTAATCAACACGCCATAGAAGCTATACGAGCAAGTCTGCTTAGTTGCTTTTTGAGTTATTAGCTTTTTAAAAATTATTAATTAACCAATAGAGAACTTTATAATTAAAGCCTCTGCCCCATCAAGAAACAATTTAGTTCTAATGTAAGGTGGAGGGAAAATCCGCTGAATCTAGTAAAAAAAGTAAATGCCGTCCAGAATGCGTCATATCAATACTCAATTCATAAGTGGATCTTAATCAAGTGGAACAACAGAAAAGTATGACAGTTCACACATAAAATTTTGATAACGAAAACGAAGTTTTTGAAACGTAAACGAAGTTTTCGAAACGTAAACGATTTTGAGTGATGTGTTTAATGTTATGCAGTGTTATTCAGAACTTATCCATAATAAAATTTGGGGATGTAGAAATGTGGTACATAGTGCAAAAAAATTTTTTTGGCGGGGTCTGAAAACTATTTAAAAATTTTTCATTGCACGCCGCTGGATACTGGTCCACTATAATGGAGTGACCTTGAGACTGACAATGCATAGCGACACCCGGCGCAAAAAAGATTTGCAGCGTTTTTACTTTAAAATAAACTTAAAGATAGAGAGATGTGACCAAAGACGTGTCTGTAAAATGAATAAAATTTTGTTACACTATTTTGAAGAATTGCGCTACTTGATTACTAGGTATTAGAAACATGAAATTTATAAAAAATTTGCACATACCTTGTTACAAAAGCTGTTCGAAATTTTGTCCCTAAAGCTATCCAATTTTGCCGCACTAAAGCGAATATTCCTCCTGGTTGCTGATCTTGTAAACGCAAATTATTAAGTAAATTGGGGATTTTCAGCATTTTGCTGCAACAACCACTCACAAAACCTAACTCGTAAGTGATAATCCACTGGTAACAGTCCCTTAACTCAGCATTATTGTACACATGAGCCATTTTGAAAATTTTACAGTTTAACACTCCTAAGATAAATAAAACACCCGCACTGCGAGAGCGACACACATAGACTGACGACTCATAGACAATAGAAATATTATCCCCACTCCAACTTTATTCGGTCGGTTTTAACCAGGCGTTCCAGACAAAAACGTGTTTACTTTTTCTTATCACATTCTTAGGAATGTGGTAGAAAAGTATCAGATGTGTTGAAGTACAGTTGCCCAGCTACGTAGTCCTTTATAATGGTATAACTTTAAACATTGTTTACGGGAAATCCTAAGCCTTTTATTATAAATTTTTTTGGTGATATCGATTTCTTATTTAAGGATGCACATATCCTCAAAGTTTTAGAGATAAGTTCTGAATAACCCTGTATATCGTTAATCTGCTTTTTAGCGTGAGGTTTTCTTGTTAGACAAACATATTTTTCAAAAAACCAACCTTTGACTGATCCGTCGGCGCAGAGGTTGATTATTAATTTTTTGTATTTTTCAGTGGTGGCATAATACCCAAATAAATAAGAGTAATTAAACAATGCCACAAATAAATAGTTTCATACATTATCTTAAACCATTGATGATTACAGACGTATTAACATTTAGGACAAATATACAATACCATAACTGTATAACAAAGAGCTATATTATTGGAAGGAGATGCCGAAAACAACTACTCCACGGGCAATATGCCCCGACTGGCGTTGCATTACATCAACATCTCCATGGATGTCGCCACATCCTTCATCAAGACCAAATACCAGACAATGACCGTTATCTGTCTGTCAATTAGACAATAATTGTCAGACAGGTAGTAGCAAAGACCCAAAGAGGGCACTGCAGTGTATTTCACTGTATCTCGCCACTACAAACAAAGAGCTATATTGTTACTCTAAAAATGGTTTTCGGCGTACGGGAAAGCTGTAAAAGCCTGTATTACGTTCCGCGGGACCTTGATGGAAGTTTTTACTGGAAAGGGACAGGGAGTTACGGTTATTACCCATTTACCTCAGACTTACCAAGATACAACGATATTAGTTTAAAAGATACGGGCCAGACCGTTCAGTCGATGTCTGGTTATTATTCCGTAATAACCGAGAAAATTGCTTGTTAAATAAATCCCAGTCACCCAAAGTACGTATATAATGAGATTAAAGTCTTGAGCGTAGATGATTTGCAATCATGTAACAGGATATATCGATATTGGACGATGTTTCCATAAGAGTTTTACTGAGAATAGTTTAAAAAAGGAATAAATAGGTCTAGATATGGTCTTTGGACTAGTAACATTACTTGGATTTGATTGTTTCCATTATAGTATATTTGTATTTATGGCTCATAAGTGTATTGGAATTATAAAATATTGTTTTGCACAAAATTATAAAATTATTTGATTTATAAAAAAGCTATATTTTGGTAGGATAGCTAATGACATGTGAGCTCTCTGAACGTAGTGCTTAGATAAAGTCAAGTAAAAGTTATATGCTATAGGGGATGGATAAACAAGTTGTAACTAGTTAGAATATCCGAATTAAGTTTTCTGAAAGGAGTCAATAAGCAAATAAGCCGGTTAATTGAGTCTCAGGATTGTTTATCTTGCTAGGGGTAGCCAAATATACTAGCTAGAGTTCTTTAATTACAATTCTGTGGCTAGCGAGCAGCAGCTACACTTAAAGTAAGTGCACTAGTTTAACAATTTCTTACTGTTTGATTATAAACATTGTTTTTGGCAAAAAGATACCTACTTAATTATGAACAATCGAATTGTGCGTCCCTGGTTATATATTAAGGTAAATAATGAAAGTTTTACGGATGTATTTAAATTATTGTACCACCAGTAATCTAGATAAAATATGATCATCTTATGTAGATGACATTTCAATACATTTCTTTCGTATTATCAGATTAAATATCCATTTATATATCATCTAAACCACAAATTTAGATAATAGATAATTTTACTGCCACAACTGATTAACCTTCTTCCGCATCTTCTAGTTACCTGTACGTCGGTGTATTCACAAAAGCTATACAAACTTAGGCGAGGTTTGCGTAGAAGATGTACCATCCCTTGGATAGCATGTAAAGCCAGAGATCCCTTGTCTATGAAATGATAGGCAAGTAAAAGAACTTGCTATAAAAAGTGGGGAGTCGGCAAAATTTCCAGGTTGGTGGTTGCTCGTCTCCTGGCGTCAGTGATTGGCCTTGGTCGCGGAAATAAGCCGACGTTAAATAAACAAAATAAATAAAAAAAATCCGCAGTAAATTTACACAAAATATGCTTATTTGATGAAAACATGTTTGTAAATATATTGTGAATGACACTTATTATTACTCGAAACTGATTGTTGATCAAATGCTACTCCAAGTTATTTTTACTAACAGCATATTATTCAGTGTCGATGGTTCGTGTTTAATAACACACCAGACATGATTCGCTGGGGGCGCAATATTTCAATGTACGCCGGGGGTTGAATTACTTGCAGCAATGCATGTAACAACTAAAATATATCATGCGTTATCCACACATACACAAAACTACATATCAATAAAATCTGCCTGTTTATTCTAACGAAAATCGTACTAAAACATCAGTTTTGAAGTAGGGGTGGTGCAAAAATAAACAAATCATTACCAGTAGTCTAAATACATATACAGTAAAGTGACTTGCGCATTTAAAACAATAAAACATTTAACTGGACTGTTATTGCATGCAAATTAATAAAAATCAAATGACATTTTCAACTTTCTGAGGTCAAAGACCTCAGTAGTAAAAGTCTATTGCCCTTTGAGGTCTATTGGAATCCAATTGGATAACTCTTAATAAGAATCCATTTACAACTCCTAAATTGCATTGCCGAGTGTCAAATTAAATGTGCAATATGAAGGGGTCAATTTTTATCTACACCAGCGACAACTTTTTAGAACGATATATTTAATTACCATAGCTACTTGTAGTGCCTTGGCAAGCATAATAAAATTCATTTCTTCAGGATTCCAATATGATGGATTAATTGTAATAAGCGATTGTGTAGCTTCTCTCCTAAATTTCTTACTTGGGAAAATTGGTAACCATGGTAGTTCTAATAGTAATTATTGTAGCAGGTAGTTCAAACGACATAAAAATCAGCCGTTGAAGTTATCACTGCGAAATTCGTAGAGCTACATTTATGGAGCTTCGGTTTATTAAAATAAATTTCTTTGAAGTCAAAATATCTGGAATAAACCGTTAAGGTATTAAAGAGTATTAAAAATGTTGCATAAACTACATTTATCTTATATACCATCTGCAAATTCAGAAGATGTACTTTGATAATTTTACTAAAAAGTACATATAATATTTGATATTCCAATTAGTTTAGAGACATCAGATAATAATTATTTAACATTATTTTTTGCCACGCCTTTCAAAACTTCTGTGATTACGTAGTCCATCATGATAATTACCAAGTTCGCTAATCCGAAGTCTGTTGGTACGTGAGGCAACTAATTAAACTATAATTGAGTTAATACAGAAAATACAGCAATACACTCAACGGTTACACTCGGCATCAACTTTATCTAGAAGTAAATCGCATGAAAATTAATGACAATAACCGTGTTTTAATGTTATATATTACGATGATTGCTAGAAAACATATCTTCTTTATTAATCGTGTAAAAAGCTTTATAAATTAATATATTCTCATTACCCCTATATATGAATCCAGCTAGTTCACGAAACAATGTACAGGGCGGGTAAATTTCAATGAGAAACTGTAAACCAGTTAAAGATAGGCATAGGGAATGCTATTATCAGTCGAGACAGAATTGAATTCTGCATAACTGTATGAAAAGAAATATGGGGCATTGTATTTAAAATAATCGAGTTTTGACGATGTAAATTTAAAAAAAAATATATCTTGGACACTCTACATGTGGAAAACAACATCAGTGTTATCTTCACACCAAAGGTTCCCACTCCCTTCAAGAAAATACTTTTTAGTACAGATTCCATATTTAATTCGACACTTCAGTTTCAGTAAGACTTTTTTTCATTAGCCTTAACTATTTATGTTATGTTCATATCACACGCCATACAGGTATAAATTTCACTAGTTACTGAAATTCAGTAACAAATTAAAATTCTACTAATTATTTCTGTACATTCATTCAAAATAAAAAGTTTATTTTAAAACAGATTTCTTGATTCTAAAATGAAATAAATAATATCACCACTAAATAACTCTCTGACATGAAATTAGTTTAGAAAATCGTCTTATACCCCAATGTGCATTTCTTATAGAACGATTTTAGTTCTCGAATTCCACTCTTGCATGGCGAGGAGTTTCCCCATTCAGTAAGGCACCACGGTCTAAAGTTATTGGCTTGCCGCAGCTGTCACAAATAGTCGTTGAGAGAGGTTGGTATGGCATACACTGGGACATCGTGGTGTGATGATGAATGGGATAGTTTTTGCTTTTTATTAAAAAGCAATAGGGAGAGAAAATTGGTTACAACGCTCAATCCGCCTTTCGTGTAAATAAATATAGATTCATGTATGTATTCTATGTTTTTGAGCCATATTCCAAACCAGGATATACCTAACTGAGCTGATGAAGTATGGTTTTCCATGTATTCAAAAATACGATAACGAATAAATAGAATAGTCAAGGCCGAGAGATAAGTTTTGCAGACGATATGCTTGCATTACAGTCTGTCCATAAAGTAACACCCTCCCCCCTGCTAACTTTTGAACGAATCGAGTTAGAGAGTTTTAACAAAATACAGGGTGAATCATGTAAAATGAAGTTGTTTCTGACGATAAAGTCAATTCTTCAAATTCAAAGATGGCGCCACGGGCGCTTTCAACTCAATTATTTTAAATGGCAAAGTGTGCCGTGTTGCACCTCATTTAAAAGGTAATTCAATTCTCTACAATCTCGCTTTTGAAAAGTGACAATCGAGTTATCCATTCTCTAGTTACAAGCGTTTGTATTAACGATATTTAAAAATTTTGCTTTTATCATGTCTCCTTGCCTTTGCTTGCTACTGTCACTGAAACGTCAATAAGGTTCGAGAAAGTAGTTTAGCGTTCAATTTAAGAGTGTTTGAAAGTTTCTACAGGTTTTTTTCTTACCTGTTACCGATTTTTTAAATAACCATTTCCCGGGCAGATGGATTAGCAGAACAGGCCCGATAGAATGGTCAGCTCGTTCCCCGGACTTAACTCCTCTTAATTTTTTCTTATGGGGATATTTGAAGTCAAAAGTCTACAGAACTCCTCCGGTAAATATCGACGAACTACAGCAACGTCTAACACATGTGTGTAGAAATATCCCTGCAGAAATTTTAGGAAATATCAGGCAAGAATTTCAAAGTAGACTTTTTACGTGCCGAGAAATCAATGGACAACATTTAGAACAACTTTTTAATTCTTTTATTTTTAGTTTTAATAAATATTTGTTCAAAATTTGCTGTATTAAATTATTAATTAACATTTTATTCATGGATCAGATTAGAAACAGAAACGCTTGTAACTAGAGAACGGCTAACTCGATTATCATTTTTCAAAAACGAGAAAGTAAAGAATTGAATTATCTTTTAAATGAGGTGCAGCACGGCACACTTTGCCATTTAAAAAAATTGAGTTGACAGCGCCCGTAGCGCCATCTTTGAATTTGAAGAATCGAATTTATCGTCAGAATCAACTTCATTTTACGTGATACCCTGATTTACCCTGTATTTTGTTAAAACTCGCTAACTCGATTCGTTCAAAAGTTAGCAGGGGGAGGGGGGAGTTACTTTATGGACAGACTGTATAATAATATAATAATAATATAATAAAATAATATAACCAATAGGTACATAGGAAGAGTTAAAGGATAGGCAAGGAAATACATTTTATTTTTGTGACCAAGAGTGAATTTTATAAAAAATAAAGTACCTTAGTTTGCTAGATTAGTCCTTATTAGAATCCAGAATTTATTATGGGTGGTTAACTAGAGATAAACTGAATAATTACAAATTTAAAGACGAAGATCTGAGATGTATATGTAGGCGAAGGTGTATTATTATTAAACTTTGAGTATAAAAAAAACTCTCTCACGCATATTCTGAAACTATTCTATAGACTCCTTCATGAAACTCGTCGCGTCGGTAACACCTCATCAGATCTGCAGAAATATATATTGCATTGCATTTAACTTATTAGAAAACTCCATAGCTTGTATTAAACAATAAGGGCAACCATTTAAAAATTAAATAAACCCTTTCTAAAATCTGCATTCGCATATATTAGAAAGAGAAGCATTCTATTATTTACTACAGAGTAGAGAAATTTAGAAATGTATTGAGATAATAACTTTCGATTGTTGTTTATATCGCCAAATATTGAGCACGAAGGCATAATTAACATTTTAATAGTTCGCACGAGTAAGTTATAGATCGATATGATTTGGTTTTATGTAATCTGTTCATTGTGTTGATACTGATCTGATGGTGGGACTTCACAGACTCTCAAGTTTTATTAAGACTTTTTATACATGCATCAGTTAATTATTTCTAATTATATATAAAAAATCAACGTAAACATTTATACAAATATTAATTCTAGCTTTTCTCCCATTTGTTTTAAATGTTCCAAAAGATTTTTTTTATGAATCACACAGCTACGCCACAAATAAATTACAAACATTAAAAGTTCATAATACTGGGTGTCCCATCGAAAAGTATCACATTTCGTTGCCTTATATCTCGAAAACTAAAAGAGATATCGGGATGCAGTTTGGACAGAACGGCTTAGGATTTTTGTAATGTTTTTTGGCACTGTTGCCAAATCTCCAAATTGTTTGTAGTAAAATTACTTGCTTATATTAAATGGAACACCCTGTGTATTCACACCCTAATCACTCTACTATTTGGGTTATTACGAATGAAAAAAAATACCTCATTTTTTGTAAAGTTATTTATAAGTTTTTTTATACTTATTTCAAATAAAATACCCTATATATTTTACCATTTTAAAATCTCTGATCAAACTTGATGTGGAACTTGATTGCATTTGCTTTTTAAATGAACAAAGATAGGGAGAAAAGAATAATTCTTTAATAATCGGTAGGAACGAGTTTTGTTAACAATAACAACAAAGCACAATGACAGTAATAAAAATAACAGATAAAATAAGCAAAATAACTGTATAAATAAAAACTACTTGAATAAGTTAGAAAACAGTTTGTTTTAACTGCCAACTATTTAGTTCAATATACATTTGTGCATCCTTAGTAGTAAATGATCAAAAGTGTGTGATTCTTCTAATGTAAACATTTTTATATCTATACTTCAAATATTTGACACAACTGACAATATAGTTTATTATTGTACTTTTATTTTTCATGGTTACTGTGAAAACATGAAACCAGCTTCACAAACTGTTCAAGTAAGAGGTGCTGCCATTAAACTGAATTTTGTGGCTCCAATTCTCAAGATAATATAAACAATGTATACCTTTTTGAAAAGTAAAGTGATTAGGATTTCTGATTATGGCAAAATATACAGGGTGTTTCACTCAATATAAGCAAGTAATTTTACTCCAAAAAAAAAGCGTATTCAATAAAAAATTTGCCAATATATTTGGAGATTTGGCAACAGTGCCAAAAAAACTTACAAAAATCTTAAGTCGTTCTGTCCAAACCGCATCCCGATATCTCTTTTAGTTTTTGAGATATAAAGCGGCGAAATATGATACTTTTCGATGGAACACCCCGTATAGACACTAATTTTAGTTTTAACTCCAAAGTAAATTTTGGGATTTTTAATAAAAAAATGTTTTTTCTGTTTGAATAATTGTCACATTATCGCTATCTCTTACAACACAGATTAGGTATAAATATTGACCCATGAGGTCTCAGGAATCGACAATGTCTCTCCTAAAATGATTATGAAACGAAGCAATTATAATAAAGGGATATGCAGTATATCTCAAGAAACTTAATGCTAATTCTTATGTTATAATGTATGGTAGATTTTATACATACCTGTAATGTTTTTAAATGCTGATTTTGTACTGATCACATGTATGATCTCAAGATTCTAAACCTGCGGATAATGTATTGGTAAAACTTACACGTTCCGGCTTTAGGATAAAGTCAAAAGTAAAACATGACTGGAGTAAAGGATAATGAAAGGAATAATACTGAATATCTCAAACAATTTTCGCAGGTGATAGATCAAAATTATGAACGGCAAATATCATTCTGCAGATGCATCTCGTGAAAGTATTGGTTTTGGGTGAGTGGATATTAAAATTTTTTGGAAGGTACCACCTTATGTCAGTATATAAACCCGCCTCCCTAAATGAAGCTCAACATTACCAGTTTTGTCTCATAAACAAAAACATGAGAGCTCTTGCGGTAAGTAATTGATATACTTAGTTCATGTTATTTAAAATCAGTAAAAAGTAAATAGATTATTATCAGATAATTCTTTTACACGTTATTTGATATAATTTCTACACATTATAACTTAATCATAAACAAATGCTAGCATTAATTACTATTCTGACTATTTTCGTATTAGTATTTATTTGTACACGGATTAACCTACCTATATTTCGTAAATATATTACTTTTTATTTTTGACGATAATTATTCTGCTGCTACAATAGGCTTTATTAATTTTTATTTCGTGAATTTCGTGAAATATTAAGAGGAAAATAATTTCTACGGATAAATTACAATACGCCATATAAGTCAAATAAGCAAAAAAAATGTACCACTGAAAGTTTGTTACCAGGTTATCTCAATTTACCAAAATTGGTAGGTAGCTGGTGTTATAATAATAATTTTTATTTTAGATGAGCCACGATGCGTTCGAAATTTTTTTAATTTTTAGACTATATTTATAGTGCAATATACTGACACAAAATATTTAATCAGTTTTTACGACTTTTGACAGTATCTACAGCTGCATTGAGATAAAACTCTTTTATATATGATTAAAAAAACAATAAAAAAACAGTTTGTCACTCTCACTGAAATGATGCAAATAGTTTGTCTTAAAATTTCAGACAATATTCCTAGTACTAGCAGTCGTCTGTGTTGCAAAATGCGACGAGGCAGATGGTAAATCTGGAAAGAAAAATGAAAAACGTGGTATTGTTGATGGAGGCGGCATTGGAGGTGGTATTGGAGGCGGAGGATATGGAGGAGGTGGAGGTCTATCACTAGGTGGACATGGAGGAGGCGGAGGTTTATCACTAGGTGGACATGGAGGAGGTATATCCATAAGTGAAGGGTCCTCCTTCGGAGGTGGTAGCGGAGGTGGGTTTGGAGGCGGCTACGGTGGTGGATTCGGAGGCGGTTATGGAGGTGGAGTAGGAGGAGGATTTGGAGAAGGTATCGGATACGGAGGTGGATTAGAAAGCGGTATCGGTCATGGGGGTGGAATTGGAGGAGGATTTGGTGACGGCATCGGAATTGGAGGAGGTGGATTCGGAGGTGGATTTGGAAGTGGCGGAGGATTTGGAGGTGGTGGAGGATATGGAGGTGGCGCTGGATTTGGAGGTGGCGCAGGATATGGAGGTGGCGCTGGATTTGGAGGTGGCGCTGGATTTGGAGGTGGTGCAGGATTTGGAGGTGGTGGTGCTACCGTTTCCTCCACAAGCCAAACAGTACCAGTACCTGTACCACAACCTTATCCTGTCAGTGTACCTAGGCCTGTACCAGTTCCAGTTTCTCATCGTATAGAAATACCTGTACCAAGACCGGTTACGGTAAGTACTCTTCGAATGTCTTTACTGTATAGCACTAGTGAACGTAGCATAGTGAAGCATCGCAAATACATTTGTCCTGGAGTAAAATACACAAGAAATAATGATATATTCAAAATATTGAAATATTTTTAATCATCTTAATCTATTTTGAGTATATTTCAGAAAGGATGTCTTAAGGACAATTATTGTAGTTTCTTGTAAATACTCCTCATCTTCCTATTTTTTACTTTAATATATTAGCTCATAATATTTAACACGTGGCCTTTGTGATAGGGATAATTAATTTTTTTATGTAGTACTAGAAAAGGGAAAACTTGTTTTTGTATACAGGAAATGTTCAACGTAGTGTCAATAATTTCGATTGATACTGAAAAATATTTTGAAAAATAACAAATTTATACATATTTAAGTAAAAATCTAACACGGGTGTACCTTAAAAAATAAGAGAGATCATATTACATCGTACATGTAATAGATACGATTACATAAACCTGTAAAATATTTGTAACTATACTCTACTACCAAAGTCTACATATATGCAAACTTTGCTACTACTCTTATTTAATTACTGAAAAAATACAAAAGAGCGAAATCTTACAATTCTTCAATATAATTTTTCACACTTTCTTCAATATTTAGGTCCCTATCATAAATGTATTCTGACAAATATAAAATTTGAGATGTCGTCCGCCAAATGGTTTAATTTTATATATCAGCCCATAAAATAACCGTACATCCTACTTTCTCCACTAATAAATTACGCAGTTTCTTTTTTTTGCTTTATTTTGAAAGGTCATAAGTCATGATCACAGAAATGTAGCAGTTATTAGAAAATGTAACTTTCAAATATGCTACTGCTACTGCATCTACTATGCAAAAGTTTCACTTTTACTGTATAATAATTATAACGATTTTAATGTGCCTTTTATGGGTCCAAATTATGAATATTTATTAAAAACACCATTTATGAGACGCAAGTCCATAGTTCGCAGTAAATTAATGAACTAGAGAAGAAAGTTTAAACAATAAATATTCAAATACACATTTTAAGTTAGGTACGACAAAATTCTTTACGTATATACTTTTCTTTTTTAAAGATTTAAGAAATTAAATTAATTAAATTAATAATGTTGACAATATTTATAACAGTAATAATAAAAACCATATTAAGATGAAGTACAAGAATTTAATCAAGGATAAATGTTCATTAAAATAACCTTCATAAATAATCTATAAACAAAAATGAAGTATATATATATATTACACAAATAATTGGCAAATAATTGACAATACAAAATCTTATGACTTACGGCGTCTAGAGAATTGCAAAGATTCATTTACAGAATGCATTAGATTAAAAATATAAATAACCCTTCCATAATGGTTATATTAAAGGTAGTTAGGGCTCAGTTTATGGGTGTTCGGGTATTTATGGTGGTATATAGGGCTTCGAGAGTATGTAAATAAATTCCCGACAGAAGATATAATTCGTTTTACTAAGTTGTTTAACCATTTCAACCGAATTCAGAATGCTTCAGTTCTAAATACTGACCAGTCAAGTAGTTAATTTAGTTACATTTTTATAAATAAGATTAAAAAGGTATAAACAAACAATAATTGTAATTGTGGTATTTTTTATTAGATTCCAGTGCCATTCCCACAACGCGTTGTGGTACCAAGACCATATCCAGTAGTAGTCAAGAGACCAGTACCATTTCCAGTGCCAACCCCAGTTAAAGTACCAGTGCCACAACCCTACAAGGTCTCTGTACCTCAGCCTTATCCAGTATCTGTCCCTCGGCCTGTCCCAGTTAGAGTACCACAAACTGTTGTAGTACCAGTAGCTCAGCCAGTACTAGTTGGCGGAGGTGGTGGTGGTGGTGGCGGAGGATTCGGAGGTGGATTTGGAGGAGGTTACGGGGGAGGTTATGGGGGCGGAATTGGAGAAGGTTATGGGGGTGGTATTGGAGGAGGACATGGAGGAGGAATTGGAGGAGGTTATGGGGGAGGAATTGGAGGAGGCTATGGTGGAGGAATTAATAGTGGATTCGGAGGTGGATATGGAGGAGGATACGGGGGAGGTATTGGCGGAGGATCGATAGGAGGAGGTCATGGAATCGGTCTAGGAAGTTCTCTTGGTGGTAAGTTAATTTTTTACTTGAGACAAGTATATTCCTCCACAGGAGGAATGTAAACATTTTTTATAAATATGAGATACTCTAAAAGTGTAATTGACTCAGATCAGCTAATAATCAGCTTGATTGCTGTTGTTAGTTGCTGTGTTGGTTGCTGTTGCTTACATTTTAACTAAAGTTGAATGTATTCTTAGTGACAAAGTTCAGCGGTGATTTTATATTTTTTCATCATTTCGTTTAAATACCATGTTTAAAATTGTCATGTTCTTAGGGGGATTGAAAGGTGGTTCCATCTCTCTAGGAGGAGGAGGACTTGGTGGAGGATATGGAGGAGGTTATGGAGGTGGATATGGAGGAGGTTACGGAGGAGGATTGGGGTCAATAGGATCCAGCTCAGGCGGCTACAAGTATTAGAAAAACTTAAGACTGGTTCATGTTCATCAATACCATAATATCATTCCATGGTTTTCGTTTTTGTTTATATTGTTAATGTGATATGAATAGTTAATATTGTTACATCTATTTACATTATTATGTTGTTTTATACGGTTTACAATACTGAATATATTTCTGTTGAATATTACAATTTATTTCTAAACTTTACTTACCTGTCTGAAAAAACTAGTAGTAAATGATGTATAATTTGCATCTGCATGTAGAAAGTCTTTTTCCATATATTGTTTGTTCGTTAGTACAAGTACTACTAGTGGAGTAACAATAACGAAAACTCACTCCGTTCAGTTCTGTTCTTTTTCTAGTATAATCAAACCAAGCGAACATACTCTTTCAGGGCATTTAAAAAAAAAAACGTTGGTATTTCATTCACGTGGCGTATACCATTTGATCAAAATATAGCTAAATAGCATAAAATACACAGAAAAGAAATCGTAGCCTCACTGCTGAATAATATACTATTACATTATAGCAATGTGTACGATTTCTCTATGGAGTACTTGAAGATTGTGTAATGGGCCCTTGCCGTTTTATATTTCAGATATGCAAAAAACTATAAATAATAACAGTAGTAATTGTAATTTTGTCAATTCGTCGCAGATGTACTAGGTATTAATTTTGTTTTGATGGGTCTACAACAGTATTCACTTTGAGGAATTAGTACGCAATCATTTGTAATTTGCTTGTTAGTAATAATTTATGAAATAAGTTCAAATTTTGAAGGCAAGTTTGAATTTTGGAGATGCGCAAACTTATATAAAATTATTTATTTTTCAGCACGGCTGTCCAAACCGTTGATATTAATATGCGCTATCCATATAATTTACTTGTTGCTGCTATTTTTTCATTCATTATCCTGTATTTTGCGAATCAGCAATTACTGATATTTTCTGTGTTGTGTGCTATCATCCTAAAAGGATTTCAAATATAACTACAAGACAATTAGTAAAATATTTATTATTTATTTCTCAAATTGCAACTATGTACAAGTACTATTAGAAACTGATATCACATTGGTAGTATTCTGTATTACTGGCAGTGATCAAACGGTGAGATCTCCTAGTATTTACCACTTCCTCCAATGGACACACTGGAGTAGCTGGTGGCTCCACCATGACCACCTCCTAACCCTCCTCCGTATCCACCTCCAAGGGAAAGTGAACCTCCATGTCCGCCCAGAGACTGGTATCCTCCTCCTAACGAGCTTCCGTGTCCAATAGAGATAGAGCTGGAATAACCGCCTCCATATCCTCCTCCAGAGCTTTCTCCACCATAGCTGCTTCCTCCATAGCTTCCTCCGCCGTAGCTACCTCCTCCGTAGCTTCCTCCAAAACCTCCTCCGGAAGATCCTCCGATTTCTCCGCTAATACCGCCTCCGAATCCACCTCCTATGCCCCCTCCAATGCCACCTCCGGCTCCTCCTCCACCTCCTCCAACATAGACGGGTTGTGCAACTGGTACGACTATTGTTTGTGGTACTCTAACAGGGTAGGGCTGGGCAACGGTTACTGGGTAAGGTTGTGGAACAGGAATTCCTACGGGTTGGGCATATGGTACTCGCACTGGTGTGGGCACAGCGACTGGCACTGGGCGCCTCTCAATCACTGGGTAGGGTCTTGGTACTGAAACGGGTTGAGCTACTGGTACGCTGACCTAATAATAGTAATTTGTTTACATTACCAGTTTCAACAGTGACAAAATCATTATTCAAATATTTAAAAAGTAACATATCTTGTATTCACTATGTGTTCTGCATTTATAATTTACTTTTTGTATTTACAACAACTATTCTATTAAAAAAAAACCAAATAAATGTACTTACAGCTACAGGTCTTGGTACAGGTACTGCAACTGGTTGAGCAACTGGAACTGGTACTCTTCTGGTGACGGTGACTGGATAGGGTTGTGGCACAGGAACTGGAACGGCTTGGCTGATAGTAGTCACAGTGGCGCCGCCGCCACCACCTCCGGCACCACCTCCGAAACCGCCCCCACCTCCAGCACCACCACCAAAACCGCCTCCAAATCCACTACCGCCTCCGAATCCACTGCCTCCAAATCCACCTCCGATACCACTTCCACTACCGCCTCCGAATCCACCGCCTCCGTATCCACCACCTCCGTGACCGCTGCTAAGGCTGATGGAGCCGCTATCAAAACCTCCACCGTGTCCTCCAAAGGAGATGCTATTGCCTCCAAATCCTCCATGGGAACTACCAATGTCACTTTCTATAATCCCACGCTTTTTGTTGTTTTTAGTAGCCTCGTCGCACTGGCCATAGCATGCCACTGCTAGTACCAGAGATGCTACCTGAAGAAAAAACAAGACATTTACAATCGTTTGAGCTAGGATGATTTTTTTTTTATAAATAGAAAGGGACAAATTTTACTAAACGAGTAAAGGAGTAAGTTATGCGAAAGATATCGAGCTCTGAATTGACTGAAACTTTGTTTATCGAGAACCGATTCGTTTAATATACATAATTATATAAATGTTGAGGTTATGACAAGTAAGTGGGTTATAACATAACATACATTAGTGCGTCAAAGTTCCATAACTCCTATGCCGCAATAACCAAAAAAAAATATATTTTAGAGCCCAAAGAAGACGCACATTTTACAAATATGTATAGTCATATAGGGTGCTCTATAAATCAAGGCATTATCAAATTTTTATTTTCTTAAATAGAATATATAGTTTTTATATCATATTTGAATTCGGATAATTTTTCCTCCGAATTCGCCAATATAGGGTTTACTAGTATTATACGGAGTGGGTACTCCGTATAATACTGGAGGGTGGGTATATATGATCATTTTTCTATCTTTATCGCATTAAATTGAGTACCCTGTATCTCTTTTAAGAAAATAAATAGTAGCTAATATTTAGCTCTATTAATTCTGCTATAATATGGTCTAGTTTTACATTCTACAGAATTTCTTTCAATATAGCTTTACTTGAATATATACAGGGCGAATAAAAAACTCGCTACCACAGTTTTCTTAATTTTGATCAATGAAACGGCCTATATTTTATACGAGGGGTATTTCACTAAAAAAATGTGTACACTGAAATTCCCCTTGCAGGGAAAAATTCCCGAAATTCCCCAAAAATTCCCTGAAATACCCCCAAACGTTTGAAATTCCCTGGATATACTAAATTGTCAGCAATTCCCCGAAATTCCCTAAAATCGTCCGCAATTCCCAGAAATTCTCCAAAATACCCCGCCATTCCCCATGGCGTTTTGAAATTGCCAACAAAATAGGTAATCAGATCGGGCCTCAGATATAACAAAATACGAGAGTGACGAAAACATTTTTTTGTAAATGATATTCTTATCAATAAAGTAACATTTTAATGGATAAATTACAAATTTAAAACAAAATAATAACATAACAAAAATATTTAACAAGTATTTTCTTATATTACAGTCAGTCTTTTCTTTTAGGAGTTGAGAGTACGGTACAGCTTAACAATAAAGTAAACGTAAGATATTCCTTTAAAAGATATTACAGCATTACATAAGTTTAAAAAATAAAGAAAAGTATTTAAAAAGTCTTTTCTTTTATTTCAGTTAAGATAGGTAGGTACAGTTTGAGTAAGAATAAAATAAACGTAAGATATATTCTATTAAAAGACAATACCATATAGTATAAAAAAATTATAAATTGTTTGTTGTATTGTCGATATTTTTTATTTATGTCCAATAAATCAACCCGTTTTAGCTCAAAAGGTTCTGAACCCAAAAGAAAGATTGTAGAGATTTTAAGAAAAATTAAGCATGTACCATTGAAATTCCCCAAAATACCCAAAAATTGCCCGAAATACCCTGAAATTCCCCAAAATACCACGAAATTCCCCGCAATTCCTTGAAATTCCCCAAAATTCCTCAATTTTTCTCGAAATTACCCTTGCTTGTACACTAAAATACCCCAGTGATTCGCCCCTCGATTTTATTTCATTTTCAGTAAGGTCTCTCACGACTCTTTATATTCTATAAAGCATTCCCTATACCCAATTGCAAAGGTTTTTGGAGATATTTGAGGTAATAATTAATTTTGTAATGCATTCTTCTGCACCAAGTATAATATTAAAAAAAATATTTTTTATTGAAGATCGCTCTCCGTCCCTGATTCTACAATGTCCGTCAATTCTTCTTGTCCGTTTAAAAGTTGTTGTATATATTAAATTTGTTAATATTAAAATGAATGATCAATCAAAAGATCAATATTTTGATTATTTTCTTAAGAATTCTAAAGAGATTAAAAATTGAATATGAACAAAAATTTTGTGTGATTACAATAGAAATATAAAAATCGGCAAGTAAGCGGCAACACATCATATTTTATAATATGAACATTTAAAAAAAGTTTATTTTATCACTTGTAACAGCCTGCAGTAATATCGTAATATCAGAGATGTTGCAACCCATTGGCTAGAAGAAAATATTTCTTTTTACAATAACCATTTAACCGTGCAACTAAATTTCCTGGTCTGTAAAAGGGTTAAGAACTATTTTACACACACGAGTTAGTCTATTCTAAACACTGTTAATTACTAAACACATCCATTCGTATTCATTATATTGTTATGAACCATACTGGGAAACATTATTTTCTTATATTAATAGCGTACACTGAAACATTTCCGATAACCGAAAAACAATATTCCATTTCTGTGGTAAGTATGTATGATGGCACAAAATTACAAAAAAATTAACTCACCAGAATCACTCTCATGTTAATGTTACTTGTGGGAAGAAGCCTGAGAATGATGTCCATTCCTCGGGGTGGAAGGTTTATATACAGATACTTAAAAATTCCATACTTTCACCGGGAGCATCATTCGCAATGCACCATTTTCGAGCGGGATGCTTGGTTGAGCACCCAGTCTTGAAAGGCGCATACTAAATATTTTTTACCACGGTCGAGGTGTCAGGAATTATAAATATGGATTGTAGATTTGCTAAAGCGCTTCTTTAATTATTGCAAAAACTGATTTAGGCAAAAATGATGTATGAAATATTCATTCTTGAGATATTGAGATACCATATTTAGGGTGAGATCCGTAATTTCCCTAAATAATTTTTCATTTAATTACCATAAATACTGTAGAAAATCGGAACCTAATTTTACCTTTCGTTGTATAACAATAATTTTGCCAATACATTGATGTAAAACATGAATAAGAACGATAAAAAACCAAGTTTTGAAAAAGGCATGAAAAGCTTTTCATGAAATGGTGGATTAAATTCTGTGCCTAAGCCATATATATATTTGTATATCGTCTGATGTAGGATAAACAACCAATATGATTGTTTTATTTAATTATATTTCATACTTAAAATAACGACGATAATAGCATTAAAAAGAAAAATGCGGAAAAGGAACGACTTGATGCTATTTCAGAAGTCGATATAATTCAGAACCAGAAGGGCCAAATTCAGAGTTAGTTCGCAAAGTTTGTTTTCAACATATTGCTTTAAATAACGAGGCTTGTTCTTTGCATTCCTAATTTATTGGCAACAAATTTCATCATATTTTAATAATTTCATGAATAATATATCTCGAAGTTATGTTTTCTGCTAAATATTATTGGTCTTTGTTAAGTACTATAATGATATAGCAAATATATAAGGAAGTTGCTGACTTATTACTTATTACCGGGATACGACTTGGTATAAAGCGGTCTAAAGCAGTGTAAAGAAGGTGGTAAAGTTTCATGAAAACGTTCGTTTTTGTGAGGAATCCAAGATTTCTTAAGTTTTAAGTCACCCTTTCAGTAATTAGAAAATAAATAGAATTAATTGAAAATCTGAAAACAAATGGTTAATGCCTCATTAATTTTAAAATTGTTACATTTTCCGATAAAATACTATTTTGATCATTGACTGGTTTCCTTTTGAATGGAATTCCTTTTTTATATGGAATATTACTTCCTACAATCAAGTCTTTCCACATAGTTTTTTACCACTTTTAATAAAAATTATGGTTATATTTTGTTAAAGGGTTACCAGCTATTTCTTAACAAACAATCGCGGTGGTTATAGCCCTGAACTCTCTGAGTAACTGTATTCATTGTATGCATCTCTATAAATTATACAGACTAGGCGGTAATTTCATTTAATAAGATATTGCCCCCTATTCAAACGAGGGTTGAAAATATCAATATTTATCCATTATGTGTACGTACGTATTTCATAAATGGAATTACTTTGTTGGCCGTTAACTTCAGGTGAGGTGGCTGTTTTATATAATAAATCATCGGAATGGAAAGATAGTAGCCATGTTTTATTTTCCCGGATATGAAGAAAATTAATATTACACTTATACCGGGTATAACGGAAAGTTCAAATTGCAATCAAGCAATGCGTAGAAGGAAGGGATAAAATAGAGTGACAAAATTTCACAAAAATCTGAATATTTTTAAAAAACAATAATAATAAAATATACTTTTGTGGTCATTGTTTAAAGATTAAAGCAGTTTTCTATGAAACTTTTCTCTATTCTATTGTTCTACGTAACATTACATTCCTTTAAGAACGTCATTATAATATATTTTTCAAGTCTAAGTAATATCTTGAAAACTAAGCAAAATATAATATAGTATATATAAAAATAGAGTATAGTTAATGTTCAATAGAGAATCTAAAAATATACACAGGAAATAAGGAATTTTCGAGTTTAAACATATACTTTTTTAATCAGCTGACAGAAACACCCTGTATGTAAATAAATAATAAGATAATATCTATAAAGTCTAATTATTTACGAAATAAAGAGGGTTTACACTTTTTTCACAGTCTTATTATTTGTTTATCCTAGATTTTACCAGAAAAACTGAACAATCTGTATACATGAAAGTAATAAAAATTAAAAATTTAAATAAAACATTTTTTTGTATTATTTAAATTTTTCCTGAACCTTTCATACTACCTGAGATAAAGGGATAGAAGATCTTATTTCCTATACATGTCTTTGTCAATAATAGTCAACATTTGTTATTTTTTTAGTCCTTGTTATTTATTATTTCAGTTTAGTGCTCATTTTCATTCAGGGTTTATTGGACGAATGGAAGTTAGTTCTAAATCTGCCTTTTGGCTTAGTATGTTTGTGTATATTCGGTGCTTGCTGTATTAATTTCTTTATGATAATAACGAAACTTATTAATATTAATATTATTATTATGATTCTATAGCACCTACCCATATGGCTAATTATTTCCGTTTATAAATTCATAAAGTGTATAACACCATTTCTATGCACATTCATTATTTATGATTTCGATCATTAAAATCATTAAATAATAAATTAGGGAACCCTTTAATCCAAAGCCAAAGGCTGTCCCAATTCCTATATAAAGAAAGATATAAACAGTTAATTATTAGAGGTTATCAAATATCATATTATCTAGTATTCAAAGTAATCATTAATATAGAGGGTGTTTCATATGAAATAATGATATTCTTTTGTTTACATTCACACTGACAAAGGAAATTTTACTGTTGGTACTAAAATACCTAGACCACTAAAATGTTTGCACGATATTGCATTTGTATTTTTG
This sequence comes from Pogonocherus hispidulus, assembly GCA_963924545.1. NCBI lineage: Eukaryota > Metazoa > Arthropoda > Insecta > Coleoptera > Cerambycidae > Pogonocherus > Pogonocherus hispidulus. The sequence goes on from OZ004699.1 coordinate 9,915,335, forward strand.
AAAAAATTAAAATATACTAATGTTTCTAATATAGAGAGGAATATGTGAATGTACACATAATAAAAATTTGGACTTCTACTTTCAAAGTAATAACAATTGCAGATGTTATCGCATCTGTATTCAAACATATTTTGTACCAGATTTCGTGCAAAATACATTATAACGAAATTATAACAAAATTTTAATTGGACACGGTTAATTCACAAGAAATTTATATGAAAGCACTCACAATAGAATATAATTAAATCAATTTACAAATATTACTACCGGAAAAAGGAATATCACATGTCTTTGATAGTCTCTATAAAGAACGCTGCTCTTCCGGATGAGCACCGCAATAGTGTGAACACATTACAGTGTCTAAGTTAGTCATAAACTTTATCACATCATAAATTAATCTTCGAGTTCTCATTATAAAAAGACATAAATGATGTGGTAGAGCTGATCGTTCAAGTGTACTTTAAATAGTGGGTGGTTATCTGCAGAGTTTTTCACGTAACTAGTGTAGCTATGAAAAGTTCCTGTCAAAATAATATAATTTTTAAATTTGCGAAACGGGTAAATGTATTAGATAAATTAAATTAAAATATTGTCAATACCAAGTAGTTTTGGGTATACCTGAAGTAGGTATTGATTTTCGTGATTCAAAAGTAATGCTATGTAATTCTACTCGTGCTTCTAAGCGTACTTACTTAAACTTGAAATTGTTTGGAACCTTTGGTGTGAAGATAACACTATGACGTAGTTTTTCACATAACGCCAAAAGAATGCAAACAAGTTGGCATCATTTGGAGATGTTTAAAGCTGATGACGAGTATTAATCACCTCCAGATGATTCCAACTTGGTTGGCGAAATGCGCGTCGAATGCAGGATAATATTTTGGTGTTACGTGGAAAACTACGTCAGTGTTACCTACTTAATTTCTTTATGCTTTATGTTATATTGCTTCTTCAAAAGTGGATGGGTTCAGAAATATTGTCTATTGTTTGAAAATTTTGACAAAAATTAATTTTGAAAAAATAAGTTACCTTTTGCGGATCTTCTGCAATTGACCCTATACAGGGTGATTCTTGTCATATAAGTATATAAAGTTGGGAAATTATAGCTCAGGACAAATAATGAATAATAATGAAGAAAAAATGTAGTAAAACATTTTTAGATTCGGAAATACCAATTTATTTGAAATAAAAATAATAGAACGTCAATTTCATAAAAAGCCCCTATGCTAGTATCATATCCATAAGTTCTTCGTTTGAGAAATTATGCACCATACTTTTATTCTAATCGCGTGAAAATAATTTCACCTGATGATTTTTTGTAAACATTTCTTTCAAATTATTTTCGAAACTAAAAATGTTTTACTAATTTTTTTTCCATTATTAGTCATTATTTGTCCTCAGTTATAATTTCCCAAATTTATGGGTAAAAGCTAAGAATCACCCTGTATAGTCTCACCACAAAATGTACAAGTTTTACTCCCAATAATAACTATTAATTAATAATTGTAACTAGTTAATGTATTACGAAACTCAGACAAAATTATTTGAAGTATTCTCCAACCAACTCATAAATTACAGTTTTCCAGCGACAAATACCTCTATAATGGAATTTTCTAGCATTTCCCAGCAAAGATGAAAATAGAAACCGTCCCAATTTAGTAAATTATGGCAAGTTCCAGCAGGAAAATATTGCTGCAAAGATTTGTTGGGTATTATCGTGAATCAGAAGAAACACAAGTTTGAATTTAGTGAGCAGTCGTTTCTCTTCGAACAGACCTCAGCCGTTTGTTTCCAAAGTTATTGAAGCCCTGGGATTACGATGTGGAGCCTCTGGAACATTGCCCAACTCGTATATGATTAGAAATTTACTTACTTTGGTTATATACATAAATTGCCCCGGTTCCAATTGCAGGGTATATAAAAGTGTAGCGGTAACGAAATTTATAATGCAATCTCCCATAATGCTATTATGTCTTTACTGTTAAACTTACCGAACTTGCGATATTTCTTAATTTATATACACATAAAACTTCCCTAAGTGTACAAAAAGTAAAAGCAGAGTTGTGTACTTCTTTACACATCCGTGGTTATATAGAAAATGCAATATATTTCTATACAGTCTCGATGTATGTAATGTGGGACAAAAGTCATTGCCTTTTAAAATTATATCATTCAGTGTAACGAAAATTTACCCTATTTTACATAATCGCTTGTAATATTCGAGTTAAGGGTCCATTCTCTGTAGATTTGACAGGTATGAATGTTGGGTCGGATTGAGAGGATGGGTGGCCGATGGGTGGAGATTTATATATTCCAACTATCGAATTATTAAGATTTCGGAGGTGCACGTAAAGCCGAAGTAAAAAGGCACATGGAAATAAAGTTAGCCCTCATTGCAAGGGTACCGAATTTGTCTTATAATTGCAACAAAATTTCTTTTTAATGTTATAAATTATATATCACCGGAAAGATCAAAAGATAAACTAGGTCCCTATAGTAGCAAATTTTTGTTTAATACACGTATTTTAGAGAAAATAATTCTTTTACAAATTTTCTTTATCAAGGATTATGCCTCTAAATGTAAGCAAATAAGAAGCATCCTCTATGAAAAAATCAGCCAGTACTTGTATACCTACCTATCCTTTATATTTGAAGACATTTTGAATACGTTGTAAGTTAAGTAAGAATAAATAATTGTGTAAATTAAGAAATATAGGAATTTTTTGTGAGTTTAACTTTTAATTAGGTATGGGATGCAGTTAATGTGGCAATAGATCTTCATCTACAAATTAACCCACCATCATGGAATCCCTTGTAGCTAAAGGCCCAATGATGTTTATTAGGGTCAGAAGTTCAGGTTCCAGGGAGGACTAATTAAATTAAGTCAATACTAGTGGTGTTTAATTGGAATTAAGTAAGACCCAGTGTTTTGTATTAAAATGTCGCAGTTGCCTGTATTACTTTTACTGAACCTAAAATAACATATGTATACAAAAGGAGCTTTCATTATGTCAGTTTGATACTCACTTTAATCATGATTCCATACCTAGATTTTCTATAGCAAAGCAAGTAATCCTGAAGACTACTGAATATTGCATTTCGATCTGCTGGAGCTGACCAACTAAGAATTCAGAAAAAGAGAACGCCTCAAATCTAAAAGAGAACAAATAGTATCTTTTTTACCTGTTCCCTAATCGATAATCTGAGTAGTGGTTATATTGTAGTTCTTGTTTTTGCCTTTTTGATTTAAGGATTCGAACCAGAATAAACTTTTAAGTTAGGTTTGAGCTGTTTAACAAATATCCTTGGATCCTAATGGAACTTTGGAACCCAGAATGCGTTCTGTCTACAGGAAATGGCCAAAATACGTTGTCATAAATGGCAGTCACAAAATTCATATAACGATCTCTGGCTAGGAAGCAGTTTTCTCTATTTGATAATGTCAAAAGGTGTATCATAACCTAAACCATCATTTTTGAATAGCCATGTATATAACAGTTATTTCCACAAAATGAATAAGTAAGATGTAGTGTAGAGAGGAGGTAGCAAATAGTATTTTTATTTAAAAATAACAGCCCGCCCCGGCTTTGCCAGACCAACCAATTTTTTCCTCAGTGTAGCTTAAGCTCCCGTTTTAGGACCCATTGACACCCCCGGCAGAAATCTGTCCTTAGCACATGGGACAGGTTTACCGAGGGTTATCATACACTACCACCTAAAATGGAGACCTAGAAAATTCGATGAGCATTTATGCTTTTGATTCTGACAAAAAAAAATCACATCGCATTTCAAATTTATATTTCGAGTGGGTTTCGAAAAGTTTAAGCGATCGTCTCTTCTTCAATCGATCACTAAAATGGAATCACTCATATTAACGGTTTTTTCCAAATATTCGGTTACAATTTCTGTCGATGTGGCTCTCGAATCATCGTTATCATCGTCTTAGGTTTTCGTCTCCCTTGTAATGAAAATATCTTGCATGTTCAATGCCGATGAATACCGGCGTCAAATTTTACAAAAGCCGCTTCAAAAAATGATCCACTAGCGCACGTGCTTGTCGTAAACAAGCTTTTTCCCCTTCCAAAATATTGTGGAAACTACATGGACTACGTGGTTACTTTCAATTTCCTTAACCTAGGTTAATGAAATTAATTGTCTAGGTTAATGATTACTATGATTAATAACAATGTTAATATGCAATTTGTTAATTATTTATTGGATAAATATTCTTATTAAATTACGGAAAACTAAAAATCTAATAATTACAAATGTCATCAAGTCTCTTCTTCAGTTTTTTGGTCATATTTTTCCAAATACCTAGGTATTTATAGCTTTCCATGACAGTTTCTTCTGTGGATTTATTCATATTATAGTCTATGCCAGAGTTAAGCAAAGTGGAATGACCGGAAAAAGAGTAGATCTGTGTTGTCACATTTATTTCTAAAGTATTCTTATTTAAAACAGGAAACGTATTAATTACCTTATTTACCCATTTTTTTACTTGTCTTTAACGTCTCTTATCCCTATTGTACTTTATTAAAGCAAACACAATGTTTAATTTGTCTTTTACTTAAAAATATCACCGAACATATACAAATACTTTGTTTATGTTCTGTGATAATATCAAAGAATTTCACTATGTGGCAACTGCGAAAGTCGTAAAGTTGAAGACAAGATGTTCATCCTTTTTAACATACATATTCTTGCATTTATGTTTCTTTTCTCTGAGCTTCAACGACGTTGATTGGTCCAATCAGGAACCAACCAGCGACTGTGCTCGAAGTAGTAGGGAAACAGTGGCGTGATGTTGGGTTATTTCGCGCGCGTTTCTTAACGGTAAAAATTTTTGGTAAAATTATCAGTGTATTTATTCTTTGTGTCAGTGTTTATACTTACTTGGGTTAGTTAAAAAAGTGGAAGTGCATATACTAGAAGTATTTTATAGAATAGTATACGAGTATATATTAAGTGAAATGTGCCCAATCGTAAAACGGAATACGCACGCCCATGCATCACCTCATTTTACCAGATGGGCGAGGTCATTCCACTTTGCTTAATTCTGGCATAGACTATAATTAATTATATTTTTCTACAAAACGAGTAGGTACAATAAAACAAGATATACACAAAATAAGTTAAGCTTTATTTTACAATATTAGTAAATACATGTAAATACAGCATACAATCCATGAGAAGCCCAACAGATTTTCTTCAACATTATAGTTCAAAAGCTTACGAATTGAACAATGGTAAAAAGCCACTTTAAATTCAAAACATTACACTGATCAAAAGATATGTATGTAATATTTTATTATAATACATATTTATACGTTGATAAACAAAATACTATTTACAGTATCACTTCGATATTTTTTGATAAAATTAGCACAAGATAAGGTCAAAATGAGAGAAACTAGTACACAGATGAAGGATTTTTTAAAGTATATGACTTACTTATTTCAAAACTTATTAAAATTTCCATCCGAAATAGAGTAGATTATTACATTGAATACAAAATTTCAGATTTTTCTAAGGAGTTTGTTAGGATTTTGCTCGACAATATATTTGTTGCATGCTGGATAGTGAATATATGTACAATGCTCATATAGCCAAGGAGGAAACGTTTAAAGAAACACCCAGTTTTGACCAACTATCTTGCGCTGTAAGAAAACGAATTAGTATAATCAATTACTTAATCTTATAACAAAAATATCACTATAACTCGTCAATCTTTAATATTGTCATAATCTTGTGTTCAGCCGATTTTGCCTAAACAATTTGATGGTCCCAAAATTGTCGGCCTCTCCAAGGTAGTTATAAGTTCTATGTTAGTATTTCATTCAGAATTGACTCTCGGGCGATGACACTTTTAAACCCTTGGTTAAATGTATTACCTAAATTTAAAATGCTGATACAATAGATAAAAATATGAGGAAAATAACTGGCAGATGTTTCTCTAAAACTTACTATAACCATGATCACGAGCTCATAGAAATGAGCTAGTGGAAATAATGCAACGTTCCCCTTATGTAACTACGCCACTGGATGTTCTGTCCTGCTTATCGACACCAGTCCTGACATATAACGCCTGGTCTGAGTCGGTGTAACAGCAGTTCGGAATGCACTTGATATTTTAAAGCGATATATTAGGGCCGGGTGACATTAGGAGCCGTGTACCATTATCCCAAGGCAGCAGCTCGAAAACAATAAAGTTTGCGTTCAACAGCTGTTACGACTGGTTCCGCACACGAAGGTGTCTGTATTGTATACGGTTTTATGGAGTTCTTAGATGGGAATGCTCGTTTCTGGTCCCCGTCATTCGGAAAGCGGGTAGCGGAACGGAATTTCATTTAGATAAGTAGAATGCGACTAAATTACCGCGTTTGTGACTTAATGAAATAATAGTGCATTAGCTATTTTTGGTTGCAAAACAAATGACAGTATTATATATTTATATAAGTCAACATAATATACCTCATTACAGAATTCAACTAAGAACAATGTGAAAGAAAAGTACTAAATTGACATTTTACAATTATATGTCAAAAGATAAAAGAAATAATATTACGTTGCATAAAATAGTATATAAAACTCTATCTGACTACATTCTTGATATACTACATTCTTTGACAGTAAAAGCATATAGTAATTTCACAGTCTGTAACTTTAACTGACTCCTAAATTTCGATGCAATACCTAAAGGCACTTTCCACGTTTTTCGAATGAATCAATTTCCAATCAAATCTGCAAAATTCTAACATTTTTACACCAAGGAAAAGTTAAGCTTAAAAATTGTTTCAAATAAAGTCTACCTCAGAGTTACTGAAGGCATCCTCCCATAGGGTTCATTTGTACACAGGATAGCCACCTGTACACCTGAGTCTTTGACTAAACCATCTCCTGCTGGATAGATGTTTGTTTTGGTTGTTATAAAAGTATCTATCCAGTAGGCGATAATCAAATCCTGCTATCTCACATCTCGCCACAATTTATTCAGACTTTAATGCGCCACCGCCCTTCATCAAGTCAATTCAAGGCAACACACCTTTGCTTTCAAATATCGGCCTGCAACACTCGCATTTAATCTAATTTAAGTTTAATCCCTCAGATCCACATCAGCGTCAAGTCATCACGCTGTGCAGCTTGTGCAGGTTTTTTAGCGTGGTGGCGTCATTGGGCTGCAGTCTCAGGGCTTGCCGGTAACTCTGGGCCGCCTGTTTGTACTTGCCGTTGAGATGCAAGATGGCTCCTAGATTGGTGTGGCTGCGAGCATCCTGCAAAGAAAAGGGATTGTGAAAGCGTGCACGAAATTTGATGGGGGGGTTTGTAATCCTTAGGAGGACTACGTATAAAAGATGTGAGCGCTTATGAAAGAGTTCAGTTGATAGATTAACATTTGAATATTACATAAGTGGGGCGCAGCTGGGGAATATGAATGCTGCAAAAATTGTGCAGTCGAGTCACTAACCGTTCTCACCTCCTTGTCAACATCTTATTGTCATTTCAGGAAAAAGTGAGCGTATTGGTATGAAATATTTTGTTGTTAGCTAAAATTTAGACTTATTGATTCATATACAGGGTGTTTTCATATACAAGGTAAAGAAGACAAGACATAAGGCCTACCCAGCCTGCAGGGTAGAGCCAGCCAAGGATTCCCCACGAATCCTTTTCTTTCTATTATACTTCAGGATCGAATCGATAGATGACTTATACTTGTAAATGATTCATAGACTACTTAATCTTCTATCTCACTAGCTATCGGTGTTTCTGTTGCTTAAAAAATAATTTACATAATGTATATATACCATCACATAATAGATTTTAACTCCATGTAACTTATATTTAACGTTTGCTGGCAGCTGGTGTAATACTTCCACAATATTCCCAACTATTGAATAAACTTTAATTCAATTTCGAACCACATCACGAAGGTCAGCGTAAAGTTTAGTGTTTTATAATTGGAAACATCGGTTATCGCGTGACTTTAAATTAAGGACTATTAGCAAGTTCTGAAGTCGGCCTTGCACAAAGGCGATTGTTGATGTTCTTGAGTGCATTTATGCTACGTTACAGGGCAAGTGTACAGCGTTTGCCAGGTAGGTAATTAAAACCTCGTTAGGGAATATCTGAATTAGCAAAGGTTTATTTTGGATTTGGTAAGTGAGCTTTATCTTGAATCAGGTTCGTAAATCCTTCAACATAATTGATAAGTTCTATAACACAATTCTATACCTATGTGCGCAAACTATGATATAACGGATACAGGGCGTGAAGGACGATTATCAGGTAGATGTGTATTAGGCTAGATCTATTAACTCTGTTTTTAAGGAAACCTAATGAATCTGTCTTTAATTTAATAATTAAAGACATAGATCCATTAGGTTTCCTTAAAAACAAAGTTAATAGATCTAGCCTAATACACATTTACCTGATAATCGTCCTACGATTTTATTACTTTTTTCGAAATCGGCAGTAAAGAACGAGATATAATCCGTAAATTAATCCATTGTTTTACGATTTTTTCAAGTAGGCAGAGTGACAGATAAACGTCAAGTTAACACACAACAAACGCTGTGCAGTATTTGTGGCATAATTTTGTATCTTTAAAAAAGAATATTTTTTTAATTTGCCGATTTCTTGATTTAGAAAAAAACATAATGTGTACTTAGACACTAAATTTTCTTTGTATCCATCATGTGGTTTATTTGCATCGCTTCCATACGGGCCTCTGCAAATAAAATCCAGATTCTTGAAAAAAAGTTCAACTTTAGTGTCTTGGTACACAAATAACTATTATTTAATTAAATTACTAGACTAATCAGCTACGTTTTGAAGTCAATGGCAAGGATTTCTATATATCTATACTTATTTTTTTGATAGTTACATTACTTAGTTCTTTCATTACTTAAAACGTATGGTTTGCTTAATACCTTTATCCTGTCAGCCATTGGGTTTTATCAATATTATCACTGCAGTATTAAGTAGTGCTCTATTTTCTTAAAATAGATTTGCCATAGGGACATTTTGTAATATTAATCTCAATTAACAAAATGCTTCGCGCTATTTTATAACCATTAGGTGAACAATATCTTAGTGGACTACTTAAGAGATTAATACGTGGATGGAGTACTATTTTTAGGAAAACATCATTCTTCCACAAATTTGTTGTAGTAGTAGTAGTACAAGTAATTTCTCACTGTTTCCTAAAATATAATTTATGAGGCGCAGCCACGATAGCAGTTGCGAAAGATGGGTGTTATTATTAATAACAGCTGAGTAGCCTATATATTCTCTATGGATATTTTGTCTTCACTATTTTGTTCTGAAAAAGATGATCGTTACATAACCATTTGCACGTGTAGGTGGCTACGGGGAGAGACCAAAGCGTCTTTGTGGGGTTTCTTTTAAAATGAATAAGTTTATAACGTAAATAATTTATATTTAACACAAAGAGGAATTTTGTGAAATGTAATTGTTTTTAATTTCGGTTTGGCAAGAACTGTTATTTGGTTAATTAATAATTTACAAATTATGCTAAGTTTTGGTCCAGGATTTGTTACGATTTATATTTCTTTTAAAGCTTATTTGCGTAGTTGTAAATACTTTCCAGGAGGTAGGAAGGTAGGAGGCTTAATTACGCCTTGTTACCGTTTACTTATAAGTTGAAATTGTATTGCTGAATCCATATATATTAAAACGCGTCGATTCTGTCTCGCTCTAAATACCCCCCCACCCCTTTTCTAAATTTTACGGCTTCGAGAACCGCTTCACGCGAAAGTTGCGTTTCTCTAATCCTTTGAGATTTTTTTTCGAAACCGTACGTCGACTCCTTCCGCGACTATTTCGTGTTCGAAAATCTCGAGTCGCGTCCGTCTCAACTTCTTTCTCATTTTATCTGCCGATGTGAGATTGCACTAACGAGACAAGCACCTCCCACGAAAACTGTCAAATTAATTAAACTTCAGATAGGGGGATTTTCCTACGAGAAATATTGCTAACGGAATCGATAGTCCTGTCTACCAAACACTTCTGATTACCAAAATACTGAAGCGAAATGCTTTTCCAATTAGAAAATCGGTAAAAATTATTTTTTCAGGTTAACACGTAAAGTTTACATACTTAACCGTCTCAGGGTAAACTTTTGACAACAGGCGCAATTGCAGGGTAGAGCCAGGACAGAAGGAGACCCCACGAATCGCCCTATCACTTTTGTGATCGGGGTTGGTGAAGGATGGCGTCCACCTCTACGAGACAGTCCAGGCCTAAAGCGATAGAGAGGGTAAAGAGCGATAATCCTGTCGGACCCCAAACCATCCCAAGTCCTGACCACTGTCAATGGATATTGGCCAGTTGTACTGGTACCTATTTCCTTCAAGACCGTCTGAGGCCGCAGTTTTATTACTAGCTAATGTCACTATTAAGATAGTTATTGTTCTTGTTTTTTAATCTAGGAGTATAATCCATAATCTATGATATAATCTCAAAACCCCTTTATCAAAATAAATATTTGCCAAATTTCAAAGTTTTCAATTTAACAAGTCAGGAAGGTATGGAAATGCATCATTCTTTGTGGTCACCAGGTATAGACTCTGATTGCTTTTTCATTTCATTTAATTCATTCAGTATAAAGATGTTGCTTAGTGATATCTTGTCTCACTTTATTTTACCTCAATATCAAAACTTTATGACTTGTAACTGCAGTTAGTTGTCAATTCAACTCAAACAAAACACCTAATTCCTATCTTGATACCAGTTCCAAGCAGAAAAATACCGCCTGAGGGTCCGAAATACATAGGAGAGTTCGCTTATTATCGTTTGAGTTATCCGATTCAAATTGAAACTTGAAACAGGCACTTTACAGTAATTATTTCCCTCCATCGAGTCACGATCGGATAGTTTAAAATTACCGTTAATGAAATTTATTCAGCCAGTCATGCGAAGAATATGCAGTTGGAATTCTATAAAAGTATTTGAGGCAGCATACTATAACAGGAACGATTATCGATGAAAATGATTCAAGATGTTTTAACACTGACGTAGTTTTCCACATAACAACAAAACACTATACTGCACTCGACGCGCGTTTCACCAACTAAATGGCATCATCTGGAGGTATTAAATTGTTTTTTATATTTTACCGAAGGATTTTTGAACACTCATGAGTGCCATATTAACTATATTTTTCCTAACACCAGTTATTTCAAACAGGTAGTACAAACTCGTTGAGAAACAAGCCAGAGTAAATTAAGTCATACTCGCATACAAAAAAGGAGCAGCGTAGAGAGGAATTCATGATAAACAACGGTCATATCATGTAGATAATATTTTACAGTATAATATAGAATGCTACCGATGAGAATACTAATTGGTATACGAACTACTACGAAAGGTATGAAACTGGAAGTCCATGGATAAAATGTAAATTTTAATTAACCAATTATGCCAATTTGTCTGTAATGGTGATTTATCATCCCTGAAATGGATATTTGAGGTGAAAATTATAGACCCTAAAGTTCAGATGCACCTACAAACAAACTAACCAAATTAATTTACATAATAGTATCTACAACGCCAAAAGGTCAACGTAGAGAATATATGAAGTAAATATATGAAGTCTTTATTCCTAAGAGACCCGTTTGGAACGGCTTTGGGAAAATGGGTCGACCTAGAACATAGGAATTACTGGTTCTTAAAGCCAGAATAGAGTCATGTGAGAGCACTCATGGAAGGTCCTTTGCAGAGATGCTGGACATGAGTAAATCTCGGCTCAGGAGCATGACAGGGCTTACTCCAGGGCATTGCCATCTCTAGAACATCTCTATAATTTAAGATTATGAGAAAGCCCTGCGATAATGCAGACGAGACTTTGCTTCACATTCAAAGTGAATGTGAAGGCTACACTCGTATGAGGCTAACGCTCTTGGGTAAACCATTTTTGGAACCTTGTGAGCTAAGAGAAATTTGTAAAGAACAAAGTTGCTCGCTGAATGGAAAATCCGCGGGATGTACAATAGACCCAGATGTGGTAGCGGTGCTTTGGGACTCGCTATAGAGAACCGACCAGTAGGATAAGGAAGAAGAAGAAGATACCCGTTTTCACGTATAATATATACCTACACCCAAATAAGACACCTATTGTTTGCAACAGATTTTACTGATTCGATCGAAAATCGATTACAAAAATCTATATCTCTAAAACTAAAGATTTGGAGATAAGGGGAGGAATATTTTACAAATATGTATAAAAAATCTGCACAAATGTGTTAAACAGTAATAAGTAGATTAAGTAGGTTAAGGTTTCTTGTTGGCGACGGAAAAGGAGTGCTAGGGTAAAGATGAATGTTTATAGAACAACACCCACACAAATAAGATATAGTGTTGAAAAAACAAGTTTTTTCTACTTACGGTAGGTTTGATAGCAACGGCCGTTCGATACCAACTCTCTGCATCCTGGAACCTAATAGCCTTACGCATCGCAGTTGCCGCAGCTACTGCTAATTCATAATCTTCTGGTCGTAGTTCTGCTGCCTTTTCGTACATGTTTGCAGCCTCCTGGTGCCGCTCTCTGGATGCAAGGAACTCCCCTGAAACAAAGAGGGAACGGTACTATCAACAAATACCAAATATGATTTATGGCTTAGTAGAACTATATAATTTTTAGGGACCAACGAGGAGACAAATAACAGTAACTGAACGGAAAGTTTTTGGTAGAACAACAGAACCACATGCATACACGGATTTGATATTTCTAATATTTTTTTAGTTAATTAAAACAGCTTTGTAGTTATAGTATCTAATCTATGGGTTCAGAAAAGGATTGAACACAGTATTAAGTGGAGCTTCCCTGTTTATTTTATTCCCTAATATATCTATCAAGTCTGAAAAACATACACAGAGATTTGCATTAAAATAAAAAGAAGATGCTGAGGTCATTATATTCAGAGCAATATTGATTTTACAAAAAAATAAAGCCACATCTATCATCAGTTATGTTAAATACCGGGATATCAAAAATTATGTTGGTCAAGGGTGGTTGTGGAATGTAAAACGTGTGTCTACTTTAAATTTGAAATAATTATGTCACTGTCACACTGACATCATCAATAACCTACAAATTTCATACCTATTTATTTCAGTTGTAAAACAATAATGAACTACAAATTGTGAAATAACGGTTTTAGTAACAAGAAAAACTAAATTACAGTAATTGTTGGAAATGTCCCCCGTTTTGTTCGATGCACAAGTTGATGCGCCTCCTCATGCTGTGAAAAGCGTATTGCAGCATTTCTGGCGTTATGGTTGCACATTGCTGAACAATTTTTTGTTGCAGTTCTTGCAAATTATTTACCGGAGTTGCGAAAATCTTGTTTTTTAAATAAAGAAATATAAAATAGTCCATAATTGTCAAACAAGGTGATCTCGGAGGAAACTCAACTTCTGTATGCAAACTTATCAGCCGGTCATCAAAAAACTCGCGGAGGAAAGCAATATTTTCTCGTGTAGTATGTGCTGTTGCACCGTCATGCTGGAAATAACCGTACCGAAGTTCATCATCGTTTAACTGTTGCACAAAAGTTGTGTCTGTACCTTCCTGCGTTGACGGTGATATCGAAAAAAATTGGCCCAATTATTCTTCTGCGAGAAACTGCCATCCAAACACCAATTTTTTGAGCATGTAGTGGCGATTCAGTTAAAACATGAGGGTTATCATTGCTCCACATTCGCATATTTTGAGAATTGATGTATCCCGAAAGGTGGAACCACGCTTCGTCAGAAAAAAAAGTTAAGTCATTCATTAAATTATTGACAAACCAATGGCAGTAAGCCAGGCGTCTGGGGTGGTCTGCGGGCAGAAGAGCTTGATATGCTTGCATCTTATATGGATGCATGTTCAAGTCTTTCTTTAAAATTTTATGACATGTTCCATAAGAAAGTCCAATTTCCTGAGAAAGACGTTTCAAAGGTTTTGCAGGGTCCTCTTCCATACGTTGACGAACGTCATTGACAACTTCTTCTGTACGAACTCTTGGTCTACCAGCACCTTTTTTATGAGTCACACAACCAGTTTCGCGAAACGCTTCAACACAATTTGTAAGGCACGCATAAATATTGTCCGGTAATATTGCCACGTTTGGGAAGTGCTCTCGAAAATTGTCCAAACACAAACGTTGACTGTATTGCCAATTTCCATTAACTAGCGCACCCGTTCGAAAATAGGCTTCAATCATGAAAATTTTGTGCTGTGTGGTAAGAGGCATGATTCAAAAACTGGATTAGAAAATTTCAGCACAATGACTTGACAGATTCTGACACAACAAAACATATTCAAAAATTTAAAGTAAGACACACGTTTTAAATTCCACAACCACCCTTGACCAAGATAATTTTTGATATCCCGGTACTATGACTGATACGTATTCATCCCTTAATGGCAGTCTTTTCTGTAAATGTTAGAGATATATTATTATATTCAATTTTTCTGTTTACATCTTTATGTTTCTCTTGTACGGCTTTGTTAGGTTTTTTTTGTGTCTCTTAGGAAGAAATGTATTATAAACGACATAATCCCCGACAATACAGTTGCGACATGGTAGATTTAGCGCCCCAAAAAATATCCGCCGAAACGCTATGGTAGCGCAATCTAGCTCTGAGGGCCCTTAAAGCACTGCACCCCGGCTGCGGTTGCGAGCCCCCATCAACCACCGGTGCTACATTCCCACCGAGACACGGAACACCTCCGAAGAGGAATGGCAACATCCTGGAAGATTCGTCACACGCCGCACTTGTAAATTCATGCAAATTGGCTCCTTCGCGGCGGCGGCGGAGGCGACGAAAAAGGGAGCAGCAACTTGGAGTTTTAAATTAAAGTTGCCTTGAACGGGTTTCGCTTTAATATTTAGTGCAAATTTACTCAAGCGGAAGTGAAACTAAGATTTTCCTGGTTTCGATAACTTGTTATTGTAATTTGTAATTAGAGAATGATTACCAGGTATTTATGGTATCAAATTCGGAATTGGATTTACGCTGCTTCGTATCATTTATAAATAATAATTTATAGCCAATATTACCATCTTACACCAAGAGTGCTATCTATTACAGTTGTAATTGTATACTTAGAAGCAATAGTAGGGCTTGCTTTGTTTCTAGAAACCAAGAATTATTTTTATACAATTTACATAATAGTTGGCATTTGGCAAACATTTGGAATTTCGGATTCTTTATTAACTTTTCAAATCATACTCTCACAACAGGACTCAATATGTAGTTTATAACGGGATATGTAGTTTATAATAGGATTCAAGTCTGTTGAATACGTGGCTACATCAGGGGTTCCATAGGGATCTATTCTTGGTCCCTTGTTATTTATCATGTTCATCAATGATCTTACAGAAGTTCTGGACAAAAAATGTCTCGATTACGCGGTTGACTTAAAAATCTACAGTACGATTCATAATCACAGTGACTGCATTCATCTTCAAAATACCCTTAACTGTGTTAATAAATATATGGTGTGCCGAAAATAAGCTACCATAAAGATTAGTAAATAATATAATAATAATAATATCTCCACCCCTCATTCTAATCACAAGGATTAGCCCGAAAGTCTGAGACTTGTGTGGGAGAGGGGGCGGCATATTATTATTTCGCGGGCCGCATTTGCGCCCACAAGCCAAATTAAAGGAAAGGTTATATGTTTTTCAAACGGACTGTCCCACATAAGTTTTGATTATATTCTTGACAGTATTACGTTAACATAACCAAAAACATTCCGTGATCTCGTTGTTGTATTTTATAATGAATTATTCTTTAATATTCACATTGATACCGTTATTTCTGAAGATAGTAGAGTATATGAATTTATTATTCGGAATCGCCGTGATTTTACAAATACCAACGTAATGAAACTTCTATTTTTTAGCTTTATCAGATCTAAGCTTCAGTAAGCTTCTCTCGTATGGTCCCCACCATTGTGGTGTACACATCAATAAGTCAGTACAACGTCGATTTTTAAAATTTCTGTCCTTTAAATCCGATAGTGTTTACCCATTTATTGGATTCGCATATGATGAGTTGCTCAGGAGACATTCTGTTGCCAGGCTTGAAATTAGGCGAAAATATTTCTCCCAGGTCTTTCTTTTTAAAATACTATACTAAATTAACACGGCTCCCCTCTCGTGTTAATTGAAATAACTATGTCAGAAATGTGTCCTTTGTATAAATTTGTCTCTTGAGTAACGGGAATATATTTTACAATAGGTATAGCAAATACCTAATGTATATCTGTTTGAAAAAACAAGTAAATAAATTGGAATTTCCGGATCTACTCACATGTCTGGGATATATTATTCGTGGCCCTATGGTTCCCTATCCTCATTTGCCTCGCTTTAAGTAAGGCGAATGACAGAGAACTGCTTTTACGGCCAAAGAAATCGAGGAGAAGCTAGGAGATATTCAGAAAAAGAGGCGCCCTGCCAAATCACATACAAATCCTGCAATAAAAAGATCGCTCCTCGAAATAGCACACTTAAGCGTATATTATTTGCATTTTAAATTTTAACGATCACACATCTTAGTCTTTTGCAACTGCGAACGTCGGGTACCTCCGCATTGTTTCTCATATAGCTGCAATCAGCAACGAATAATGCCTTATTGTTGAATAATAACAATTTGGTTTTGGAAATTACAAAATAAAAAGGCTAGCTACTAGGTAAATTTATTGGGATTTCTGATTTATTTACATTTTCAGAGAGAGCGTGACCTACAGCGAGAGATCTCGAGGACTTCTCCGTTTCCTGATGTGACATTGTAATAGATATACAGGGTGTGGCAGCATAACTTTTTCAAAACTTAATAAAACCCATTGTATGCATCAAAACATTTTTATTTGTTTTTTTATAATGTAGGCGCATTGCGTAAACCGATTTCTGACGTTTGTCATGACTCATACCAGCATAGCAGGCGTTATGTTGGCAACTTCTTCCTGGATGTTGGTCTTCAAATCTTGTAGGGTCCTTGGACGGTTCACATAAACACGGGATTTCATAAAACCCCATAGAAAAAATCGCAAAGGGTCAAATCGGGAGAGCGGGCCGGCCACTCCAAATCGCCCCTAATTGGGATGAGGCGCTCTGGGAAGTGTTCCCTCAAAACAGCCATCGATGCTCTTGAAGTGTGTGTCGTTGCACCGTCTTGTTGGAACCAAATGGCCCCTAAGTCTAACTTATCTAGCCGTGGAAAAAAAATCCTGTATCATGTTTACATACCGGTCCAAATTCACTGTCACTGCGACTTCATTTTCCTCAAACAATCAGGGACCAATAATTCCAGCTGAGGAAATTGCACACCACACTGTGACTTTAGGTGGATGCAAAGGCCTTTGATGCACTTCTCGAGGATTGGTGTCAGCCACTAGCGCTCCGCTACGACATCAACCGACTGAATGGCGCGCATTTTAAAAAAGGAAGTTATGCTGCCGCACCCTGTACAGTCCTCCCAGCTAAAGAACGACCGGAAAGTCATGTGAACGAATGACAAAAACAACCAAACCGTAGTTAGCCAAGCGTAGTTAGGTCATATATACCTAAACTATTTTAATAACACGCAGTTATAAATGTTTAACTATTGTTCTTTTATTATTGAAATAAATAGAACACTGAAAACAACTGCCAAGTATCGCGTAGGCGCACATCGAATACCCGATATAATATGTAATCTCGCCTTACCTAAACAATATAAAATATAGTTAGATTATTCCATTTGTAAGGGAAAGAAAGAGTCGTCAGCTGGTGATGGAAGTGGGGCATTGTTAGCCGGCTATGCATTGTAACTTGAACAATCCAGGAAAGGGTTCCATGAACATGAATATACGCTAGAGCAGATTCAGCGTAGCCGCAGACAATGCAGTTTATCTATGGCACAGTGCAAATGCTGGTTGAATATATGTGTGTAATAGAAGGTATATCCATGTATAAGCGTGTTTGAGATGCAATTATGGTTAAAGGCTCGGGTAAAGTATAACATCGAAATCGTACGGGGAATTTAGTAAACTAGCTTAAAAAAGTTTATATTTTACAACCCACTATAACAAGATGTAAAAGACTATAGTAAAAGATGTATGACGAGCTTTCTAAAAGTGACAATACTAACCCAAAACCATAGCGAAGCTTCTTTGTCTTTAATTTCAGATGATTCGCATTGGTTGTTAGAAATACGTTTTTCCCCTTGGTCTAGTACCGAGAATTATAGCATATTTTCCACAAGTTGTTTTAGTTTTTTATAACGATCTAATGTGCAAGTGAGGCCTTATGACCGACTATAACTGATCTTATACTCGGAAAATTTCTCGAAAAACCAAACATTTACGCTTATGTTCTTGTTGTGTTTTTTCTAAGACAAGATTTATAATTGTTCTCTATTTCTGAGATCCTTGTGTGAAAAAATTCACAAAGAAGGAAGAATATCTATAGATAATGCCATACATAAAAAGAAAAAGAACATATTTAATTAATACTGTGACAAACTGTGCCAATTCCGACAGCTGTGAAAAATCCTAAAGGTGTTAACAATATCTAAAGGAAATATTTATAAAAACTAGTACGATACTCTTACAATATAATGGTGGGCAAAAATCCATTGCCGCTCATTAAACAAATTGATGTAGGCCTCAAATCTCAGAATTTCTTTCAACTGATTTCTTTGTGCAAACCTTTTAAAATCATTAAATTCAAACATCTCGCTAGATCCAGAAAAATATATGTAAAAACCTGTATTTCTTTCAAATGCTTACAACGGAAACATTCTTCAATTTCTTTGATTTGCGCTCGCATTTGACAAAGGAACTTGAGAATCCGTCCGAATTGACCTTAAAGAAATTCGGTTTTTTCTAAATATGGAACGAGGAGAAAATGGGGCGGAATGGAATTTTGATATTATTTTTAATTTTAATTAGGTCTCGAAAAAAAGCTTTCGTGTATTCAATTTAATTACTTTGCTTGGTCCCATTAGCTGGCTTAATGACTTAAAAATTCGCCCCTGGATCCGCATATTCTGACAATTTTCATTATTTGAGTTTCCATGTAATACACAGACCGCAAACACATTTTTAGAAACAGTAGAAACGTAGTTTTTCAGTAATTGGAACTAAATACCAATTATTTTTCATTTGAACATTTTTCCTTTCTTACTGATTCTTGATGAAGGTATTTTACCTATAGATAAGGGAAATAACCATCACTCCGCATTGGCAGTGTTATTGGCAAATTATTTAGAATAATCATTTTTTAATTAGAATAATTAATTGTTACTAAATACTCTGATAAGCTCAGGATAAGTGCGAAACCGGTCAGTGTCTGGTGGTTGGTCTCAATGATAGATGTGCCGAATTTCGTGGAGATGCTAGAGTAATTTAATGCCAATCCAGGCACATGGTCCGTGGAGTAGTTGTTTTCGGCATCTCTTCCAAATAAACAGGTATATATTTTCCACATTTCAAAAAACTTTTCAATTTGTAATTGCACCAAACGTAAAGCTTCAGTAATAAAATAGATATAAATACTGAATAGTTCATTTTATGTATTATAATGTTTGTCAACAGATCAAGTAAAGTTAAATTTGTCTTAAATGTACTAATCCTTTTATGCTGGAAAGATGAATATTCCAACGGATATTGAACTTTTTTTTTTAATATTTGGGGATATTTGAAATATATTAGCATCTAAACAATCCGGGGACAATATTGTAAATATTGTATCTCATAAACTAAAGGTTTTATGTTATTTTATTTACGATTTACCATTCATCAAGATCGTTTCATAAACCATTGGTAAATTCTCCTCTCTCTGGAACAATTCCAGCTCATAAATTCTTACCTAGTGTGTAAGTCTGCTTGACTACTAGTCACAAACTAACAGGACGATGATTAACATTCGCAGATAAGCCTTCACCTACCTTAACTTGACGTTGATAAACCCTGTGGAATATTTCTGGGAATATTCTAGAATGAACTAACAGAGGCGAGTTGCGGATAGTTTGGATTTTTTGACGAATCACGAATTATTATTCCATTTAGTTAGCTTAGTTGACTTAAGTAGTGAAAAACGAGGTAATCCGCAGATATTATTATGGTAGTAAATCGTTAATTTTGGATACTCAGTAATTCGAACTCGTACAGGGTGGACTATGATATTACTATGTATTTTTTAAAAGAAAATATGAATTTTCTTCATTCTCCTTGATATCAAGTAAAATATCTTCCTGTTAGACTATTTTAATCATTTCCCGTAAAATTTTTTATACTTGGAATGCTTCTAATGTACTTAATTTAATATATTTTATACTTAATGCCTTCCTTAATTTGGTAAAAAGACGCAGCTCGTTTATTTTGTTGTGTTTTTTATCTGTTTTTATGTTGACAAAATTAACTCAAACAATAGGAATACCTGACCTACGTATATTATTCAGGTAGTACCAGTGACTATAGTTTCTATAGTCACTGGTAGTACATTATTTTCATCGTCACTATGTCCGAACTGTACTATGACTGTCACCGTAAATGACCTAGAACGTTGTTACATGTATAAATAAAGAAACCATTAAATACAAATAACATTTTCCATTATTCTGTTGTACATAGACTTTGATATTAGTAGCTATGATAGTAAATATTTGTATACCTTGATTCAAATTATATATATCGTATATAGAAGTATGTATGGCATATCTCTTTTAAAGAAAATGGAATGTTACAACAAACTATTGTTGCAACACATTGCTTGACTGAAAACGGCAAGACAGATAGCAATAGATAGAAATAGATAGCAATTTACATTTTATATATAATAATATTAGCTCTCTAGCGTATTTTTGAGTCAACAAATTAGCGTTCTACCAATGGAAACTATATAATAATTGTAAATTAAGAAATAAACACCAAAGTTATATAAAGTAGGTAACAAAATAAAGAAATACCTTTTTATTTTTATTGCTATGGTTTTTAGCTACGTTATACACTTCTCTAAATCTTGCAGTTACAGCCAATTTTCCCCAAAATCATTTTTCTTCAAAATCCCCCTTGAGTGGAACGCATTTGATTTACCTTGTAAATCCAGAAACTCACTACCGGCGTCATTAAAAAGTATTTTAGGTAAATGAATGCCGCCTTCGATCTACCGCCGCGAGATGTAATTTAAGATCCATGTACTTACCGTAATGATGATACACACTAGGATCTTCCGGCGCTAATCTCTGAGCTTTGCGAAACCATTGCTCCGCCTCGGCGCCTCTGCTGGTCTGAAAATTAATACGAAAAATTTGAATTCATTATAATCCCTTGCTTTTTAAAATGAGTGTATCTTTCCTCTATTCAGTGTTTTCCCCTGGTTGCTATTATGCTTGGGGTTGTTGAGCGATTTTTTATCTACCCTGATATTCAAATGTGACCTGAAACTTCAGGACTTCAAATAATATGTAATATATTTTTAATTTCTATCAGATTTAAACCGAATATGGATTAACAAAGAACAGTTCACACAAATTTACATTTTTGAGAACATTATATTCTCTGCTTGTACTCAAAAAAATATATAATACCAAAGACCGAGTGCATCTAAATTTGGTCTATTATATAATAATAATAATAATAATAATAATAATAATAATAATAATAATAATAATAATAATAATAATAATAATAATAATAGATAGATAGATAGATAGATTTATTGACCATATATACAACAGTACATTTAAGTCACAACAGTACACTATAAAAGAACATAAGACAAAATACTTGTGAGTCAATTGAATAAAAATTATGTGCTCTAAATAATTCATTTAAAAAAACTATTGTATTCTTTGACACTGTAAAACAAATGATCAAAGAGAAAATCCTTTGCCAACCTATAAAATGATCTACAATTCATGGACTTTATGTCAGCACGACTATGATAATTCAAGAATTTATTGTATAAGTTGACATCAAGTTTATTAGAATGTGACATTTTAATTATTGAAAAACTAGGTATTAAATTCCCCCTAGGTATTGCCGTGTTGTGATCATGTACATCAGAATGGAACCCTAAATTTGACACATTCTTATGTATCAGCAATAATGTCTCAAAGATGTAAATACAAGGCAATGGCAGAATCTTTTGTTGACTAAATAATGGTTTACAGTGCGCATCACATGGAGCCGAATCAAGGATTCTTAGTGCTGCTTTTTGCAGAAAAAGTACTTTATAACTGTTAGTTGCATTCCCCCAAAGGACGATCCCATATGACAACACACTGTGAACCATAGCAAAATAAACCATTCTCATGGTCGCATTATCAAGGCTAGGTCTTAACTGACGCATGGCAAATAATTGGGATGAAAGTTTTTTACAAAGGTCACTAATGTGAGCTTCCCAACTTAATCTGGTATCAAATGTAATACCCAGCAATTTTACTGGAACCGATGTACTGGTCCATCTGTCAGAACTGAACAAAATGTTTTTTGTTTTATATATATTAAGTTTCAACATATTATTATTAAACCAAGTCTTGGCCCTATCAAGCCCCTCCTCACAATTCGTTTCAGCACCTCTAGCAAGCAGTGTTGTATCATCCGCAAACAAGATGCATTTTATGTCTCCCAATGAAGGTGGCAAATCATTGATATATAATAAGAATAAAATGGGACCCAACACAGATCCCTGAGGTACACAACATGAAGTTTTAAGCAAATCAGAAGCATCATCATTGAGAGAGACATATTGATAACGGTCTAGTAAATATGTTTTAAGGAGATTATTAACATTTCCACGAATACCATAGTGATTTAGTTTAGTTAACAATAGATCAACATTAAATAATAATAATAATAATAATAATAATAATATCTCTACCCCTCCTTCTAATCACAAGGATTAGCCCGAAAGTCTGAGACTTGTGTGGGAGAGGGGGCTGCATATTATTATTTCGCGGGCCGCATTTGCACCTCAGGAACGACTTACGTTGGTAGACCCTAACCACCATTCAGTGCTGGAATGAGGGAAACTTGGAAAACTTCATTATAGGTAGGGGAATATACATTGATTGTTTAACTCTGAACAATGTAATGAAGCCAGCCAGTCACAAAAAGCATTTTATTTACTAAATTGACTATATTCTTCATGATTAGAAAACGAAGATAAATGTGGAACTCTTAAATCGATTTTGTAGATAATCATTTCCATTTCTCAGAAAAATAGCACCACATCCAAAAAAAAGTAAGTCGTCGTGTTTCGTAGTATTTTTTTATCAAATGCATAATTTGTACGTTTTGAAAGATCTGTTTCAGCGATTGATTATCAAACATATCCTTTGTTAATACTTGCTTATCTAATAAGAAAGATTTCCTATTTATCTTCACTAAGTGGATATTAAATATACATTTTCTGCGATGTAGTCAGTTTGCGGATAAAAGTTAAGTTAAAAAATATTCCCTATCTTAAGATACTTGGGAAAGGGAAACCATTTAGATAATTAAAAGGGGGTTGAAGGATTTACATCGTTTCTACATCAGATCAAATATTGACGCCATTAAAATCCTCATTTACTTCATTGGAGCTTGTCGGATCATTAGTTGGACTTGTATTATTCCATGAAATATTACTCTTCTTCAGTAGATTAAATTGATGCTGGGATAACGTAAGATTGCGAAGAGGTACACATCTCTCTTAAGATTGATAAATTGTGTTGTCGTAATCTTATATCCAATAAACTGATTTTATTGAAAATAAAACATACCCGATGTAATACAGATTTAATGATGAATCTGCCAAAGTTCTCTTGACAAAATTTTATTAAATATATATAAACAGTAAACGTCTATTTTCGGCCACCTTTTAAAAGCGGTCATCTCTAAAAATGGCCAGAACTGCAAATTTCCGAAATCAGTTATACACAATCAGAAATTATTGCTATCTCCCATAGTAATTTCAAAACCCCAAATGATAAAGAGGCTGTAGTTTCATAGATTTTGAGCTAGTTTATGTTCAACTGTGATTTTGTCATCAATTATCATCATCACGTTGCTAAAAAAAACGTCTCTTAAAGATAAAATTGATTATTATTATGGAAAGCAAAAAGTTCAGTACCAGTGATGGAAAGTTAGCTGAAAAGAATAATATTGGAAGGATATAAGTTAACAAAATTATAAAATGACAAATCCGACTTAAAGAAACTCTTTGAAAAAGGTTCAAATCCAGAACAGAAGAGAAAATTTCCCAAAATGGAACGATTGGTTATTAACCAAGTAGTTTATAATTGCTTCTGTAAAGCCAGAAATAAGTCTCGCGTATCCGAACTTCTAATAAAGGAAAAAGCCTTAAGGCAACCTAAAGTTAAAAATAACGAGGTTTTAAAGCCTCAAATGGATGGCTACAAAATTTTTGTCAAAGACATACTATAGGCTTTCACACAATTTGTGGTGAGTCAGTTGATGTTAACCTGGATAGTGTGTAGCTTGGAAAACAAAGCTACCTACAAGTAATATTAAAAGTCTACTCAGCAAGAAATGTGTTGCAATGCCTAACAAAACCCTCGTTAAGGACCTTAGCTAGTTATGAAAATATCTATGTTTACGTCTATGTTTTATTTCCCTCTACTTTACCTGTCTAATTTTAATAAGATAAAGTTGAATTATATGTTGTTCTAATGCACTAAAGGTAAAATGTTAATGTTCTTTATAAATATATAAATCACCGTTGCAAATTTATAAGTCGAAATTGCAGATAAGTTATTGTTTTATTTATATACCTATATACCAGAATATACCTATTTCTTGACTTTAATACACTTCGTGATATTAAACGTTAAGATTTAGAGCGCTGTAATATTAAATCACTTTTATAAATTACAGAAACTACTAAAATCACAACATGGTCTGAAGTTTATTTGTCACTGATTAAAACTAACAAATGAAGGTGGCCGTTTCCGGCGTTAAATGTTCCCATTTCAGTCCGTTTCTTTGCTACACAAATATCGTAAACTTTTGATTTAACGTAAAATCTATACTAATCATTAAAAACTCTAAAAGTTATATATTTTGAATATTTAAATTCCCTTAAGGGTCCATTCACTGTAGACTTGACAGACATGAATTCGGGGTCGGATTGAGAGGTTGGGTAGCCGATGGGTGAAGACTTACATATTTCCACTACCGAATTATTTAGATTTCGGAGGTGCACGTAAAGCCGAAGTAAAAAGGCACATGGACATAAAGTTAACCCTCATTGCAAGGGTACCGGATTTGTCTTATAATTGCAACAAAATTTCTGTTTAATGTTATAAATTATATATCACCGAAAAGATCAACAGTTAAAATAGATCCCTATAGCCTATAGTAGCAAATTTTTCTTTAATACATGTATTTTAGAGAAAATAATTTTTGAAAATACGTTATTTTAGCACAAGATTGTTTGCCTGGAATTAAAAATAAAAAGAATTATAAAAAATTACTACTATAGGGATTTAGATTAAAGTCTTATCTTTCAATAGTTTTTTTACTAAAAGTCGCTATCTTTTATAGTTTTTTTATAATTAGACACGAGACGAACGCCGATTTTGGGCTTATTTCGGACTAGTGAATGGACTCTTAAAATGCAATTATAATATACTGTCTTAATATAACTCCTTCCGGGGTTCTAAAGATAAGTGAGACTTTTAAACAGAAGTAAAAACCTTTATTTAACTCCACAAACACAACACAACACTTCATGTACAATATCTAATTAAATATACCCCGAAAACACTTCGAAAATTACAGTCATTTCACTTAAGGATTGCTTCTTCGCTCTTGATCCCTGTCTGATCAAGACTGACTTCTTCGCTGGCTTAGGCTTCTAGATCCTTGTAGAAATTTCCATCGAATACTCACGGCTATTCCACATACCAGGACAGTTCAATGAATAATCCCACAGCCAAGTTATATGAGGGGTATTCGATAAGTACCGGTGGTAACGTTCCAGGAAATGTGGACAAAAAGGCATATCTTCCTTATGTGAAGGCCTAGAGGGTTGAGACTTCGCCCTTGTTCCTGCACCCCCTGAGGCGGTGTTGCCAGATTATGCACAATTCTCTTAGAGCTGGGGAAAAAGTAGATTTGGGAAAGCTGCACTGGGACACTGTGTCCGCTATTTTGTAGCAATATAAACAATGGCGAGATTTTCGGCGATAAAATATGATGTTTAGATAATTAATTTTATATATCTATTATTTATCCATTAGTATGACATTTTTGAAACAAATAAATCTTTCTAGAGTACAATAATTATAGAAAATTAGTTTATGAAATATTCTTTAGTTTAAAATATTTGTGTACCTAAATACGTAGTGGTTTTTAAAATCAGCAATCATTTTATCAATTTTTTGCGACTGTACAAGTTTTTTGCAGAAAGTACGTTTACCAAGTGTGTTAACTTTTTGTTAACAATAGAATAATTCATACTTAAATTACTTTGCGTGAAGAATAAACAAGATGGCTGTATTTTGGTACGGCGTCCTTAAAGCATTGCGCCAAGGGGTAAAATTTTACCGGCAGTAAAATTTTAACTACTGCAGCCGGATTTTCATTAAAACAAAATAAATATACGCGCCCAAGCTCCCCTGTTTTTTTATTACACAAGTTACCTTTTTATCAAAATTAATTAACCACAATGTTAGCCCAGAAACTTTTTTGGTCTGGTGAAAAGCCGATACTTGGTATTAAATTGTAATTTAATTGGATATTGGTATATGTACATTTATTATAATTTAATCTCTTGTAACACCTATATAGTTATTTGACATTTAAAAATTACAACTATACCATCGATAATATAGACAATTTTTGACGAAAAATTATTTTTTTTACAAAATAATCTTGTCTCCGTAAAGGCATTTAAAATTTAGAGCTTTGTTGTTTGAGTATGTCGCCGTCTACCCACTTGAAAATTGATACTGATAACTTAGGTGAAATCAACAAAATATGCTGCTTATAGTAGCGACTATATATATCAACAATGTTGACCGATGTGGTCACTAGCGATTTTAATATGGAGAAAAGAGGTAAGTTTTCGAAATAACGACTTGTGTAGACCATGACAAAGAGTTATCTCCAGTTTTACTTAGATAAATGCAAGTAGTATTTGTAAGTTTATATACTAAGTTTTTATTCGTGAGTTTTTATTATAAGTATTTATCGCTATTTTCGTACCAGTGCGAGAATTCTTCTTAGAAAAACAGTGAATAGTGAATAGATCTATGGTTAGTTTCTCTTGAGTGGGACAAGTGATAGTTATAAACATGTAAAAGGTGTAGTGAAGTTCTAAATGTGTTTAGATGTTTTAAATTTGTTAACAGCTAGTAATTAAAACACCTTCTTACGTTTTTCGCCAGCAACTTCCCGTACGTAATATGAGCAGGCACATGGTCCGGCTGTGCATGTAGAGCAGCGATGTACCATCTCTCTGCCTCTTCATCCTGCTGCAGCCTGGCCAGGGTCTCTCCCAACACGTTGAACACGCTCTGAAACAAAAGGCACTAATAAATCATACAGTCGCTAAAACAGACAAATAGAATACTCCATCCGTAGCTCTTTCTCTTTTAATGAAGTTGGACAGAGATTTTCCTGCATATAATGGAGTGATAGAAATTATGTATTGTTATGAAAGAGACTTAACCGGTTTAGCTATGGGAAAAGTAATAAATAATCCAATGAAAAAATTATTACGAAAATATGCCGTATGTTTCGCTGTTTACTATTATTTTTGCATATGGAACATTCCCATAAGACGCTATTGACTATAAATTTTGGTAACTTGTAGACAAATAGTTATTTCATGAGTACGAATATAAAAGAGGGGAAATATTGTAAAACAGAACATCCCAAATTAATGGTTCTCTACTACTAATCTTTCTGCTACTGAAGCTATATGAGGTATAAATTTGTATATTGTTATATTTATGGAAATGGATATAAAAAGCCTGTCTCAAATTTGGTTTCAGTTACCCAGCAAAATTAGGAATATAGTAACTAATATACTATAACTCCTTTATAAATAACTGGCTCAAAATTAATTATAGAAACAGTTTTGAAAATATCATTTATAAGTTCACCAGAAAACGTGGGTTCATATAAATAATGAACAAAGGGGCGACGGAGGTCAGAGGTATAGTCACAGAGGTGTCTGTGGGTGTGATTCTCAGCTACATATAATAACGAATATAACATTCTAATAACGAATTAGAAATATTTTTTCAGTATTGTTATTTATCTTCATTTAGCTAGCATGTGGGAACTAATATCTTGGGTCTCTGTTTCCAAATTGAATATATTTTTATTTGGGGACCTGTATTCGATAACTTTAATTGTTCAGCTATAAGCACTTATCAAAATTCTATTCAAGTATAACAAGAAAGTTACTTCCCAATATCCTAATAATTGTTAATAAACTTAAATTAGGACAATAATTATAATAAAAGAAAAAAAACAGTAAACAATAATAGTAAATATATAATAAATAATAATAGATAAATAATAATCAATAATAATAAAGAACAATAAACAAAATAATAATGAATAAACAATAATAAAAAAATGCGAGTTTATAATTAATAAAAAGCTATAATTCAGTGATTATTACTTTTATTCTGAGTGTTCTGAGTGTGTCTTTTTTTAGAAATTTGCCACATATATTTATCAACATTAAGTATCTATTATATTGTTTCAACTTTATTTGACGGTTTTAATTTTTCTTTTATATTTTCATATGAATTTTCACTCCCTGAAGAATCCAAGAAAATTGATCAATAACCATTCACACATGCAAGAAATAAATTTGCTCTGGATATTTTTTTTGCCCGAACTGAATAATTAAATTGGAGGTCAGCGGCAGAAGAAGCGCTGTTTTCCATGGCGATATTTTATTGATTTCCCTAGGGAAATTCGCTAGTAATTAGTTTATCCCTACATGAAACGAAAGAGAGTTGTAGGGAAAACCTGAGCTAAAAACATTGTCCCTAAACACAACAAACTTAAAGAACAGTTTGTCGCAAATTCTCATCATAATTCTTTTGAACCATAAATAAAAAATAACACTGAGTGTTTCAATTAAAAAGAGCCACCCTGAATAAATTCGTTAGTATTTCTATGGTATAGGTCGATTTTTATTTGAAAAGATGGACAATTTTTTGAACTACCTTTTCTGGAACTATCTTACCTTTTGAACTACCCTTTCTTACCTTTGAACATTTACATCAACTTATTCGGTACAAGTTACAAGTTACAAAAAAAGATTCGGTACCTATAGGGTGACCTTAAAAACTCTGATATGACGTCTTATCCTTTCAGAGACAGAATTATTTTTATATTTTTCCAAAATTAATATTGTGGTGTACATTTATATGTGGTACTGCATATAAAAGAAATTTCTATATAGGTATTTGTGTGAAAGAGCGTAATTTTTCAACGTAATCAAAATAGGTATCGGAAAATCTTTATTTTCTTTGGAACACGAATTCCATTGACTTGTTGATTGATTTGATTGATTTGTACATTTTATTTTGTTGCTGTTTTAATGTATATCTAGATAATATCTAGATATCCCAATTTTTTGGCATACTTTACGTAAAGCTTTTCCGTTTAAGAAAAAAACAGTTTTGCAATAATTTCCTTCCAGTACCAAATGCAAATTTTTACTTTTCTTTCCAAAAAGTGCAGTGTCAATCCAATATTGTCATTATTTTCAGTCAATAGTCACGTCACATTTGCCGAAATTAAATGTCAGTTATATATCGAAATGGATTTTAATATAGTGTGATAAGTTTAGATCCATGAATAAAAATAGTTGGGTATTTTCTTCTACTTTGCAAAATGAAATTTTCTTATTTATTTAGTCAATGAAGGTACAAGAAATATCCAATTAATTGTTACGTATACCAAGATGCTCTAACATTTGTAAACATAGAAGTCTATTTTTCAAGGATTTAATTGATGTCACCGTAACTGGAAATGCTTCGCAATAAGTAGTTGGCGTTCCTGCCCTAAAAGCCAGTCATTCTCGTTGTAAATGCATTTTATAATGACTTCGCTCTTTATTTCTACTGTCAGATTGCACGAACAATGGGGTTACGGAATTTTTAAATGACGCGTTCAAGCTGTGTTTCGCATTCTTTTTTAAGTCACTGTTACTTACAATTCTACAAATAATTGTTGTCTAATGCGATGGAATATTTAAGCTGCGTTACTGGTCGACTACCAGATCTAGAAGGTATCGCTAATAATGAGTAAAAAAGTAATAAAGGTAATATCGAAATCCTCAATTAGATATTATATAAATATTTAATACGCCGCCCCTTCTCCCACATAAGACTTCACACATTCAGGAACGTATGTGATATAAATTTTGAAATTTTATTTACAGAAGCGAATTTAGCAGAACGTTTTTAAACAAAGTTTCAGTTAGGTGGGTGGGTCTCATAGTTTTCAAGAAATCGGATTTTTTATGTGCAAAAGTTGTGAAGTTTCATTGTTGTTGTTGTTGTTGGTAGGCGGCGCGGTTACCCGCAGCACTCAGGTCTTTCGACCCATTGTACCTGCCGCTAGTCGGGAGCTATAGGAAGAGACCCGTGCTATGCGCATAGGCCAACACTCGTTCCAAAGGAAGCTCTCTAATATCCTGGGGCAGAAGAAATGCTGCACCCAGATGTTTGTGTCTCTTGACCATAAGGCAGGCACAGCGACAGAGGATGTGAATGGAGTCCTCGTCATCGTGTCCACAAAACCTGCACCTTTTAGTGTCACTAAGGCCGATAGTATTATGGTGCTTGTTGAGATGTCCATGACCCGTCAGCAGTCCTGTGACATTCCTTATGCTGTTACGACTTAGCGCAAGTATTGATCGAGTTGCGTTCGACCAAGGCCCTTCAATTTAAGAGCCTGGCTTGTCGCAGCCCAGTCCCGCTTGACCATTCTTCCTCTGATCTATCCTTGATGCAGTTACCAATAGACGTTGCTACATAACTAGGCGGAAGCCCCAGCACTGGTTCGGGCCCTGTAAACTGTATACTTAAGCCTCTTTTAGCCAGTGCATCAGCCTCCTCATTTCCTGTTATGTTGTGATGACCCGGTACCCAGGTCAATTTTACCTGGGACCGCCCTGGAGGTGATCCTGTAGGAAATCAAGTTCCATTTCCGATGGGCAAAACTATACTCTTCAAGTCTACAAGATGGTGAAGGTGCCATTTAGTTATACCTTCATTTAAAAAAACGGCATAATAGCGGTCCCATTTTCTCCACTAATTATATTTGTTTAATTTGTTACTTCCACAGTCATTTGACTTTTATAATAAGTTTTAATTTAAGAAAGAAGGTCCGCCTCTGTCGCAAAAACAATTTATAATTCCTTAAAAATTCCCCTCTTCATATATATTTCGAAAGTTTGTCACTGAAAGTCACTTGGACTAAAATAACTAATGCCTTTGTATAGAACCACTGTTGTGACACATTATATTAATTATAATTTGTAATTACTGTCACCGCATCGTCATATTTCCTGCCGCCGAGGATGCGTGAATGTCGTGCGGTTATCACTTCCCATTAATTTCACTAGAGTCCTTTCGAGACTTAGAAATTCGATGTTATGGTTAGTTAAACCACAGTACAAAGCCAAACTATAGTAGAATCTGCACATTCTGATTACTACATCTGCCTCATTGTTGTATAATATTTAATTAACCATGCCAAAAAACCAATACCGAAATATTTATCAAATAATGTGAATGCGAATTATTATCCGATTCTAACTATATTAGGAAAAATTTTTGCTTTGTAATTCAGTGCTCGGCGTGGCATATAGCCAGGAGAATAACTGTTTTGGCCTAATTTATTTTAGTCCTTATTTAAATAAGGCTTTTACAGATGGTGGATATAAAGTAAATTCGTACTATTCGTAGTTATGTGTTAAAGACAAAATTGATTATTTATGATTCACGCAAAAGTATAGGATTTAATGTTTGTAGTGGCGAGATACAGTGAAATACACCGTAGTGCCCTCTTTGGGTCTTTGCTACTACCTGTCTGACAATTATTGTCTAATTGACAGACAGATAACGATCTGCTTTTATGCAGATGCCATTACAGCGACCTCTATTGTCTTTGAGGAAGACAATCCTACTTAATTATTGGTGGAGATGCTGAAAACAACTACTCCACGGGCAATATGCCCCGACTGGCGTTGCATTACATCAACATCTCCATGGGTGTCGCCACATCCTTCATCAAGACTAAATACCAGACAATGACCGGTTTCGATCTTGTTATGATATGATCTCATCAGATTGCCATAGGTATCGGAATCGATGAATGATCTGGCGACATGATTGC
Source organism: Pogonocherus hispidulus (assembly GCA_963924545.1). NCBI lineage: Eukaryota > Metazoa > Arthropoda > Insecta > Coleoptera > Cerambycidae > Pogonocherus > Pogonocherus hispidulus. Next base: position 9,947,718 of record OZ004699.1, read on the forward strand.
CTAAGGGGCATATGTGAATGGTTGTAGTGACGAGATACAGTGAAATACACCGTAGTCGGGGCATATTGCCCGTGGAGTAGTTGTTTTCAGCATCTCCTACCAATAATAGGATTTAATGTTATGTTATCCTAATGTTAAGTTGTTAATTAATTTTGAAAGGTGTTGGAACCTTTATGGTTCCAACCCTTATTGTTGCTGTGGTGTAAAGATAATACTGACGTAGTTTTCCATATAACACCAAAACACTATACTGCACTCGACCCGCGTTTCACCAACCAAGTTCAGTTTTAATCATCTCCAGATGATGCCGACATGGTCGGCGAAATGCGCGTCGAGTGTGGCATAGTGTTTCGTTGTTATGTGGGAAACATCGGTGTTGTTAATTAATTAATTAATAATTTATAATTTAAATTACTAATATAATTAGGGCATACATACCTACCTAAATAAATTTGGTTCTAATTACCGCAATTTCATAACTTCTCTCTATATTAATTAGCTCTATGCAGACCATTGGTTATTATTGTAGTCCATCAGACTAAAAGGAATTAGCAAAGTTACCGTTGTCAGCCATACATTTCATTAGTAGGACTTTAGCTCTAATTATAATTATGATTGGTAATTCTTCCTTGTATCCTATTTCCTCATATACAGAACATAAAATGTAAATATCTAGTTTTTGTGTGATATACATACATGAAGGGTTTTATGTTTCACTTAGGATTTTTGTGATATTTTTATCTGAGCACCAATTCTTGGTTGTGTGTTTAGTGGCGGATTAGTGTTTAGTACGAAAGCGTAGAAAGGAGATCGTGTGAAATAATTTTATTATTGCCAGTTTAAACTGTCAATTTTAGATAATTGTCAGTTTGATCTGACAATTATGTATAATTGATAGTTTAAACTGGCAGTTATGTATAATTGCTAGTTTAAACTGTCAATTATACATAATTGCCAAATCAAACTGACAATTATATATAATTTACAGTTTAAACTGGCAATTATAAAATTATTGCAGGGACATCGTGTGAAATAATTTTATAATTGCCAGTTTAAACTATCAATTTTAGATAATTGTCAGTTTGATCTGACAATTATGTATAATTGATAGTTTAAACTGGCAGTTATGTATAATTGCTAGTTTAAACTGTCAATTATACATAATTGCCAAATCAAACTGACAATTATATATAATTTACAGTTTAAACTGGCAATTATAAAATTATTTCAGGGACATCGTGTGAAATAATTTTATAATTGACAGTTTAAACTGTCATTTATAGATAATTGTCAGTTTTATCTGGCAATTATGTATAATTGACAGTTTAAACTAGCAATTATATAACTGCCAGTTTAAACTATCAATTATTCAAAATTGTCAGATCAAACTGATAATTATCTATAATTGACAGTTTAAACTGGCAATTATAAAATTATTTCACCCGATGTACTTTCTATGCTTTCGTAGTTTAGAAAGGAACAGGAAGGTAAATTATTATGATATCAGCGCCGCTTATAACATTACTACAGGATTTTCTGAAAGTTATGAAAGCAAAAAAAAATGTCTTTGAATGTTATATATACAGGGTGACTTTGAAAAAGTGCAGTGCTTGTACCACACGATAGAGGTGCTCAAAAAAAAACGGACTGCGGACAAAATACAAGGTGAATCATGTAAAATGTATTATTTTGAGACGATAAATTCATTTTTCTAAAACGAAAGATGGCGCCATCGTCAATTTTATTTGACAGCGCTTGTGGCGCCACCTTTCATTTTGGTTAACTGAATTTATCGTCAAAAAATAATACATTTTACATGCTGTATTTTGTCTTGTGACTTTAGATGCTGTATATTGCTCTATATATAAACGATTTTGGGAATTTTTGGTAACAGTTCTGGATTTCCTACATTATTCGTTATATTTTTCGGCAATTCCGTCAGTTGTTTAAAGTAGGGAATTGAGATTTGCCGCCCATGGGATATTTAAAATATTCACAGGTTTTTAACTCGCATGTGGAAAATATTTACATTTAAATACCCTCCAATATAAATCGAGGAAAATATAGGACTGCTCCGAGGTATTTTTTAATTGGATCCTTTGGGGTGTTGTGTATATTGCCTTTGCGGCAAATTATGTTTACTTGTGAATGTGGTTTTATTAATGCAGTACATTACAGATTACAGAGTAGGTACCTAATGAGAAAATGGATATTAATTTAAATGGCTTGATGAATTTTGTGATGAAGTAGCTACCTAATTAATTTGTTCAATAATCGTCCTTTGGTTGAATATTTTCATACACATCTGAAACTATAAAAATATTATAAAATACATCTCTGCACCAAAAGAAATAGTCGACCTCAGATAGCCAGTTTTCAAAAATGGTGCGTTGACTGACCAAAATTGTGTAATATTTTTTTATATCAATACTTTCAATTTGTAGTGGTGAAAAACACACAATAGTGCCCTCTTTTGGTCTTTGCTACTATCCATCTGACAATTATTCCTGCTTTTCCGCAAGTGCAGTGACCTCTATTATCTTTGACGCATTTTACTTACATATTTGAAAAAGATGCCGAAAATAACTATTTCACGGACTATGTGCCCTGACTGGCATTACATTACTCCGGCATCCCCACGGAAGTCGCTACATTCTTCATCCCCTTTCAAGGAATCATGTCTCAACATTGTTCATCGAGTCCACTGCCTTTGGCACTCTGATGAGCGCATAATAAGTGCGAAACCGGTCAGTGTCTGGTGGTTGGTATACAGAATTGATAATAATCGATTCAATAATATGTGAAAAGTATTTGTATCTTCAGATATTTTATGATTTCTTATACATCAGAAGCCAACTATTATACGTTCCTGCGTTAATTTAAAGTTAGACAAGTGTATCATTCTCTCACTCCCCTAAAAGCTAGCCAAAAAGCAACCCAACAAGCCAGCGCATGCAGATTAATATTTAATTTTCACTGAAACTTCAAACAACTCTCCGGAATGTGACACTAATGTATGATATTCCAGTCCGAAAAACTCGGCACAAAGTAAACCTCGAACCCTACCCCCGCTTCCCTAATCCCCTGTTTAATCAACTGGCTTTAATAATTAATAACGGGGGAGTTACGCGCCGGACGCCCTGTATATTAATTATCACCATAATTATGTAGTTTACATAAAATAAAGGGACATTGTTAGCTCGGAGCTTGTCGGCACGATGACGGCGAGTCCTCCGAGAACTAATTAGTAAAGTTTGGGACGCCGAAGGGATAGCCGCGGTGCTATACAATTCCAGCCCTCGGCATACAGACAGTGTAGCTGGAAAGTTGCGGACGAACGATCTAAATGAAGCTTTCCTGCGTCATTACAAGGGTGCGCTTAGAAATTTTTTAACATGAGACACAAACAAAGTATATTCCGTATGAATAAGTTTGTACAACCACATTCACTTTAATTCTGTATTGATTTGAAAGTTTTGCTGCCGTTCACGTCACATAATATACTGTTAGCCGTTTTCTTATTATACAGCGTGTAGTATTGTTGTTGTTGTTGTTGGAGGGCGGCGCGGTTACCCGCAGCACTCAAGTCTTTCGACCCATTGTGTCTGCCGCTAGTCGGGAGCTATAGGAAGAGACCCGTGCTATGCGCGTAGGCAAACACCCGTTCCAAAGGAAGCTCTCTAATATCCTGGGGCAGAAGAAATGCTGCACCCAGATGTTTGTGTCTCTTGACCATAAGGCAGGCACAGCGACAGAGGATGTGAATGGAGTCCTCGTCATCGTGTCCGCAAAACCTGCACCTTCTAGTGTCACTAAGGCCGATAGTGTTAAGGTGTTTGTTGAGATGTTCGTGACCTGCCAGCGGTCCTGTGACAATCCTTATGCTGTTACGACTTAGCGCAAGTATTGATCGAGTTGCGTTCGACCAAGGTCCTTCAACTAAGAGCTTGGCTTATCGCAGCCCAGTCCCGTTCGACCATTCTTCCTCTGGGTGTAGCATTAGTGCGTCTTTCTTCCATAGCTTTATCTGTGCAGATAGAAAAAACATTTTCCTGCCAAAGTTATTTTTATTTGCTCGTGCATTACCTAAAAATTGTATTTCTACTGTATTTTACATACTTTCATAAAGTTTGTTGCAAATGTGTCCTCATAATAGCGACATATATATGTCAATGCCCATAGGGACAATGCTAGTACAAAATCTGAATCAGAACGCCATTTTGTAATTAAGATATATCTGCAAAGTTTTACAGGATTTCGAGAGAACAGATGGTTCGATCATCCTGCGTGATCTGAACAGGCTATAAATATTAGTGGTGTGCCAAACTGAAAATATAGCCAGCAGTACATGTGCTACTGCTACTAAACTCTATGTACTGTGTAAACGCGCTGAAAGTACCGCGACATCCGACGTGCCAACTGCCGGCTGCTGCTGGCACTGCTACTTTTACTATCTCGGAGCAGTTTGCTACTGCGACAACAATGTCGCAGTGCCAAAATCGCTGACAGTGAAATCGCAACATATCTGTAATAAATATCCTTACATCGCATGTCAGTACTTTAGTTGAGTCAGGACAAGAAAAGTGACTGATGTAAACAAGGTAGGTGTTACATATAAGCCCTTACATAATAATTTATAATATGAGATCCATGAGTTTAGTAGCGTTATCTTATTATTTCTATTGAATACTAATACTTATTTGACATAGTGCTCTATTTACATCTTTTTTTATATAGGAATTAAGCCAAGAAGTTAACTAAGAGATAAATTATTAATGAAATTATTAATTATTGTGGTTCAATAAAGTTTATATTTCCTCATTACCTATTATCCTAGGTATGCAAAGGAATAACTTATTATTTTTAAGATATGTTGCGCTGTGTTAAGATATATTGGTGTAATTTCGTATAAATTTATGAAAGATCTATTTTTTTTTTCACATCACATTAGCAGCAGCTCCGAATTGATAAAAGTAACATAATTCTTGCACACGCGAAACTGAGTTATAGTTAATAATCCAAAGTTAATTTAACAGTATCTTTTTGTCGCAGATGCTGATAACATCATCATGGGTAATAGATCTCCTGATTCTCTTGTCAACAGTTACGTTTTTATTATACAAATATGCCACCAGAAACTATGACTACTTTAAAAAACGAAATATTCCTTACGATAAGCCTATTCCTTTCCTTGGAAGCATGTCTCCTGTGGCTAGCATGACATTAACCATAGGGGAATATCTGCGAGATCTGTATAACTCAATCGATGCACCTTATTTCGGAATATTCGTATTTGATGAGCCATGCATAATTATAAAATCTCCCGAACTGATCAAACAGGTGTTGGTAAAGGAGTTTAGTAAGTTTCCAAACAGGACAGTTTTATCGCCGACATATAATGAGATCGTGTCAAATATGCCGTTTTTCGCAAGAGATACAAGCTGGAGAAAGATGAGAACAAAGATGTCTCCTGCGTTCACTTCTGGAAAACTGAAAGGAATGTTTTCTATTATAAATGAAAGTGGAGCTGAACTGGGGCAATATATACAGGAAAAAATTGGAAAAATAGAATCTAAAGAGCTTACTACAAGGTTCTCTACGGATGTAATAGCCAAGTGCGCGTTTGCAATCAATGCTAATTCTTTAAAAGATGTAAATACAGAGTTTATGCAGTTTAGTAGATCGCTGTTTGATTTCACATTGAGGAACGGGTTTATTCAGGTATTCTATTTCCTTAAGCCGCACTGGGCATATTTCTTAAGATTAGAATTCTTTGAACAATGGATTGTTACACGCCTAAAAGATATAATATGGAGCGCCGTTAGACAAAAAGAGCAGAGTAACATTAAAGGAAATGATATTGTCGACTTGATAGTTGAAATAAGAAAGAACAAGGATTTTCGCAATGAGTTTGGTTAGTTATACATTTTATTTAATTAATTAACATAAATATTGGTTAGCACACATAATTTGTTTGTCACACGGGGTCATTATAATTTTGTATAGTGGTTGTTTCTGTTCATTGTCTACATGTTTGAAATTGTTCTGTATGCAACTTTTTTAATATATGTAAACATGTTGTAGATGGGGATAAAATACTTAGTCCAGCACTGCAATTTTTCGCAGCTGGAACTGAAACCACTAGTTCCACCATGGCCTTCACTTTGTACGAGCTTTGCCTAAATACCGACATTCAAGATAAATTAAGAGAAGAAATATTGACAGGCATAAAGGAACATGGGGGGATTACTTATGACGGTGTACAAAAAATGAAATACTTGGAGATGTGCATATTAGGTAAGTAATTATAATCTATTACCGGTGGGTCAAACCGGTAGAAGTATTGAAACTAGAGTAAAAGAACATAAAAAACAATCATTTTATAGATCAGAAAAATGTAAAGGTCGTGAAAAGAAAGGAAAGCACTTAGATCTGTTAGAACAATTAGAAATTAAAAAATCTTTAATTATAAATCCTTGCACTACGAATGATCAGATAGATTTTACACTTTCGCCCTTCTTAGAAAAGGTACTAAAAACTCGGGCTTTACCAGATGGTATGATCAATCGGGGGTAGGTGCTCGTAAACAAATAAATAACGAAAACGCGCTTGGAAACAATTAGTAATAGATATCTACTCTATTGAAAAAGGCCTAATAAGTCGAAATACTAGTATATAGAGTATTTTCTATATATTTCTTGGAACATCTAAATGAGATCAATGTTTTTTTCAAAACAATTAAATATAAACTGTTGATCACTAACTTTTGGATGAAAACAAGAAACGCTGTATATCAACTAATATAAATATCACTACTAATTAAAATAATTTCTGTAATAAATAAAATAATAATAATAATAAAAAAACTCAGGTTTCATCTCAAACCGAATAAATCTTTCGCCTTTTACTAAATATTTTTGTTCGTTCAAATGTTCCTTATTTAATAATACGTACTTGGTATTCCTAAATTTACTTATAACTAAATAATTTAAACAGAGACCGTTTTTTACACTTAATTTCCTTATTTGAAATTTAATTAACCAAGCCTAGTGCGAATATCTATGTTGTCCTAGTAAAAGTTTGAGAAATACTAAATTATTAACAAGCACAATTTATTTTCTACTTATTATTTTTTCTGAAAAAAATGTTCGTCTAATTTACTTTTCAAAGATTATACAAGCTTATCAGTGGATACGCCATATAAACCATAATATATCTGTCAAACATTGGAGTATTATATTGGTATAATATCATATTTATTGCGGTATTCATTGCAAGACAAGTTCAACAATACAGTGTTGCCATGCGCCATTCACATGTATTATTTCTAAACTCACACTCACCACGTTACTCTCCCAAATTATGACAAAAATGGTTTACTTTCATCTTTGATGATCCAAACAGAAACATTTTCTTCTCTTAATTCAGTGATAGAAATCTTATTTGTATTTAGAACTGATTGAATGTTGACAATAATATACAATTTTTAGAGACTTTACGGAAATATCCTGTGTTACCATTTTTGGATAGAACATGCAGTCAAGACTATAAGATCCCAGGAACAGATACAATTATTGAAAAAGGCATGCCGGTTTACATTCCATTGATGGGTTTACACTACGACGAAAAATATTTCCCCCAACCCGAGAAATACGACCCGGAGCGATTTGCTGATAAAGGCTCACTCAACTTGAATGGATTATATTACATACCATTTGGGGAAGGTCCCCGAATTTGTATAGGTACGCACTCCAAGTAATAGTTACTGATGTTAGGTACAAAAGTACTAGCGTTATTGAAAGTTTGTTTACAACTTCATTTACAATCAATCGTATCTCAAACAATATAAATTTAATAATTTATTTTCCAATTCTACACAAAAGAATAGTGTTATTGAGAGTAGTAATACTAGGGAGGTTCTGGGCCAAAGACTCCATGTAAAAGCCAAAAACATGGTCAAATTTGTTCCCAGATGTGGGTTTGTCCTAAATATTTTGTGGGTACGCATGACATATTTGTGGGTACGCATGACATATTTGTGGGTATGCGTACCCATATATTTTGTGGGCACGCATGACATATATGTGAACAAGGATAACGAGGATAACGTGTAAGGATAACAAGGATAACGTGAAAGGATAACGAGACAAAATATGTCATGCGTATCCACAAAATATATCGGACATACCCACATCTGGGAACAAATTTGACCACGTTTTTGGCTTATGGGCTTTTACATGGAGTTTTTGGCCCAGAACTCCCCTAGTATTACTACTATTGAGAGTTTCATTTAGATCAGGTTCAATTTCGGGAGAACCATTAAACAAAGTTAATTTATTATAAAATTTAATCATTTGTTTAAAATATTACTTTGCTTAAAAACATGGGAGAATCTTTACAACATCTATCTTCTTTAAGTAATTTTCACGTTTTCATTACAGGGGAACGATTTGGCATGTTGGAAATAAAAACAGGACTGGCAAATATTTTGTCTCAATTTGTTGTCGAAAGGATTCCGGAAACACCAGTGCCGCTTATATTTGAACAAAAAAGTTTAGTTCTTCAGTCACCTGTTGGTTTACCTGTGAGATTTAAGGAACCTTGCCTTACATCGGTTTAATTTTATCTTATCAGATACAACATACGGTAATTTTTAAGAAATATTTTTTATAATTTTTTAAAGATAATCCTAAATAATTGAGCCTAATTGAAAAAATATATTCATATATTTGATATATATCAAATTTTCTGTTCATTCAGGAATTCTATACATTGTATTTATTCATTATACTAGTAAATGCTGAGTCACGTGTAATCGGTAGGATTTCCAGACACGGTCAATAACTATAACTAATTTTTATTGATAAAAATTAAATAATACATAATACAGATAAAACCACAAAATACGTAATCAACGTATTATTTTGGTGGGTAATTTAAGCAATTTCCTTTTAGAATAAAATAGTATTTTTTATTAGGAAAAAGAATATATGGTCATATATGTAAAGAGGAGAACTGACTATAAGCTCGACCAACTTCTAAAACAAAAAGAAAACATACAGTACCTACTAGATATTTAGACAACTTAATTTTAAACATAGTGAGATTCTCGTATGTATTTGATTTTTGAAAATTATTATTAATAACCCTGTATTTTTGCAAATTGTGTAAAATTTGTATCCCAACCATATTTACATCTCAACAATACAATATCATAAAATTTTGTTAAGGTCAAATCAACTTTTTGTTTTTTGAAAATTAAATATTTAAATATTTGTCCTGTGTGTCCTATGGAGAAACCTTAAACTAAAAAACTAGCTTGAAACTATTAAATAGCTTAAAAATTAGATACTTCATTTGGTTACAAGGAGAAAAAATTATCAGTTGCAAGTAACTCGATATTTTCAAAGAACTAATGCATACACTCACAAAGCGTAAGAAAAATATTTGGCATTTTGTATCCAAAATAACTTCTGTGGTTATCTCGTATCCAAATATAACGCGCTAATGCTATACATTACATTTATTATATCATTTAGATTAATTAGGTACTGTATGTTTCTGTACATGGATAAAGAATGTGACATTAAAATTTTAATTGATGTGATGACTTGTAAAATCTACTTGAAGATAATGCGATAGACTGATGTCGTAACTTTTCTGATGTATTTATTTTAATTATGGATCATTTTATATTGTTATGATGACTTGTAAAATATATTTGAAGTTAATGCGATAGACTGATATCGGAACTATTCCGATGTATTTATTTTAAGCATGGATTATTTGGCTTGTAAATAAAAATAAATAATATTAAAGTATTAATACTAAACATTTATGAGATGTTCTTATCTTCCCATCTAGAATATTTATAACAGCAATGGATATACAGAACATGTATTTTCATCTACGACATGTTAGGAATCATCAATTGAACAGATTTCCAATATTTGAAATGAACAACGGCCAAAATCGTACTACCAAGACATATCAGAAGTATTGTTTTAGTAGTAAGATTTTATAGTAAAATATGTCTAAAATATAATAACTTGATATCTGGTTGCCTGTCCTTGCACTGGTTCTTTTTGAGATAGCGAGCAGCTTTTTGCAGACACTGCCTCGGACTATAATAATATGTACCTACTATAATATTATGATGATTACGACTAGACCCTGTAATTCTCTCCATATTACTAACTAGCCCCCATATTATACCACAAAGCCACATATGTGTGCACATTTTTATTTTCCTTTGTGCAGCGATGAAGTGAACCCAATTTAAACAGCTCGAATCACATCAAAGACCCACACAAGTCATAAAATTATATTCGAATTACATCTTTGCCGTACTCTCAGGGATAAAATACTAAACAGCTACAAAAGTAAAATGGCTTTCCAAATGTAGTGGACGGGAAAATGCAGAATTCACCTTTCAGCTTTTGCCTGCAGAATTGCAAATAATCATCCCCATTATAGAATCTGTAATGGCCGCTAGATAAAGAACTTCGCTTAGCAGAGCAATAAGAGTGCACGAATTTGAAACATAATTGTAGAAAATGGCTCTTGCACCGCTCAGTTAATTTATAACATTACAAGAGCTCCAAAATATAGTGAGTGACTGATGTACCTAGTGATTATCCTGAAAAGGTGAATTAATGAGATATGACGAGCTACAACGCTGTCCGGATGCTTTTAGAAACTAAATTCGACTGTTCTATTTTAATTTCAAAAAGAAATATTCCCATACAAAACCATATATTGATTTAAAAGAAGAAAACTTATCAATATTTACCTTTGACTAAAGTGTTAAAGACATTGCGTTGGTAGTATGTGTGTATGAATTGTATTTTAATCAATTACTAGAATATGATTTCTTTATGGTTCTGAGTGGAGAAACTAGACTAGACCGTTTAGCATTACAGAGCTTTTACCAATAACCATGACTCATATGGCTGAGGGATGTCGGCAACCAACATTACGTAAGTGGTAGTAAAGAAAATAAATAATTCAAAAACTAGTTTTTGGGTGACTGATCTACTTAATTCAGGTAACTTGACCAATGAGTGACTATGTATTCGGTATGAGCTGCCTGTGGTTTTCGAAAATAACTAATTTCAAAGCTGTTTACTGAGTATTTTCTAAGTAATTTTTTTGTCTTAATATTTGTAAAAAATAATTTAAATTTGTTAGTAAAGAATATACTTGGTGATACCAAAACGTTCAAGAAAACTTGACACTAATAATCTATTAGTCTATTACTAATGTAGAAAGTCAATAAAAGTAAATGATCAATGCAAGACATTAAGTGAAGTTATCATTCTTCTATGATTTTAGATAAGATTTATATCAATTTTTCTGATTTTTTTGTTTTTAATCTGAGAAAATAATTATTGCAGCTGATTTTCGCAAAACTAAAAAGGACAGCAAGTACCTAGACAATAAATATAAAAGACTATTTTCATGTTGTGATTATTCAAATAACCTTTTGTCAAGTGATTTCAATCAGTCAGGGACGATTCAGTAACCAACTTATTCCAGATCATGCCTTCGATATACATTATAACAAGCTCGCAGATAATCTGCAAACACAATGAATATTCCCTACTCAGTAAATAGCAGGAAAAGTTAATGTTTAATATTGTCTGGGACTGCCGCTAGAGATAAGGTAATTTCCATGTTTATCTATCTCTACACTTATTTAACATCAAACAAATTTATCAGGCAAAATCCCTCTAATAATAGCAAGTTTTAAACCAAATAAACTTTAGAACCCACCCTTTATTTGTATTTCATTAAAAATTAACCAGGATAACCGTGGCAGGCAAGCAAAATTTACATGTACCTACTTAAATAATTTGATACTCGATTGATACTTCTACCATTGCCTATAGGAATAGACGCGCAACGCTAAATTAAAATAACGGATACATTTCTCAGTAACGTCAATCAGCGCTTCAACTAAATGCAGCAAACTGGGGAATTAGTAGTAGCTACTAAAATAGTGCGTGACCAACTTTGCAAGTGCTACAAAGTCAGAGGCATATTTTTGCTTGAGTTTTAAAATCATCACCATGTCTCTATCGAAATGGGCGTCGATAGAAGCGTAATATTTTGGTATTTGGTAAATATATTTGTCGGTTTTAGTGTTTTGCAGCAAAAGTTCCAATTCAGCCTCAAGGTATTTATTCTATATTAAGAAGAGACACTGTTTAATAGGGCTTTAGAGACAAAAAATAGGGCTCATTCTTCTTTATCTGAAAATGTTCTATAACTTAAACTGTAAACTGTAGTTTTCGTTAGAGGAATAATCGGCATCAGCTTATAAAGAAATTTGTCTTTTGAAAGAGCTAGTTCTATAGCAAATTCTTAGATTTAAGTGCTCGAAAGTAAATTGAATTTAGGGTGGTTCATTTATTTAAAGAAGTTTTTCATTTCAAGGGATCATAGAAACTTTAATTACGGTGACGTCAGTAAAATTATATTCATACACAGTTTCATTTTGTAGACCTCATCAGACAAATGTAACCCTTGCATTGTTTGTGTGACACAACGATACCTTTGTTACACTTCTGACGACCCTGTTTTGTTATTCTTTTTACCTAAATGCGAGAGCTGCTCTGTTTGCTAAAATATTGGGGACGTTAAACTACCAAAGAGAATTCGTAAAACATAAGTAAACATTAAAGCAACTTCTCCGGCGTTCTAAAATTAATGAACATTTTAATGAACAACATTTGAGAACCTTGTAAACTACTTAAAAGTAGTTTCGATTAACAAATACTAGAAACTAACACGTTAAGAAGTTCTTTCAGTAAATTCTACATGGAGAAAAATGTTTACATCTTTTTCTAGAATTTTCAAGAGAGTTTTTAGTAATCATGATTTAAATATCGATCAGGATTTCAGCTTGCTAATTTTTAAAGTAACATTAACGAAAAACTAATATAAAGTTATTATCGCACTATTTAATTTCCATATAGTTGAATACTTTTATTGTGTATAAATTAAATTATTGTCTTAATAGTCCTTGTGCCTAAATTTGTGACATTAGTTGTCAAAAACCTTATTTATTTGAAGGAGATGCGGAAAACAACTACGCCATGAACTATGTGTCCCGACTAACATTGCATTATTCCGGAATCTCCATGGAAGTCGCCACATCTTGCATCGAGACCAATGAGCGGACACTGACCGGTTTCGTACTTATTAAGTGGTCCTCAGAAGCCATAGAAATCAGCATATATGTATAAAAAGTGAGAAACGGGTCAGTGTTGGTGGTTGATTTCGATGAAAGATGTGGCGACTTCTCCATGGAGATGGCGGAATAATGTTTATACCTCTTCTAAACTAATATCACATTAAAATTAGGTTGTTATTAGGAACTAATATTATATAAATTATATCCGTCGTAAACATTGTACGCGGGTTATATGAAATATATCAGAAGGTAAATAGTTAAGAAAATATTTATAAGTAAACAAGTTCTGTCAGTGTAACAAATCTTATTATATATAAAGAACTGTCTGTAGACAATAGCAAAATGGATCGAATCAGTACAAAGCGGAACACTCATAGTAATCTTAAAACTTCATCCGGAGCATCAAATTAAAAAGTTTTATTGAAGATGCTCCAATTTGAGAGCTCTCACGGAATGCCTTTATGCTTTGATTTAAATTCCGGCAATTAATTTTTAATTGCACAGGCGTATTAAGTGCCCCCATTGTAATACATTTTCGTGGCTTTAGGGGTATTTAAAGAAACGGGGTTTTATTTTTTGAAGGGAAGTAACGGCGGGAAATAAAATTAGCTACTCGCATTCCTCGTAATGATTATTTGGATAATTTATTTGAACAATTAGATTATATTAGATCACTAAAATTCAAATAACTCATTGTAATATTAGAAGGAATTATTTTATTAGGAACTACTCTCTAGGAATTGTTTTACTTTTTGTGTTTTGTGTCTGAATTATAATATGACAATAATTATAACCAAATTTCTTTAATTTAAACGTCGTTTTATAGCCCACGGATGTTAGGTATTATGACCCAGAGGGATACAATGAAACGTCAAAAATTAAAAACAGTAGGCACAAAGCTATGAGCTTATTTAAAACTTTATTTAAAACTTAATAGTTACAATACAGTTATTACAATTAGTCATGTTTATGTTGGGTGGTACAATTTGATTTTGGGTACTATTTGAAACCATATTGGTAAGAGAGCAACTCGTCATACTATTAGAGATAATGGTGCTATTTGCTAATTTATTGACAGCATCGCCTGAACTCTTGCTTTTCACAAACATTTTTTCAGCTAGTCTAATTTTATTTGGTACTGAATCCTCCACATATCGTTCGGCAACTACCGTTATTGATCCCTAGCCCCCCAATTATTTGATCCCAATAATTCCTTCTCCGGAGTTTGCCAACACTGTTGTCGATGAAAGACGAAATGAATGTCCATTGTACAACTCAGGATTAGGCAATTTAAGGTAGCTTATCTTTTCTGGAATTTCATTAAAAACGTTTTTCCCAACAACTTGTCTTATGCAATGTCCATTTTTGTATGCCAGGAAACGATGAATTTTGGTATTTGATGGGCACAAAGAAGCATGTTTTGCAGACACGATGACGAGGACTCCATTCACATCCTCTGTCGCTGTACCAGCCTCATGGTCAAGAGACACAAACATCTGGGTGCAGCATTTCTCCTGCCCCAGGACATTAAAGAGCTTTCATTAGAACTAATATTGGGGGCCTATAGGTATAGCACGGGTCTCTTCCAATAGCTCTCGACTAGCGCCAGGCACAATGGGTCGACAGGCCTGAGTGTTGCGGGTAACCGCGCCGCTCCGCCTTTTAACAACAACAGCAACAATGGTGGCCTTAAGCATCGAATAATAGTACACATAAGAATAAACAATCTCTTGTTCGCTATATTTTTAAAGAAAACTCGTAATAATATTGGATTTGACACTCGAAATAAATACTCGATTACGTGAGCGTAAGACTTTTCTTTTCCAATTACTCGTCTATTTTCCAGCTAAATGCGGACGAACATAACAAAACAATTTGTACATATATCAGGTAAATGCACGTGCATTTCACCAACGAACGCTGTTACATGGATTTATGGCTCGGAAAATAATAACTCGATTCGATGTTCTACAGCGTTGCGTACGGCTGTTGAAAGTATAATTCAAATGGGAAGCGCCTGTACGAATTCACAGTATGGTAAACCGAACTGATTATGGACCGCGACAATCCCTGCACCGATGCAAATTGGTCACATCAACCGTTACATGGCGCTGTTGTCCGATAGAAGCGTCCCTGCGTCATTTGCAGGATTGCGGCGCGGCGGTTGGCCCCTCTCGCGGCTGCAAGGGAAAACGTGGTGCGGTACATGCAGCGACTATGGACATTTATGTAAATGCAGAATTTATAGGGGAAGGAGAAGATATAGAGATGAATCGCTCGCGACTGACAGATGTCGAAAAATGATTTTTTAATACTGTTTTGGAAAGTTGTGCATTTAGTAACTAATTTGAGTTAGGAAAAGTTCGATTTTACGCAAAAAATACATCCTAATTATTGAACTAACTAATCATTTATTGTCAAATTAAATCATATCTCACCATTATTATAAATTTTAACTATAACTTTTTTACAATTAGTTAAGGAAAGCCCTGCGCATGTATTTGATGAAGTAGAGGTCGAGTTTGTATTTATACTGATCTCTATTTGATCCAATATTTTTGAGGCTACTTCAAGTCCTTGTTGAGCAAAATTCTCTATATATCCTTCTGTCACGTTCGTTGCTTTCCATCCACCATGCCTTTTAAGAGTGGTGATCCTGCTCCTGCATTAGCCAGTATCGTAGCAGACGTTCTTCGGAAATAGAGGCCGGTGTAATTCCCAGCATTCAGCAATTCCAAAAATCTGCAATTTTTTAGGGAAACCCCCTATAGAATTTATACCAACGCATTTTCTTGTACATTTTCCATTTCTATATCCTAGGAAGAATCTTGAATGCTCAATTGGTGACGGAGGAAGAGAGGAATACTTTCGAAACATTTCGACAAGATTAACTCCTTCAATGTTTCTGCTAGAAATAGTAGTAGTATGTCTTTTATATGTTCAAACTGAAGAAATGTTAGTTATTCTCCATGGAATGCTCCACTGATACCAACAATCAACATTCTTTAAAATAAGAAACAATTTCAATATTTGGAAAGAAATGTGAAAATTACACTTTACCTTCATAATCAAGTATGTAGGTATTATCTGCTTCCTTCAAAAATTTCTCAACTTCCTTCCCCAAACTCTTTAACTTGGTTAAGGCACTAGACTTTCTGGATCTATGTCCTACCGATTTACATTTAAGGAAAGTAGTTAAACTTGGAAATTTCTATGTCAATATCGTTTTTCACTGCCAATGTTGTTCTTATCATTGAGTAAAGACTCCACAGCGTGGAACTCCGGTATACTCTGGATTTTGGTTCAAAATAGACTAGTAGAACTGCCTCACTGATAACAGTTACTCCCTTTTGATGACTCCAATCTTCAAATAAGCGATGCGCTTTTCCATATTCATATTTGGATTTTGTGGGCAATATATCAACATTCCCTCAGGATTCTTTATTCACATTTTCGAAATTCACAATTTTCAATAAAAATTATGATAAATATAGTTATTTGAGCTATTTACAAAACACTATTAAAAAAATCATATGGCGTATTTTTTGATCTAGGGTGGCGTCTTGATCAAAAAACTTACGCCTGATGTGGAAAAAGTCACTTTTCCTAGTCACTTCACATAGTGAAGTTTATATATTTTCTATATCATGTTTACGTCTAAATCTAATTTACTCTTTTTTATGTTTCAACGCCACCAAGAAAATTATATTGCAAAATATCCGCCTACGTTATTAAAGTTTTTTAATATCAGTCAAGAAATTCTGTGTGCGGGGAGTGCTATAAAATTGGCCAGCCTCCCCTAACTAAACTAAACCAGCTAAATCATAATAACGCAAACCCTGCGGCTCAACTAGAAACTTCCAGGAATTCGCAAGATTCAATCTTGATTACTATAAATTATCTAAGTTGTAAGCCGGCTTCCAGTTAAATTACTGTTTACGTGCCCACAATTTGAGTGTTTACATGTCAAGGCAGTGTTTAATTGTTATAAGTTACGGATTGTCCTACATAAGTAATAAATAGTGGTGTTTTGAAAGGTTGGGTTCAAAACACAAAACACCTGTTTGGTTCTTAAGATAACTGTATTCTTGTTTCGGTATGGTTTAATTATTAGCGTCTAGTATAATTTTTTAATAGAATAACTGTGACTGGACCCAGTTATGATTATTATATTATTGTTCAGGAATGTATCTACTTAATTCAAATAAAAAATTTTTATCTTATTACATCACCTACTTCCTCCATGTAGAATCGTAGCTAATAGATATTTAGTCTAATCCAATCGTAGTTTATATATTTATCGACAAAATTACATATAAATGTATTTCCAGAATTCAAAAGCTGACGTTGAAACGTTCTGGAAATAAAACAAATGTAAAATCAGCAGTATTTTGAACACAACCTATAATCCCAAGAACAGCCAAGTAATGTTATTAGGATCATGAGGCGAAACCAGAATCATGACCAGACGAAAACAAATATTTTCACTACATACTTTCGACGATGTTTTCAGTGGTAGCCTCAGTAATAAATTATTTCCAGGTATTTTCCTCAGTAATGGAAATCCGAAACTACGCAAACACGACTATTTTATAAAAACAAAAACAGATTATTTTTGAGACACTAGAAGCTTAAAGAATCTGTAATTTTTGTCAAAAATTAATTAAAATAATTCTTTGAAAAAATATTAAGTACTTGATTCTTCAATATATATTTAAATTTAACGTACCAATAAAAGCGGATACTCTATACAAATTGTTGTCTACGTATTTGCATTTATAGAAGTCGATTCCTAAAGGAATTTCTCGAATACTTATCTGTAAAAATACTCGACTTTGCCAAAGCTTTTTATGGGTCAAACTTAAGAGAGCCCTATCATCCAATACCACCTAACGACTACTACATCACCACTTGAGTTATAAAACCCCCCCATATTCCACCAAACAAATATGGCTTGTTTGCGAGCCAAACCGAAAAATTATTCAGTTTGGCAAAGTTCCGAATGGAAAAACACGAAGCGATTAAAAACTTTTGTGCCATAGGGGAATGCGCGGCTGACAATACAATAAGAAACAAGAAATGGGCGACTGATGTGGAGAGAAATGCGCTGCCTGGGGGGGAAATCGAATTATTCCAAGAGGTGCTCCAGGATGTAAAGCATTGCCGCCCAGAGTAACGACTTTCGTGCGTGAGGAGCAAATAAGAGTCCGGAGTATATTTAGCCGCCGGTGGTGGTGGTGTTGGTGAATCGATTACAGTCCACCAGGGACTAATTAAAATAAATAAAGCTTTCGATTGGAAGAAGCCCCCGTGGGCTTTATTTTATGTAGGAATTGGCTATTCAGAGGAGGATTACAATGTCTCATTCAGATGCGCATGGCCCGAAATGGCCTGGCTTTAATTCTCACTATGTTGGAGTTTTTTTTCCACCAGTTTGATGAGACGAGATGATGATCACACGTTCATTGTTGTGACCTTTCAATGTGGCGACAAATTGTGTTTTCCAGAATTTTTTTTAATTCAGCAGTTGGACATTCAAGTAATCAGACTTGATAAGTCTTTGTTGTACAGCAGATACAGTTCTATGATTACGTCAGCAAACAGTGGACTACCCTGGATTGTACTAATATACTATGAACCTTTTAGGTACGTTTTCATACTTATGTTGCCATAGGAGTCGCCACATCCTCGAGTCGAGACACAGACCAGTTTCGTACTTATTTTGTTAATTTGTGTCAGATGGATGGTAGCAAAGACCTAAACAGGGTACTACATACTGTGTGTGTCACTACTAACAATACCAGATGCACTTTCAGCAATCATGTCGCAGCACCGTTCATCGAGTCCGCTAGGTACCTATGGCACTCTGTCTGTACAGAATAAGTGTGAAACCGGTCAGTGTCTGTTGTTGGTCTCGATGAAAGATGTAGCGACTCCTATGTAGATGCCAGAGTAAGGCAATGCCAGTCCGGGCTTACTGGCCGTGGCGTAGTTGTTTTCGGTATTTCCTTCAATAGTAGATATTAGATATAGTAGAAAAATAAATAATGCCTAAATCTTATATAGTTTCTGTTGAAAATAGTGTACAAGTAAATTCCAAACATTTTTGGGCTTTCATAAAAAACAAAAATAAAGTGTCGCGTATTCCGGGTGTCATCTCCGATGGAGATACTCAATATTGCGAACCTAGGGCAATTGTGGATTGTTTTAGCCGCTATTTGGCTAGTGTATACTCTGTAAATGCTGATAACCCAGTAGTTGATTTGGATCAGTTGGGGTGTGGTTCTGATATACATATTAATCTCAGTCAGGTAACTGAGGATGAAGTATTTGCTGCAATTCGCAAACTAAAGCCAAAGACATGTTGCGGGCCCGATGCTATACCTAGTTTTCTGATCAGGGATTGTGCTGTCGTTTTCTGTAAACCACTAAGGAAAATATTTGAGCTTTCTTTAAAGACTTCTACATTTCCAAGTTGTTGAAAGATGGCTAGAATTTCTCCTATTCATAAAAAAGGTAGTCTAAATGAAGTTAGCAACTACAGACCCATTGCCTTACTATCCGGATTCTCGAAGGTATTCGAGATTTTTATACGTTCTTATATTTATAGCAAAGTTGAACATCTTATAAGCGAGCGTCAGCATGGTTTTCTTGCTAGAAGGTCTACGGTAACAAATTTATGTTGTTTCTCCGATTATGTAAGTACTGTTTTGGATGATGTTGGGCAAGTTGATGCAATTTACTCCGATTTCTCGAAAGCTTTCGACAAGCTAGACCATCATGTATTATTATCAAAATTACAATCATTCGGTTTTTCCTTGGATATGCTTAAATTTTTCCACTCGTATTTGACAAATCGGAGGCAATTTGTAGAATACAATGGTTTTCAGTCTGATTCATTTATACCTACCTCTGGTGTCCCACAAGGTTCAGTCCTTGGGCCATTATTGTTCTTATTATTCATAAACGATATAGCGGATAATTTTCAGTGTGAATCATTGCTCTTTGCAGATGATCTTAAATTGTTTAGTAGAATCGACAGCTTTTCTGACTCAGTGCATCTTCAGAATGATTTAAATAAACTTGATTTATGGTGTGCTGCTAATAAATTACCACTAAATATTAACAAATGTTTCATTATTACTTTCACAAGGAAATTTAATAAAGTTTTACACAATTATACGATAGGGCATCATCCACTGAATCGAGTATCCCATATCAAGGATTTGGGCGTTACGTTGGATGAGAAACTAACTTTCTCTCCACATATAATGAATGTCGTTGCATCAGCAAATAAAACATTAGGTTTTGTTTTTAGAAACTGTTCATCTTTCACGAATTCAGCAGCTCTCATGCAACT
The DNA here is from genome assembly GCA_963924545.1 of Pogonocherus hispidulus. Classification (NCBI taxonomy): domain Eukaryota; kingdom Metazoa; phylum Arthropoda; class Insecta; order Coleoptera; family Cerambycidae; genus Pogonocherus; species Pogonocherus hispidulus. The sequence goes on from OZ004699.1 coordinate 9,968,276, forward strand.
GTTTGTATCTTTGATTCGATCCCAACTAGAATATGCAAGTTTGATCTGGGATCCACTCTATTTGAAGTACATTAATGCGGTAGAATATATTCAACGCAAATTTTTAAAGTTCATGTATTTCAAGACTGAAAGAGTATACCCGACACAAGGTTACGATCATCAGATTTTGTTGAACATGTTCAATATGCAATCGCTAAAAAACAGAAGAACAATTGTTAATCTCAAATTCTTGTATGGTTTATACCATTATAATATAAACTGTGCTGAACTTTTAAGCAAACTAAATATAAATATTCCAATACACTCCTGTAGGGTTCATAGGTATTTTTACTTGCAAGCCGCTAATAGTAATATTGGTTTCATGTCTCCACTAAACAGAATATGCCAGCAATATAATGAGTTTGATTACCTGACTGACATAAATTTTAATTCTTTGAATAGTTTTCTAAAACCTATTTTAGATCGGTTATAGTGTTTATTTATTTCTGTCATTTGTACCATTTGTTTACTTATAATATCAGTGTGTTTATTTAAGTACCTATGCGTACTCGACATTAATGTACAATTTACAGTTTTTTTGCTTTTTTTTACTACCACTTATTTCTGTATCACTATTATTTGTAATGTGCTTTATTATTATTCTTTTTTATCTATTATTGATTGTTATGTATTTTTTCTATCATTTATATAAGTATTTGTAATGCTCTGTAATCTTGTAATCTTTGTTGTCAATTTGCCCTGTAATTGGGATTTTCCTGTTGGGCTTTAAATTAAAATAAATAAATAAATAAAATAAATTAGATAAGATAAACTTCTTTCCTACAAAAATTCTGGATACATATCCTGTACGCATCGCATTGTATTTTGCAAGCATAGGAGTCATTAAAATATTTTTATAATTATTTTCAGAATTAGAATACAGAACTGTAATTTCCGTGGGCATTAATAAAAAGTTAATACTGCTCTACGTATTGCCGGTTATCGTCATTTATGTTCATAGTCCTTGTTTCCTCTCTGATATTTTCCGCAGTGCAAGACGTAATACTACAATTTATCAGGTAATACGTTTGTCAGGCCGAATTTCCGGCGAAAGAAAAATTTTAAATTTATTATCCCTGTAAATTACTGACGTGTCACGCGTGGGCCAATGCGCCATACATTTTAAATGCCAGATTTTTACGTATTGACGGCGTCGATAAAATGAGAACGTTTGACGTGACGCTAAATAATGGATGATTGAATATTCTGCCGCCGCCAAACTCGAACAGCATCACATGTCCTGCTGTATTCATTTTAAGCTCTAACTAGGAGGGATTTATATATAAAAATATACGGTTGAAAAAATCCAGGATCCATATTTTGTTAGCAATTCAAACCCATATAGCTGAAAAATTGGAACCGGTGTAAATTTACATCAGGATAATTAAAATTTTTACCCACATTTTTACCACATTTTGCGTTATAAAATTTCGTCGCAAAAAACTAAAAGGTTTTGTTTAAAATTAAAAGGGAACAAAAATTCCAAGCGGAAAATTACCTAGTTGCTTGTAAACAAAATTGATAGATGAACTAAAATAATTATATTATGGGTCACTTGCAAACATATAAGAGATATTTATGATATAATTATTTTGGTTTATCTATCAATTTTGTTTTCAAGCAACCAGGTAATTTTCCGCTTTGAATTTTTGAACCCTTTTAGTTTTCGATAAAACCTCTTAGTTTTTTGACCAGTTAACCAGTTTGGTGGCATAGTCTCTAAGTGGAACAAGTTCTAAAACTTCATTAAAATCAACAAATGTTATTGCCTACATCATTTTATACAGAACATTAGATTGTTTCCATTTATCGCCAATGAAAATAAGTTTAATCAATAAGCTGTTCACGTTTATTCTCACTAGCGATAAAAGGAAGCAATCTAATGTTATATAAAAAATCAAGTAGGTAATAACATTAGTTGATGTCAATGAAGTTTTCGAACTTGTACCACTTAGAGGCAATGACACCAAACTGTACCAAGAGTAACAAGCTGTGATCATGGTCATCATATCTAACCGTCGACGCATAACCTGAAACCCTATTGTGACTACTCGACTTCTGTTATCAAGACGCCTTTCCAAGAAGCACTCACATGTCGGTAAACAACCAGGTCAATCATGTCAAGAAGATGTGGCTTAAAAAGCAAGAGGAAAGTTTCGGTATAGGATATTTGGGATTCAATCAGCCGGTCTTCTATAATAATGACTATAAAAATAAAAAACAAAGAACAATAATAATAAAAAGTTCCAATCATCTATAGTTGTATCTTCAATCTTGCTTTCCTGAGGCAGATAGTATTTTGGGATGAACTGATCGAATTTACAGTTATATTTTAATAAACCAAGCCTACTTTTATAAGGAGATTTATTGGTAAACAAATTAACCTATAGAAATGTAAATATCATCGACTTATTTAACTTTTCATTTCAGCCAGAAAAACAAATGCAGAAATTGGAAAGTAATAAAGGCTTCGTTACGCCCGTTGGCATATTAAAATGTTGTATAAATATATTTTGGAAGCACACCCGATTGTGATACTGATTATATCCCGATTATTCGGATTAATTTTCCAGTATGTCTTAGAAAAGTCCGGGTAGAAGCCTTATTATTGTACTCCACCATTTTAAACCACCGCTGAACTATTTTATATAGGATATAAAATGTTAAAAAGGAATATGTTTAATGGATTGATTCAACTACTGCGTTAAACTAAAAATAAAACGTTTTATTTTATGACTGGCAATTCAAATAGAATTAGTGTTGCATATGTAGCAAAATCAATTTGTAAAATTTTTAGGTTATCAGAAGTGCTTTTTGCTATTTTTAGAGCTTGGACAGATTTGATTAATTACAGTAATTAGTGCCGTGAATACGCTGAAACTGAAGAGTGGAAAGTTGGGTTAGAAAAGTGTTTAATTATTATTGATAAACGTAGCTACGGTGTTTCACAAAACGTCAGTTCAATTTGCAGATAGAGCGCGGAGCGTTTGCAGTCTCAACTAAGGACTAATAATACCTATTTCAGTTTTCCAGATAAAACTGAATCTTATAAAATTGAATTTAAATACCTACTTCTAATATCTATCTAAATAACGTATAGAATATTTAAATGTTATATTTGATAGATAGATAGATAGATAGATAGATAGATTTATTCATTTCTAACAGGTTTACACCCAATTACAAGAAATACTTAAACCATATATAGATAAATTTTCATACACACACTCATAGAAAAACAAAGAAAAATAAACTAAATAGCAACAGATAATTTTGAAATTATATAATTTAAACTATCGTAATTAATATCACAGACATCCGCGACGCAGTTAAATATGCTGCACATTGAATGAACCGGAGATCTAACCAGAGTATTAGTCCTAGGGTTTCCGCAGTAAAATGTAGGCTTGTTTCTAGAATTGAGTCTTGGAACCAGAAAATTTATTTTGTGTAACATAGTCTCACAATCAATATTGTTATGCAACAACTTATACAAGAAGGTAACAGATAAAATTTTCCTTCTGTCGGCTAAAGAAGTACACTGAAATCGATCCATAGTAGCAAATGTTGATCAGTACCTCTATCTGGAAAAACTTGATCAGTTCGAAAAGCCAAATATTTAAAAAATTTTCTTTGAACGCTTTCAAGATTGATTGTATGACTTTGGGCTAAGGAATTCCAGATTACCGCCCCGTATTCTAATTTTGATCTCACTAAAGCAAAATAAAGGATTTCAAATCATTTCAAATTTTATTGAATAGGGCTTCGTTTTGCTGATATTGCTTTTCCATAGGATAGGATAGGAATAGTGCCATAAAACTAATGGGCTATGATGATAGTTTAAAGGTAAATATTGGCAACAAAGCAACTTCTCTCTAATACCTATTTTACTTTTATATCTCGTGAGTCTTTTGTTTGGTAGCAGATTTCTTAAGAGATCCACTAACAAAAATGCTACCCCCAACATATAATGAATGCTCTATTCACATTATATGCAAAAATATACAATGTATTTTACGGAAAACGTATATCTGATAAGAGCTCTTTTTTTTATAAATGAACACTAGCGAAAGGCTCGCAAAAATTGACAGTTTAAAATAATGACAAACGTGATACTAGAAGAAATAGTTATTTCTTTCTATAATCAATGAAATATAAAATTTCAAATAGGAAGCAGCACGATTAAGTAAATTGCATTTCCGTAAAATTGTGTCCCACGTAGGAAAGACCTCTGCAACAAACAATAAATAAGAAACGTTGTTAACATTCTCCAGACCCATTTGAATAAAAAACCGATCAACTCGTTTGTTTTGGTCGTAAATCAGATTTTTCGTTAAGATAAGCTGTTTACGTTTGCTCGAAATCTTGTCACATTTTCAATTATGCATTATGGGCCCATTGGATTTTTCCTGTCGTATGCACTGGATAAATGCAAGATTAAACACGTTCCCTAAGGATACTTAAGCCATAGGTTTAGCAACAGGGGATGTAATCATTGATTAGGCAATTTTGAAGGATAAAATATGGATCTTATTAAAATTTTATCAATGTTTCGTAAATAATTATAATGTACAGGTTAGAAATACAAATATTTCCTACAATTTTTCATATTCCTACAAGTTGTTCAAAATAAAAAGGCAAGAACTTACTGGTACAGACAGTTAAAGAAACTTTCTCTCTCTCAAATGTTAAATTTCAAATAATTTATAGGTAGGTATACCTATTTTTCTATTCACAGAATTTGAAACCTTTTATTTATAACGTAAGATGTGGTTTTTTCGACACTTCCTAGAAATAACTGCAAGTTTAACTTATTCTCAAACTAAATTGTGCATGTTATAAGGTGCTTTGTATTACAATGGAGTAGGTATATTTAAATACAGTACAAACATGCACGCATCACTTCCACGTTACGTGTTTCCACTTGTTAAACTCAACAAAAGCTTTACTATTTCAATCCAGTGGTTTTTAAAAGTAATACAAAATAAAAACAAAACAAAAATCATAATCTATATTGTCAGAGAGGCTCTAGATCAGGAAGCTGGATGACCATCTGGCCTAGCTTTTTAGCAGATGTGACTGAAAAATGCCACGCTTACTCTGATAATCACGCTAAGTGCACAGAGGCTCCGCTTAACTCCGAATTCTCCTCATATCTCAACCAAATGTAATAACCATTATTGCTTCACTTGTTATGCTCTGTATTCGTTTAATTTAATTTATTTGTCATCACCCAAGTAGATATGCTTGTTGCGAGGATAATCCCGAAATTGCTTTTATTCAATGCTGTAATGGAAGTGATGTGCATTTCTATATAACTGTGAATTATATCTACTGCATGTTCAATATCTATAAATATAGACAAAGCAAAGAACTGCGTTCAAACTTATAGATAAGAAAGTGAAAACGGTACTTAGAAAAAGTTATATGTAATATGTTCATGGAAGGGTTTGTTGTAAAACTCATGTGTTGGTAGCACCTGCTGTTGTTAATTATTAAATTTCACTACTCGTTTTGCTAAGAAATTTACTGTCTACTGTCTAATGTACGATTTACGAAAGATGTAAAACTCAATTTTACGATATTCTCAAATCCTGCTATAAAGAAGAATATTACGTGACTACCTTTAGAAAGATACAAAAATGAGAGCCTTAAAATGAATGCAATCAAATTTAATTGATATTTTATGTATTAACTTAAATCTCTAGTAGTTTTAGTTGTATTGCAGTTTTGAAATAATTATACGTGTAGCAAATATTATGTTTTTTGCAGGAAAAGATGTGGCGAAATGTATAAAATAAGAAGTTTAAGAAGAATTAACAAAATTTTATATTCCTTTACGCCTTTCACTGACAATGTGGTGAATAGATTATTATTAATTTGTTGTTATAATAATTCTATTATTGATTAAATGACTACTTTGTCCAAACCAGAAGTAATCAAAATAAAAAAAATAAGTCTGCCCAAAAAAACACTGTATAATAGAATGTATAACGATATTTGTTTTAATGTTGTTATCATTGCCCGACAACATGGAGGGAGCAGTTGAATTTCATTAAGCTAAGAGATGTCAGAGACATTTCGAAGCCATTTCAATAATTTACAGGGAGTGGCCTATTTCCAAGGTAAACATTGCAAACATGAGTCTACATATTAGAATGAGTTAAAAAGCTATCCTATTACACTTAACTTTTATATTATACGAACACTAAAAGTCCGACTATCTGCCATAATTATTTAGACAGTCAGGGACGATGAAATTTGGATGATTTCATTTCATAGATTTGAAGATATAAACTCCAAATCTTCAGTACAAATGATATGGAAAATTTGGACCTGTTATATACTATTATATAAGATTAGCACCAGAAATCCCAACATTACTTGCAACTATAGACATTTAGATGAAATGTATACCATCATAAGGCGACCATCGTGGCAGTTCGATATGCTCGATACGCGATCGACTTTTTGAAAAATTAATAAGTAGATATGCTGTAGGGGTTCAGGGCCAAAAATACATGTAAAAGCCCATAACAGTAAAACGTGATCAAATTTGTTCCCTGGCGCATGTGCACTTGCCCTTTCTGTTCCATACCTGTTTCCAAATACCTGTTTTTGTTTTCACACCTGTTTGCAACACCTGTTTTTTGTTTGCAATACCTGTTTTATGTTTAACAGCTGTTTCATACCTGTTTTCAGTTTCATACCTGCTTGTAAATACATGTTTTCTGTTTCACACCTGTTTGAAAATATCTGTCTTGGGGTAACAGCTCATGCGCGATAGAACAAATTTGACCACGTTTTGCTTTTATGGGCTCTTACATGAAATTTTTGGCCCAGAACCCCTCTACTTTAATACATTGCCAAATCTCTGAAGCCTAAATAAGACATGTTCATTTACTGGTAGTAATTTAAATCGGACCATCTAAAACTTCATGACGATGGTAGCCAACTAGAAACAAACATATTAGGAAAGCTATATTTGAAAAATGAAAATGCTCAGCATGTGTACGGACAGCTGTGAGTGATTGTTAAATAAAATTATATCTTTTACGGAACCTAATGGATTGGTAATTTTTTATTTAAATACGATATAATGTAAACTATAATCATTTCTAGTCCTGATAACATGCTTCTGATAACTATTACGAAAAGATGATATATCAATCACTAACTTACTAAGAGTTTTTTCCTAACAAAATGAATAATTCACAAATTACATTGGTTCTATATAGATACCAAAATAGCTATTACCCACGTATCTTGCATAAGTTTATTAACTAAACAGTACCTTTGTTTTTGCAACGTGGCCTTGCGAGATTATATTATGGAGTAGTTTGAATTTCATTATGCTAAAAGATTTCAGGAATATGGCTGTCCCATTTCAATAATTTAGAAGAAGCTGCTTCTCCTCTAAGGTAAAAACTGAGCGACAGTGGGTCTCCATGTATTAGAATAAAGACTTGAAAACCCATTTTGTTATACTCATAAAACTTTGGCCGTAATAAGAAACACTTGTGCCCGGCCAGCTGCCACATATTCTAGACAAAGACACTTGGGCCGTCCTGTGAGGAGCAGCCGGCCGGCTGTAAATAAAGTTCCGCGTTTCAATTTATTGAACAAATTTCGAAGAAGATGGGGCAATTATGCTAATGCATTTGTAATTTAGCTGAAATTCCTGAACTGATTCGCTCGGGGTTCTGCAAATATCCTTGGAACGGATGCCTTTTCAAATTATCTATAATGTACTCACTTTATGTACTTATGAAGGCACGAAAGCAATACTGTGCTCTAACCGAACATTTAAGGACTGCCAATTTCAATCTCTTCTGCAAACACAGTTTGATGGTGTATAGCATTGTTTTCTATATTTCGACTCAGATCTAATATAGGGTTCATTGTCTTACTGAGTAATGAAAAATTTCATACGAAAGCAATTTCATTTTATTAGAAATATCATACCATAAAAATTAACTAGATAGTACCTATCATATAATTTAAGAAATATTAACTTTAATTTTTATAAATGGGGTGCTATATTATGCATTTTTAGAATTTTGAATAGAACATTCTGCAATAATAATGGTTTATAATCAGAATATTCATGATGTCTTTGTAAATCAGAAAAGTATCCTGTTTTTGGGTAACGAGAAGTTCTTAAGTTATTGGAACTATTCTTTTCCCACCGTCACGCGAACACAATAGGTCTGATGTAGTACTCAACTATCAACTTAAGACATTTGTTGTGGAAATATCGGTATGTACCGCCTGAGATTAATATTGTCTTGGAGGAGGCTCAAAAGGGAACAACATGTCAAGATTTGGTCATCGATCTCCGCGGGTTTTACCCAAACCATACTGTTAAGGCAAAAGTACTAATTATAAAAGACGATAGGGCAGAAATTTAACAAATTTGAGCAAGCACAATCCAAAATTAGTTCGTTCGTTCCAAAATTTCTTTTGTATTAATAAAAACCACCGGTTCTAGAGGATCACTAACGTGCGGTTGACGGTTACAACTAATCTAATTTGGCGGCATGTTTAAACAGATAATCGAAGTGTTTTAAATGTTTCCTCTGTAAAATGCAAATGAGTCACATTTATTAGCAGAAAAGGAAATTATGGGCATCGGTTTGGCCAGATTGCAATGTAATTTGAAGTGGGACCAATATTATGTATTTGTAGCCGATATAGGTACGAGATATATAGTTGTTTGGTTAAAATATCGATTTTATAACACGATTATATGGTATACACAACAAAGCATTAAAATGCTTTACATATTCTCTATGTAGCAAACAATACTGTGCTGCTCCTAATAGATAAAGCCAACAATGTATCATAAAAATGCCGGTACTGGCAATGTTGGTGGGTATGGGGTATTTTGTCAATGTTTCACTCCGTTCTGGACAGCCGGATTTGGGGATTATCTAATTTAGGTGGTGTTTTAATGTTTAATGTTTCATTACAAAAGATGTTTTTAAAATTATTATTAATTAGGATTAGTGAGATAACAAAATTACTATGTATGTATCATACTTAATAATTATTGTGCAACCAGTCTGCAAAAGTAATTCTTTTACACGAATAGGAAGTTGGAACCAAGGTCTAATGTGCCATATATCATGCAAGCAATATAAAGTGATAAACACTCGTAATAATACAATAACAATACTGTAACATTCAAAATGTTTATTACAGCGCAAAGTTTCAATTTCGTTTGAGTTAATTTTGAAACTACCGTGCTATTCGTAACTTTTAGAATTGAATACTGTTGCAAACAGACTATCAAAAACTGAGAAAATGAATAATTTTTATTTAAAATTAAAAGTAGAAATACCTAATTGTATTCATCGTATATCTCCGTGCCCAATGTTTATTACAGAGCAAAGTTTCAATTTCGTTTGAGTTAATTTTGAAACTACCGTGCTATTCGTAACTTTTAGAATTGAATACTGTTGCAAACAGACTATCAAAAACTGAGAAAATGAATAATTTTTATTTAAAATTAAAAATAGAAATACCTAATTGTATTCATCGTATATCTCCATTGAACGATATCTCTGAAACTGTCATTATCACATATTTATTCGATCAGACTTTTGACGTCGGTCGTTTTTCGGTTTTGTTTCCGTTAATTCAATAGGTATTTGAATGTGTTAAATTGATAAAAGGGATACGTTTCAGACACACATGGAAATAATGAAAAAGTAATAAAAAAGGGTAATTTCGAATGAGGAAGACACAGTCCAGCAAATTCTCACACAATAAAAAATCCTGCAGTGGCCGCAACATCGACCGGTATCAGCGCCGGAACCTTCCCGATGAAGTATGAACACTAAGCCATAGATTTGTTTATTTCCAGTTTTAAATACTAATTATATTTGCCTTCTCTATCGGCCTCCATATTTCATCGCTTCCGGTTTCCCCAATGTTGGATGGTAGCAAATGATAATTTCACAAACGACCGGGTGGTGCAGCAGATAGCCGATATTTATTATTATTACAGAGAGCCATATTGCTCTACTTCGATATCCGGTGGAATTCCCAAATGGAATGGAACGGGGGCTGCTGGCCAACAGTGCCCAGTTTTTCTGCAACATTTATCCGTGTATTGTTGTCTGCGACAGATAAATTAAATATTTATAAGAACATATGGCGCTTAGAAATTTCTAATAAATTACGAAGTGGAGATAACCGTTTATTTCAGAATACTCGGAATTTGATTTAAACAGAAAATGACTGTATTGGTATGTCGACAGCCCTGAGTTTATAAAATGGGAATTCATTTTGTAAAAATATAATTAAAGGACGAAGTGGAACATAGTATAAAATTTAAGTTTTACAGCGTGATGATTGAAATGCATATATTTCTGTTGTGTATTAAATACACCATAATAATAGTAGTAATAATATAATAATAATAATAAGTTTGTTTGCCAAGAAATATACATATACATAGAATACCGATGCATAACTATGACGCTACATAACCGCTACCTTTGGGGAATAAACTTAGTTACACTCACTATAGGCATAGCCTGTGTGCGAGAAAAACATATTTACATTACAAAACAAAAATTTCACAAAGAAAACGTAAAACAACGTATCAATAAGAGTATGAGCTAAAAATTCATATACACAATGGAGGGTTAATATAATGGAAGGTTAATATAATATAAAGAGTCAGGTAAGGAAGAGAAGATGTAGTAGCATTAAAGTATTTTTAATTTTTAATTTGGACTCTAACACAGACACGTCAATCTGATCAGTCCATTACTTTATGTTCTATATACTGCATTATGAATCTGATTTCTAGGAGTGGAAAAAATCAAGTGTTTAAGTTGTTTTTTAAAAGTAAATCCGTATTTCAAGGATTGCAACTCCTGAGGTAATAAAGTATATAACTCTGGTCCAAGGTAAGTATGACATTTCTGCCCTACGCATTTATGTGTTCTTTGTGTTATAAATATTTTATCTTTATTCCTTGTTTGGTGTGTATGTTTTCTTGTTTTTAACTGGTCTTTATTTTTATGTTGATAGGTACACAGAGAGTAGAAGAACAGTTGCTGTGAATCCATAGGTATCATTAGGTAGGAATCCATGCTGTTGAATCCTTCAACAAAAAGATCATCAGACGAATAATAAGTAGATTCCTTTCTGAGCATTATTTTGATCATTCTTTTATGAACTACTTCTAGATTCCGTATAACGTTTTTACTGGCATTTCTCCAAGCCAAAATTCCGTAGGTTAAGTGCGATTGAACTAATGAAGTATATACTATTTTTATCATGTCCATGTCAAGTATGTACCATGTAACTGTAATTACAAGATATGGTTTTCACTGTCTTTTGCATGTATCTTATTTAATAGTAATCACCGTTTTTTCGCGATATGTTTTCTGAGAAGTATCGCAGTCATCACAAAACCATAATATATTACATAGTGACTCGATATTAATAGGAAATTCTCTAGCATTTAGTAAATAATGCAAGAAAATTTACTTGTATATTGTGGTTGATCAAATATTTTTAGAGCGAATAAAGCAGAGGAATTTCTAATAAAAATGCGACTGGAAAGTTTATTCAGTATTTCAAAATACTTCACAAGCGGACGAAATGTTATAAAATAAATTTTTCAAATTAATTTAGTTAACCTAAAGCTTCATTCTTTTTAAATATTAGCAAGTTACAAATTATGCAAGTAGTTTTATGTTGTAGTAGCTTAGAATTCAGTGAGTCTTTTAAAAAAAAATGCCGTTGTATGTTCTAGATATTAAAAAATAACTTACAACCGAATTTTACATTTAAAATCTGAAATCGAATAAAGCGACTTCAGTTCTGTATCTATTATTAGCGCCATTATAGCAGTGACCTCTATTGTCTTTGAGGAAGACAGTCTTACTTATTTATTTGAAGGAGCTAAGAGTATTACAACGCCAGTCGGGGCACGTTGCCCGTGGAGCAGTTGTTTTCGGCATCTTCTTCAAATAAATAAGTAGGATTGTCTTCCTCAAAGACAATAGAGGTCGCTGTAATGGCATCTGCAGAAAAGCAGGTCGTTATTTGTCTGTCAATTTGACAACAATAGTCAGACGGGAAGTAGCAAAGACCAAAAGAGGGCACTACGGTATGTTTCTACTCACATTCACGGTGCCCATTAGGCAATCAACTCGCAACATCGGTCATCGATTTCAGTACCTATGGAACTCTGACGAGCGCATAATAAGCGCGAAACCAGTCAGTGTCTGGCCTCGATGAAAGATGTATGTCCTACATGTATATAGCATGTAGAATATGTAGAAAATTATGTAAAAAATATGTTTAAATTATATACAACATGATACTCTTTGCAATAAAAAAATGTTTAGCTGAAAATCCCTAATGCAATTTTCCAATAATTGCTTATAGTGCGCCCCGTAGTACAAAATAAACTAATATTAGTCTATTGAGGGCGCTTGAACAGAACGAGAACCCCACAAACGCACGGCCTAATTTCGTTATTGAATTAATTGTATATCGAAGACTCTCTGAAGCAGTCATTGTTATGCTGATAACAAAACGTCTTTTCCCCAGGGTAAGCCATTTTCGATTATTCCAGACAAATTGCTCATTTATTTCCTTTTGCCGGGGCAAATGGGATTTCCAATGTGGAGCCAGTATAATATTAAACGCCCCAGGTCCTATTTCTGATATACATATTATAGTGAAAATACACATCTCCACTTATTTTTCTTTTGTATGCCTAATTCTCAGACATTTACTTGTATGCGGCTAAATACTTTATTAGCGTCACCTTTATTCCCTTAGAAACGCAATAAATTACGTAACATGCATTACAAAACCTTTTGAGAAATATATTTTAGGAATTCTGGGAATACAATATCCGAATATGATCAATATCTATTCGCATAAGTTTTGATATATCAGTCAGCTAAAGAAAACTATCCACTTTAAGGGAATAATTTAGTCATGATTTGTACAAGCAATAATGTTTGCTTAGAACAATATTTAGTGTATAAATAACATACTTTTCTTAAACAAACATAAAGTAACGCAAAGTAGTGATCTACTTAAAACAATTTTAGACAGTATGAGTACCTACAGTAAGTATACATGAAAGTTTACAAATACGTTTGTAGGTTTACATACTCGAAAACTAATAAATTTACAAGAAAAATATGTTTCACTTTATTCTGATATATTCCGATAGCATAAACACGAAAGTATAGGGTGGGAAGGTCAAGTTCAACACTTATTCACTTTTAATAAACACAATTTCAAACGATAAAGTTAGTTACACTATCTGAATCTGAAACTTCGCCTTCGCATCAAAATTAACGCACCACTTAGAAAAACCGAAAAAATCTAACTGAATTTACTGGCGCACCGTCAACCCGATTTCCATAAATTTTTTTTAAATTCTAGCTTACTTCTTCAGCAAGGGCACTATGGTAGTATCTCTTATTCGAATTTCAGTTTTGAGCATACACAGAGTGTTACAATGAAGTAAAACTTTTTTCATGAACTTTGCAACACCCTGTGGAATGCTGTGATTAAAATGGTCGGCGTGTACTGATGATAGACTGTAGCCCCATTTTTTTCGAACCTTTTCGTTCTTTTTTGAACTCGTTATCTCTATTATTAAAGGAGATACACAAATAAAATGAGTAGTAGTAGTAGTAGTCTGCAAGTACAACTTAGCAGTTTGACTTTGTCGGTTTTTCTTAGTGGTGCGTTAATTTTGATGCGAAGTAGTTTAATAGAGAAATTTGAGTATCTCCCGATACTTCTGCTATTGTTGAAAATGGAAACAGAAAAAAAAACCGTACACCAAAGGAATCATTAAGGGATTCGTTTTTTGAAACTTAATTTTCTTTTATAGAATAAAATTTTGTTACTGATAAAAGCAGACCAATATTATTTAACAAAAATCTGATTATATGCTTTTGGTGATGGAAACACTATGCTGAAAAATCTTTCAGTAACGCAACTATACAGGGTTATTCAGAACTTATCTCTAAAACTTTGAGGATATGTGCATCCTTAAATAAGAAATCGATATCACCAAAAAAATTTATAATAAAAGTCTTAGGATTTCCCGTAAACAATGTTTAAAGTTATACCATTATAAAGGACTACGTAGATGGGCTACTGTACTTCAACATCTGATATACCTACCACATTCCTAAGAATGTGGTAAAAAAAAGTAAACACGTTTTTGTACCTCGAACGACGACCGAACGAATAGAGTTGGAGCGGGGATAATATCTCTATTGTCTATTCAGTCATCAGTCTATCTGTGTCTTCTCTCAATGTCGGTGTTTTATTTATCGTAGGAGTGTTAAACTGTAAAATTTTCAAAATGGCTCATGTGTACAGTAATGCTGAGTTAATGGACTGTTACCAGTGGATTATCAATTACGAGTTAGGTTTTGTGAGTGGTTGTCGCAGCAAAATGCTGAAATCCCCAATTTACTTAATAATTTGCGTTTACAAGACCAGCAACCAGGAGGAACATTCGGTTTAGTGCGGCAAAATTGGATAAGGCGTGCCAAAATTGTGTACAAGTCGAGGAATATTATTTCGAACAGCTTTTGTAACAAGGTATGTGCAAATTTTTTATAAATTTCATGTTTCTAATATCTAGTAATCAAGTAGCGCAATTATTCAAAATTAGTATAACAAAATTTTATTCATTTTAAAGACACGTCACTTTGGTCACATCTATCTATCTTTAAGTTTATTTTAAAGTAAAAACGCTGCAAGTCCTTTTGCGCCGAGTGTCTGTATACTCTTAGAACTTCCGAAGTTTTTTTCGTGCTAGCCAGTTTGCATTGTCAGTCCCAAGGTCACTCCATTACAGTGGACCAGTATCCAGCGGCGTGCAATGAAAAATTTTTAAATAGTTTTCAGAAGCCGCCAAAAAAATTTTTTTTTGCACTACCACATTTCTACATGTATGTTGAACATCCCCAAATTTTATTATGGATAAGTTCTGGATAACACTGTATACATGATTCATTGTAGTCTCTTTTATTTCTCATTATCTACCTATTTCCTAGACTACCTACCTATATTATCTACCTACTTACGTTCTGAAAAATCGTTAATGAACAGTTAAGTGACTTACACTGGAATATTATCTTTTAGGTTAAATAAAACTAAGTTTCAAAAAGACACTAAGTTTCAAAGTTCCTCAGACATCTACCGAACCCTATTCCAACACTTAAAACGTCCAAATATCACATAATCTTTTAAAATGTCACAAATATAAATAATTCAGCATCCATCAGTCATTCGCGTATGTCTCCGAATAAAAGCGGCGACACAAATCTCCCGAGCATTGGAAAGGACCACGAAACCGTGGAAAATGATCTGCTTCCATTGTTTGTTCGGTAATCCATCATATGGCGAACTTAAATGCATTCCGAAGCCGTCTGAAATGATACAGAGAAGGAAATCTGAAATCGCCTCGGGCGATGCGGACAAGTGATGGACAAATTGTGTTTGGTTCTGCCCACCATGAAGGCAAAGCGATGTCCTCGAGAGGGTCTGGTCCCTGTGAGAGTGGGACTCATTATGGAAGGGATATCGTGCCTTGGGGGCCCACGCTTTAGACGTGATGGGGTATAAAAGTTGAGATCACGTAGTAAAGGAGAATTGAAAGGGAAAAAGCATATTTGCTGCCTTTGATATTTAAATAATTTCCGTATAATAACAGAGGATAGTATCAAAAAATAGTAACTGTTGCGGAGTCTATCCAGTACTGTCACAAGGTCGTAAAGAACCATTTATCTTGAGGTGAATTTTCCAGCAAAACTTGTTCAATCCTTGTAGTAGTTGCAGAATCTTCACTCATGTTCTACATTTAAGTTTTTAGTATGAACAATTTTTAAGGAAATAATATACAGTATAACATAATATACAGAAATAATATAGTATATGAGGAAAAACTAAAAGGTTGTCCTTAATACACATTTGTTACGTGTCTTTCATTCCCTTATAAATACAAATCTGGTATAGAATGTTTTACCAAAATCGCCAGGGAACTGTTTAGGTAGGAATTTAGGAGACTATTATACAGGGTGCCCATTATCTATCTCCTTACATGGCTAACTTTGTTAATAGTGGAGATAGAGAATTGGTTAAATTAGCAAAATTGGGCAGAATTACAAGAGGAATTCAGTGCCTACATCAAATTTAATTTTGATTTTCAACTTTTTTTAAACTCGAATATCTCGGAAACTATAAAAGATACAAATAAAATAAAAATACTGTGTGATACTGTTTTTTACGTGGCATTAAGCGGTGATATTGAAAATTTCACGGGCATCTTAGTTTTTCAGAAAAAAAATAAAGGTTTTTTTTTTAAATGGCAACCATAGTTGGCTATGGTATCAGTAAAAAGCTTATTTTTTTCTGATTTCACAAATATAATATTTAATAAATCGTATTTTTCTTCGTTTCTGTACATTTCACAATAACTATTTTAAGATAAACGTTTCATTTTGACGTTTATAATGTAACTTTAGTGTGATCTGACATTTATATTTTATTGTTGTTTACTGATACCTATACGTTTGTTTTTCATAGCTTACTATGTCAATAAATTATTTGTTCATTACAGTAAACAAAAGAAAAGAGAAAGGTATATTAAATATTATATTTTTGAAATCAGACAAAAATAAGCTTTTTATTGATAGCATAGCCAACTATCGTTGCCATTTAAAAAAACACAACTGTATTTTTTTTCTCAAAAACTAAGATGCCCGTGAAATTTTCAATATCACCGCTGAATTCCACGTAAAAAACACTATTACACAGTATTTTTATTTTATTTGTATCTTTTATAGTTTTCGAGATATTCGATTTTCGATATGGCGATTTTCAGTTTTTTCAAAATATCTCGAAAAGTTGATAGTTAAAATTAAACCTGAAGGAGGCACTGAATTCCTTTTGTAATTCTGCCCAATTTTGCTAATTTAAACAATTCTCTATCTCCACTATCAACAAAGTTAGCCATATGTAAGGGGATAGATAATGGGCACCTTGTATATATTTTGCAGTTTTGGATTTTCGTTTTAGGTACATCAAAGTATAAATTGGGAATTATAGCTACTACATACTGAACAAGGACAATATGTCAAAAGATTTTCCAGTTGTGGCAAATTCTGATTATGAAGAGTACTTTCTCTCCCAATGTTCTCTGATTTAATTTGGATGAGACAAAGCAATTAAGAAAACTACAATTTAAAACAGATAATTGTGTTCTAACTGAATATATGAATAGCGTCGTCGCATTTTCTGGTTCTGGCATTTAAAGAAGTTTATTATATTCCAATTAGTATAATGTAATAATAAATTACTGCGTTGAAGTTTTTAAATTTAAATCTTCCTACGTGAATGCTGTTTATTAAATTGTCTGTTATTCATTCAAAATCTCATCTTTATATTTTAATTAATGTAATGCAGTAACAAATGACTGAGAGCTGTGGCGACAGTTTTTCTCATTTGGCTGACAAGATAATTAAAGAATCCGAGACAATTATAGTTTCCCAACGTTAATCAGTTAAAAGTTGGTAAAGCCTGAGATGCCAGGGACAGATATTAGAATATAATGCAATTTAGATTCCGGAGTTCCACCCTAAGAGGATCATTTTAATATCCAAAACGTCTTGGTTGAGAATCTAGGATTTCCGAGGGATCTTCTTTCGCGGTTATTACCCCAGTGATTTGCAAACTGCGAAAGAAAGGATTTTCAGAGATTAACACATTTCTCATTACCAAAAATACCGAGGGTTCGTTTTCGTTCATGCTACAAGAGTTTCTAAAACTCCTAAGTATCACTACGCATGATGAGAAATAAATAATAGTCATAAATAGTTTTGTTAAACGTTAATTCGTTGCTTATAACAAAACTGATAATTTGAAGGAGATGCCGAAAACAACTACTCCACGGGAAATGTGCCCCGACTGGTATTGTATTACTCCGTCATCTCCATAAAAAGATAAAACGCCTGCAGAAAAGCAGGTCGTTATCTGTCTGTCAATTTGACAATAACTGTCAGACAGATAGTAGCAAAGACCCAAAGAGGGCACTACGGTATGTTTCTCACTATTACTATTATATAGAATATTGTATTAAATAAAGTATTGGCGATATCCTAAGTATGTCAAATAGATATCGTGTATTGCATTGTAAAGAAGAAATAAATATATATATATATATATATATTCACTTACACGATATGTTGGTATATCAATTGATATACAGGGTGAGTCAACGAACAGTTTCATCCTTCATTATTTGTCAATGAATTGGTTTCCATAGAAAATTCTCGGACAAGTCGATTTTTCGTCAAGGGGGACACATTTTTATATTATTGACATTTATACAGCGTACCTCAAAAAAGAGAGGTTTACCTCTCAATTATATATTTACATAATGTGTCTCCCTTCAAATAAAAATCTACCTGCCCGAGCATTTTCCATAGAACCAGTTCTTCGACAGATAATCGAGGATGAAACTTTTCGTTGATTCATCCTGTATAGTACAGTTTTACTATACAGGATACTAGTATTAGTGTATTTACTGTGGAGAAAATATACATATATAATTTTCTTCTGTATTTAATCATAGTCATATTACACAAAGTGCAACATAAAAAATACCCAAACAGATACGGGTTAAACCCAGTCGGGTATAATGTTTTATTGATGCAGTTGAAACTCAGTTTTCAGCTAACAGATTTTATGAGAACACTCTTATTTGGAGTGCACTATTAGTGGATTTAATCAGTAAAAACGTATTCATTATGAACAACAGGCAAATCCAGTTAGAGCTTAATTAAAAAAGCGTACAGCGGGTGAGTAATGTTTTCCTGCTTTCAGCAGAGTCATCACTATCAGTTAGCAGGAGACGTGTGGCGTTGTACAAAGTGAGGAAAAGAACTTATGTAAATACAATGGTAACATGGGAGCATGCAGGAGGATATTTTACTATGATTACTCTCCTAGATAGTGTTGGATACAAGATTGTTATTATATAATAATACAATGCAATTTATGTATACAGAGTGGTTACTTTCAAGGTGTACAAAATTGGAATATCGTAAACCAGAAAAGAAACAGGGGTTGCTTAGATATAAAATTGAAACGTAGATTCGGCGTATCAATTAATGTAAGCATACCAACAGACCAGGGCTCAGGGGCGGGAGTCCGGGGCGTGCGCCCAAGGACTAGACTATTCTTCTCGTTGGGAAAGTATGCCATGGTCTTTCAGGCGGAAGTGTTTTGAATATCTCAAAAGGAGATATTCTAATCAGCATATACAGATATGCACTGACAGTCAGGCGGCTTTACATGCCTTGATCTCTTACAGGATCACCTCCAGGGCGGTCCTAAAGTGTATTAATGGTCTGGCCCAATTGGGACAGAACAACCAGGTAAAATTTACCTGGGTACCGGGTCATCACAACATAACAGGAAATGAGGAGGCCGATGCACTGGCTAAAAGACGCTCAAGTATACAGTTTACCGGGTCCGAACCAGTTCTCGGGCTTCCCCCTAGTTATCTAACAAGGTCTATTGAAAACTGGATCATGAAAAGATCAGAGGAAGAATTGTCGAACGGGACTGGGCTGCGACAAGCCAGGCTCTTAATTAAAGGGGAGCCTTGGTCGAATGCAACTCGATCAATACTTGCGCTAAGTCGTAACAGCATAAGGATTGTCACGGGACTGCTGACAGGTCATGGACATCTCAACAAACACCTTAACACTATCGGCCTTAGTGAAACTAGAAGGTGCAGGTTTTGCGGATACGATGACGAGGACTCCATTCACATCCTCTGTCGCTGTGCCTGCCTCATGGTCAAAAGACACAAACATCTGAGTGCAGCATTTCTTCTGCCCCAGGACATTAGAGAGCTTCACCTGGAACGGATGTTGGCCTATGCGCATAGCACGGGTCTCTTCCAATAGCTTTCGACTAGCGACAGGTACAATGGGTCGAAAGACCTGAGTGCTGCGCGTAACCGCGCCGCCTTCCAACACAACAACAACAGGCATACCAATTTTCACTATATTTGTATCAGTAATAAAATAAATATGGAAATATAATATCAATATTTCAATTGCGGTTTTTGAATTATAAGCTTTTGAAAAGGGTGACAATACAGGTAAATCATTCATTCATAAATAACATGTAATAAATGACAATATGCTACTTTGAATAAGATTTGTAATTAATCATTCAATTAAAACAATCAACACTGCCTATCTTCTACACAGTAACGTTGAACAAAGGGTAGAAAAGCATTTATCCCAAGCTGAATGACGTCAAAAGACTAACCGTTAAGAGTGTAGTGAATATTCATCAAGGTGGGAAAATTAACTCGGATGTAATCTACGCACAACTCTACACATTCAAATTAGCATTGTAGGTGAAGTGAGCAGCGGGAGCGAGCGAGCGTTCACTTCAAAGGATCAGCACGCAGCTTAAGATGTATAAATAATGGGTAGCTTTGTGATACCATCATTAAAACACCACGTTGCTGAGATACAGAAACATTTCACTTTTTGCATTACATATTCCTCGGGCAGGACGCGCCCTGAATTATTTATATTGTGTATCATATTCATGGAGTAGTGCAGGATAAATTGGAGACAAGGGTCGCAAGGCATCAGGGATTCTTCGGGAGTTCTACTTAGGATATTAATAGCTTTTTAATGAGGAAAAGTTTTAACGGGGAGTACAGTTTATTCAAGAGAAATTTGATGTTTAAAAATTACCTTGGAATCATTTAAAAACTTTTCTTACGGGAGAAGTGAATGGAGGGGTGGGGTGAATATGGGAGACGTGAAGTATTCAGTATCTTTGGTAGGTAGTAACTCTTGTATGTTGACAAAATATTTGTTGAATATTATACCAGGGTACACGTAAGATACCATTCCATCAAAATACAAGGTATTTTATAAAAAAAACAGTTAATTTCTACAGGTAATTCTTAGAGTTAGTTGTAAGATGGTACACGAAGAACTATCCTGCATATAACACTTTGTCTAAATCAAAATTGGTCTTAACTTTCTTAGTTTTCCACATAATATCAAAACACTATAGTGCACTCCTTAATAATTTCTAAACTCCCTACATTCAATATCAAACTAGATAGTTTCGGCGAGGGATAAAAAACTTATTCCTTTCACTTACAAAAGCCGAATTATTGAAAAAATTTTAATAATAATAATAATTATTATTGTTAGTGTTTTGGTGTTATGTGGAAGACTTACGTCAGTGTTAATTTGTGTAACCTTTAATATTTACCAAGCAGTTGGAAACAACCTGGAGACTAGTATTAGGGATTCTTCAAGTGTTCTACTTAAAGAATTAATAGGTTTTTAATGAGATAAACTTTCCAAAGTGAAACATACGGTCCTGCAACTTTGGACGGTAATAATTAACTAATAAGAGTTTGCTAAAGATAAGGAACGCTTTCCAAAATTATTATTGTTGGGAAAGAAGAAGCGTTCGAATTCTTTACCACAAAAATGTTTTCATGGGAAATAAAGTTTTAATTTTATTGCTATTGCAGAAGTATTATCTGTAACCAGTTGCTGAATTATTAGCTATATTCAACTGTAGCATTCTTGAGATTAAAGTTTCCTACTTCTGTGCTTTCTACTGATAACTATTATTTATAATTCCATCTACCTATATGGAATATTATTACTTTTTGACCTCGTACTTTTTGAAAAATTTAGAAAAGTAAGGAGTATCTTGATAACTGAAAGTTGTTATAGATAAGGAGAATTGTTGTAAGTAGACAGACAATTGATTACAATATTTACAGTATTATTAGTAAAACATAATTATTTTAGCTAATTATAAGACAGACTGATTTAGTGTTATCCATAATACACAAAAATATATAATAGTGGGTCATAACATATTTCATTATTTCATATTATTTATGTGAAACTCAGGCAGATCATAGAAGAGGAGTGCTTAAAGATGAAGTGGCAAACAAATGGAGGGAAAAGCTAATAAACTGAAGGAGAAATACCGTTAAAAATAAACTCTCTCTTTCAGTACCCTATTCGTACATATAGCGTTTAATTGCGAAACAAATTAAATAAAGCAGTATTTATTCAGTAACTGATGATTAAAATTTAGCGTTAGTACAAAGTACATTTACAAACGAAGACACATTTTATTACACACAAACAGCATTTAGACGACAACCCTACATTGTTGGAAACGACCAGACGTTGGAAAACATGACGTTCTGATTCCTTTTTGAAGCTAAATCAGAAATAAAGATTGGAGGTGTTCAGAAGTCATCAACTGTAAACATTCATATACCAAAGGAAACGCATTCCATCGTATACCAGTACCTACTTGAATAAGACTATTTATTCTATTTGAATTAGAATTAATAATATGTACAATAATTGGAACAACAAGAGATATACCCATCCTAGTCAGTAGCACAACTGATACAAACAATGGAAGTAACGTACTGATGCTACCCTCCATTGGACTTGTATGCACATTTTGCCTGTAAGAAGTGTTTTCAGAATAACACACCAAATCCGATTTTATTGCAGCTTAAAATAATAGACAATCCACTCATAGTAAGGCATCCATCCATGAAGTATTTACAAATAAACTGCTGCTAGGTAATTCCTGAATTATATGATCAGACTCACAAGGGCTTCGGTCTGCAATGTAAACAGAAGACAATGATTATCTATTAAATTTGACTGATAAGAGCAGTAGGCTGTTTATACTAACAATTCGAACGTGATTATGCTGCCATGCCTAATACAGTTGCCGTTTCCCATTTAGGATTGTTAAAGCTGGCTGATTTATACAGTGGATTATTAATGTATCAACCTGTTACGTTGAACCGAAACACCTATTCTGGGTATGTGTATGTACACATTGTTCATGTATGTATAGCGAAAATATTCGCGGCTATACGTCATGAGTTTGCTGACACTCCAATCCATTCCGAATCTATTTTCAAAGCGTTTAGCTTAATTGCCAAGTAAGTAATGAAATTGCTGGGAAACGGCGCTTTGTTGACTGTTTCAGCATAGGCAACTCTGTTTTTAATCGACTTTAATCCGACAAATGATTTATTTCGTTACGAAACAGTCACCGGAATAGCAGAAGAGAGGGTTTTATTAAGTGATCGAGTTATTCACAGAGATTTAAAATTATAATGGAGTGTGCAGTAGTGGAAACAAGAAGGCGTAGAAAAAGTGTAATTTTTGGTACTACTGGGCTTAGGGTAGGCCATTTTTCTGGATTCAGATATGCTTTTACTTTAAAAAGAGAATTAACTCGGCTAGTAATGTTCATGGACTATTCGTCAGCAGTTGTTTTAAAATAAAAAGAAGGAAATATAGTCTCCTTCCAGATTTGCAGCTCAGCTAGCAGTAACTAGCCGTGTGGCTTAAAAATTCTCTCCTATATTAATTTAGAAAACTCCTACCCGACAAAGACTTGGATTGTGTGTCGATCGTTCGTAAATCTGAACGATTTTGGATGCGTGGGACATTTCAACTGTACATGTCCATGGATATTCACAGAATGAGTTGAAGCTTTTGCCTACGCTACTGTGAACTCCCCAATAACTGAGGTGGAGGTTGGTGAGGTTGCCGATATATGCTGCTTACCATAAAGTTTGTACTATATTAAAAAATATTATTTATTAATTTAGGAAAGTTCTCGAAAGGCAACCTTCGCTGTCTGCTGAAGACAAGCGATGAGGATTTCGAAATTCGTAGGCTATAGTAGTAAGCAGTAGCTAATAATAGTAGCTAATAGTAGTAGCTATAATAGTAATAGTTCGTATAGGTTAGTCAGTGCCACAGTTCGAAAGAATTCAGTTGACAATCACGATATGAGAAGCAGTGAAGGTTCAATTTATTAAGAATGGCCAAACATCTAATCATGGATTCATGATCACAACTGTTCAAGATATATATAAATCATCAGAGAGTATTGAATGAGTACTATTGAATGTATATGTACTTAAATCAGAGAAATTTTAAGTTCCATTAAAAAACCTACTAATATATTCATATTTATAGATAAAGTTCTAGCCAATAATTTCGTTCGAATTTGTTTTTCCGGAAAAGCACGTAAACCGATGTGCTTTTGTTGTGCGATTAATACCTATAAATTTTTAAGCTTATTTCTCTCGTGGAAATATATACTGCGACAAATTTGTTAATAAGAAAAAAAGTACGATAGGCAAATGTATGTCCTAAGTATATTAAATTACTTCCGCTTGAGCACACTTGCAACGATGTGTATTTTCGCAGTTGATCAGTTAACAAACATCAAATTCTACTGAGCATTTCTATATACACATTGAGTAAATACGATTGAGAGGTAAATTCAATATCAATATAACCTAAAGTTCATATTCCAGTAATATTTGGAAGAATAAGTAAATGCGGTTTGAAAACATCTTAAGGTATTTATGTAATATCTTTAATATATTCGATATGTTGTTTCCCCTTACAAAATATCTATGTTTACATCATTATACCAACCTGAGATTCATTCTCTACAGTCCTTTGTACATTGTACCAAGAGTCATACAGGTTACACCTAAGACCGGAACGATTTGTGGATTGGAAGAAACCACATCAAAACACTGTAGGAAACAGTGTCTTCCAAATCAGTTATTTATATCTGAAATATGTTCTTGAAAGGGATTGGAACCTTTGGTGTGAAGATAATACCAGTTTCGCCAACCAAGTTGGCATAATCTGAAGATGACGACGATGATGAAGATGGTGCATTATAGTGTTTTGGTGTTATGTGGAAAACTACGTCAGTCTTTTCTAAAATATGTGTTTAGTTATAGTTTATTTAGTTTATAGAAAAAGCAGCTATAGTTTAGCTGTTTTATATGAAACGAAGTGTGCACAGCCAATTGGATTTAATTATAATTCATTTGCATTTTAGATCTAATATTATTTGACATGTTACTTACAGTCTCTAGACAGACCTTTGAAAGAGTTTGTGCTTAATTGTTTTGGTTTATATTTTTGATTAAAGTAGAGTACCTCTCGAAATATTATAAATCGGTTAAAAAATAATGTAAAAGAAGTTCTATGTGTTTCTCACTTTTTTCATCCCAACAAATCTAGACAAAAGTTCTGCACGACCGCACTAAAATTTTTGCTAGATAATTTATATTAAATCTCTCCCACAGAAATATTCAAAACGAAGCGGGGTGCCAAATTATAACTTTATGCTGTGCATTAGCTGGAGTTACTACCGTTTCACTGAGGAAGTGCATGTGTTGGGTAGCAGCGAACAATATCCTTTTGGAGATATAATTTAAATTAAAGCAAGACTTTGTCTCTGTGGTCGCAATAACGAAACTATTGCCATTTAACTCGGCTCACGGCTAATGTGCATTATTGTATACATAATATATTCTATGTAGTAACAGCCTTCCCCTGGGACTTCACCATAGCGTATATCATAGATTTATAATGAATGTAACACAACGGCAGAAACCAGGCTAGGTAGCCACCATCCTCTATTAGCCTATGTTGTTCCTAAATTCAAAACGAATTAAATTATACATTGAGGACGTAAAGTCGGTCACCCCTTCTATAGCTTTTAAACCGCTCCAGATATTGCATTGAAATTTGGTAGACGTAAACAATAGGAAAGTGCCTATTTTTTGACATTGAAATTACATCTTTAATGATCTTGAAAGAGGTTGGAACCTTCGGTGTGAAGATAACACTGACGTAGTTTTCCATATAATACCAAAATACTATTGTGCACTCTCAACTAACGTTTCGCTAACCAAGTTGGCATCATCTGGAAATGATTGAAACTAAACCTATCCTAACACTATGTCCTATTTACACCTAAACTGTATTGTTACTGAACCGTAACAATAGTTTAGGTGTAAATTAGTTTTGTCATTAGACAAAATCGAATGGAATATTACACCAATATTCACCATCCACGTTACACAAACATGCCGCTGTTTCGTGACTAACTCCCATATGTATCAATAGGATGGCATATTATGTTGACGTGCTGTGAAGCTTGAAACATTCGCGGATATATTCAATTTAAAATTAAAAAATCCATCCTCTCGGTGAGTTCTTGAGGGCAACTGGACTTTAATGTAATGACAATCATAAATTGTCCGTTACCCAGGGATATGAATTTAATAACCTCCCAGCAAATTAAAAACGGTGGAACTGTTAAAAAAGGGATAATTTTCCAACAAAAAAGCAATTAAACGGCACCACCCTCCTTTTGTAGAAAAATATGACTTGTTTAGGTCTCACCGAATTCATTTTGGTGTTATGGAGAATTTTGTGTAATTTTCCTGGATTAATGTATATTTCTATAATGTTGTTTTTAATTGTTTTATTAATTTTATGACAAATAATCTTCTGAAATCTTGTATACCTAATTATTTTATTTAATTTAGTAAAAGTATATTTAAGGTTTATAAAAAAATTATATTAAAGGTTAATTTAAGTAATAGTACCTCACAACTTTTAAGTAATTTAATGTTATTTGATAAGAAATATGACGACACAATAATAATTAAAAATTCCTTTGTTATATAGTTTACAAGCAGATACTATACAGATACCAGTGACTAGTTTCTGAGCCTGAACTAAAAATCTGTCTCTGAGAGTTAATGTTGCTTTTAAACGCAATAATAATTTAAAATAATATTTAAGAGAAAATAGCAAGCTATTAAGATACCTAGGAGTTCTTAATTTAAAATTAATTTACAAAGTTTTAATTAACATAGGTATTAAACTTTTATAACTTTTTAATACTTAATTAATTAAAAAATTAATTATCTCGATGTTTCAAGGAAGTAGTTAATAATATCTTCCTTCTTTTTCTTTCATACAAAGCATTACTTACTATCAATTTTAAAAGTCTGTAACTTTGTTCTAGATGGAACATCTATTCAAATAAATTTTCAACCAAATTACTCCTAGTTATTTAGTTATTACAGGACCAGGTTCTATTTAAATTAATTTCCTTGTTTGAGCTCCTCTGAAAATATAGATATGGTGTACATAGTGTTCAACACTATGCACTACAGAAGAGAGTAACAAAGACAAATCCATTAAATGGATTTCATACTGATAATGTTGCATTATCCAGCATACATGTTGAAACTTTATACTTTTCATATTATTCATAAAGCAAAGAGATGTTAACTATTCTAACTTCTCAGTATAAAAACTGCATATTTTAATATTTATTATAATATTTTAATCTTCAGCCGCGGCGATAGCTCTGTTAGGTTCTGGTAGCAGCTTGCTGCCAACGGAATATTGGTATAATTGCGGGGCGAGTTCAAATTTCGCCAGAGGAGAAATGCGCACCCTCCTTCAACACAAGCCTGAGGCTTTTAGAAGGGAGGGTGTCCATCTCTGTGGTGTTTTTTAACTGATTTAAATATAGACTACCCAGTATTTAAATCAATTAATTATATATCGACCCAATTTCCCTGAATAATACAAGGCTCTGACATTAAATAGAGGAAACCACAGTCTATGAGTAGGTATAACAAAATTGTCAAAAACACTCGTTTCCCACTTCGCTCACCTTTAAATTATTGTTAGGTATGATCGATATCAAATTAATAAACCGCTGTGTATGTAATTTATTCGCTGTTCAGTGTTTTAGTTAATGACTCGTCAAATTTAAATTCAGCTATCCATAGCTTGTGATAAACAACTTGAAAATCAAGCCATAAGGTACTTAATGTACTCATTTACGATGAGGATATGCTATGAAAGAGTCACTGTGATAAAAAATATTTAAACACGCATTTTATATTACATATTAAGAAATAGACACACAGGATAATACAAAACTACAGAATCCTGATAACTACAAGGCAAAAATTACGGTTCAAAATTAAGCACAATGATAATGAATAATGTCAAAGTTCGTTATGATTCAATATATTATCATCCTTTGTGAGCTCTATCTAAATTCTGGAACAAGTTAATATAAGAAAATCATTTTTTAGGTAGGACATTTAGAAGTAAGGGTATAGTAAAGTCCGCGCCAAAAGAGAAGTTGTATCTAAGGAATGTTATGTCCACATTTTGAACACAGCAAACCGTATCTGGCGATCCGAGTCAATGATCCAGTCAATTTCTACAGAAAGAATTCCTAAATGAATGACGCAATAGGAATCTAGGAATGAGAAGTGATTTTTATTGCCTATTACGCAGTTATCCTAATACAAATTCTCCATCGAGTATAATGCAAGGAATTTATATACATGGAACGATTATAGACGACTGCGCATCCAATTTTGTGTGGAAACATGGGAGCCGCCATTTTGATGTCACACTACTTCCAACTTCTACATTTTGTATTGGTACACCTGACCAAGACCCTAGAATTCTAGTGTCTTTTTATTTCTAATCTAAAAATTCAATGGTTCAAATCTTCCTAACACGGCAACAAGTGGTATGGGTAAATTTGGTAAATAGTGTTTGTTTTGTATTTTTGGCGTCTTGTTGGTTTATTTTATTGTGATTCTCTCGATTTGATTCAGTTTGTGTGTTTATTATTGTGTTCCTTTGATTTATAGACTTTAAGTGACAATATTTGAATATTGGACTTTCGTAATTATTCCAGGTAAATTCGGATTTTGAATGTCAAACTTAACAAGAATTGAAAGTCTTAAGAGACATGCAATCATACTTCCTAGCTAATATAATAGTAAATTATGAAAACTGCGAACATAAACAATACAAAAGATAAGCTGGGTTAGTTAAAGTAAGGTAAAGGATAGTTAAATTTTATATGCATAATGCATTTTAATTATTTACTTTTCTAAACGGCTAATGGTGTATTTTACATGAATAATCTGAACAAAAGGTACGTAGGTAGGTACACAAAATATTTCGTTTGTACCTTCATCAATTTTACAAGAAAGTTTGGTGACGATATATTTTATTTTTCATAAATAATTGTAATTAAACTATAAAATATTGAACATTTCTTATACCTATTTAGAATTTTCTTAGCCTCAAAAGTTTTACTTGCTGCTTTCTGTGGTTTTTATTTGTTATTGCTATCTAATTGAAGAGGCTAGGTTAATACTGTTAAATTTCCCACAAATTTTCAGACATCAAAATGACGGATTCAATATTAGAATACACGCACAGCTTTGATAATCGTTCCATGTATATAAATTCCTTGGTATAATGTCAACAGGGGTATTCACAATTATTGGAAATGTGAATTCAAGCACATTGCGCGACTGTATACTATATTATGTAGTTCCTGCTAAATCAGTTCAGCTTCCAGATAAAACCAAAGATTTATAACCAGCTTTAATTCGTATTCGGGAAAAGCCCTGAAAGTATCTCGCAGATGCAAAATAAACTAGGCTGCTGGACCAGCCCCATTCTGGGTAGGTATACGCTATACACTCGGGTGAAATTTTTTATACGGAATGTGTGACCGCTGACGGGTCGGGGATTTAGGGGTTTCAGCAAAAACGCAAGAACCTATCAAGTCCTCGCCAACGCTCCAATTGAAAAAGCATCTCGGGCGGAATATATGTGGTGGCTATATAAATATATTTTACAAAGGAATGGAGAGAAAGTCGAAGATTATTTCCTGGGTGCTCCAGATTGCGAGTCCGGATGATTTGCGGCCGTTCCAAATTGGCATATCTGTTTTGGCGGTATCAGGAAAATGATTCCGGGAAGTGACAATAGAATTAATGGAGGTGTTTAGAATATGTTCACTTAGAAGTGCTTCTGGAAACGAAGCAATTTTTAATTTTTGCAAGCTTATAGCCTCGATTTTCTTATTAATATACAGAGGCAGTTTAAATGCTTGAAATAATATTGATAAATCCAAGTTACAAAATCATTCATAGTTTGTTTCTTTTGGGATTACACCACCTGTAAACTAACAAAAAGCAGAAAACCAGAAGCATACAAATTAAATATTCAAAGTGTAGTAACATGGCAAAGTTCTAAAGTTTGCCCCAAAAAACTACTGTATAACGTGTGATAAAATAATATTTGATATACCTATTAACTAAATTTTATCAGTGGTTTTTCAGGTTTATAAAAAATTCTATAATATTATATGTCATATTTTAAAATATGTCTAAATAAAATAGTTATAATAAAATTTAAAAGAAATTAAACACTTAACTAGCTTTCTTCTATACGTTTCGAGTTGATCCTCAACTCTTCTTCTGTAGACTGTTTGTATGATAAGAACTCTTTATATAAAAAAGTACTTTTTGTCAGATTGACATTTTTAATTTAAATTCTCATCACATGCACTGATCACTATGATATTATTAATTTTCCATTGGTAACATCTTTTTGGAGTAGAGGAAGCCATGTTTGATCTATGAATATTGTTTCTGATGAGATACAATTATCACCATCAAGTTTAATGAAAGCACTTTCTTTTAATTTTCTTTTAACCGATTTTTCTTCATTTTGTAAAACTTTAGCCTGTGTCCAATCAACTCGGTGACCGTTATCCCATAAATGTTTTACTAATGTAGACCTATCAACTTGGTAATCCTTAACATAATTTTTATGTTCGCGGATCCTTATTTGTAATGGTCTAGATGTTTCACCAATATAATATTTACCACATTCACAAGGAATCTGGTAAATATAATTTTTTGAATTTTGATCATTATTAAATGGTTTTAAGTAAGTATTGATATTAAAGTATTTTTCGTTTTAAATGTCGTTCTTATGTTAAAATCATTACCAAGACTTTTAAATCTTTCAGAGAGGCAAACTTTAGAACTTTGCCTTGTTACTACACTTTGAATATTTAATTTCTATGCTTCTGGTTTTCTGCTTTTTGTTATTTTACAGGTGGTGCAATCCCAAAAGAAACAGACTATGAATCATCAAAATGCACCACAAATAACTTACAGACATTATTTACAAAATCATATTTCAAATAGATGATTTGAATTTAGAATAGATGATGAATTTGTCATTCAGTTCAGTTGTTGACACACCGTTATCAAGGTACATATTCTATAATAGCTAATATGTATTCATTCGAATTATACCCTATTTTATATTCACTCTGTACTTTGTCATTTGATTCTGCTGGAGTATCCTGTAACGCCCGCCTTAATCCGAAACATCTCCTCATCAATCTAATCCCTACTAAATAATCGAATTTGCTAAGGACCATCGCGGCTCTGCCGCGGATTAAACGGATTTTGACGGCCGCAGCAAGGCGGCTGGGGATATGACAAATAGGGGATGAAACTGATCACACATTTAGGTCGCCGTAGTGATTGAGGGATGGCCTCCGGCCATTTCTCTGTTACGTGCCATATTTCAGGATTACCTGAGGTGATGGAGGAGGACTTCCAGATGGTATATTTATTAACCGACGTCTAGTTCCGGCAATGACATTAAGGAAGGTTCAAGAAACTAGTGAATCCTGACTCTGGCAGTATACAGAAATGGACTCAAACTTTGCCTTTTGTATCCCACCTCTTTCCTTTTTCTACACTGAGAAACTTTTATTTAATAAGGAGTTTTAGCATAGTGGCTCTAATTGCGATTACCAATGAGCTTAGCTGTCCCTTATTTTATTAAAATTTTGTGCAACGATTATTACATTTTTATTAACAGCTAATAGATTTTTGTCTCAGTGTGATAATCGCTAAATAATACATACATGTACATAAACGAGTGTTTAAAATTGTATGAAATTTCAGAAAATACCTACCACCTCTACTGAAATACATGAAGTTTTCGTGAATATCTGAATAATTCCAGTCACTTTTTGCGACTATTCTGTATGTGATAAATATTTATCATATTATGTTAAAAGCCTTGTTGGTCCCATTTAACAATATTACAAATTTATGAAACCATCTAACTAAAACAGACTATCCATGACAGTTTGAATATTGCTCAAAATGAATAATATATTATTAATGTTGAATTAATTGATTGGTTAGTGAACTTTCCGCGGAATACGATTAACATGGGTAGAAATAGAATGCTTACAAAATAAAATGTGGAATAAAATATGTCCTTTGGTTTACCTCTTGACATAGTCACTTAATTTTAATTATGTCGGAAATTGCATTGAGAATCTTGTGAAGAACAGACTTTAATATTTTTTATTTAGTGGGCTATTCACATAAAAGAAAAGGATCAGGCAAATTATCGTCTCGTCTTTAGGAGAAAATACTATTTGAAAATAAATTAAGTTAATTTTGAGTAAACATTTCAACTTTAAAAATATTTGTTAAACTCAAACAACTGTTAAAGGGCAACTAAAACTTTTGTGTTAGATCTTTTTATGTTGGTTCATTTTCTTGAGATTCAGCTACATGTGGGTACCAAACATTTTATAAGCAAATTTCATTTATTCGAAAACATAATTTTAACTAATATTTATACCATCGAATGTGCCAAAACACTGTTTTATATGTCCAAAGTATATGACTGTTGGTTTCGATAACTGATATAAAATTTGCATATTATCTACCACATATATGAATATCCATATTAATACTATTAGTTTTAATATATTGTTTTATAAAATATGTAATATATTAAACTACGAGCATAAAAACATTTTAAATTAATTGTTAATTTTGTGCAAACATGAACTAGCGAGTCATAATTGCGTCTGTTTTACTTGTGCATAACGATTTTTTTTTAAATTAACATGACGGAATATATTTATGAATTAATATTAAATTTGTACACTAACAGTATTTTTTTCGTGATTTTAGTTAATAATGTAAGTCAATCGTAGTTGCACCGCACGAAAATACGTAAAATTATTGTATTTTTCAAAAAATCTACTAATTACTAAAACAATCCCAATAATATTTGAATCCACAATGTAAATAATTCAACATTAAAAACCATAGACTTACTTGAGGAGGATAGTGCTCTGGCAAAGAATGCGCCGCCTCCCTGTATGCGGCGAGCGCCCTCTGCAACCGCCCTTGGTCCGAATAGAGGGCGCCAAGTTGCAGGAGCGCAGATACTTTGGCTGTCTCGTGTTCTTTGCGATCCTTCAGACCAGTACCATCGAGACGAGATCCCTGCCGAAGAACGGAAACAGCTTCTTGGCATCTGCCAGCGGCGATCAGAGCCGCCCCCAGATTGACGTAGGCGACTGAAAG
Source organism: Pogonocherus hispidulus (assembly GCA_963924545.1). Taxonomy (NCBI): domain Eukaryota; kingdom Metazoa; phylum Arthropoda; class Insecta; order Coleoptera; family Cerambycidae; genus Pogonocherus; species Pogonocherus hispidulus. Next base: position 10,001,529 of record OZ004699.1, read on the forward strand.
AAAAATATCCATCAGATAAGGTTAAGTCGATGGTGTGAGTTTCAAATTTCAAAGATAAAATGGATTTGTATTGCAAACGAGTTTGAAACAAATCGGTTCTCAAGAGTTGTAATAATCGGAATTGCTTTAATTCTACAACGGAATAAAATTCGACTTAAATCAATGGCTTTTTTATTTAATTAAAAATAGGATTGTACAGGGTTATTCAGAACTTATCTCTAAAAATTTGAGGATATGTGCATCCTTAAATAAGAAATCGATATCACTAAAAAAATTTATAATAAAAGTCTTAGGATTTCCCGTAAACAATGTTTAAAGTTATACCATTATAAAGGACTACGTAGATGGGCAACTGTACTTCAACGACATCTGATATACCACATTCCTAAGAATGTGGTAAAAAAAGTAAACACGTTTTTGTACCTGGAACGCCTGGTTAAGACCGAGCGAATAGAGTTGGAATGGGGATAATATCTCTATTGTCTATCAGTCATCAGTCTATCTGTGTCCTCTCTCAGTGCCGGTGTTTTATTTATCGTAGGAGTGTTAAACTGTAAAATTTTCAAAATGGCTCATGTGTACAGTAATGCTGAGTTAATGGACATGATTCTTATTTATGGTGAAAGTTGGAATGGACGAGATGGTGGCCTGGGATGACCACAACGTATTTTAGTAGCTGAAGAACAAGTGTTGAATCTGGTCCGTGACAATACGCGAATAAGTACATACAAGTCAGATCGCTAGGCAGGTGCCTGGGGTATCCCAATCAACGGTGTGGCGGTTACTACACGAAGCTGCTCAGTTTTATCCGTATCATATCCAGCTTGTTCAGGCACTGTTACCAGCGGATTATCAATTACGAGACGAGTTAGGTTTTGTGAGTGGTTGTTGCAGCAAAATGCTGAAAAATCCCCAATTTACTTAATAATTTGTGTTTACAAGATCAGCAACCAGGAGGAACATTCGCTTTAGTGCGGCAAAATTAATAAGGCGTGCCCAAAAGTGTGGAGAAGTCGAGGGACAAAATTTCGAACAGCTTTTGTAACAAGGTATGTGCAATTTTTTTATAAATTTCATTTTTCTAATACCTAGTAATCAAGTAGCGCAATTCTTCAAAATTAGTGTAACAAAATTTTATTCATTTTAAAGACACGTCACTTTGGTCACATCTATCTATATTTCAGTTTATTTTAAAGTAAAAACGCTGCAAATCTTTTTTGCGCCGGGTGTCGGTATACTCTCAGAACTTCCGAAGTTTTTTTGGTGCTTATGTGACATAGCCAGTTTGCATTGTCAGTCCCAAGGTCACTCCATTACAGCGGCGTGCAATTAAAAATTTTTAAATAGTTTTCAGAACCCGCCAAAAAAATTTTTTTTTGCACTACCACATTTGTACATGTATGTTGAACATCCCCAAATTTTATTATGGATAACTTCTGAATAATACTGTATTGCATAAGTTACGTTTTAAATTTACTTTGTTACATTATTTGATATACTGTAATATACAAATAATAATGTAATAAAATACAAAAGTATTTGCATTAATCATTTAGCGCACCCTGTATAAGCATATTATCAAGTGCACTGTTGTGTGTTTGAAGTTGCAATTTATAATTGAAAGATTACAGTTATCAAAAACCCTGTTTTACTTTACGTCTGTTGAGTTCTTGTCATTTTCGTAGCTGTTTTACGCAAACACTCCAAAACTCAAGCGACGCAAAAGTCCAGGGCCTGCGAACTGTAGAGATAGAGATTAATTGCAGCCTCACAAATATTCTTTTAATCTTTGTTTCCTAGCGTGGACAAAATACGCAATAATATAGAACAAATGGGGCCGCAGACGAAAGCTTCATTTATTTCTTCTATATTTCATGCCTGGTGTACGTGGTGGTTTTTTAACTTTTCAAATTATTATTATGTGTACCGTTTGTTCGACCTAACGTGCCTGGCTTTTATATCAAGCGATATAATTTATATAGTGCGATAAAATAGTCCTTTTTTGGTCCCTTGCGCTTCTAAGTAATTAGGAAAAATGTACACGGAAAAAGCAGTTGTATTTCATCTGTACATGACTCCACTGCATAACTAGAAGCTTTCCCCAAATAATTACAAGCTATTAAATCTTCCCCAGTCATAAATATTGAACAAGACTACAGGTCACAACAGAAGTATTATCCACTAGAAAAATTTAATCCCAAAACTTTTTCATTTGAGTTTCTTCCAAATAAGTAATAGTTTCTAAATATGTGTCAATGATAAATTTTAAACAGAACTGATATCAGCTGTTGCTGTTTATACTGCTGTATAAACAGGACCTGTTAGTCCTTAAGAAAATTCATGCCCTAAATGTACTGATTTATCCAGAAACGGCATAATTTATTTATCAACAAGCCGATATTCTACCGAACATGAACCCCCGAACATAAACGAACATGAACATGCCCCAATGAAACAGAAATGAGGAATATTTTAAAAAACCTCTTATTTGGAGAACAAAATTGTTAAAGCCGTTAATAAGGGATTCATCAAATGCTGAGAATAGCTTCTACTACATTTTAAGAAATATGAAATAATAAAAGCAAACGGGATAAAAATCTTCAGTTTTACAATTTGTGGCTGATACAGCAACCTACACAAGTTAAAATTGTTGGTTAAAAATTCCTTCAGATGTAGAAAATTAGTATAATAATAATAATAATAATAATAATAATAATAATAATAATAATAATAATAATTAATAATAATAATAATAATAATAATAATAATAATAATAATAATAATAATAATATTTATTCCTTAATTTAGCAAATTTTATATATAACAAGTTAAATGGCCAACGCCAAATTACAAGTACAGAATTAAGACATACAGAATAAATATAAAGAAGCTCGCAAAACTAAACTTGTGCGTGGGCTGAACAATAATTTGTGAAAATTTGTCTCAATACGAACCGAGTGTTACCAAAAGAAAAGAAAAACACAGTAAACTCCCAACAAAAACATATCGGGTGGAGAGTACAGAAGACAAGGAAAGGAACCAGCAATGCGTATACAATTTAATGCTGTAATCAGTAAATATTTCTTCTATCAATTATGTTATATATTTTTTCACGGGATGTTGTTAGTAACCATTTCTGTAATTTCTTTTTTATAAGTGCAACTGAATTCATTCTCCTTATATGCAGAGGAACTCTAGACACTACAGCAGGAATCAGGTAAGTGAAGCATCTCTGACCAATAGTTTTCTGACATTTAGGAATCACAACAGATGCACTCTTTATTCTGGTATTATAAGAATGCGTTATCTCTTTAGCACTGAATTTATCTTTGTAATGCCTAATAACTAGATTTTGAAAAAATAGTTGTTTGATATCCAACAGCTGTGCTTCTTCAAAGAGTGCATCTGTTGGGTTCGAGTAACTTTTTTCGTATTAATATAAATGTCATTAATATAATTAAATAAAATATAAATGTTAAAAAGTATCTGTCCCAGAACAGTTCCTTGAGGTACCCCACATTCTACCACTCTCTCGGAACTTTCATGCCCGCTAATTTTAACCCTTTGCACTCTATCTGCTAAGTAATTTGACATCAAGTCCAGGCAGACACTTCTAAATCCAATATTTTCTAGTGTTTTTAGTAATTCTACATGCGAGACAGTGTCAAACGCTTTGGCCAAGTCAACAAAGATACAAAGCGACTTATTGTTTTCATCTAAAGATTTATAAATTTCAGATTTCTTTTTTGATAGAATTTTGTTTTTAGACAGATATTCAGTTATTCTCTTTTTTCAAATGTATCAAATGATACAATTTGCTTCAAGAGGAAACATTTAAAAACGTAAGAAATAGTCAATTATATCATAAGGCTATTGCCTGATGAATAATTTTAGCTTCTGCCTTATGCCTATTATATTGGCCACCTGCTAGTATACAGCTGGATGTTAGGTACCTATATGTTCTACAGTTTCAGGGAATTAGTGCCATTTTCTGCCTCTATCGTCATTTATTGTATGTTTAAATAAACTTTTTACAGTAATTTCTAGCTTTAACTTGGCCTTGTATTGCAAGTATAAATTCCTCTGTTTCCGAGTATAATTGGTTTTATTGTAAGAACTTATTAGAACTAGAGACAACATTATTTAATTAATGATCTATTATTATTATTATTTTTACTGTTATTATTATTACGTTATCGAAAAATTGTATAGCGGGCAGAATAAATTTAGGAAAATGAAGTTGCGCAAAGCAACCAAGTACAACATAAAGCCTAGTGATTTAGAATAAACAGTTTCAAGTAAAGTAATCCTCTTGTTGCAAAAGAACAATTTGTAGAATAGCGAGGGCGGTGTAAAGCAGAAATAGTTACTTTTTATTGGACCATTAGTTTGAAACGCGGGGAAATGTTACAGTTAAATATTAACGGACCATAAGGTAAAAGTCATAATAAATGAAATCTGAGGCGAATTGAGCCTCTAACTCCTTTCATAGCCGTCAGACCTAATGCCGCTATAAATAACCAGGTATGGCCTGGAAAATACAGCTCTGCAGACAGTTTAAGTTGTTTATGTGGATACCTTCGTTTTGCAACGACACCGTGTGGCGCCTTGGAAAATAGTCCTCATTTTTTAAATACGTTTACCTGATTTCAGTTTGGAATTGAGACGTTTAGAATCAGAAAAGTATATGAATATAGAGTGTCCCAAAGAAGTCAGTGGACAACTAGTAACTATTAGCATATTCTACTAATGTTAGCTAGAACAAAGAATCTAATTATTGAGTACAAAGTGTTAACTGATTGAGGGTGACTGATAGATCAGCTAGATATAGAGCTATATTTTTGAAATTATACATAATTTCTGATTACTGGGGCCATAAGCCATAATCACACACCTCTCGGGAAAATCAGAAACAGGACGATTCCTGTGATTGCATGTCAAGCAGCGAATACAGAGAACTTTAGTTTGATAAATGAAACAGGACGAAACTGTCCCTTTTATTTTATTATAAAATGGCATGCAAGGAGATACGGGGAATCTGAGCTGTATGCTGTATCAGCCCGTGGATCGTGATTTCTTGCGAGCAAGCTGTCTCTGTATCTCGTTTGATCTAAGAGTCAAGATTTTATATCCTTAAATTAGCTTTTTGTATACGAGGAGCAAAAAGCGGAATTTTTTTGTTTGTCTGATCCTCGAAACATTGTTGACAAAAGGATTGGCTTCTTCTATATCCTTTGTAGAATATTAGGGTGTGGGCGGCCTCAACCAAACTATATAAACAAAAAACCTTTTACGGTTTTACGATATATACAGGGTGACCCATTAAGAATGGAAACATTCGCGTACAAAATTTGTTTATGGACCGATTTGGACCGGATTTTTTTCAAAAGATAGATCTCCAAAAACTCTATGTTGATGCAACATTTGAAGACGAAATTTTGATTTTCAAGGCCTACTACGAATTTTTTTTTATGTGAAAAATAGCAAAATTTTGTTAGCGATTTTTTTATAAAAAATCTGACTACACCACTGGATTTAGTAATCCCTCAAATGCATTTGTACCAATTTTTGGGAAAAAAAGTTTGTTCCTAAAAAAGTTATGACAATATCGGCATCACCAGTGTTTGCCTTTGTCGGTGAACCTATTCTTCTATAAAAATCGAATAGAACCCAAAGAGAAACAAAATTAAACAGCTTAAACACTGGTGCAATTATTAATAAGAACCATAAAAACCAGTATACACAAACTAACCAACAATTACTCTAATAAAAACAACAATTGATAGGTGAGTTCGTCAAATTATTATTATTTCGTGGTTATTACGCTAAAACTTATAATATTACCTTCTTAGATAAAAAATAACTATATTATAATTTTTTATTCAAAAACTGTGAATCGCTTTGACAAACTCCTTTTTCATTTTGAAAAATGTAATTTTCAAATCATTTCTTTTTTTTATTAGTTGTTGTTTATATTAGAGTAATTGTTGGTTATTTTGTGTATACTTACTGGTTTTTATGGTTCTTATTAATAATTACACCAGTGTTTAAGTTGTTTAATTTTGTTTCTCTTCAATTTTTATAAAGGAATAGGTTGACAGACAAAGGCAAAAACTGGTGATGCCGAATACTGTCATAACTTTTTTAGGAACAAACTTCTTTTCGCAAAAATTAGTACAAATGCATTTGAGGGATTACTAAATCCAGTGGTGTAGTCAGATTTTTGTAAAAAAATCGCCAACAAAATTTTGCTATTTTTCACATAAAAAAAAATTCGTAGTAGGCCTTGAAAATCAAAATTTCGTCTTCAAATTTTACATCAACATAGAGTTTTTGGAGATCTATCTTTTGGAAAAATCCGGTTCAAATCGGTCTACAAACGAATTTTGTACGCGAGTGTTTCCATTCTTAATGGGTCACACTCTATATATCTGTATCTGTTTATCTGTTTAAAAATATTCTATATATGTTATTCTAGGGCAAATATTCTAGTGTCATGTTCTTTGGCACATAAATGTTAATATTACATTAAGCTTTATAAATTTATTTAAAGTTTGATATATGTTAAAGGCCACATGTAACGTACGTATAGTTTTAAACATTAAATACGCTGCGATAGCGGGATTTGCCGACTAAAGCAAAAGAGTTGCTTTGATGGAGAAGCAGTGCACTCAAACTGATAATGGGAGTTGCTAAAATAACTCCACGAAATTGCGCTCCGAAGTTAGAATTACTTTGCGGTCAGTGCCTCATTTAAATTCATGTGGTAAGTTTCAAACAACTAATCCATCGCCGACGACACGATATTCTGTAATTTTCGATAACTCACTCCAAGGCGCGATAATTACTCTTCACGTTCCTTGTCAAAGACTTTCCTTAAAATACGGGACTTTCTAATTGGGTACAGTTTCAACTTTGCAAGTTGAAGTTGGCTGGATAAACTAAACCAACGAAGTTAGGTGTAGGTGCTTTTACAAGAATGAATTACTCAAGGTATCAACTAACTTTAATTTTGATTAATTTGAGAGAAAAATGTACATACAAAGAAAATTATAAAAATCCAGAGTTAATAGCTCATTTAAATGTTATATTCATAAACGATTGGTGCAATTTAGTTTATCTTTATAGTCGTCGTCCTATTCGTTAAATCGTCGTTGTACATTCTGCAGCACTTGCGGTGTCACTTTGCGACATACTTTCACGATTCGTCCCCGCAAGTCTTCTAGTGTATCTGGTGGAGTGCAATAAACTTTACTTTTTACGTATCCCCACAAAAAGAAATCCAGAGGATTTAAATCGAGTGACCGTGGAGGCCACCGCCTTGAAAATGCCATTGGACCAGCTTTAACTAATATTATACAGCACAACGCTGGATACAGTGAACAGAAAAGAGTATTCCAATAAGATAAGAGTATTCCAGATAAGAGTATTCCACCTCCACATTATTCGCGGATTGTGCGTGATTATTTGAACGAAACGTTTCCAGATCGGTGGATAGGACGAAGGGGCGCAACTGAATGGACTCCACGATCATCCGATTTAAGTCCTCTGGATTTCTTTTTGTGGGGATACGTAAAAAATAAAGTTTATTGCACCCTACTAGATATTATTTACACTAGAAGACTTGCGGAGACGAACCGGAAGTGCTGCACTCACAAACAAAATCGACGTGTTGCAGCATTTCTTCGACAACATCTTTTCCTGACAGTTATGCCCTACGGTACGTTTTCGATGGGCTAAACTGTATATCCTCTTTCGAATATTTATATTCGAAATACAGTAACAAATTCAAGAGAAATATTTTGCTAAATGACTTATTTTAAATGATTACTTGCAGAAGGAAGGTTAAATAAATTTGTTGCCAAATTTATTATATAAAAATCCTCTATTTCATAAATTGAATAAAGCGTCAGTATTGAGTATATAATTTTCTTTGTTGCCTTGTCCTACAATAGATAATTGGTTCATTTAGCTGTTTATTATATATAGCTTTAATTAAAGCAACTAATAACAGAAATAGATCAAGAGCCGAGGTGTCTTTAATTATAATCAAGCAAAGTATAATTAATATACTTCTATATATACAGCATCTATTCTTCTTTCTTATCCCTTCTTCTCATTCTTTTCTTCTTCTTTCATATTTACCGGTGTTTTTGTCTTTATGAAAACGGATTGGCTGTCCCTGTCTCCCTTGAAGTTGTCTTTGTACGTAAATAAAGAATTATTTATACAACTGTCAAGTCAAGTAGGTATAGATTTTACATCCTGGATATCTACATAGCTCCAAATTTAAATAGTGTTTATAGTCAAATGAAATATTTCAAATAGGAAATAAAAGATCCATCTATCTGGTCACCACTACCATGCCATAATGCGCAAAAAGGATTTACACACCCTTGAAAACATTTCTCAACTTCTTAAGATCCAAAATACATTATGTAATCTATATAGTGAAATATCAAATGGTTCTTAAATGTTAACATCAATAAAAAAAATACATTATCGGAAAATGTTCATTTACTCACACGTATCATATAGCCATAGTATGGCTATAATGTATAATCTTCAACATTAATTTGTAACATTGACCAATAGAGGTGACTACTTTCATAGTTATAAATAATACCATTTGACCACATTGAAGCCATAGCCTTTTACAAAGAAGATACCTCTCCCATAATGCAAATGATATTGTCTCTACAGGTGGTCTATAAAAATTTATGATTTAATCAGGATAAGCGTTTTATAGTCTTTAGTTCGGTTTTCACATAACAACCAGTTTGATCAGTACACTACATCCGTTGTTAGTTAAATCTAGAACAACGCTACTCTAGTTTGATTTGTTTATAGCTGTAGCAAATTCTGCAACCAATACTGCTGAGTGGTAATAACCAAAATGCACTACACTATCGATTTATTGACACAGGGAGAATTATGACATAATAAACCACGGGCTGTCACACTGATTATCTACAACGACAAACAGATGGTGGCATATTTCGAGTTCACATTTGGGACCCATAATTAGAACTTGGTTTTAATTCCCCTTCATTACAAAATTCCCCTTCATTACAAAGGGATTAGAAGTAATCTCAACGGAGTCATAAATAATAAATACAAAATTTCTCTGGAAGTAGACTCCATAGAACTTGTTCTTATTCACCCTTTAAGTATGTTTCCATAATTCTGAAAATATGAGGATAGGAATCTAATATTTTTATTTACAGACACGACTAGTGACTTTGTCTAATACAAAATCGAAAGTCATACAGTTAGAAAATCAGGTAATTATTAAACACAAAAGATAACATTTCTGTCAGCTGTACTGGTTCAACTTCACCCTTAAAAGTAAAGAGAATCTAGGGGCTATGGACTGATGAGAACTGAAAGTAGACTTTCCATGTAACAGACCATCTACCTATATTAGTCAATATACAGAGAGGTTCTCACATAACCTCTTCAATGATTTTTTTCAAATTTTGTATATCGCATCCGATAAATTAAATTCAAATATTTTCAATCACGAATTATTTCAAGTTATATGTATATGTGGTATATGTAAAGTGAAGTTCAACTAGTCAAATACATTTTTTATCTACTTCTTGTGACAGAAAGGATGTAAAACCTCATATTGTTAATTGTGAAATAAATATGTTTTGGTTTGCCATTGATAGCGCAAATATAACTTTTGATTTTGCACTACACACAAGTACATATTTTCTACCCTTAGTATTAATATTCTCAGCTGTACCTACAAAAATACAGCTCTACTTTTTCCACACATCTAGGGGGCATTTTATGGATATTCTACGTGCATTTTACTATCCGAAATAAACTCCCTAAAAATACGAATTGTAAAACAATTTTTATAGCAGGAGAAGTTTTCTCGAAGTACTTTAAACCAAAAGGAAGCACTACACGTTCTTCTGTAAGATGGCGGAAATTTTATTGTCGATAAAGTTTACCTTCGAAACTTTTATTTATAAGTGCCAGATTTAGACTTTTCACGACATCGCATTGGGAAAATATGGACTGCAGTCTTGTAAGATAAACTAGCTATAAAGTTAATACATATTTCTTTTGTTATTTGCAGTTATTTTTATAAAAATAATAGTAGACATCTAATAATATGATGTGTACACTTTGGCTGGCATTATGTATCATTCACGTACAGTTTTCAAATTGTCCCCTTACCATTGTGGTAATTTGGTTAAGAAATAATTTTGGTGTATGATTTGCAAATTCGTTGTACCTATAAAGATTCCCCATATGTACAATTTGCTTTTGGGAATAAAATGACTGCTGTAAGAAAATTTTGTTTACCACAGTAGAATCAAAATACACGATTCGAATTGCAACGAAAACGACGAAGAAATACACCATAAGGATGTCACGAACTGCAAACCGGTTTCGATTTTTTCATGATCTCGTCAGTGCAATATAAGTGATCATACCTAAAGATGCGAAGACCTAAGTACTTGACACAGTAGGTACGTTTTCCGTACGTAAACCTATTCTATAGCGGTACCTCTTGGTAGTTCACGCAACACAATCCAAACCAAACTAATCTTAAGAGAATCCAATACAATAACGAGATGTAGAAACAAGCTCTACTACTTGACAGATGGGTTGTACATAACACATAACTACGAATAGTACGAATCTACTTTAAGCGGGATTTACACTGTATCACTTTTGATGTACATCCAAAGTGAATCATCCAGAGTGAAATCATCCGGAGTGATCATCCTTGTTTACATATTTTCATTCAGTTTTGTGGTTTCACCTCTGTTACTATTCACTGTTCCTATGAATTTCAACATTTCGTGTTTGGTGCAACAACTTGTGGTACCAGGCGGCAGGATGTCTAGTTCCAGAAAAAATATGTCTTATACGCGATGGCACTGACTTAATTTCAAGTGGACTGATAAATGAATTGAACTCAATTACATCAACAACTGGCCGTGCTAAAAGACTATATTTATTTATAATATATTTATTATAATATATATAATAAATATATTTATTTATTATATATTTATTTATAATAGTCACAAATAAACAATCGCACTGGCGGCTGTGCTCAAACTAAAAAGTGAAGTAGCGGCGAAAATGAACTCATCGTATTTACGTTTTCACTGAGCCTTCACTTTGGATGAATCATCGATTCAGGGCACATCTCTTTCATCAAAAATAGGTAGATGGTCGATTTGTTTCATCGTTCATTTTTAATGTACACTTTGGATGCAACACAAATGAAAGGCAATCTACACTTATCACTTTGGATGATTCCGCCAAGATAAACATCCAAAGTGATAAATGTAAATGAGCCGTTATATCCACTATGTGTAAACGCCTTATTTCAATAAGGGATACAACAAAACAGCTATTCTCCTAACTATATGGAATATGCATTCGTTGCAATCCGAATCCTTGTATTTGGTAACTGTGTTAGACAAAATACGGCAAATTTAGGTTTACAATTCAGCGATGAACATCTAGAATTCTGTACCAAATACATTTTTTATAGAAATAAGAAATATTTAGTTACATAATATTTAATATATAACTCCGAGACTTTCCCGCTTGAAATCTGGATTAAATAAATTTAGGTAAACCCACAATGCCCGAGTTTCATAAAAAAAATTCCGCATCATCGAATGTCCCCTCCCGGCCAATCGAATTTGAATATGTTGACTGCGGGAGGTTTTTCTACATATAGCCTTTTACTCCCAGATATTTCCACACAGAAATATATAGGGCATGCCGCCTGGATCGCATTTCCGTATTTCACAAACCGAGTCTTAGCGGTTATTTTGATAAATGTATATAAGTCAGCACATTATCAAACACTTTGCTGGCTGCCTTCTCCATATTTTAAGAGAGCGCGTGACTCGCTTTTTGATTCTATTTTGGCTCTAAATGTTTTATTGTTGTGCCTCCGCTCCCTAAGGGCACAACACCAGGACGCGTAGTGTCATTTCGTAGGAGGTTCAGTGAAGGCTTCGGATATTGCATTTACAAGAAGGGTTTTAACATTACGTTCACTTCACCATCACTATCAGTCATTCTCTGTTCATTATGATATTTAATGACATTTTATTTATTCTGTGGGACAAATTCAGTATTTTGATATTATTGTATAGTAAAATAATTGTTTCTTTTATTGGAAACTTTGGCACACTTTAAAAAATATAAGAAATATTAAAAAATAAACTCCATATAATTACAAATCTTACAAGTAAAATACATTGTACAAATAAATATAATAACAGAAAGTAATAATATACAGGGTGAGTCAGCTTATACTAGCAGGACTCTGGCATTTGATAGAGCACTTTATTTTAAGTAAAGTTTGTCATATAAACATATGTCGGGAATCGCTTCGTTTTTGAGATACAGGGTGTCAAAGTTTTGTTTTAATGTTTTACACACAGCTCCTATAGTTTTTAAGATAATTTATTCATATTTTTACGGTAGATTACCTATGATGGTCCACAAATTTTGACATATGTAAACGATTTGAAAACGTACAGGGTGATATTTTTTCGGGGGTTAGGCCCCCTTTTATCGTCCAGAACTTTTTCGTCATTTGCATTTTTATCGTAGCTGTAACAGTTATAGGGTAATTTGAAAAAGTCTATGAAAGAATATTTTATTAAAAAAAAATATTTTCATCAAGACTTTCACTAAAAACAATTATTGTCAAACGAAAGTTCATTAATCTAAAATGTCAAAGGTTACATACTTACAGTACAAATTTTGCCACTAATTATTTATTTTTTTGTAGCATTTCAGAGACTTAATAACTAAGTAAAATAATTAAGAACTAATAATAAACCAAGGCAAATACAATGACAAACTTAACTTAAAATCAAGTGTTCTATCGAATGCCAGAGTCCTGGTAGTATAAACTCACTCACCCTGTATAAACAATAAAATAAATATTATTTTTACATAATAAGATAACGGATGATCCTGTTGTGATATCAGATACTATAACAAGATCTAACTGTTTTCATGAAACTTAGAAAAATGTAACAATGTGTCCCAGTTATTTCTTTCTAGTATTAAATTTATAAAATAAACCATGCTAAATATTAATAATATTAATAACAATAATAATAATACCCCCTACATTATACAGCAAAGTTAAATTGCTGCTTATTAACTTATATAATCAAGGAACTACGTTCTGCTATCCATTATTACTATTGTTACAAGAAATATTTAGCATTTGTTGGAAGGAGATGCCGAAAACAACTACTTCACGGTCAATATGCCCCGACTGGCGTTCCATTACATAGGCATCTCCATAGGAGTCGTCACATCGTTCATCGAGACCAAATATTACACACTGACCGGTTTCGTGCTTATTTTGCGGTCACCAGAGTCCCATAATAGGTAGTGGACTCGATGAACGATGTTGCAACGTGATTGCCTAATGCGGGCATCGTGAATGTTAGTAGTGGTGAGAAACACACCGTGGTGCCCTCTTTGGGTCTGTGCTACTATCTGTCTGACAGTTATTGTCAAATTGACAGACAGATAACAATCCTACTTATTAGGGAGTTTTTGAACCCCTTAAAATTTACGTTATCGTTATGGTTATGGTTATTCTGAGCATGCGCAGTACCGAAAATGAAACTATTTTTGGCACTGCGCATGCGCAGAATAACGATAACGATAACGACGTGCTAAAATTTAAGGGGTTCAAAAACTCTCTATTTATTTGAAGGTCGTTATCTGTTTGTCAATTTGACAATAATTGTCAGACATAGTACGAGTAGCACAGACTCAAAGAGGGCACCACGGTGTGTTTCTCACCAGTACTAACAGATATTTAATATTTGAAAAAAAACCGAATAACGCGCTCGGGAGCAAAACTCTAACATTATTTATGTACAGCTTCTTCCTGTGCCTCTGTCTCAGCCAGTGTATTTCCTCGTACCGTTCGTCACCGAGCTTAATATTCCATATCGCTTTCTTGCCGGTTTTGTCACCTCTGGATCGTCTTTCTGCATTAACGCTTCCTCACAGATAAGCTTTATATCCGCTGAAATCACTTGTTTTGCTCGCCACGTCAACGCCATCTGCCTTCATAAATAATGCGCAAGGCTACGCGTTTCATTCCTTTAATCGATATGAAAATAATTGTTTTGGGTATTTAAGTTATGGCGTAATAGAAAATTAGTAGCTATAGATGAGGACGGTGTTTCGTAATTAGTTCTTAATTGTCGAAACCGGTTGATTGATTTAATTAGACGACTTAATACGGTAGCAGTTAATTGCTGTAGTTATATCAGGGGAAACTATTAATAAGAGAAAATAATAAATTAAGTACATTGTAGACTTGAATAAATAATATCATTTTAGGTCATTAGCTTTTACTATTATTTTGATTCATTGTCTGGAATTTACATATGTGGAAATGTTACCTATTTTAGAAACAAAATGTTATTGTAAATTGAATTGAAAATGTCTTTGTCAGACCTTTTAAAGAAACTATACGCGTTATAAAAGGATATATAACTACTAATATAGATTTTCAATAAGTATACTGACATTAATGCTACTGTACAATTATTAATTTAGTGACCTACTTGTAATTAAGGGTAGATATAGTGTAATCATAATGTAGATGTCATATGCTATAAATCTGTATGCTTAGACATGCTTTGTAAAATTAAACATAAAGTTTAGATAGATGGTTTGTATATATTTATTAGTTTTTGGTATTTTTGCTATATTTTTTCTAATTATTTATTGATATGATCTTAAAATGCTTAAAATATGTTCCATAGTTGTTACTTTTTATCCAGTTTCATCCACAATTATACGTACGATGATTTTCTCTCTCGTAAACCTATCTATAGGAGTATGTAAATCTTAAAGTGTTTTTTACATATACAAGTCAAAGAATGAGCGAGAAAAGTCGTCTACAATTGGTTGAAATAATCAACTGATTATAAAAAAGTTATCAACGGTATCATTTGAAAAAACTTGCCTTGAAAGAAATACTTTTGTATCAATGCACTTTACATTTTTGGAGATAAAATACTACTTGGTTTGAACAAATATTAATAAGTAAATGAAAGAAAGAACATTATTTATATAAAACTACATGTCTAAACAATATGGAAATAGTTCAAACAACAAATTGCTTTATTAATTAAAAAAATACAGTAAAAAAATTGAAATTATTTACTTAATAAATCGTTTTTCTCGTGTAAAACTGTCCGAAACTTGACAGCCATTTTTGTAGGTTATTTCAAAAACTTTATTTGGTAGTAAAGTATGTAGTACTTTTTTTGACTCCTACCATACACCTCACATAGGGGTA
Organism: Pogonocherus hispidulus; assembly: GCA_963924545.1. NCBI lineage: Eukaryota > Metazoa > Arthropoda > Insecta > Coleoptera > Cerambycidae > Pogonocherus > Pogonocherus hispidulus. Next base: position 10,016,872 of record OZ004699.1, read on the forward strand.
ATTACCATTTTATTCATTTTCCCCGTAGGTATTCTCTTGTAAACTCTCAAAACGAATTATTGTAAATTTGACCCAATTCAGTATCCTTCACTGTGTGGAACCCTAGTTACACATAGGTTTTACGATAAAATATACGTTTCGCTGCACTACCCTGTTTGTATCACATATGTAAAATATTCTTTAGAAATATCCAGCATCGGGGACAATGGCGATAAAATATTTATGATATATCTATATACAAACGACGCAGATGAATCCTTTCTGGCAAGTCCTTCTGATACATCGCGGTGATCGTTTTCGCTTTAATAAGAAATAATAAAAGTTTATTGATATGGCGAAATCAAAGCCATGGGTGGGAATATTTGTATATGTGTCAAACAACGATCCATTAAATGAATGTGGATAAAATGTTAAAAAAGAAATATTTTTACTATACAGTGTTATTCAGAACTTATCCATAATAAAATTTGGGGATGTTCAACATACATGTAGAAATGTGGTAGTGCAAAAAAAAATTTTTTGGCGGGGTCTGAAAACTATTTAAAAATTTTTCATTGCACGCCGCTGGATACTGGTCCACTGTAATGGAGTGACCTTGGGACTGACAATGCAAACTGGCTAGCACGAAAAAAACTTCGGAAGCTCTGAGAGTATACCGACACCCGGCGCAAAAAAGATTTGCAGCGTTTTTACTTTACCTAAAATAAACTTAAAGATAGATATATATGACCAAAGTAACGTGTCTTTAAAATGAATAAAATTTTGTCACACTAATTTTGAAGAATTGCGCTACTTGATTACTAGGTATTAGAAACATGAAATTTATAAAAAATTTGCACATACCTTGTTACAAAAGCTGTTCGAAATTTTGTCCCTAAAGCTTTTGCCGCACTAAAGCGAATGTTCCTCCTGGTTGCTGATCTTGTAAACGCAAATTATTAAGTAAATTTAGGATTTTCAGCATTTTGCTGCAACAACCACTCACAAAACCTAACTCGTAAGTGATAATCCACTGGTAACAGTCCATTACTGTACACATGAGCCATTTTGAAAATTTTACAGTTTAACACTCCTAAGATAAATAAAACACCCGCACTGCGAGAGCGACACACATAGACTGACGACTCATAAACAATAGAGATATTATCCGCACTCCAACTTTATTCGGTCGGTTTTAACCAGGCGTTCCAAACAAAAACGTGTTTACCTTTTTATCACTTTCTTAGGAATGTGGTAGAAAAGTATCAGATGTGTTGAAGTACAGTTGTCCAGCTACGTAGTCCTTTATAATGGTATAACTTTAAACATTGTTTACGGGAAATCCTAAGCCTTTTATTATAATTTTTTTTTGGTGATATCGATTTCTTATTTAAGGATGCACATATCCTCAAAGTTTTAGAGATAAGCTCTGAATAACCCTGAATAGCAGGACATATTTAATATATTAGCATTATGACTATATATCATGAGCAAAACTTCTAAAATTAAATATGTATTAAATTAAATGTACTGTCTCCATTTTGCAGAGGGAAAAATTTTGAAAATTTTGTGAAGTCGTCTTTTATATTGATGATAAATACCTTTATTTAACTCCTTTATTTAACAACTTTATTTATTTAAGTGTAATCCCTATATGACGTACATAAGTATATTTCCTTCTTGCATACTTGATGATAAAATATCATTAAACATACCACATTTATGAAACATTTGTTTCAGTGTAATCCTGCAGATATTATATATCCCTCTGTATGTGTCACCACGGCTAATATTTCTGACAAACGGCTTGGTGAATGGCCCGCACATCGTTGCTAACTCCCTGTTTACGAGAAAACTTCCTGAACAGACGCCGCGGTAGCAAACAAGAATATTTTTTACCAACTTTGGACGGACCAAGAGGGGAGTTCGACGCTCACACCGATATTAAAAAAGTTTAGCGTGTATATAATATTTGCGTGGAGGAAATTCGACAAATTGCAATAACAGCCTACATCATCCAACATCAAGGGCTGTTATTGTTTAAGTTTTAAGAAAATTACTTCCTTTCCTTGTGGTTGTGCGCCAGTAAATTTGTTTAAACTGAAAACAGACGTTTAAAACTTGGAAGAGTTAGGTCACTTTCCTTCAAGAAAATATACAAGTGAAAATAGACACGCTGGTAAGTCGCTCGTTTCTTCAATATAATAAGATATCTATATAAACTAGTTCTAGTATAATGGGATATTTTCCTTCAATCGAAATGAAAGTGGAAACCTGTATTTTTATAAAATATATATTTTTTTTTATAATTATTAGGATAAAAATTATTAAGATTGAATCGGTAGAAAATTTTTAATTCAATTTTGAAATTTTATTCTATATTCGTGACGTCATTAAGCGAAAACTAGGGAATATGTATCTATAAAGTGGCCACACTGATAATATGTGGCTAGATTCGGTTTGTAATGACGACAAACGACAGTCGACATTTCGATAATTGACATTTAAAATTTTCTGTTTGTGTTTGGCTTGACAACTTGACGTGTTGTATTGTTGTTTTTTGTGAAGTAAACTTTTATTAAACATGGAGCAAGGTTTTGTAGAGGCTAAGTCCGACAATTTACCGGTTATAGATCCTTTTATGATAAAGATCCTATAGACCCTTTAAGAAATAAAAGGGATGAAAAATGTAAGGTTAGTATTTAACTTAACAGTATTACTGCAAAGTCGATTAAATATATTCAAAAATTACCTTTACAAATTACGATGTTACACTTGTACTCAGTCACAGGCAACAATTCACAGGTAAAAATATAAACTAAAAACAATGTCTCATGTTTACCATGATGTTTACCCTAACCAAACAATTCAAACATAAACAAAAGTAAAGTTGTCACGCAGTGATACCAACCACACAAATGAAAATATCCTAGAAATCACTAAAAAATGGCGCAAATTTTGAATTTTCGCTTAATGACGTCACATAGATATCGCGCACAATAAAAAAATAATTTAGGGACTTAAATGAACCCAATATTAAAATTCCAGAAATACGTATCTCTTCTTCTTCCAACTACTTTCCATTGCCGATGTAAAAAAAAAATAGGAAAACACCCCATTATATTAATTATGACGGATATTTTTACTAAAATCCTCCTTACAAAAAGTCCTCCGGGAACTGCAACAAGGCAAGAAACGTCGGCCACTAAGTGCAGCAAAATTTGGTCTACAAGAAATAAAATGGAATGAAAAATTGGAAGTAACTATTTCCGATGCGAACTGCTCGCTTCTTGCGGCCTCTAACGTCCACCAGAGGTATCCTCCCTTTCTTCCCGCCATCGGCCTTTCCCATCCCAACCGCTAATTAACCGCGCTTGCAAATGGATTTCGGCCGCCCAACAACCTGTCCATTCCACCGCGCCCAAAAACGGGGGCGGCCATTTATCAGCTGCCATAACGGCGACCGCGGCAGATACTATTGCGGCCGCCGCCGGCTCACTAGTGGTGGATTAATTTCGGCCTGGGTGACAACATCCGGAACGATTAAGGCCGTGGCGTGTTACCTGAGAACGTCGGAAGATGTATAGTGCAGGCGTATTTTTTGGCACCTATACACCTGGTTTATTATAATAGATAAAAAATTGGGCTGAAGTTTTCATTAAAATAAATTAATGAGCATCAGATGCTAATCTATACGAACGAACCGACCATTATTTTTAAATAAAATACCTTATATAGGTGTTTCCGGATAACCCGTTCAAAAGTTCTAAAAGCACACACATTTTCAGAATATAATTTTGAAACTTTGTAACACCGAGTAAATTCATTCAATAGATTATATTAAATATATTCAATTCAATTATTTTAGTGATATATTTTAAATTGTTTATTATACTTCTTAAACTTTTTGTTTAAGTATTTATTACGTATATTTTACCAAAAAAAATATTTAAATTTTATGATCTAAATGTTTTCCTTATTTCATATAACCTAAGTATGTAAAGGAAATGCATAATTACGTAAAATGATATGTCAAAACCAACATTGCATAGAATACTGTGTATGTACTGATGTCATGACTGTAAAATTGTATACTAATCCTCTTTGGTTTAATATGTGGTTTTACACAGTAAAAAAATACGACTGATTTTAACACTGAATCCACACTCATCAGTGTGTATATAGTCCACACTTGGCAGTGTTAGACATATCGGTGTATTATTACATTACATCAAAGTAATTTAATACAGTAGATTTACTAGGTAATGTGTAATAGTTAATTATTTACCGTGTAATTATTCCGTATTTATGGCGGATTGATTCATTTTTAACACAGGGTTTTGTAAATCTTACTACAATTTATGAGTACTTCTACAAACTTGGCGGGTATATCGTTCGTGTAATATGAGTTCTAAAGATTTAGTTATTATACTACCCAGTTCGTGTTAAAAATAACACTGCAGCAAATTACGATTACCGTTTAGTAATTTTACCATTTGTCTTTATTTACTGTGTAACTCCGGCATCTTGAGACAGATCCGTAATTATTATTACAATTATTATTATATATATTCTTGTATATAATATGATGACAACTGGACCAAAGATCCAATTATTTTTGAAAATATGCGTGTCCTTTTTGCTATTAGAAAACCTGATATAATATAAAAAATACTCTATATCGTAATAATAGAAATGATATAGATATGAATAGATATGTTAGTTCCGTAATAACAGAAAAAACGCATGTTTCCTTTTTCAAGGAAAAATGCGTAGTATTTAATATTTGTTGAATTATATAGGTTTCTGCTGTGGTGTTCATATTTCAGGGCTGATCTCTTTGGAAATACCTAACCATACAAATATTCCCTACTTTATTGATATCCCTATATTCAGCTTAAATATGCTTCACTAGTTTACATAGGACAGCATCAACGAAGCTTATCAGCTCATTTCCAATATCATAAATATTGTCCAGATAACTAAGGCCAAGTTTAACATGATAAGGGAACTTAAAAATTACCGCATACTCTGGTTACACTTTTGGCGGAGGCGCCAGTATAAACGCAATTTTAGGAAAATAACCCAAAACATAATTACTCTGATGTCCATTACACAAGTAATACCGTAGCTTCTTTATAATTTTCATTAAAACCACATTGACAATCGAATATGCACCTTTGGTACGGTTTAGATGGATATTGGAACACACTGCAGTCCTTCCTGGAACACAGTGGAGCTGGTACCAATATTTACCTATTTGAAGAAAACCGGGGGTGTAAAATTCATACAAACCGCAGGAATAGAAGCCTGTTTTTCTCTGTATGAATACTTCTGTGTATTGTGGTGAAATGGTAGCCGTGTTATTCTTTCTATGACATTTATTAGACTGTTCACATTACTGTAACACGGATTTACATATTTGTACAGGGTGGGCCGTATAAGAGTGCGTATCCCCTTATCTCAGAAACTATGTGAGATAGAAAAAAAAGTTTTATATAAATGTTGTTTGCGTTAAAGATGTCGGTATTTTTTTAATATAGTTATATTTGTAGCTCTTCAATATACAGGGTGATCAACTAAACTTATCTTTTTTTAAATAGAACACCCTGTATATTATTACATTTTTGAAAAGCTCTTCAAAAGACTTGTTCAACGATATATGATATGATGGGTCTGTAGCCCACCGTTTCCGAGCTATTTACTGTTATCTTCAGGAAAAGGTTAATATTTATAGCGAGCGAGAAAAGTTACTGATTGAGGTGATAAGCTGTAATTTGGGCCAAGAAATTCTAATTTGGTCTATTTTATGAAACTTCTGTCTAATACTAAAATAAAAAAAATTGCAACAGTGATGCCAAGTTTCGTAAAATTTAATTTTTCATGATTTTTTTAAATGGAACACCCTGTATTTTATTACATTTCTTGAAAGTCCTTGCAAAGACGAGTTTATTGATATATAATATCAGGAGTCTACGACACACCGTTTTGGATTAATCTGCGTTTCTCTTCAGGAATTGAAACATAAGTTATGCATGTTTGTATGTAATGTATTCTCTGCAAGAAAAAATAGGCTTAATAGAATGTTATATATTTAATCACAAAAGTCCAGCTTTAACATTGAGAGATTATGTAAGAAAATATCATTTAAGATAATTGCCAGATATTCATACGATTCTAAATATTTGTATCAAATTTAAAAGAGATGGCAATATAAGTTATAAAAAAATATAAGTTATAAGTGTGTCGTAGACCCCTGATATTATATATCACTAAACTCGTCTTTGCAAGGACTTTCAAGAAATGTAATAAAATACAGGGTGTTCCATTTAAAAAAATCATGAAAAATTAAATTTCACGAAACTTGGCATCACTGTTGCAATTTTTCTTATTTTAGTATTAGACAGAAGTTTCATAAAATAGACCAAATTAGAATTTCTTGGCCCAAATTACAGCTTATCACCTCAATCAGTAACTTTTCTAGCTCGCTATAAATATTAACTTTTTCCTGAAGATAACAGTCAATAGCTCCGAAACGGTGGGCTACAGACCCATCATATTATATATCGTTGAACAAGTCTTTTGAAGAGCTTTTCAAAAATGTAATAATATACAGGGTGTTCCATTGAAAAAAAGATAAGTTTAGTTCATCACCCTGTATATTGAAAAGCTACAAATATAACTATATTAAAAAAATACCGACATCTTTAACGCAAACAACATTTATATAAAACTTTTTTTTCTATCTCACATAGTTTCTGAGATAAGGGGATACGCACTCTTATACGGTCCACCCTGTACATATTTACATACATATTTAGTAGAGGCTTTAACATATCTTTCGAATTTTAAATAGGGACGAACGTAAATTAGAATGTCAAACTATACAGCAATAAGAATGTATTCGAAATGACTAATATACAGGACTAACAGCGAAAAAGTAACGGTATCTGCGTGAAACTCATTCTAATACGTTTTCAAATTAACTACAGTAGTACTCTAATGATTTTATGGCCTAATACCACCTCTAAATAATTATTTTACTGATAGCATGAAACCAAGATAATTTTTTTATATAAATTGCTTATACTAAAGAAACTAAAGCTTATAAATTCGAAATGCACTGTGTGTGGTGCATTATGCAATATTTCTTAACGAGAGCCACCATGTAGATGTATTTTGTGAAGGCGATGGCGGTAAATATGCTCAAAGGAACACGAAGGCCGTTGAGAATATTGATGAACGGCAACTAAAATGTCAAATTATCCTGCAATCAAAATCCTTTTTGAAATCTTTTCATATTTTCGTGGAACAAGCTCTCCTAAGCCGTTCGTATATTCATTGGGGGACTCTCCCGAGAGGATCGAGTCTTCATTTTGCTTCTCCAGCAATAAAACTCCACCGCCGGAACGCGTTTTGCATAAAAATATGTTTCGGATGAAGGAGGGATTCGGTCCAGAGATATGAATTGGCGTTATTAAGGAATCCGAATGTTAAATATCTCGCCGAGCATTCTCCGGGAAACTTTATGAATTGGGCGTCGTTATTGATAATTTACTCCTTCATTACCACGCATATTTTCCGTTGCCCGAACTAATTTGGTTGCTCTTCTGATAATCCAAACTTGTCAAAGTTTTATTGATAAAAACATAGGTTTTGAATACACTTGTAAAAAATATATAATAATATATACACGGTGATGCAGTCATTAGTGCATTATTTAAAGAGAAGACAGAGAAAAATGAGTTTAATACGAATACGCGATTTAAAACATTTTTGAATATACAGGGTGTTAGTTAAACATGCGGCAAAAATTCAAGAGGTTATTCCTTGGACTATTCTAAGGATATTTTATCCTTGGATGATTTTTGAAAAAGCGCTTTGTTGCGAAGATATAGGGCTAAAAAAATTTTCAACAAATCCAATTTTGGTATTTTTCACATTAAAAAAAAACCGTATCTTAATGAAGTTTTTATTGAGATGAACTCACAGAGTTTTGTGCACACCATATATGGAATCCTACTCTATATTCAATAAAAAAATACGTTTCTCTTTATTAAAAAATAACAAATATATTTAAGAGATGATGTCTAAATCTTGCTGAGAGCGACATTTTGATTACGTGAAAGCTTTTTTTTCATGAAAAACCAGTCGACAAACTGCAGAAGCATGGTTCTTTATATTTTAAATTTTAAACAAAACCGCACCAGCATACTATAGAATGTCACAGAATAGGTAAATAGCTTTACAGATTATCATCTAACTGACTTCATTTTCCCGCTGAAAAGGAAACTCCCCGCCAGGACTATTTCTCGGAATGAGATATGGAATAAGAAATGCAGATTAGTTTCATTCGCCCGAATATATTTTCCAGTTGAGGCCGCCGCCTAATTTAACGGGATTTCCATAAGAAGTGTTAATTGCAAGAAGTTTAGAGCTGGCTACCAGATTATGTATTCATGAGACTGCCGTGCGCTCGCACTCTCAGCTCGACGGTTACGTTAATAACTAAAAAGAACTTTATTAACGGGCCACATTTAATCGCTACTTTGCAACTTATCGTGTTGTTGGTGGCGGGAGCTGCAGAGAGAGAAATGTATTGCCTTCATATACACTGTATATTATTCCAGTTTGTATATTAACATACAGTGTGTCTCGTGTTGTAACGGTCTCGTTTTTAGTAACTAATAAAATACCTTTTTTAGTTGATTTAAACTAATAATTCTCATATCATTCTGTGTTTTTACCTTCTTGTTAAACACCAATCCTGTATTTAAAGTATTATATGTATTCGGTGTATATTAAGTGATTATCATCCCAACTTCACTCTATGTGTTTGTGCGCCAGGTCTATCTCAATACATAGTCCTAGGGTTGCACAATCTAAAGTTCAAAACAATATAGTGACGCCATCTCGTGTTACGAACGTGAGCAGATGGACAACGAAGGAGAACGAGGAGGAGGAGAGAAAAAATGGCGAGGATTGGCATTGGCGAGCAGCTTCCAAAGTTTGAAGAAAAAGCTGGGAAAAGGAAATATAAAAGATGAATTAATCTTAGTAACCGAATCCTACTATTCCCTAGTGTGATTACGAGAAAATAATCATTTCAGTACGTTGATTTGTGAATTGTCAGCAGAACGTATGAACAACATTAACCCCGAAACCAACTGTTCTTATGTGAGTACTTTATTACTTACTTAGGAAGTGCATCTTAAACCACGTTACGTATACCGTGCCTAATTAGACTAACTTACCCTATGGCATAGGTCGTGTGTGCGAATGAATTTAAGGGCCCTTACTATTACCTCGCGGACTGTAAACTGCATTTTTTTGGTAGATCTTTAGTATAGCCAAATTACATTTTGTTGTCAAGCTTTATTGCTGTAAAACCTTAACTCATTTTTCTACATTTGAGTGTGTATGTCCTAATATTTAGATTTAGGTGTGTCTTTTATGTATGTACCGTTCGTAAATATATAGTTGAGAGAATTATATTAAAAATTAACTTTGTTCTTGTCAAGTGTTTTTTTGCAATTGTCTTCACTTAGATAGGAACTATACCATTACCCTGTACCATCAAAAAAGATCAATTGATGGCGCCTAAGTTTGGCAGATAATAAATAACCCTACCGTACTTCACTCTGCTCACCCCTCATAGAGAGTTTCATCGCTATAGTAAGTATATTTTGTATCTTTATCTAAAAATAATAAATAACGAAAGTTGTCGTTATAGTGTTTTGATGGAAGCTGCTCTAGATATTTGCTAAAAAAAATCGACTTCCCCTGGATTGGGAATCAAATTGCCAATCCCAATCATTGGACCAGAATAAGCAGGTAGGCGTAATTTATACCGATCAGTCTAAAGCCTTCGATAGGTTAGATCATGGCCTCTTATTGGGAAAATTATCTAACAGGATTGGCTCTCCCCTTCCTCCAGTTCTTCTCGTCATTCCTTTCTGACAGAACAGCTAATGTATCCTACCGTGGTTTTACGTCTGTCGAAGTATCTGGAACATCAGGAGTACCACAAGGCTCAGTCCTTCGGTCAACACTTTTTTATTATATTCATCAAGGTTGATGTAAGTTGAAACAAATGTGCTAACATATGCTGACGACTATAAGTTATTACATCTGAAGCTGACAGATTAACATTAGACCAATTAAAACAAATTTCTACTAAAAACAGTTCACACCACATATGCCCTAATACATGCTCTACAAGAAGGTATAGGTTTCATCTGCTCCACTATACAGTGAGGACATATAGTCCGTCCCCTCCCCTTTCTAATTTTTGAACCACTGGGTAGGTATATTGTGATGAAATTTGGAATGATAATATATGACTAAATTATCCATTTTTTGACACAACAATAACAGCTCTGAATGTCAAAGTGACAGCTGGGCGCGCAATAGGAATATTTTTTTAAATGGAAATGGGGTCGAGTAATAACTCATTTTGAAACTATTTTTATACTCAAAACATTCTCCAATTTTGAGAACATTTGGTTCAGTAATTTCCAAATAAAAACCAGTAATATCAGTTTATAACATAATCTTTTTACCACATAATCTTTATAACAGAACTTACCCATAGAACATTTATTTGTCAGGAAGTTCATGGTGGTCATTTTCAACATCTTTCGAAGTAACACGTGTTTTCTAAATTTGTTTTTGCCTCTACGTTTAATTTAAATTATTTCATAATTTTTTAATTTAAGTTATTTGTTTACTTTTAAATTTTGTTTTGCTTTGAATAATTTACAATAATTTGTAATATGTATGTAAAAAATGATATAACGTAGAAATCGATATTACTGGTTTTTATTTGAAAATTACTGAACCGAATGTTCTCAAAATTGGGGGATGTTTGAGCATAAAAATAGCTTCAAAATGAGTTAATTACTCGATTACCCCATTTCCATTTAAAAAAATATTCCTATTGCGCACCCAGCTGTCACTTTGACATTCAGAGCTGTCATTGATGTGTCAAAAAATGCAGAATTTAGTAATATATTATCGTTCCAAATTTCATCACAATATACCCATTGGTTAAAAAATTAGAGGGGGGGAGAGGCGGACTTTATGTCCTCACTGTATGTATTGAGTCACTCAATCGTACCACCGCCGTCTTTTGACCTTGAATGAAAACTAATAACTTGATCCCCATAATATGCCAACATAAACATTTCCAATGTTAAAAGATGTTATGGATATGCCACTACACGGTAGATGATCTTGTAAATTGACGTAACATTTCTTTGCATACATAATTTTACATACAAAAAAGATATTAAATTAGATTTATAATCTTTCTGGAGCGGTTGCAAAAGGTAAGGTAAACTATTACAGACTTTATCTTATATTTTGACACAACCTTATTGCGATTGTTTAAAACAAAAATATCAGTAGTGATTAAGTTCACTGTGTATAATGAAATGCATTGAAGAAAAACATTTGCGCGCACTACTGACAAAGAACACATTGAGCAATTCTCGTGAAGCGAACTCTATTAAATAAAATTAGTGGATTTTCTCTGTCGCATTACCTTTTGTTATTTGGTATTTATTTCACGATGCCAATCCTGTCGGAATTAAAACTTGAAGTTGCCCCCTGCTTCACTAAGAATAATCTCTCCGTGGATTTGAAAGTTCTCTACACGTAATCTATTATTAATTCTACCAAAATATCAATTCATCCACCCCTGCCATTTTCGCCTTCTTCCCGAGAATATTTCGTTATATTCCCTTTCAATAAATTCGCGCCGCTTGGCCTCTTTTCATATTTAATATTCTTCCATGCGGAACTGGAGATATAAGAATATTAATAACATAAGACGGATAATCGTTTGAAATATAATGTTCCAGATATTTTGTAAGTAATTCCTCAAGGGACATCAAACAGAAGATTCTTGATACAAAATACTACATGACTGAAGAAATAAATTTTGTTAGTAATACTTGGGGCGTTTCTATAGAATCCAGGTGATATCCTGGTATCCAGGGAGAACTAATTTGAAATTGTACTTTGACGACAAAACAAGAGGTAAGTAATAGTAATAGTAAGTAATAAATTACTCCCAGCATTTTACTATTAATAATTTGTAACTTTTGAACTTACATTATTAATATCAATTTTCAAGGTGTCCTTGAGTACTAAAGTAGAAAATATTTAAAAAAGAAGCCGTTAGTTGCCGATCTCCGATGCTTGACTTGACCGAAGCTTTTACTTTTAGGTTGAACGTCAGTGAATTTACAGAAACTATACAAAGGATGAAGAACCCCTACAGAAAAAATTAGAAGCTGTACCATGCCTCGGATAAAATACAAAATCGCGCACCCTTGACTACACGAGATATTAGGGTTAAGGAAAATTTCCGGGATTTTTTTATTTCTGTCGCTGAGATTGGCCATAGTCACACAAATAATGCTTTAAATAAATGAAATAAAATATTGTCCAGAACTTTTTTCAAATCAATCAAATTTTCATTAATACCTTACTGCCAGATACTAAGTATATTTTTAATTAAAATTATACAAACACAGACATATATGATTTTCAATTATAACGTACTTAATATAATTATTATCTCTTTTTATTAATATTGACTGCAGATAAAGGGTGGGAAATGTCAGTAGATTAGTAAATCAGCATGAAATGTTATTCAGATTTAATAAAGTTATTAAATAAATTTAGCTCCCAAATGGATTTACTACATGTTTGTATTCGTTATAGCTATCATTATATTTGTTAATTTTATCGACCAAATTAGGTAAATTTCGGTGTTCATCAATTTTATATGTAATTTATATAATGGCTACTGATAAGATCGTAATTTTACATCACATTTGGTCAGTCGATAAACCGTATGTTGAAAAAATTTGAGGTAAAAATTATGGTAAGGAATAATAATGCTAATGTGTTTCATATATTAATGTGTCATGTTCGATGTTTGCTGGTTTGATCAATAATGTTATTAAAAAAATATATAGAAGTCGACATCATGACACGATAAAACTAATAAGGTGTATTATGTGATTGTGAAAATATGATTAAAGTATATAAATATGGACAGGTCAGAAGAGAACACATATACTAAGATATACGTACTAATATATATCTAATTCTTCATTTTTCAACGGGTACAACCTGTAGTTAAAAGTCGTTTTATTATTAACTTACGTGCTAACGATGGTCGAAAGTGAATAGCTCGCTGGTAGCTAAGGATTGCCTCCTCCAATTGTTGTTTCCCTTGCAGAAGTATGCCCCTGGAAAAAGAAAAGCCGTTGGAATACAACTGATTTCAATAGTAAATGAAAGTTGTTATTAATATTTTCTACAGCTTATTTTTACGCTAAAACTGAGTTGACTCTGTTCTGTAATAAATATTTAACATTGTAAATATCCACTAATGCAGCGATTTAGTTAAATAAACTACTACTTCAACTATTGAAAGTAAACAATAGTTTATGGCTACAGATTAAACATAATACCCTATAAAACTTGATTAACAAATAGATTTGCGAGATATTTTCAAATAAGAAACTACAAAAGTATGATACCTACAGGGTGTCCACCTAGTGCGCGTAAGTCCAATATCTGGGTTAATAAAAGAGATAACTTAATTTTTTTTTCTACAGGGTTGTCTAATATCCCGAGCTGCACAAAATGAAAATATATTTACATATTCAGGGTGTTCAGTTTTTCCTGGACAGGTACCAACTTCGTTTTTCTAAATGGAAATATATATTTTTTATTGCTTTTTCGAACTAAACCCTTGATTTTAGTAGGACTTTCATCAGCTTTCCCTATACCTAACTTAAACTGTTTTTGAAATATTGACGGGTGAATATTGACATTTTTGCAACTTTGACACCCTGTAAAATCTAAACGGTTTGAGATCAAGCAAAACGGTTTGCACATTCCTATCTTAACTTTTCATAAGCTATCGTTTGGTGCTAATTTCAGAATTATCCAAAAATTTTAAATTTTCTGAAAATTTTGAAAATTTTTTATTCCTGTATAAATTTGAAATTAGTATCAAACGATAGCTTATGAAAAGTTAAGATAGGAATGTGCAAACCGTTTTGCTTGATCTCAAACCGTTTAGATTTTACAGGGTGTCAAAGTTGCAAAAATGTCAATATTCACCCGTCAATATTTCAAAAACAGTTTAAGTTAGGTATAGGGAAGGCTGATGAAAGTCCTACTAAAATCAAGGGTTTAGTTCGAAAAAGCAATAAAAAATATATATTTCCATTTAGAAAAACGAAGTTGGTACCTGTCCAGGAAAAACTGAACACCCTGAATATGTAAATATATTTTCATTTTGTGCAGCTCGGGATATTAGACAACCCTGTAGAAAAAAAAAAGTTATCTCTTTTATTAACCCAGATATTGGACTTACGCGCACTAGGTGGACACCCTGTATATGTAATAATTCAATATGCATCTTTATCAGAGGAGATAGTTGCATAATTATCTTTATATAGTCTGCAATAAAATAAATCGTATCTATTCTGGAAACAGAATGGGTTATAGTTGCCTACATAAGGTACTTCCGTGAAATGGTACAGTGCATTAGTTGAGTATTTCCGGCCACCAAGTGTAGTAAATAATATTAAGTTTGTATTCTGTTTTTGGGAGGGCATCTCATGGTGTACCTCTTGGCAATGGTTCCTCTATGAGCGTGTGATATGGGGAAAGTTGCTTGCTAGAGTACATCAGTTTTACGTACCCAGAATCCGGATGCATAGAAGTCTGGTACCTGTACATTAGTGTCTTAAGTGTCTTGTCAGATGTGCCTTGGCAATGGTTCCTCTATGATCGTTTGACATGGGGAAAGTTGTTGTTTAGGTACATTGGTAGAATGCTGTCAGTGGCCGGTATACAGTAACCCTATAGACCGAGAACAAGATATTTTGTTGAATTATTAATTTGTTTTGTTGAGCTTTTCTGATTGCTGCCGCTTTGAGGCTTCTTCGCTGAAGCTTCCCAACCTCTACTCATCAGCAAGTAGAGTCCGTGTGGATCATTCACCACGTTAAAATTTGAATGGTGGTGATCAAAGCAAAACCGAAAATAAATCAAGAGCGTTACACCCTATATATCCCTGTGAGTGTGCATTTTCTAGCTATAATTAATTTTAGATTATCGATACTATACATTTTACAGGAATTTTTAACAATGCTATACAAAGCTATTATTGATCGCATAACAGCATACTAACAAAATATGAGCAATAGTGCCTCTCTCTCATTTTCGGCATAAATATATGTGTGGCTAGGCATTAATCATTCCTCAAAATCGATATTTGGTTATATTGTAGCGAAAAGAACGGCTTTCGCTGAAAGGAAATTAGCTCCATATTTATATCCTGACGCAAGTCATTGTGTAGTGTTGATTGACAATCTAGAGCGGTAATGGACCATATTATTCCTTGTAAAAAGTCGATTCTGCTTAATATTGCTTTGTTCGAGTAGTAGGTCATACATTCTTTGGATCAGAAAGGAAATTGGTACTTATACATAGGTTATTATTTTGCTATGAAATATTTGCCATTGTGGAAATCTGAAATATACTTGTGTGTTTAAAATTGAAATTTTGATTTCATTTAGATTACTCTTTACTTGTTTTCCTTTCGTTATGACCATATATTGCTGTAATTTCTTTTAATTTGAATAAAATAAAACAGCTTATCGCTTACAGCTTATGATCATTACATTTCCTGATCATAATTGAAAACGTTCGAATAGCTATTTTTGCAATAAGTTAGGAAAAGTGACTTTTTTCCATGTCAGCCGTAAGCTTTTGATCGAGGCGCCAGTCGAGGTAAAAAAAATACGCCATCTGTGGAAAAAACACTTTTTCTGCGAGTTGCACACATGATTTTTTTTTACTAGTGTTTGAACATAGCTCAAATAGCTTGCCGAATGGTAGGAATTACAGCAGTCTCTGTTTCCGGAGAACGTCTAGTACGATACTGACTGATGCACGAGCAGACATCACCACTCTTAAAAGGCATGGTGGATGGAAAGCAATGAACGTGGCAGAAGGATATATAAAGGATTTCGTTCAACAAAAACTTGAAGTAAGCTCATTGGGTCAAAGAGAGATCAATACAAATTTGTAGGGATTTCCATAACCAATTGTAAAAAGTTATAGTTAAAATTTATAATAAGGATAATAAGTGATTGAAGTTGACAATAAATGAATAGTTAGTTCAAGAATTAGGATGCATTTTTTGCGTGCGGGAAAATTTTTCCAGCGCTGGTAAGGAAAAGTCGAACATTTCCTAGCTCAAATTAGTTACTAAATGTAGAACTTTTCTAAACACTATTTAAAAAATGTTCTTTTAATCAATTTGTAATAATTAATGTCAAACACCGTTAATGATTTACGGCAGGTTGTAATATATTTTTAGTTTTAAAATATACTGCTATTATTCCTACATACAACCTAAATACTTTGAATTATTGGCGGACAGTTATGGGGAAATAATGTGTATATCTCTAAATCCCGAATTTATATATAAAAATAATCCCAGAAGATAAATTTATTTCCATCGTGCTGTTCGGATGAATTTGTTTCACCAAATTATTTAATACCTACTAAAGCGGCTCGTAGTACTCGTATTTTAAACCGAAAAATTATACCATTACAAAAAAAAGTTTGGTTTGACGTTATGCATCATTCATATTCATATTTTCCAATAAATCTGTAGGTTAAGTATATAAAACATAAAAATGGTATGGCGTGTACTTTACGCTTTATAAAAACTGTCACAGGGTGTTAAATATAATTTTTTTATCCTTTTCTCAAGAATGTATTTTGAATTTCCTTTCATATGGATCAGTGAATTTTACTAAGATACTGTATACATTTTGAATATGATTTTGGGCAGGTATCTACTGCCATCTGTTGGCGAGAGGAGCAAATCCAAAAAGAATTAAAAACTGAGTAGTCAAATAGGCACTAGATGGTTTTCATTCCAGAAAAGTTAAACGAATGCACACTTCTATAATTTTTTGTTGTATAAGAAAACGTGCTTTGTGTGTAATTGTTCCTTCCACAAATTGGTTTCCAGGTATCCAAACTGTGCATAGTAACTGGTTTAATTAAAATAACACTTAATTTGGCATATCAAAATTGGCATATCTTATTAAACGGAATCAATTTCCATTCTCATGCAATTCGGTTATTCGTTATTTAAATGCAATCAGTTGCAGAGGATAAACAGGTAATCCATTGCCATCCATTTAGATTATTTGAACATTTCAACAATAGTTTCGTTAAACAAACAATATAGCCTGAATAAACTTAGATTACTCAGTCATCAAACGTTGAATTAAAGGAAAATACCTACTAGCTATACAAGGGGGGATGCTGTAAATTTATATGTAAGGTAGTAAACTGATCAAAATAACGTGAAACATTTATCGAAACCTTACATCATCAGCGGGTTGTGTTTAGACGGACAATAATGGCAATGAATAATGGTGAGTGATTTGTTGACAAATAATGTAATTACAGGATAAATGCTTAAACAAATAAGAGAAGCATTTCCTAAAAAAGGAAAATTGGCCCGATTTTTTTTTACAAAAAAAACGTGGTTAGATACTTAGCTGTTCACAACTTGTATGGGAAGTGTGACGAACCTTACTATGGGAGCAGCTATGGAATACGTATTAATGATATTCAAAATAAATATTAGTCACGCCATAGAGATAAAGAACAACAACACACTTAGTATGTTATAATCTTAGCACTTCAAGTATTAACAAAAGATGGACTAATGTTATTGAAATGGTGAAAATGTGTAATTTAGTTAATCATAAAGTATTTTATTTTCCAGAATAAACTTACACAGCAGCATATTATTGGGCATTGGCCTATAAGTTTCCATATCAATGAAGGTACCAGATGCTAGTATTTAAAAAGTACAGGAAATTGTACTGAAAAATGAGCATGAATCTGAAAATGTTGGGCAAAGGGATTGGCCAGAACTAGAAAAGGTAGATTGCTAAAAACCTATACTTATATGGAAATATACCGTTATTTTTTTATATAACACACTTCATGCAAGATCAAGTCATTTGAATTTATCAATATAGGGTATTTCGTCCTACTTTGTCCGCTCCAATAATAATAAATGGAGGCTGAAATTCAATAGCGTTGTTGGAAGGTATTTAATTTCAGAATTTGATCCAGTAAAAAAGGTACAAAAGAAGTAACAATACTGAGATAACTTTTACGGCGGTGTATTAAATTACAACGTAAGTTAGAACCAAAAGTTTATATCCTTATTAAAAAGTTTATCGTTGCTGCTGGAATACTTATTCCTAGATTAATCTCAAAATATTCCCGCTTCAACTTTCAATCTACTCTCTCGAACCGGTGCTAGCTAGGTATCAATTTGCATTGACATAACATTTTTTGGACTGCTGTTTTAAATTACAATATTTTGCTGGTAGCTTGATTCAATTATTTTCAGATTAAAAACTAAATTCACCAAATTGAACAGCTCATAACTTATCCGAGCCAAATTGTAATTGCAAATCTGCCAGTGAGGTAAGAACAATACGTTTCATAATAGAAATTTCTACTGTTGACATACTAGAGATGATAGAAGTTGTTATTCTAACGAAACCTATAAATATATTGTGGATGTCTCCTGAAGGGGATTTTAAAGGCACTGTAGTATCATTCTGATAATCATAATACCTATTATATCACAGTTTGTCAAGTAAGTTATACAGGATATTTTGCATCACAACTTTAGCTTTTTCATTATGGAACATTCCAAATATTTCATACAGGTACGTTTTCAAATAACGTATTATTCTAAGTAAAAGACGTGTAGCATAATTCCTAATTTCGAATATACTGTTACAGATGATACTCGGATAGAGAGATAAAGAGTAAATTAGAATTATTAATACTAACCTCTTTCAATTCACTGAGCAAATGGGGTCGGCAAACAGAAAATTATCGCCTACATAGGTAGTATGCCGAGAATGGAAAATATGCTTACTGTAGACCTCCTTTTCTCCTCCTTACTCCCCCTTAGACGCTCCTTTTCCAACTAATCTCAGGGTTGTTTTTGGCGGGGGTTTGGTCATTACCCAGAGAAAATAGTAACTAGTCTGTCTAATAGATGGTTTACGGTGAGAATTAAGACTTGAGACTGAGAATACTGCAGAGCCCCAACTGTAGAGAACACAGACTGATGGGAGAAGGGTATTGTAGAAAAATACGTAACGGCGAGGAAGATGTCCCAGTGGAAAAGACACATCCACGTAGAAAGAAACCTCCACGTATAGCTGGAGAGATCCACGTATGAGAAAAGATCCACGTCACGTAGAAGACAGGATCCACGTAGAAGGCAAGATCCACGTAGGAAGAAAGACCCTGTTGTAAATTCCATACAAGTATGTTGGCCTACGCCCTAAGCTATAGTAGTCACCAAGTGGGTGTGTTTTATACATTATCATTAACACAAAGTATTGAATTAAGATTTACCTTTTTCCTAAGCGTCTTCACAAATAAATTCTTATAGACAATACCCTCTAATCGCGTAGCATAGCTGAGGGATCTTCCGGGGCGCAATAGTAGCATATAAACCATACGGTAGTTAAGGTCGTAGCATCGTTTTAATTCCACTAATGGATAATTCTCCATACACAAATACAGCACTGCATCATCAACAAATTAAACAAAGTAATCACTTCACCAGGCTATAACAACGTATTCCTTGAGGACGTCTTCAGAAAACCATTAAATAAATTATCGCCTGGGGCGACGCGACATACATGTGCTTGACACCCAACACAAAATCAAAAAGGGGAGAATGACAGACCTTAGAACTCCGGGAAAGAGATAATGGCAGACCTGATACCTTTGAGATAACGTTTCACAGTGTTCACAACCATAGGAAATTAATAAATACCGACCAATTGACCCAAAGTCTACAAGGCCTTCATATTAGACTGTTAAATCACCCCATTTTAGTAAAACTTCAAATCGAAAAATAATAATAATAATTTTAATACATAAATAATGCCTCAACCCTCAGAGAGGAGCAGCATACTATTACTCAATGGGCTAGATATTAGACTCTAGGAGTGACTTAAGCCCTAGTCACTAGAAGAAGTAGTATACATTAGAAAGTGTTCTTGTATTTTGCACTATCCGCAACATTTTCGAAGCTCCATGTATCATCAAGGTCTGACCAGTTTGTCAAATAATGTGTAGTAGCTTGAACAGATTTAAATTTCATTGTGTCATCTACTTTTTTGGAGCCTATATTTGGTATTCTGATGCATAATAAAGACATATATGACACTGTATTTTGGTTAACTGAAGCATGTACTATTTTTCAGTTAAATTCAGGTTTGAAAGCACATGGAAGTCGCATCATTTCCATATGCTTGTTATTTATAATGTTGATATTTCTTATTTAGCCGAACAATAATTTTCCACATGGCCGGAGACTCCTCAATAATTTCCCATTCGGAGTTCCGCCATGTATAAATTCATTAAATTCAGCGCATTCCACCCGCATTCTGATAATAAATGAATATTTCAGCGCGGCATACCGACGAGGACAATGAGTTTAATTTGCAAAATATAATGCTGTATTTTAGCTAAATTAAAGAATTAATCTCCCTTCTGTGTGTATCTCCCCTTTCTTATTTCTGGAGAAACAGACACGCAAACAAAAATTAAATTTTGTACACTGTCTTGCGAAATTACATCTATTTATTAGAGGAGACGATTACGGTCGTTAGGAGAATCTAATATAAGCAAGAGCCTTTGTTCGAGATGGGATCAATTACAAAAAATTAGTTTATTCCTCAAGTATAAGAAATATAAGGACAGAATAGCTTGCCAAGCCAATCTAACTATAACCATATTTGTCAGGTATAGTTAAAAAAGCAGATATAAGTATTTATAGAATAATAATAGAGATAATAATTAGAAATTTCCAATTCATACGTGAATTCGAGTGACTTACTTCGTACATAACGTGTTTTTTGCGCGAATGGTATCCAGATATTAGGTGAAATCACGGTACAAGTAATCATTAAGCCTAATTTTTGAAAGTATCTTTTAAAATGCAACGTATCTGTTATACCGGGATATCCAAAATTATCTTGGTCAAGGGTGGTTGTGGAATGTAAAACGTGTGTCTTACTTTAAATTTTTGAATATGTTTTGTTGTGTCAGAATCTGTCAAGTCATTGTGCTGAAATTTTCTAATCCAGTTTTTGAATCATGCCTCTTACCACACAGCACAAAATTTTCATGATTGAAGCCTATTTTCGAACGGGTGCGCTAGTTAATGGAAATTGGCCATACAGTCAACGTTTGTGTTTGGACAATTTTCGAGAGCACTTCCCAAACGTGGCAATATTACCGGATAATTTTTATGCGTGCCTTACAAATTGTGTTTAAGTGTTTCGCGAAACTGGTTGTGTGACTCATAAAAAAGGTGCTGGTAGACCAAGAGTTCGTACAGAAGAAGTTGTCAATGACGTTCGTCAACGTATGGAAGAGGAGCCTGCAAAACCTTTGAAACGTCTTTCTCAGGAAATTGGACTTTCTTATGGAACCTGTCAAGATTTTAAAGAAAGACTTGAACATGCATCCATATAAGATGCAAGCACATCAAGCTCTTCCCCGCCCGCAGACCACCCCAGACGCCTTGCTTACTGCCAATGGTTTGTCTATAATTTAATGAATGACGATCTTCTGGACTTAACTTTTTTTTCTGACGAAGCGTGGTTCCACCTTTCGGGATACATCAATTTTTAAAATATGCGAATGTGGAGCAATGAATAAGCCTCATGTTTTTACTGAATCGCCACTACATGCTCAAAAAATTGGTGTTTGGATGGCAGTTTCTCGCAGAAGAATAATTTTTTTCGATTTCACCGTCAACGCAGAAAGGTACAGACACAACTTTTTGGCTGAATTTGTGCAACAGTTAGACGATGAAGAACTTCGGTACGGTTATTTCCAGCATGACGGTGCAACAGCACATACTACACGAGAAAATATTGCTTTCCTCCGCGAGTTTTTTGATGACCGGCTGATAAGTTTGCATACAGAAGTTGAGTTTCCTCCGAGATCACCTTGTTTGACAATTATGGACTATTTTATATTTCCTTACTTAAAAAACAAGATTTTCGCAACTCCGGTAAATAATTTGCAAGAACTGCACAAAGAATTGTTCAGCAATGTGCAACCATACGCCAGAAATGCTGCAAAACGCTTTTCACAGCATGAGGAGGCGCGTCAACTTGTCCATCGAACAAAACGGGGGACATTTCCAACAATTACTGTAATTTAGTTTTTCTTATTACTAAAACCGTTATTTCATAATTTGTAGTTCATTATTGTTTTACAACTGAAATAAATAGGTATGAAATTTGAAGGTTATTGATGATGTCAGTGTGACAGTGACATAATTATTTCAAATTTAAAGTAAGACACACGTTTTACATTCCACAACCACCCTTGACCAAGATAGTTTTTGATATCCCGGTATTGGTTATGTTATAAGTATGGCTAACTGGTGGCTTAAATATCAAAGTTACAACACCAATCACCGTTTATTCACTCAGAGCGTATATAACACATTTAATTTTAACATACCCTTCTCTTAGCAAAGGACCGACACACAGGATCGCTGATCGATAAGATAACTAGCACTCCTAGTCACAAAACCCAGCTCTAATAATTTATATTATAAATGTTCATTTCTGCTGAAAACATGTCTTATAGAATTCAATTTGATTCCCTTGTAACAAACTTGTCTGGAGGGGACAAGTTAATTATTACCAAACGAAATAGGACTATAGAATTAAGACATTTGACATTGCCGAGGACTACAATGAATTATTACGGTCTTAATTAATTAAATACTCAACAAACACGCGAGGCCCAAAGCCCGTGAGGGACGAGGGAAATTCCTCCAATTCTGACGGTCTCTTCACCACAAATAGAGTTACAGAAGCAATCAGTACTCCTTACATATGTTGTGTGTTGATATGTGTACAAAGAGAATGATAAGTTCCACAGATTACTGCGGTATAGTATTGATCTTATCTATACTAATTATACTGTTGTTTCGAGTAAAGTAATATGTAAAATCAATAAGCTATACTAATAGAAATTTGTACTGGCATCAAACAGCAAATATATATTATTATTTTTTAATATTTCTTGTTAGTATTGAGGTAGTATATCAATATAATTAAATTATTTTATTTAGTCTCAAACACTACAGTATATATTTGTAGTGGCGAGATACAGTGAAATACACCGTAGAGCCCTCTTTGGGTCTTTGGTACTACCTGTCTGATAATTATTGTCTAATTGACAGACAGATAACGATCTGCTTTTCTGCAGATGCCATTACAGCGACCTCTATTGTCTTTGAGGAAGACAATCCTACTTATTTATTTATTTGGAGATGGCGAAAACAACTACTCCATTATATTTCAATTATATTGAAAGGTAGCACTCATTGTCAGACAGGTAGTAGCAAAGACCCAAAGAGGGCACTACGGTGTATTTCACTGTATCTCGCCACTACAAACATTCAGTATGCCCCTTAGGCAATCACGTCGCCAGATCATTCACCGATTCCGATACCCCTAAATGAAAAGAAATAGATGTTTTTCTTACATAGAACACGCCCGAGATGCATTTTTAGTTTCTTCCAAACCGATAGATGGTGCTGTAGCTAATGAGATAAACAAAATCATCACATCTAGTAGTCTAAAACATTTACTTTCCGTCGCCATTTTGCCGCGTCGTTTTTATTTGAAATATAACCTGACATTCAAACATTGAAGTTTTCGCCGCAGTTTTTTAAAGAATATCCTATGAAAAAAATGCACTAACTGCTCTGTGTTTAATTTGTTTCTTCAGTAGCTGACAAACTTTAGTCCATTATTATCATTCTGGAAGAATATTCTGGGGAGATGTAATAATACAGGTAATGTAATAATAATCAGTTTTAGTAATTAGTGTTCAGTTATTAGATTATTATCTTTTAGGTTTGAAAGAAAAGATGCAAGAAGGTGCATGATAGACGTTTCAGAAGAGGTGCTGCAAGAAAAGATAGTACTTATTATTCCTTGGAAACACAATTACTTTATAACCATAATAATTTAATAATTTATAAAGTTTTCGCAACGTAAGTTTTAGATTATATTAATGTAAAAGTGTTTGTAAAGCTTTTTATATATTCGTGATAAATATATATTTTATAATGTCTCATATTTTTATTTTATTTCTAACATTTCGATTTCATAGTAAAAAAATGTATTGGTAAAGGTCAAGGATCCTGCAAATATTTCTTATGCAACCAGTTAAACGTTACTTCCATTTTCATTGAAAATATCTGATGCAACCAGTTATACACCTACTTCCTTCCAAACCGTCTGAGGGCGCAGTTTTAATTCTTAAAATGTCAATATTAAGATAGTTATCTATTGTATTTTTATCTAGGCCGATACCTATGGCAATCTGACGAGATCATAACAAGATCGAAACCGGTCCATTGTCTGGTATTTGGTCTTGATGAAGGATGTGGCGACATCCGTGTTGATGTAATGCAACGTCAGTCGGGACATATTGCCCGTGGAGTAGTTTTCGGCATCTCCAAATAAATAACTACAGTATGTATATAGATTTATTGTACTCCAGCTGTACTGGCATTATAGATGAGTAGTTTTGTGACTTTTATTAGGCACAATAGCCCTCTCACAAAGTGTTCACTTGAGAAAGTTTGCCTAGGTTTTGCTTAGGTGAGTATGAAAAAAATGAGAAAGACTGTAGAAATGTGGTATTACTTTTTATAAGCTATAATCCTGTTATCGCCAACTTTTGAAAGCCAGTGAAAAAAAAACTACGAATTTCATTCCCTACATTTTGTAGCAGATTGTATACTTTTTTATTGAAAGAATTATCAGAG
This sequence comes from Pogonocherus hispidulus, assembly GCA_963924545.1. Classification (NCBI taxonomy): domain Eukaryota; kingdom Metazoa; phylum Arthropoda; class Insecta; order Coleoptera; family Cerambycidae; genus Pogonocherus; species Pogonocherus hispidulus. The sequence continues at coordinate 10,041,836 of OZ004699.1, forward strand.
TTACAACTCAGTACAACTTTTCCATCAACAAAACGCCTACAACAAAAAGTCCTTCAGTATAATGTCCCATTTATAGGCCTGAAACATATCTGCTTCGAAAAAGTTTTTCCTATATTAAATATTTATCAAGCCAATCAATAACCATTTCATCATTTATATATTTTCGATAAACGACAACTAAGCGCGAGATACAGCATGTTTTGCTACCTTTATTTTTATAAATACAACATTTAAGGATGATAAATGACTTTAGAAAATAAATTGGTAGATATAAGTATACTTTGTACCACATTTGAACCCACAGTAATTGCGTAATTGCGTATATAATACACTTTGGATATTAAATGCAGACAACTTGTTTTCAAATCTACAAGGTGTCCACCTAGTGCGCGTAAGTCCAATATCTGGGTTAATAAAAGAGATAACTTAATTTTTTTTTCTACAGGGTTGTCTAATATCCCGAGCTGCACAAAATGAAAATATATTTACATATTCAGGGTGTTCAGTTTTTCCTGGACAGGTACCAACTTCGTTTTTCTAAATGGAAATATATATTTTTTATTGCTTTTTCGAACTAAACCCTTGATTTTAGTAGGACTTTCATCAGCCTTCCCTATACCTAACTTAAACTGTTTTTGAAATATTGACGGGTGAATATTGACATTTTTGCAACTTTGACACCCTATAAAATCTAAACGGTTTGAGATCAAGCAAAACGGTTTGCACATTCCTATCTTAACTTTTTATAAGCTATCGTTTGATACTAATTTCAAATCTATCCAGGAATTAAAAATTTTCCGAAAATTTTGAAAATTTTTAATTCTTGGATAAATTTGAAATTAGTATCAAACGACAGCTTATGAAAAGTTAAGATAGGGATGTGCAAACCGTTTTGCTTGATCTCAAACCGTTTAGATTTTACAGGGTGTCAAAGTTGCAAAAATGTCAATATTCACCCGTCAATATTTCAAAAACAGTTTAAGTTAGGTATAGGGAAGGCTGATGAAAGTCCTACTAAAATCAAGGGTTTAGTTCGAAAAAGCAATAAAAAATATATATTTCCATTTAGAAAAACGAAGTTGGTACCTGTCCAGGAAAAACTGAACACCCTGAATATGTAAATATATTTTCATTTTGTGCAGCTCGGGATATTAGACAACCCTGTAGAAAAAAAAATTAAGTTATCTCTTTTATTAACCCAGATATTGGACTTACGCGCACTAGGTGGACACCCTGTATATAAATCATAATCAGAAAAATACTGTATCATAATGAGAAATAAAATATTGTATACGATTCAGATCATTTTTACAAAGTAGCGCAGAATAGTGCACTATTAATGCACATTCCTGCGAATATATTATATTTAGATCCTATTAATTCCATATGTTATAGAATCAGCAATTTAATATTAAGCAAAATCATAATGTACGGGTGAAAATGTATCAATTCAATTCAAAAATGAAGCTGACAGGAATTTGTAAGCCGCTAACTTTTCTGTTACGATCAGGGTCCTGATCCTGAATTCATATCAGACCTGAAATATGGGGTCATCAGAAAGTAAGGGGTATACTTTAAAGTTTTACATAATTTTAAGAAATCAAGCTAGTAAGCTAGTAGCAAAAAGTAAATGGAATCTAGCTTCAATAATTGGATTTTACTGTATCTATGGAAAACAAAAGAGTTGTCGTGTCAACAATCTATGGTCGCAACTGCCGATACGAGTGCCAAACGTAATCATTGTGATTTAGAGAATTTTTCTCAAAATAAAATTCATGTAATACGTAAATTGAAACGATAGTAACATGTAACATTTTCACGAAACTTTAGTAACATGTATCTACAAAGAAGAATTGGTTTAGTACAATGTTATTACGAATGCGGCAGAAATTACACTGCTGGATTACAAAGATTTCGTACGAAAATGGGTTTGAGAGCAGGACCCTGTCAAATGAAAGCATTGGTCTCCCCGCCATCTCCATGCAGATGCCGGAGTAATGCAACGCCAGTCGGGGCACATTGTCCGTGGAGTAGTTGTTTTCGGCATCTCCTTATAAATAAATAAGTAAGATTGTCTTCCTCAAAGACAATAGAGGTCACTACTGTACTGCACCCGCGGAAAAGCAGGTTGCTCTGTCTGCCAATTTGTCAATAATTGTCAGACGGATAGTAGCAAAGACCCAAAGAGGGCACTACGGTGTGTTTCTCACCATTACAAACAATGGTGTATCGCACCTCGAAGCAATTTAAATAATTTAAGCTCGTAACCCATTTATGAAAATCTTAAAGCTTGATTTTAAATATTTTCTAAAAGTAAATTCCTCTTCCAGTGTCATTTTTCTCATTGTCGCGCAAACTTGCTTTAGTAAACATGTTCCTTAATAAAAATCTGTGAAAATAACATCAATCCGAATTCTTGCCATTAATTTGAATTAAGTTGTCTGGAAAATCCGGCGCAAGTGATCATTTGTTACAGGAATTTGTAATGCCACTTTTATTTATTTCGCTAATAAATATTAATGGTTTGTAAGAAAACACGGTAGAAATATGTGTTTTAAATTATTTTAAAAGTGATTCTTTATTTCTCTCCTTCACTATTTCCAATTCTGGTACTCTTACCTGCTTGATAGTTAACAATAGAAGCTCAATAGTTAATAATAACCTAAATACATAAAATATACATGCAGTGGCTTTCTCGTAGCATCAATTCGTTTTAACCCTATAAATAAATACTTTGGTGTTAACTTCTTTGTGAAAAAGAGGTAAGTACGTTTTAATTTGTTCATTATTGTAAACAGTGGCTCTAACTCATCTAGAGCAGAACTTAATAGAGCCCTGCCTTTCTTTGGAAATATTTGTTTTTATACACATAATAGCAGTAGCTGGAAAAATGTGTAATTAATATCGCGTTTAATGTATTTTCCTCGTGTTTACTTACACAAGTCCAATGAGAATCTTCCTTCAATGCATGAATTACTACAAATTTCCTATTACTCCACAGTTGGTCTTTTGTATAGTTTATCAAAACTTTCAAAGTTCTTATGTAACGTCTCAACTTCAAAGACTAGCATTCATTGTATTCTCAAACTCCTTGATTCAGTTATAGTTTTTCCTGCATTTTGTGGAGTATCATTTATAAGATTTAATTGATTTAAAAACTTCCCCACTCTTTCTAGAGGTTCATTTTACGGCTTTTCAACCTGTATATTGAGGTATTTGATGTTTTAGCCATTGTTAACTACATTTATTGGAGAATGCCTTAAAAATATATGGCCAGAATGTTGCAGCACATACATCATTTGTTTATAATAATTATTATCCCGCAAGAACATTTCATTCTTGAGAAATTTGTAAATGGAAAACTACAGCGTGTTAGGTGTCACTTTTATACTCTTATATATACTATAACTCTTCCATTTCTTTTTTATAATAAAAATATCTCATTCCCTCATTCTCAACGTATTGATGAGCCTGAAAATCAGAGGAGAGGCAAGATAGGAGTTCTACATCTCAGAACATTTCACGGGAAATTATAGTTCGCAAGATATTATCTTCTTTGTTTTGTTTATCTTGTGATTAAGTATATTCCAGCTGTCTCGAGCTTCATTACTTGATTTGATTAAAACATATTCTTAGGCTTCCAGGTCAATGGAAGCTTAAGAATGACAATTCCATATGTCAGTAACATTCAATTAGGTAATAGTTTGTTTCTTTTGGGATTACACCACCTGCAGAAAACCAGAAAGTTACTACACTTTGAATATTTAATTTGTATGCTTCTGGTTTTCTGATTTTTGTTATTTTACAGGTGGTGTAACCCCAAAAGAAACAAACTATGAATCGTCAAAATGCACCACAAATAAGTTACAGATATTATTCAATTAGGTAATTTATTATTAGGTATTTATAGAAATCTGAAATCTCTATAGGTACCACTAGTGAAGCCTTATCTTTTAATAACAGCAATAATAATTTACTATACACTATTACAGTATGTAGGAATTCAAAGCGTATAAATGTTCTATAAATATAAATTGCTATTTCTCTCATTGGCACCATTGTACTGATACCCATTCGAAATGTAATTCAGCGTCCTTTGCTGATATGGTGTATCCGACAGAGGCTTTAATGGCACTGTTTGCATACGCGACAACTTGTTATGGATAAAATGATATTGTATAGGTTGCCGTAGGGTAGGTAATAACGTGACGAAATATAAAACTATTTGGTTTGTTTTCTCTATCGTGTATACAAAATTCGAGTACAAAAAGGGAACATTATAGTATGATACTTAGCCGTACATCGATACGTGTGAACATATACAAACGAAAGAGAGATAGAAGCTTATAGTATCACTGTCAAGTCTGATTTGCACGTCGTGAAATTTTCAGAACGTCATGGAGAATAATACAATTTAGTATTAAGATGCCATTTTTAAAGAAGATAACTTTGAAACAAATACTCTATATACTTTTTGCGTTGTTTTTATCCGTTATTAGAAACTCTACTGTAGAAAAATACTGTAGCACGCGATGACAGTAATAATTCCTGCCAATTAAATCGTCAAAAATGTTTAATACATTTTAACTTTTTAAAAACGTTTAAAACATTTTTGCGTTTTAAAAACGTTTAACACGTTTTAAAACTCATTACAAGTCATCTTGTTACGTATTGAGTAATTAAATTCTACACTGCATTCTCCACTGTACCTAACTGAGATGTTGACAATTTATAAACACCTGTCGTAAAACTAACTAACCAGGTAACCATTTTCTATAAAGCATGATATAATATGTCTTGTAACTTGTAAAAGGAGTGGTAGTAAGAAAGAAGAAGCTCTGTTGTTTACACATACCAAACAAACGGATGCAAAACAACAATTGTTGACGTTATACAGCATAATTCTGCTGTTCCTTTTTCATATAAACGACGCCTAATGCGACTTGAGAAATACCTTACAAACAACAAAATCATCGCTTAAGCAAACATGACGGCGAACTGAAATGCTAAACTCGGACTAATTTATTTCACATAAACAGCGGAATAATCCGAGATACCGAGCGCTCCTCCTTTCTCGGAAATACCATTACATTAATGCTGTAAATGTAAATACTGTGTAAGATATTTTCCAGATTCCATTCAGCATACATTATCCCTTTGGCAGGCTAAAATGAATAATATTACTGGATGTAATAAGGAAAAGGCGTACAGAAGATATTACATAATAAGATAAATAATGGAAATTGCATGCAGAATGTGTTTAAAGCATAATTCCGCCGTATATGTGTGCATTACACATACACAGTGTTTAATATCTAAATAGGTAATCACAATTCTGATATGAGTAATACTTTTAGTTATAGCTTAGCTGAAACAAAACATTTTCGCAATTTTGAGAACGTTTTGGAATTGAATTTATATTTTAAAAATATGTATTGATTAGTTAAAATATAAAGAGTGCCCCTTATTCATAATGCCACCAAATAGAAACATGACTATAAGTCAAACTATAAATATAGATATAAACAGTTTTTGTAATAGTTGCGTTCGTTTTTATAACTAATTCTATTTTGAAACATTTATATAAGTCACATACAAGTGTTTTAATACTGTCGTTATATTCAAAATCATAATGTTAAGATGCTTTTAATGACTTTTTTTAAATAACAGTAGAGTAAAATGTATTTCCAATGTTAACTTTTAGAGCAAAATCTTCTGTTAGACGGAAAAAAAAAGAAAGTAACCAAGATAAGGCTTAATATTCAAAGGACGCCGTCACCATTTCGAATCAAATTAGATAAAATAGATAAGACTAGGTAAGACAGGATGGACGATCTGCCATGCTGAAGCCAAAACTTTTCAATTTTCTCCTCAATTTTCTTACCTGCCAACTACACTAAATTTGGTTTCCAAGAGTTACCAACAAAAAACAAAGAAAAATATCGAGCTGAATGATCTATCACATTGAAGTCGACTTATAAGTTGGCTTCAAGTAGTTCAAACATTAAAAAATAGTATTTTATTTATGTTTTATTAGTAGTTCTTAAAGAATAAATGTATTACATTTACCTCTAAAGGCATTGAAAGTTTTGTCCTTAATATGACGGATCATTGAGTCTGGCTTAATCTCAATCAAACAACATTTCGTTTTTATCACTTAACTCCTTTACTAGATATGAGACACTTAAGTAGCCTAGCTCCAGGAAACATATACATATAACAGGGGTGGCTAAGCTCCTTGATACTTCGAGCCATTTTTACTAATATTTATTATTACAAATTGTTTCCTCCAGAGTACAATGTCAACTGTCCGTTGCAATGAAAGTTTACAAATTCAAAATTGGTTTGAAGTCGGTCGATTACGGACGATTACACCACTGTTTATGTTCGTTCGCGCAGTTTTCGATGAGTCATATCATTCTTAACTTGGACGGAAATGAAATTTGTTACAACGTTGCACTTAGTCTTTCATATTTGTCGTCAGTAATTTCAAAGACATTTTGAAACACATACGGAGCGATAATAATTTTTTAAAATATAATAGCACAAGAACTCGGGTACATTTATCAAGAGCCACAAATAATCCTTCAAAGAGCCGCATGTGGCTCGCGAGCCGCAGGTTGGCCACGACCCCTGGTATATAACTTCACCAAATTCTTTGCTGATGAAGATACAATTTTTTAGTGCTTTCTACATTAATCAGTAGCTAACTCTAACTATAACATTTGCTAGAAGTTATAAATCATATTCTAGATCAGTTAATAATTTAGGTACAATTGAACTCAGTTTTAACTGAGATTACTTACTAATGTCATATATAAATACAAGACACTATGTATAGCTACGCGACCAGAACGCAGCTATATTCCATTATCGTTAGCTGCCGCTACATCGCTCGTCGCAGCCAACCGAGGATGAATGTGAGGGTTTAACGACGCGTTCCTGGATGGTAGGGATTCCTGCCGGATCGGCAGAATGCTTCGTCATATTTATTGACAATTAGAGCAGGACCGTCGCTTCCAGTTATACACAACCGAATTATGTTTAATTCGGCTATAAAGCGGGTACGTGCATTAACTGCAACCGTACGTAGTTACAGTGCGTTTAATAATAGATATAAGGTTTGTTTCTTGAAATGATGATCCAGTGCTGAAGGCTATGAAAAGAATATAAGGTGTTTTGTTAGTATTTCTGGTGAAATGGTGAACCATAAATATACCTTAAATTAATTAAATATTAGTGTTAAAAAGAGTCGTTTCTGCTTTTGAAGAGAGTGAATATTATTCAAGAGCGGGTGATAATATTGAAAACAATAGGTGAAAACCAATAACAAAAAAATATCTTGACTAACAACTTTCAAGTCACCGATTACATACCTCTGAAGTCAAAAACTAATGCGAATAAGTGACAGTTTATACTGGAATCCATAATAGCTGTTGAGGATGATTTAACTGTAAAGAAATTATTTCCCTCTCAGTGGAATCCTAAATAATTTCATCTAAAGTCAAAGCCAGAATTAAGCAAAGTGCAATGACCGGAAAAAGAGTAGATCTATGTTGTTAGATTTATTTCTAAAGTATTCTTATTTAAAACAGGAAACGTATTAATTACCTTATTTACCCATTTTTTTACTTGTATTAAACGACCCTTATCCCTATTGTACTTTATTAAAGCAAACACAATGTTTAATTTGTGTTTTACTTAATAATATCAACGAATTTACGAATATCTGGCAACTGCGAAAGTCGTAAAGTTGACGACAAGCTGTTCACCCTTATTTAACATACATATTCCTGCATTTACGCTTTCTTTTCTCTGAGCTTCAACGACGTTGATTGGTCGAATCAGGAACCAACAAGCGACTGCGCTCGAGGCAGTAGGGAAACAGCGGCGTGATGTTGGATTATTTCGTGCGCGTTTCTTAACGGTAGAAATTTGTGGTAAAATTATCAGTGTATTTATTCTTTGTGTCAGTGTTTATACTTATTTGTGTTAGTTAAAAAAGTGGAAGTGCATATACTGGAAGTATTCTATAGAATAGTATACGAGCAAATATTAACTGAAAAAATGTGCCCAATGGTAAAACAGAATACTCACGCCCATGCATCACCGCATTTTACCAGATCGGCGAGGTCATTCCACTTTGCTTAATTCTGGTTTTTACTGTAGGTAACCGAATTTAAAGGTTGATACCCTAAACTACTTGGTTACTAGTCTAGCCGTAATACAAATGATTGACTTGTGTTATATCGTTACCGAGTTTCGACCCCTCGACAACAATTTTGTTGATTAAAACACTGCGCCAAATTGAATACTCTAGTGTATCGGGTATTATTAGCAGATGGTCATTTTTAATTAGCCTGGAAATTACCTGCTATAATTTAATAACAAATTATGTGTAGAAATTATATCGGACCCACATCAGGCGTTCAAAATGCGGTTAATTTGAAATATTTTGGAATTAATATGAAATTATCTAAATATTCATGAGCTATAACTGTGATGTTATGCATAGTAATTACAAATGTTTCAACCACATAAAAATTGATTTATTTTAATATGACATATGTATATGTATATTTGCGTACACCGACGCGATCGCTGCTTTCCACAAATAATTAATTACTATGCCAGTGAATTTTTATTGAAAATTTTAATACAGTAGTTCTATTAAAAATTAACTATATGGTAACTAGATTCACCTGTAGTTCATTTTTAACCTTATGGGTCATTTACAGATAAAAATAGTGAACTTCCTTTAATAAGGACACTATCAAAACTGATTCTTTGAGGCGCTATTTATATGCTCCTGAAAAACCACAAAATAAAAAACCGTTGCCACAAAATCATCAATAATTAAAAAGTAGCGTTATTTTGCTGCATACATGTTGTTTGAGGGCTTTGACGCGACTGAGTTTTAAAGTGGTTTGGGTTCAGTTTTGTTTCCAAGCTGACAGATTTGCTGATAATATTCATATACATGCATTAGGTAGAGGTATAATTGAAACTTAAAAATAATATTTGTTCCGACATGTTAAATTACAAACTAAATTTACTTAATTTAGTATTTTTTGTGTGAGATGTAAAAATTTTTTTTTTTTTTTTGTTTTTCCCCATAAATGATCTATTATTATTTGTATTTATTTTATTTATATTAATTAGTAGCTATTATATTTAATAATGAATTATATTATATTGAAATAAGTTTCGCTTAAATTTTCTGTATCAGTGCGGTTATTTATTGCATTAGTATGTCTTTTTATTTGGATCATCTCGTGAATTGTTCTTTTGTTATAATTTGTTTCTTTTTCTAAAATCTGTACATTATTAAAATTGAAGTCATGGTTATTTTCAATAGCGTGTTTTGATAAAGCAGTTTGAGAATCATTTTGACTTCTTATGCTGTATTTATGCGCGTATATTCTCTTATGTAAATATTGTTTCGATTGCCCAATATATGTACTATTACAATCGTTACAATCTATTTTGTATACTGTGTTTGTTTGGTTTGGTTGTGGGATTGGTGTTTTAGTATTAGTGAAAAAACGTTTAGTGGTATTATATGGTTTATGTGCAACAGTTATGTTATGGTTTTTGAAAATATTAGCTATATTTTCCGATAAATTCGGTACGTATGGTAACGAGAAATATTTATTATTATTATATTGGGCAATCGAAACAATATTTACATAAGAGAATATACGCGCATAAATACAGCATAAGAAGTCAAAATGATTCTCAAACTGCTTTATCAAAACACGCTATTGAAAATAACCATGACTTCAATTTTAATAATGTACAGATTTTAGAAAAAGAAACAAATTATAACAAAAGAACAATTCACGAGATGATCCAAATAAAAAGACATACTAATGCAATAAATAACCGCACTGATACAGAAAATTTAAGCGAAACTTATTTCAATATAATATAATTCATTATTAAATATAATAGCTACTAATTAATATAAATAAAATAAATACAAATAATAATAGATCATTTATGGGGAAAAACAAAAAAAAAAAAATTTTTACATCTCACACAAAAAATACTAAATTAAGTAAATTTAGTTTGTAATTTAACATGTCGGAACAAATATTATTTTTAAGTTTCAATTATACCTCTACCTAATGCATGTATATGAATATTATCAGCAAATCTGTCAGCTTGGAAACAAAACTGAACCCAAACCACTTTAAAACTCAGTCGCGTCAAAGCCCTCAAACAACATGTATGCAGCAAAATAACGCAATAATCGTTTCAAACAATTTAAAATTATTATAATTTAGTTAGTTTAGTTAGTGAAACATCCTATAAATGTAAGTATAATATATCAAAAAAATATTAAACAAATAATGTAAAATATAATCTTCTGCAGAATCTCTGAAGATGGCCTAATAAAGCCGAAACGTCAGAAATATATATATGTATAAAAAAATGTAACCTTTTTTATATGTAATTAAGTGACCGATATACCCAAGAAAAACAATGTGTGTTAAATCTCTAACGGTCAAGAAAAGAACAGTTAAATTAAAAAGTAGTATTTTGATATCACTTCGCCAACCATTAGTAATCCACAATTGATTTAATGGATTTGTTCAAACATATGTATTCTAAGTATGAATTTTTTAAATAAATTTGATTTGCTAGATGCGCCTGTAATGACCTTAATACAGTTGTTGCTCGTAATATTAAAATGTAATATTATAATCAAGAAATGGTTGATGTACTTGAAGAATAAGTATTATCTAATCCAAGAGATATAGATGAACAGGCAACGGAGGCACTTTCAAAATTTAAATCCTGCAAAATCTTGCATAGAATTTATGAAAATCTCTGAAGAATTCGTAAAATGGTGTATAAACTTGATACAAGAATCCAAGCGGTGCACGTCATAAAGGATCTACAACGTTAAGAGAGTTTATTCACTAGTATAGAGAGTAGATTTGACAGGCATGAATACGGGGTCGGGTTGAGAGGTTGGGTAGCCGAAGGACGGAGACTTACATATTTCCACTACCGAATTATTAAGATTTCGGAGGGGCACGTAAAGCCGAAGTAAAAAGGCACATGGACATAAAGTTAGCCCTTATTGCAACCGTACCGGATTTGTTTTATAATTGCAACAAAATTTCTTTTTAATGTTATAGATTATATATCACCGGAAATATCAAAACATAAAATAGATCCCTATAATAGCAAATTTTTGTTTAATTCATGTATTTTAGAAAAAATAATTTTTGAAAACACGCTATTTTAATACAAGATTGTTTGCCTGGAATTTTAAAAATAAAAAGAATTACCAAAAATTAGTACTATAGGGATTTAGATTAAAGTCTTATCTTTCAATACTTTTTTACTGAAAGTCGTTATCTTTTATAGCTTTTTTATAATTAGACACGAGACAAACGCCCATTTTGGGCTTATTTCGGACTAGTGAATGGACCCTTAATTGTGAGAAATTATACCTCAGCATAGTGTGTACAAGTGTGATTTACTGTGATTGCATAAGTGCAAGGAAACAAAGGTTTTTGACTCTTTAACGTCATATAATAATTTTATATCTGATGACGTGGACCCCTTGGACTCTTGTTTCGAGTATAAACAAGAAGGTAGTGACGTAGATACGTTTTCCTTATGGTCCAACTATACTATGGTCTTGGTTTCCTAATGGTCTAACTTAACTATATTTTGAATTAATTAAGTTATATTATGGATTATGTTTCATTCATTTTTTGTTATTTCTAGTATAGTTTTATAATATATCGAATAAAAATTTTGACATTGTGAATGTTTGTATTGCTGCTTCAGTTTCCATGAGACGTCAAGGGAATAAACTCCCTGTTTTAAGATCATAAAATCAGTATTTTATTCCTGCTGGTGCGAAAAACAAAATTTATTAGTTTTAATAATAACGTTGTTAAAGGCGACAGATTAATATAAAACTAATCCATATATATTAAAACGCATCGATTCTGTCTCGCTCTAAACTCCGTCGCCGAATGCACAAAGTTTCAAAGCTATCTCCTATCCGAGGAGAGATCGCGGAGCGATCCCCGAGTCTTTCTCCAATGCGTAGGGGTATTTTCGTCCCGTTTCCTACGCGTTTTCCCAATTTAAACGTATTTTCAAAAAACCTCTGCAAAATTTTCGTCGATCGCCGTTGGTCCCGTCACGCCTGCCGAAATTCCGACTTTTCGCGGGACCCCTGAGACCCTTTTTCTAATTCCTACGACTTCGAAAATCGCTTCACGCGAAAGTTCCGTCCTTTCTCTAATCATTTGAAATTTTTTTTTCGAGACCGTACGTCGACTCCTACGTCTATTATTTCGTCTTCGAAAATCTTGAGTCGCGTCCGTCTCAACTTCTTTCTCATTTTATCTACCGATGTGAGATTGCACTAACGAGACAAGCACCTCCCACGAAAACTGTCAAATTAATTAAACTTCAGATAGGTTATTCTCCCACGAGAAATATTGCTAACGGAATCAATAGTACTGACTGCCACACACTTTTGATTACCAAAATACTGAAGCGAAATGCTTTTCCAATGAGAAAATCGGTAAAAATTATTTTTTCAGGTTGACACGTACAGTTTACATACTTCAACGTCTCAAGGTAAACATTTGACAGCAGGCGTGGTAGCGCAAAGGGAAAGTCATAGGATTCAAAACTTTATAATGCTGATTTCGCGAGTTCGAGTCACGGTGGAGGCAAACTTTTTTTTTACTTTTTAATTCCAATTATTTATTAGTATTAGTATTTAGTTATTCTGTTTCATTATCCGTAGCTTTTATTCTTTCTGCACGTAAAGTTTGGAATTAATTCGTTCATTAAGGCAGTCTGTTAAATTCATCATTTTAACTTACAAAAGTAAATATCTACAATATTTTTGGTCCCATTGATAGAATTGATAATAATGTTTACTTAAAAATAAATTCTACTTTCAGTAAGTACTTAAAAAATTATGATGGTTTACCATCAACAATAGAGTACCCTTACAATTCATCAAAATATTAAAAAAAATCGTTTAGTATAATTACATCATCATTCCAGATACAAAATTTCTTTAATATTTATGAATTATTATGAATTTTCTTTAAAATAATATTATTCTAGATGCTTTTGTCACCCGAAGGGTGACCCCAGGCCGCAGGCCTGAACCCCTGGTAAGGCTAGAAACGGGAACGAAAATCGCGAGAGCGATTTTCTCCCATTTCTAGTATATCCTTTTAATACCACTAAATACACCTTTATAGTTAGTGAAGGAAGTCTTAAAGTACTGTGTAATAATTATTACTTTTAGCATAAATTTTTATTTCAATGTTATGGTTATACGAACATCATCCTTCTTGAGACATATGGTGTCCCATGTTCTCATATTCTTACAGATCGGGACGCTTTAATACTCGGCTCGAAATTCCCCATTACACGAGAATCAACGTCTTCGGCATTACTAGCACGTTCTTGATCTCAGAGCTAAAGTTTATTGCAATTTATTTCCTCAAATAAAGAAACATAAATGTTGCAGTGGCTCTTGCATCTACGTGACCGAGTGTTGGTGGAATTTTGTCTTAAACGAGAAAAACTCGATGGCTCCACAACGCAAACACCGGAATAAAAGAAATACGTGGTTCAGCGTTATGGCGTCAAACTTGTCCTATACATTCTCCGCATTTTCGTTGTGAATCCACTTCAGACCAAACATAATAGTCAACAGAACTAGTACACAACTGTTCAAGCATAATCGATTGACAATATTTCCAAGCTATTTCTAAAATGCGATAAGGTTAACACTTTGCTGTCAACTACTATACACTGTGCTACACTTTCTTTTATTATTCATGGAGAATAGTTATTAAAATAAGTTTATTAAACTTATTTTTCACAGTTGCATTAATATAAGATAGTCATTATTATTATATTTTAGTTCATATTACAGAATATTGGTTGGCCAACAACTAGAGGTACACTTCTAGTTACAATAAAATATTTTGAAGCCATTCCTTTTGTATGATAAACCTTAATTTGAGTTTTATCATAGTACTTGCAATTTTTTCGTAGTGTTACTAAACCTTTACGAAAGAAAGAATAATGCCAATATCGAATTAAGAAAACTGAGCTGATCCTAGCAACATAGGCGTTCTTTCCCTAAACCTTTGATCTAGTTATAATTATCAACACTTTGTAACTATAAACTCTGTCGTATTATGGTAAGTAGCATAACATTTTCTTCATTAAAATTAAATATAAAATGTATGCGACTAAAAATAATTATTTTTAATGTAATGTAGATGCTTGTTTAAAATTTCATTATTTAAAAGATAACACTATTAAAAAGAAAAATGTCAATAAGTTGAGGTAATATGAAGATATGCCGTTGTAATTCAATGTTGGGGGGGGGTGCATATTGTACGCAAAGTAGTTGTTTTTGACATATCTTAAAAATAATCTTATTCCCTTGCGTAGGTACTTAGAATTACAGGGTAACGAGGATAATTAAAAACTTTATTGAACCATAATATTTGATAATTGCATTAATAATTTATATTAGTTAACTTTTCTTCCGTTGTTCATTGGTTTAAGTCGTTAACATGTATGTCAACTTTTTCCAGCCTATTTTTATGAATTAATTCATCATAATGAAGCTGACTGTTAAAATTTATCGTGAATGTATCTGGTATTATTTTCACTTTTGTATTGTCATAACTCGTCGATTTTGTTGATATCATATTATTTTTTCCGATAATGTTTCGATTAATCTGTTAATCATTAATGCCGTTATTAAAGCATAAAGTTACTCATTGACGTAACAATAGTAGATACATTGTATGTATGTTCGGAATCATGTTGGTCATTAATGATGGCTTTATTACAATAAATATACATTGCCGGAAAAGGTAAGAGTACAAACAATAATTCCACACGCTGACACACGCCACAAAATCTATCTGTTAATTTTAAATCTGCAAGACGTCGCGTTGCGTAGATTTTTAGAACACTACCAATACATGACATACCCAAGGTGTGGTACAAAAATTCCATAATCTCTTACTGTTTCGCGTGTTCTGCTTATATTGGATATTTTTAGATGTGTCGTGTAATGACTTCGTATTCTATATTTTTTTTATGATTTTTATGGGGCTAATACAAATAAGCCTACTAGATAGTGTAGGTAGTTTGAATGATGTATCACATTAAAGGTAATTTTGGTTTGACGTTTGATTATGGTCCAAAGTTCATATTTTCAATCTGAAATCTCACACTTGTTTCAACGCTTTCTAAAACTACCAACCCAAAACAGAGAAAAGTGCTTAAAGTTGGCGAATTAGTGAAATTAAATTGGGTTCTAACCGAGGTTCTAACTAATTCGTCAAAGATTTAAAATTTTGGAGTTTATTGCTTCTATACACAGTGCGATACCTCGACCTACATACTTTTGTTTTGAATTAGGTTTATATAATGATACAATATTACTTATGATATAAATAATATTATATCATCTTGTAAGTTTCTAAAACATATATTTGGTAATAGGTATATTATTATAATGTATAATATACTATTATACATTATTATAGTATATAGTATAATTATACTATTATAATGTATTTGTCATGTTTATTAAATCGTTGAAATGGTTTCATCTGCTTACTACAATAAATATTTGTTTCAACGAATATTTGTTATAATATTTTCGACGATCATGGGCAGCAATAAAACGAATCTATAGAAATACGTTTTATATTTCTAAACCAATTAGAATGTTTTAAATACAATTAAATACAATTTCATCTGATATGACTGAATATTGGTAACCTTCTTTGACAGCTGAAGATAATTAATGATTACGTGCATGTTATTTCAAATTGTGCCTTTTTTATATCGTAAAAGTAAAGGAAAACCAATTTGTCATTGCTGATACCCTAAATATAATTCAACTTTAATCCTACAAAGTTTGATGTTATAAATTAGGGGTAAGTGTTTATAACAGGATTATAAAGTTTTGCAGCCCTATAGTATATATAATATGGATAATGATACTTCGCGGAAGTCTTTGTTACGCATTAGAATATTGGGCGGAAAACACTGGGTCAAACTTTTCAGATGTTAAATAACTGAACTCTTGCAATACAGGAATATTTTGATATTATATATGTAGTACTTTCTGATACTTCTGACTTTCTAAACGAGTTGAGAGTTGTTTAATCTCTTCTAATCAGAAGAAAAAAACTTTTGAATTCCACATTAGTAATTTACTTTTATTTTCTAGGCTTCTAACTGGTACACTGGTCTTCTGATAACTTAAACTTAAGCAAACATCAGTTCTAAGATATTTTAATGATAATAAGGATAATTAATTAATAATAATAAACATAATAAGGATATATGATAATCGAAAAATAAGTAACATATATAGATGTTATATGTATGATTGTATATATGTTCTTATAGAGTTAATAAAATATCCTCTCACGACTATAAGGATAAAATGGTTGATGGCCTTTGTCTAAAAGTACACAGTAAAAAAATACATATGGTAAAATTACTAAATGGTAATCGTAATTTGCTGCAGTGTTATTTTTAACACGAACTAGGTAGTATAATAACTAAACCTTTAGAACTCATATTACACGAACGATATACCCGCGAAGTACTCATAAATTGTAGTAAAATTTACAAAACCCTGTGTTAAAAATGAATTAATCCGCCATAAATACGGAATAATTACACGGTGAATAATTAACTATTACACATTACTTTGAAAAATCTACTGTGTTAAATTACTTTTATATAATGTAATAATACACCGATAATGTCTAACACTGCCAGGTGTGGACTATATACACACTGATGAGTGTGGATTCAGTGTTAAAATCAGTCGGATTTTTTTACTGTGTAGATAAGCATGTATGAACAAAGGATATGTTTGATAATCCGTCGTTGAAAGAGATCTCTCACATACAAATTATTCATTTGATAAAAAATACCTACTACGAATCACGATTACATGCTTTTTCTGGATGTGGTGCTATTTTTCTCAGAAAAGGAAATGATTATCTACAAAGCCGATTTAAGAGTTCCACATTTATCTTCGTTTTCTGATCATGAAGAAGATAATAATTCATTTACTAAATAAAATGCTTTTACACTGGCTGGCTTCGTTACATTGTTCAGTGTTAAACAATCAATGTATATGTTGTAACAGACCAAATTTGGATGCGCTCGGTCTTTGGTATTATATCTTTTTTTGAGTATACGGACATACCTACATACTGAAACATTTCAGAACATGTATAAGAGATTCCACATATTCCATTTAAAGTACGGTTCTCAGTAAGCTAGAACCAGGAAAAAGAAAAATAGAATATATATGTGCCTAAGGTCATGCTTAAATCCCAAAATCTTAGTTCGTCTCGTGTCTAATTATAAAAAAACTATAAAAGATAGCGACTTTTAGTAAAAAAGTATTGAAAGATAAGACTTTGATTTAAATCCCTATAGTAGTAATTTTTTGTAATTCTTTTTATTTTTAAAATTCCTGGCAAACAATCTTGTACTAAAATAGCGTATTTTCAAAAATTATTTTCTCTAAAATACATGTATTAAACAAAAATTTGCTACTATAGGGGTCTAGTTTATCTTTTGATCTTTCCGGTGATATATAATTTATAACATTAAAAAGAAATTTTGTTGCAATTATAAGATAAATCCGGTACCCTTGCAATGAGGGCTAACTTTATTTCCATGTGCCTTTTTACTTCGGCTTTACGTGCACCTCCGAAATCTAAATAATTCGGTAGTGGGAATATGTAAGTCTTCACCCATCTGCTACCCAACCTCTCCACCCGACCCCGAATTCATGTCTGTCAAGTCTACAGTGAATGGACCCTTAAGGATATTAAAGATACCGAAATGTACTTGTTATTAATATTACTTGTTACCGAAAATAGTATTTACCCTCAGACATAAAATAATCTATAACCGGAAATGTTTCAGTATCGGCGCTGTATACAATATAACTCATCAAATTATTTGTTTAAGTAATTGAATTACTGCTGCTCGTTAATTCGATTAAATTTCAGCAAAGTTGGCCCAACAACAGCCCATTAAGCACAGTGCATTTATTGTTATCGAAATCGGTCAATTATTTTAACGAATTTTCCCTGTACCGTCGTCCAGAGCATCCACTCCATCATCAATTCGATGGTGGTTGCGGCTTATAGGTGATATATTTATTTTATTGGGCAGTTATGTAATTTTTGTGGAGCTGTCAGCCGCGATACAAGCTCCAGTAATGGATCGGGTTTCGATGTTCTGCACCCGATGACTGATTGATTGAGAGTAGTTCCGTGTTCCGGCAAGGCACGCAATCCCGGAGTTCAGGATTATTTAAGTGGCTGGTACAAGTGCCGGCCAGATATGCCTACTTGATTAATTTTTATTTGCTACGTTATTTGGATAATTGAGGGGATTGGCTGGAGAAGCGGCAAAGCCACGCGAAAAAAGGGTTCCGTGAATGCCTCGAATGTTGAGTTAGGTCTTAAACTGACTAATTTATCTGTACTTCAGCAAGAGAGTAATGCACAATTTATTTGTTTTTTTAACACTTTATATCATTTGACTCTCATTGGGCTATTTCAGATGACAATAGACCATCTACTTAGCCATTACAGCAGTGACCTCTATTTCCTTTGAGGAAGATAATCCTACTTATTTATTTGAAGGATATGCCGAAAACAACTACTCCCCGGGCAATAGAGGTCACTGCTGTAAAGGCACTTGCCGAAAAGCAGGTCGCTATCTGTCTGTCAATATTACTCAACTATCTGTTAATTGTCAGACAGGTAGTAGCAAGGACCCAAAGAGGACACTGCGGTGTGTTTCTCACCATTACTAACATTCACGATGCCCCTTAGGCAATCATGTCGCAACTTGGTTAATCGATTTCATATCTATGGCACTCTGACGAGCGCATAATAAGCGCGAATCCGGTCAGTGTCTGGTGGTTCGAATCAAATATATCTTTCCCCTTTCTTTAATCTTATGCTAAGTAAATTATTTAATTTATAAGAATTACACTAAGAAATGGTTTAAAACTAAATGACTATTCCCTATAATAAACCTTCTTGATAAAAGTGGTATAAAAATATACATTATTTTTATACGAGTATATTATTATAAAAATACAGCTCTAAATATTTATTTCGTGGTTAGAGTCGCTAAAACTGAATGAATTTTATGGATGTACTCGCAATCTGGTAATAAATTTTCTACATAATAATATATTATACTAAAACAATAACACAAAAGGAAAAAATACAATACTTACAACCCTTATATGACAACAGTAGGCACTTTATTTAAGATTATTACAATGTGGCACGAATTTCCTGTCCGAAAATAATATTAAATGTTCTTTTTACACTTCTCCGGGCCTTGCATGGTCATTAGAAAATAAAAGAAGCACCACTTTTTTCTGATGAAGCCATATTTTCAACACGCAAAAATAGCCAGAGCCCATTCTTACCTTATTTGAGCGAGAGAAATTGCTAAATTTAAGAATTTCAAGTTTTCCCGTTATCTGCTTTGCCGTTTCTAATGGAAATACAAAGATTTAAAATTTGAAACATAATTTTGCCAAGTTACAGGATTATTTCGTTTTATATATTTATAATATTAAATCTGCAGTATAATAATTAACAGGAGGATTGAATGCATGCCTTTAATTTCTATGTACAGTGTGGCCTGTTAATAATAATAGTAATAATAATAATAATAATAATAATAATAATAAAGTACAAAACCATAATAGAATAATTTCCAAATTAATAATATAACAAAATTATGATTGAAATGTCAATAATAAACACATAAAGAACCTAAAAAATAAGTCCTCATATAAAAAATACTATTTAAGTTATCATAATGAATATCAGATAGAGGTGAAATACATAATTCAATACATTACACATAACACATACTCGCGATTTAAAAAAGAGATTAGTTATATCATTGTATAAGGCTATACAATGTGTGCGTTATAAAATAACAATGAGCATAATACATATATCTATTTAATTTATAGCACACATTACTCTTCTTGGAATATCTTCTTTACTATTAGATGTAATCATATACTTCTTTTTCAACGTATTTGTGAAAGAACACGAGTATAAAGGATATGTATTTCAGTGTTCTATTTAAATAATTATAATATACATGGGGTCATCATAAAGTAAGGGGTATACTTTAAAGTCTTATATCATTTTAAGAAATCAAGCTAGTAGTAAAAAGTAAATGGAATCTAGTTGCTTCAATAATTGGATTTTACTGTATCTATCGAAAATAAAAGAGTTGTCGTGTCAACTGCTGATACAAGTGTCAAACGTAATCATTGGGATTTAGAGAATTGTTCACATTTTGCAAATTCATGGCCTCCAAGATCGCCTGATCTTAACCCAGCGGATTACGGGCTGTGGGGTTAATTAAAAAATTTGGTGTTTAGATGATCAACAGCGCTGGATGAATGAAGCGACTCTATTAGGGAGCCAATTGCTGCAATTCAACGAGAAATGCTGAATAATGCTGTGTACAATTTGGAGGAACGGTTGATGATTGTACAGCAGCGAAATGGACGACATATCGAACATTTGTGTTAGCCACTGTTGGACAAAAGAAATCCCATTGTGTAGGCAATCGCATGTCTTTCATATCCTGTAATTAACCTAATTTAAAATTATGATAACCTTGTATATTAAAACGTAAATGTTTAGGTTCAATAATAAACTGATTTGGTATTGCCAAACACCTTGGCAAAATAAAAAACTATTTGGTATTGCTGTTACTATTGCTGTTTCTATAAAAATAGCGACCAGTTCTAAGAGAAGAAGTTGTGTTTCAGTATTTTCATTATCATATTTTTGATGACCTAAAAATCTGCATTAGACTTACTTTAAGTAAATATAAAATGGAGAAGGTACAGTTAAATCTACGGCGCTATAATGGACTTGGCATTGATTTTCCCATTTATTTTCCCAAATCCTCCGGTTGGTGGGAGCAGTGCGCACCGCGTAATTTCAATTAGAGCGATGACAATGAGCTCCGGTGCCCAGCGCGGCCGGATTAAATACACGATGGCAATTAGACGATTCCGGCCGTATTCTTCCGGAGTATTTCCCGGAATCGGCCGGTTATTCCACGAGCGTCCGACAAAGCGCTGCTAACACGTGCTCGCCAACTTGATGGGATTAACGGCCCATCTGTAATGACACGCCAGGATGCAAAGATCGGAAGACGTGCTGTCGGTCAGATATCGATTTTATAGGCTAACAGCTCGACCTGAAAATCCGGTTGAATTGGATATAAAGCAGCTGATTCTTCAATAATTGCAGAAGTCTTTATTATTTTAAATTATTAATATCCCATTATTATTTTAAATTATTAATATCCCCGCTTTTCCCAAGATCGTTTTTTTATAATAAATATAAAGTATAATTTATCAATATAATACCTCCTCTTCTGCATTGATGGAATAGTATAGTTAACATATTAAATATAAATTTATATTTTAATAAAAATACGTAAGATTTATATGTTATCCTCGTACTTTGACTACTATTTATTCATCGCTAGATATCATGTTGCATTTGCTGCTGCCTATACGTGATTCTTGCTAAAGAATACGCTACCTACTGGCGGCACGCACAACTAACGCATGTTCATTTGGTTCAGTTTTACGTATGTATTTCTATTGTGAATTTTGGAATATCCGTTGTTATATTAGTTAATTGCTTTGATTAGATATGAATCATTATTGTTGTGAGCGTCATTGTTCTTCTTGCACAAAGAAAAACCCCGAGATCAGTTTCATACTTTTCCAAAAGCGGGAAAATCTGGAGCTATCGCGGAAACTATAAGTTGAGCATTACAGAGTTACAGGAGACAAGTATGGATAAAGAAGCTAAAGAACGCAGAGTAGAGAGTGTGCTATTTACCTTTCTCTAAGGATGACTATTTCCATAAAGGTATGTATGTCGTATGCCCAATAAAGAATTTGACATATTTTGAGGTTAAGTTTCATTTTCAGATTTAACGCTCGAAAAATATTGAAATCGATTTTAATTTTATATCACTATACTTACCCCTTTCAAAATAGTTTTACAAGCTTTTTACCTGGTTTAAAGTTCTCGATAACAAATCTTTGATGAATAAAATTTCAAACGTCAGTGTCAGTGAACGTAGGTTAGTATAGGTTACTGCCACTTTGGCGCTACGATCTTAAAATGAATCGCGTATGTTTTGGTTAAACATGGGCCAAGCGGCTAGTCTATTAAGGAAGCGGGTTGTGTTGGTGATTGTTCCGAATAAGTGGAAGTGGATGATAACGGCAGTTCGTTTGCGGGTATTAAAATGCGGCGTTAAGGAGGTGACGAGCCGGAGCGATAAAAAAACCCCTAATCTCTAATTGCCACTTCAGTGGGGGAACAAGGACTACATTGATACATTCATAACTTCGGAGTTTTTGCGCGATGTTTCCCAGAGAGAATTTGTTATCGCAAAAACTGCACTGAAAATATTGATAAATCAGGATTTCCCCTATCAGTCGGGATATGTACAGTATACAGGCTGAAACATTTTCATTAACTATATGTGTTTTAATCTTAAAATCGGTCTCTTATTTCTCTAGATCCTTTTAGATTATATGGACCATAAATGTAATGTGTCAGAAAGAGAACAATACAATTTTTTGTATATTTTCCCCATATTATTAGAGATATACCTACTCGTCAGTTTCTATATTCCTTACTTTGTAGAGCAGATAGGAAGGCATATTTGTTTGCTACATTTATAATATAATTTAAATACGCTGGAATATCCTTTTACCACGTATCTAGAAACTGCGTATAGACGATAGAAACTATCAAACCCACTGACAACCAATTTGAAATCTGTGGTAGTCTAATTTCTTTAGATTTATCCATAGACTACTTAGCAAAATAATTTAGTTGAGTTTCTGAACACTTTAATATTAAATTTCGAAGGATATGTATGTGTGAATGTTATATTATTCGGTTGAGAATGGTGAACTCTGCACTGGGTTGCAGAGTTCACCATTACCATTCACCTTTCAAAATTATTTATTTGTCGCATAAGTTGATGTCAACTTCCGGTGTAACCGGATGCATCAAAAACTTGAAATTATTGTGGAATTCCTCGCAGAAATATCCCGTGATATCACTTCCTTTAATCAACTTTAGGTCTTTTGCAGTAATACCAGTTATTTTGATTTTTGCAAGAATATAAAAATTTTTGGGTCTAACCCAGAATAGATATGGTAACAAATAAAGTAGTTTCGAAGTAACTTTTCAGGAGAATACACATTTATTAAATACTGTGATGCATATAAAGTAATTTGTGTATACTCTCAGATGATCCAGTAAGCCATCTCACTTAACTGGAACAGCAGGCTACACTAGAAAATAAAAGAGTTCAAAAATAGTAAAGATAACGCTTTCAGGGAAAATTCAAATTGTAAATCATATATGCATCTTTCATGAACCATCTAATCCCTATGCAGTAATGTCGCAGTTTTACATACAATGTCACTCTAATCATTTATCAAATTTCCGCTATATGGAGCTGGAGCGCTGGAACTTTACGAATAGTTGATACAAAGTATTCCGCAAGTACGTTCGCCTGGGAGGACATTCAAAGGAAGAAGGGTTATTTAAACTTTATTTGTTACTTCTCGGGGTGCTATCTTTAACAATTTAATCTTTCCAGGGCAACTAGGAAAAAAGAAGTACATTGGTGTTCATACCCTAACAAATAGATATCCGTGATTCGAGAATATATTATAGATGCTACTTATAAACTTCTCCATAGCTGTTGTACATACAGTGAGGACATAAAGTCCGTCCCCCACCTCTAATTTTTGAACCACTGGGTAGATTGGGATGAAATTTGGAACAATAATATATGACTAAATTCTACATTTTTTGACAGCTCTGAATGTCAAAGTGA
This sequence comes from Pogonocherus hispidulus, assembly GCA_963924545.1. Taxonomy (NCBI): domain Eukaryota; kingdom Metazoa; phylum Arthropoda; class Insecta; order Coleoptera; family Cerambycidae; genus Pogonocherus; species Pogonocherus hispidulus. The sequence goes on from OZ004699.1 coordinate 10,065,863, forward strand.
CAGCTCGGCGCGCAGTAGGAACATTTTTTTAAATGGAAATGGGGGTCGAGTAATAACTCATTTTGAAGCTATTTGTATGCTCAAAACATCCCCCAATTTTGAGAACATTTGGTTCAATAATTTCCAAATGAAAACCAGTAATATCGATTTCTGTTATATCATTTTTTTACATACATATTACAAATTATTGTAAATTATTCAAAGCAAAACAAAAATTAAAAGTAAACAAATAACAATAAACCATCCCTAACCTAAAATAACCTAAATTAAAAAATTATGACATAATTTAAATTAAACGTAGAGGCAGAAACAAATTTAGAAAACACGTGTTACATCAAAAGATGTTGAAAATGACCACCACGAACTTCCTGACAAATAAATGTTCCATGGGTAAGTTCTATTATAAAGATTATGTGGTAAAAAGATTATGTTATAAACTGATATTGCTGGTGTTTATTTGGAAATTACTGAACCAAATGTTCTCAAAATTGGGGGATGTTTTGAGCATAAAAATAGCTTCAAAATGAGTTATTACTCGACCCCCATTTCCATTTAAAAATGTTCCTATTGCGCGCCCGGCTGTCACTTTGACATTCAGAGCTGTCATTGGTGTGGCAAAAAATGCAGAATTTAGTAATATATTATCGTTCCAAATTTCATCACAATCTACCCAGTGGTTCAAAAATTAGAGGGGGGGGGGGACGGACTTTATGTCCTCACTGTACCATATAATGATTTACTTAATACCTAATACCATTAAAATAATCTTCGTTTGTAATTTTCATTTTGAATTAACTGCAATCCACTTATATTTAATAAAAAATATCTTTGAAAATGATCTTATTATACAGTGTGTCCGATAATAATGGAACAATATTCATATTTTTTTTTCTAGTTGAGATTAAAAAAACTCTGAAATGAGTCAATTAGAATACAGGGTGTACCACGACGAACTGAAATTTTGAAAATTTGGTACTATACTAATAATGTATGAGGCAATTCGTAATCATCATCTCAAAAGTGTAATTTATTATATTTTTTAACGGTTATGACACAAAAAAGTAGGTATAAGGCTAGACCGCTAAATTCGTATGTAGAAGGACTATCTGTATATTTACATATAATCACTATGCGATATTTGAGGAATCCACGCTGTATATAGAAGATTATATGATTACCAACTTTTAACAGAAAATTATGATCCGCCTTGAAGAAAATTTAATATTCTGTCTGTTGCTGCGAAACTCGTGTAATTACTTAATTACGAAACTAACATAGCAACACGGAAACCATTTTTAGCATCGTATAAGAGCAATTAATTTTTAATTTAAACTAACCAGTTAGCTGAAAGTGTCTCGGCTACGGAAACGACTTATTTTAAAAGTATCATGAAGTTAAATTTAAATGACTTAAATTTAAAAATTAAATACAAACGAGATCTGAACAGATTAACTGAATATTGGAACAAGTAAAAAGAATTTGTTTTAAATACATTCCCAGCTGAAATTTTTATTAGCATATCTTTAATCAGTGACTATAGAATCTATAGTCACTGCTTTAATTAATTTATTTAGGGCAGGTTGGAATCTAACATAGTGTTTTTTCAACATGTAACACTAATTTATTAGTACCAAACTAATGATAGTAATATCTCTCACTACTCCTTCATATGATGAAGTGAATTCATGAAATTATAATTATTAAGAAGTGTGCTTCAGTCTTTAACAAATAGGGATAAATTAACTACAGGAAAATATCAGGTCAGGTCATTTATATACTACAAGAAACCTCCATCGAGGCCAACCATCGGACACTGACCGGTTTCGCGCTTATTATGCGCTCGTCAGAGTGCCATAGGTAGTGGAATCGATGCACGATGTTACGACATGATTGCCTAACGAGCATCGTGAATGTTGGTAGTTTTGGAGGAATACACCGTAGTACCCTCTTTGGGTCTTTGCTTCTACCCGTCTGAAAATTATTGTCTAATTGACAGATAGATCATGACCTGCTTTTCCGCAGAAGATGCTTACTTAATTGTCCCTGATTTTTTAATATAATAAAAGTTAGGGTTGATGTTAAGAGATTGGTATACCTGCAACTGTACTTGACAATGCTGATTATACTTTTATAGAAATACTCCTTTGAAAATGGCAAGACCTGAAACATGCATATAAGACATCTGAGTATAATTATTGTAAATCTACTTTGAAGTGAAAGCACCTGAAAGTACTTTACGAAATCCCTTCTACATACATTTAATACATAAAGTGCAAATATTATTGAACCTACACCACCGGATGCCTAATATTCGAATTAAATACGTAATCATAAACTCGAAACGAAAGACTTTGCATACTCAATTTTAATCGGATTAGGTAGAACCCATAGACCTACATCCGCAGAGTTCTACAGGCATTTTGCCAGATAATAGTAATATCGCAGGTGCTAATTTCACGAGTGGGAAAATTATTTTTGGAAGCCTCTCTGCGTTTACGAGCTCTGAAATCCTTTCCACATCCGAGAGAATTCGGAGTGATAAGGTGTCACAAGTCGAGGGGTTGTAGTAATCAAATTTAAGGTACACTGGGGACCAATAAATATAGGAATTTGTTAGATTTTATGTTAGCTGAAATAATTGTGTTCTCCTCAGTTTCTCTAGGGGATGTGTTGAAGCGTAGTAATTCTATTTTTGCCCGCTCTCTAGATATGCATCTTTTAATTAGTCGACCACGTACGTGAGGTTTAAAAAGTGTTTTGTGTTTGTACGAAAGTGCATCGTTTTAGTTCTTGATTGTCATTTTATGGAAATTGGAGTGTTCCGTGCACCGTGATTACTGCTGGAGTACATATTAAATTAGAATACATAGGTATTACGCAAATGTTGCATAATTAAAGGCAAAATATTAGTCCTACCTCAATAGTGTAGTTTTAGTATGCAATCTGATAACTGCAATCTTTCTACTGGCTTCCTATTATAGACTGAAGATAACTGATAACTGATAACTACAATACTCTCAGCATTTTCACAGTATTCTGTTTCAATCTATACTAGATTAGGTTAGGTTTGGTTCACAAGACCAAACCAGACCTTCCACTGTGACCATATGGTCTATTAACCATTCCACGTCTAATTATATTTCACCAAACAGGTCCAGCCTCTTAATGAAGCTGATCACCTTATTGGGTGAGACCTTATTCATATCCTCTGACAGAAGTTTTTCCAAATGACACTTTCCCCAGCGGGGCAGATACATAATATGTATTTTGTCATATCACCATCTTCTATGCACAAGCGGCAGTCAGCATCATCGGCTAGGGCGAATTTGTGGAGATGATATTATAACTGGCAATGACCAGTATATAAGCCACATATTACCAACCTGTTTAACTCTTCTAACGATTTTTGAAGGTTATTTATATCTAACGCCTTCAAGTGAACTAATGTTGGTTGTTCTTGTCAGTACTGGAGAGTTTTGCCCTCAGCCCAGGTCAAGAGAGTTGCTTTGGTAGTACACAAGGATATGCCAGGATATGTTCTGGCTCGACAAATTCAGAAGCAGCACCCTCCCTGGCTGAAAGTCGGCAGCTTCATTCTCTTCATGGCGGGAATAGTCTAGGTCCTCTAGGTCTAGGAATTACAAACATTATTCTAATTTTAATATAAATCTTGTATTCAAATGTTGCTAAAAGCTAAATATGCCTGTACCTACAGATCTCAGAAATTGGTAAAACTTATTCATAGCAAAAAGTGAGAAAATACATAAGGTAAAGTATTGGGAGGAAAATTAATAGATAAATATGTAAACTCGAGCTAGCCACAATGTATCAATCGAAAATAGAAAAAGTGTAATTTGCTACTTAATGTTGATCTCTTTATACTCTAAACACTCATTTAGATGATCATCTTTACAGCTAAAGCCTAACTTCATTATTATTGAATTATAAAGTTTTCTTCTTGACCCTGGAGAGTGTGTGTTGAAGTTACATTTAATGCTATAAATTACTCCACTTCAGCTAAAAATGTTATCACTATCAGCTTCGCGTTATTAAAGTTACTTTTCCAATTATATATTTGAATCAATTTCACCAAACTGCAGTACATTGGACCATAATTTCTAAGGTCCATTAGAGAGGTAATAAAGTAAAAATAAACCAGTTATATCCCCACCAGTCGCGATTACAAGTTTTTAACAGTTGCGGCAGAGACATATTAAAGGAGTTTCAATTAGAGCTTGTAGAGAAGTTGTTGAACTTCGAGTGGGTCTAATTTCTGTTTGCAAATTCTTATTTCGAAGTGTGGCGGAGCGACGCAGGAAATTATGAAAGTTTCGCGTTGAGAAGCAGGAAGTAGCAGTTATTTTTCATGTTGGCGGCATTGGCCTTTGGCATATGGGGATATTTTCGGGGAGTAATTAGAAAGAGTGGCCGATAATGGCCAGACACAAAGTATTTGAATCTTAGTAGCGGAAGCGAGGTATATAGGACCAGCAGAGAGAATATCTTGCACTGAACATGGCATGCACTTGACAAAATGTGGATTTTCAGTAACCCAATAATGTTCATTTTTCTTATTGGGCTTACCACTACTAACAAAACGGCTTTCGTCCGTTCACAATACATGCTGAACAAACCTATTGTCATTGATCTCTAAGTTTACTATCACTTGGGCAACATAATTAATTCTTGGTTGTTGACCTTGATCTGACAAGTAGTGTTCTAAGTTGTGCAGTTTATAACAGTATTGTCAGAATTCACCCTTTCAGCTATTTTTCTTCCCTTTCCTGAAGAAATTGCCTCGTTATTTGCAAGTAAATTGCGTTGCAATCTTGCTAATATTTTTAACCTTGGAATAACACGTTCCAGGTATCTCTGGGCGTATAACTGAACTGCTCTTCTAGGGAAGATTCTCCATAAACTAATAACATGTCCACCTATTCGTTTTGCGTGAACATTTTTCAAAGTCAAATGACAACAAACCGAGGAGTAATTCACTAAAAAAATTTGTACACTGAAATTTCCCTTGCAAGGAAAAATCCCCGAAATTACCCAAAAATTTCCTGAAATACCCCCAAACGTTTGAAATTCTCTGGATATACTAAATTGTCAGCAATTCCCCGAAATTCCCCAAAATCATCTGCAATTCCCCGAAATTCTCCAAAATACCCCGCAATTCCTCATAGCGTTTTAAAATTCCCAATAAACTGTCCCATCACAAAACATTTTTAAGACATACCCTATAATCCTGTCAAGAAAAAATATTTTCATAATTTAAGAAGTATAATGAAATCTAGCAAAAATATAACGTAAAATATTACTAAAAGATGTCGAGGATTAGGTATAACCTCAGGTGGAGCCTCAGATATAACAAAATGCGAGAATGAAGAAAACATTTTTTGTAAAAGATATTCTTATGAATAAAGTAATTTTAATGGATAAATTACAAATTTAAAATAAAATAATAAAATAACAAAAACAAGTATTTTCTTATATTACAGTCAGTCTTTTCTTTTAGGACAAATAGAGTTGAGGGTTCAGCTTAACAATAAAGTAAACGTAAGATATTCCTTTAAAAGGTATTGTAGCATTACATAAGTTTCAAAAATAAACAGAAGTATCTAAAAAGTCTATTCTTTTATTTCAGTTAAGATAGATAGGTACAGTTTGAGTAAGAATAAAATAAACGTAAGATATATTCTTTTAAAAGACAACACCATATAGTATAACAAATTTATAAATTTTTTGTTGCGAGGTTTCGTATATCGTTATATTTTTTATTTATATTCAATAAATCAACCCATTTTAGCTCAAAAGGTTCCGAACCCAAAAGAAAGATTGTAGAAATTTTAAGAAAATTTAAGCATGTACGATTGAAATTCCCCAAAATACCCAAAAAAGTTGCCTGATATACCTTGAAATTCCCCAAAATACCTCGAAATTCCAAGAAATTCCTCAATTTTTTTCAAAATTCCCCCTGCTTGCACACTAAAATACCCCAGTGATTCGCCCCTCGCAACAAACTGACAATGAAAAAAATTCGATGACGTCATTACTTCAATTCCTTCAATTACTTCAATTTCCAAATTTGGAAAAATATGCAAATTCGGCTTAAAATGGACCTTATTCAATCCCATTTAAGAACCTCTTTTCAAATATTTCCCATTGTTTTTCCTTTTCTTATAATAGAGCTGTAACATCGAGATCTGCTCACCCTGTACATTACGCTACCATTACGGTTATGGTTATTTTAAAATTTATACACAGTGACTTAGCGATTACGCATTAACAAGCTTTGTCTAGGAGAATATTGTATGTATGAAGTCAAGGCACTTGCTAAAATATACGGTTCTTATGAGAAGGGCACATTTATTATAATCAAAAGCAAAATCAGCATATATCGGAAAGTGCCATATTATGTAACAGGACAAAAGAGCTTCTCGTCTTAAATTTGAGGCAGCACGTTACACCTCATTAATTTTTAATGTTACTCACGTTTAATTACCTGCAGCGCGTATTCAAAAGTCAGGAGTTATGGCGTCTTTTGTTTGAAATTATAAATTCTGTATTAAACGGCATGGGTCGATTATCCGGATTGCGGATAGGTATACTCCATCTGAACGAAAGGCAGCACGTTTAAGAAAACTGCGCTGGACTCTCTCAAGACTGTCAATATAAATTGAATAATTAGGAGACCATATAATTGAGGCATATTCAGCTTTAGAACGAACTAGAGAAATATACAATGTTTTAAGGCAAGCATCATTTGTAAAATTGCGCGTGTTCCTAATAACATATCCAAGAGTTTTATACGCCTTGGCAGTTGTGTTTATCATATGTTTATTAAAACTTAACTTTCTGTCAAATGTAACACCAAGGTCACAAAAAGTTTCAGGTCTAGAAAGGATATTATTAACAATAGAATAATTGAAATTTATGGTGTTTAGTTTTGTAGAAAACGACATAACATTATATTTCTCTGAATTCAAGTGTAGATTATTTAGTATGCACCATTCATTAATAATATTCAAATTCTGCTGCAAATGTTCGCAGTCCTGTAAATTTGAGATTCTAGTAAAAATCTTCAAATCATCAGCATATAGTAGACATTTAACTGTTAACCGACTAACTATGTCATTAATAAATAGTGTAAATAAAAGAGGCCCAAGAATCGAACCCTGTGGAACACCAGATGTAGCAAATACCTCGCTAGACTTATAACCACGGTACACCACACACTGAACTCTATTGCAAAGATATGACTTTAGAAGAAGGATGAAGGAGGAGGAGAAACCGAATGAACCTAATTTCCTTAATAGTATACCATGATCAACCCTATCGAAGGCTTTGGAGAAATTAGTATAAACAACGTCTGTTTGGAACGAGAAGGGCACATTTATTATAATCAAAAGCAAAATCAGCATATATCGGAAAGTGCCGTATTATGTAACAGGACAAAAGCGCTTCTCGTCTTAAATTTGAGGCAGCACGTTGCACCTCATTAATTTTTAATGTTACTCACGTTTAATTACCTGCAGCGCGTATTCAAAAGTCAGGAGTTATGGCGTCTTTTGTTTGAAATTATAAATTCTGTATTAAACGGCATGGGTCGATTATCCGGATTGTCTAAATTTACATGGATTAATGGATTTTCTAATTTACGACCGCTCCGAGTCATTATTACACTCAACTGGGAGGAAATTTCAAAGAAAACGCGATAAGAAGTCAAGAAGCAAGGATGCTCGATCATCAATGGGACGCCGTCGGAGCCGTAGTTTTTAATTAATGGCTAAATGGATTACGGGAAAATTGAAAAACAACTGCGCCGCTATATCCGTCGATGGGTTGCTCGGATTTATATAATTTACTTAATTAGCCTTTAACAGAACCGAAAGGCGGTGAAATCATAATTGATTTTTCCTAATTTATTTAATATACCGGGATTTACAAAGGTAATTCTTAAATCCATGTTACAATACAACATGGTAATAAATGCGTTAAGCATTCATACAAAGAGCCACGTTGGACTTCACCACAACAAACGAGAAGAGAATATCGGATATCTGAGTCACATTCAGATATCCCAATACATGTTAACTTTTTCTTCTCATAAATTTAGTTCTATTAGAACATATTCAGAGACTACGTGAACTCTACAGAAAACATTATTTAAATAATTCTTTTGAAAAAAACATTAATCTTATTTAGATGTTCCAAGAAGTATATAGAAAACACTCTATATACTAGTATTTCGGCTTATTAGGCCCTTTTCAATAGAGTAAATGTCTATTACTAAATGTTTCCAAGCGCGTTTTCGTTATTTATCTGTTTACGAGCACCTACCCCCGATTGCAGCCCCGATAAGTACAATCAAACAAATTGCAAGAAACAACCGATATAAAGAAAAACTAATAGATAACATGATAAAAAACAAAAGGAGGAAATTAATTCGTCGGGAGTTTTACAATATTCGGGAAAAAGAAGGCACCTATAGTTATATTAATCACGTCCCAGGTTATAGTGAAAAAATAGCTCGCAGATTAGAACGAAACGGGTGTAAAACGATTAGTGTCAACAAGCGTACTATTGGTAGGATTTTGATAAACAACCAAGAAAGAGTTAATAAATTAAAACAATCCAATCCAAATAAAGCCGAAATACTAGTATATAGGGTGTTTTCTATATATTTCTTGGAACATCTAAATGAGATCAATGTTTTTTTCAAAACAATTATTTTGACGATGTTTTATAGAGAGAACTACCCGCTTCGAGTATCCGCTTTATTATTTAAATGTACCTAACAAGTAAATAATTGCAGAGAAGAACGGAAAATTATAGAAAAACAAAGGTAAGTTTAATGTTATAATGAATCGAGTTACATTCTAAATACAATTACAGTTTCTTTAATTTTTTGAGCGATTCAAAATGATAAACTTAATTTTACATCAGACCTGCAATCTGATGTCTGCTTTGTTCCAATAGATAAATGTTAAATCCCGATATCTACTTTTTGCTTTACGTGGATAAAGTGATCAAGCCAGCTTAAGAAACTTTCCACACTCTGAACTGCATTGATTTGATGGCAGAAGGATTAAAATTCGCTGAAGTCCAAATTGAATTATAACACCACTGATTTTTCGATTGAATGTGGAGTTGTGAACCCGTTGCTTATATGGCGAAGTAAAAGTCACAAAATTGTCCATATATACAGTCCTGAAAGCAGAAATTGACATCAAACTTCCCTACTTATTCACAGTAGATCGTAGAATAATTAAATTCTACATACAGTTACAGTTATGGATTGCTTATATGATTAACATTATAGGTAATAGTTGTAATCTGTAATCGTTCCATAAAACGACTTGTATATGTTAATATATATAATCATTATAACCATTATGGACAGTATATAACCATTAGGAACGAGTGTAATACTGTAAGTACAGCCGTTATATACAGTACTGTGGTAACTGCATTTATACAAAAAATCTTAACTGTTATACAAGTGAAAGATAATAGGTATAAAACATAATGTTTCATTATTGTATACTTACTATACAAATTTTAATATGCGATAAGCATGTTATTCTCGTGAAACAGTTTAATACGCCCATTTCTTTCAGTGTACAAATGCAGCCACGTTTCTTTTTATACAATATTATTTGTGATAATAATACAAATGGCAAATAACAAAAATGATAATTATCTATAGGTATCGTAGAAACAATCACAATGCAGCTATGGTGAAATGCTCTTCTATCGTTTTATGAAATGCATAAAAACGCTTATATGTTCAAGGAAACATTACCTGTTATTTATTTCAGCAATTCTGTCCTGAATATTTAATTTACAGTAACATAATTGCTAGTTGTAGACTGATACTGTTATCGGGGTTGGATATACATAGCGTGACTACCAACTTTCAATTTAAGCCGTCGTCTCCCGAGTTGCCGTTTTATAATTTACTCAGTGTTTTTGTTCGAATAAATTTGATTTTTGTTGTTACGGGTTGAATTTCCCTTAAGCTAAATTTGCGGAGAGCTTTCGCAAACTTAGTTTCTGTTTTTGAATAAGTAGTTGCACTGGTGCCTAGATATGCAGCGTGGCCCAGATGTGTACAATAGAGAATTTACATGATAAGCCGTAGTAAAGCAATGCCATTAAATAAATCTTCATAATATCCTTACAGAGGATACTTTAAAGTTTTTAATAAAGTGCATAACGAATGATATGACTGAATAATAACTGTCTTTTTAAAAATCACTGCGGGCAAACATCTACTGTTAATTTTATATTGACGATGTTTGTAGCTGATATTTTAAATAGATACAAACAGTAGTTTGGTTTAATAATTTGAATCCCATTCTACCCAAAATTTATCATGGCCTGTTTTCCTATTTCTCTGCGGGGTTTCGCCATAAATTTATCGTTAATTAAGTACCTCATTTTACAGGCAACCGCACGTCGATATCGCATATTTGAGTTTCTTCGGACGCGCGGATCTCCTGCTGCAACAGGAATTTCGGTCCACCATTAGTGGTCGCTTTGCATGAAATTTTCCCTGAAGCACAAATAGCGCTAGAAATGTAATATTAATGAATCGGAAAGATAAGTTTGCAGTTAGATCGATGGTTTTGTTATTACTAACTGCATGGAAAATAGAGAAAAACACTTTTTGAACATTATGAAGCAGACTCAAAGGCAATAGGATACAATAAACACGCACACAATAAAATTGTTGGTAATAATTTTATAATATATCATGACACCAAAAACAATTTTTAAATAGAACTTTGCACATTTTATTTACTACCTACCAATTACATGAACAACTTCAAATTTAGTACTATACAAAGAGTAATTGTTTTGAAAAAACCATTGATCTCATTTAGATGTTCCAAGAAATATATAGAAAACACTCTATACACTAGTATTTCGGCTTATTAGGCCTTTTTCAATAGAGTAAATGTCTATTACTAAACGTTTCCAAGCGCGTTTTCGTTATTTATTTGTTTATGAGCACCTACCCCCGATTGATCCTACCATCTGGTAAAGCCCGAGTTTTTAGTACCTTTCCTAAGAAGAGCGAGAGTGTAAAATCTATCTGATCATTCGTAGTACAAGGATTTATAATTAAGGATTTTAGAATTAAAGAATTAAAGATTTCTTGGAATATCTAAATGAGATCAATGTTTTTTTCAAAACAATTATTTTCACGATGTTTCATAAAGAACCATCCGCTTCGAGGATCCACTTCATACAAAGAGTGTACAGTTTTCGTTGTCTTTGAATATCTCGTTTATTATTGAAGAAAGATACGGGAATTCACTACAATTGGATACTTTTTAAAAAATGACAGATGCCATAAACAGAATTGCCACAGTCCTCTTAGTTTCTAAGCTACAGGGTGAAACGGAAAAGTATATGTGTCAAGTATTATATATTTTTAAAAAATATATATAAGGTGCACTGGTAGAAAATATACAGGGTGAGTTTTTTTCGATGTTTAGTGTATGGATCTGGGAAAGTATAAGAGATACAAAAAAGCTTAAATGAGGAAAGATGTGCAGTTTTACGATCCTTATTAAATGTTATTTTTATTTTTTGAAAAAACGTCATGGTTGACTAGATATTTGGAAAAATCCGAATTCGGCCAATTCCATCAGATGCGTGTAGCTCCGTTGCTATTTATTTTACAAAAAAACTTTAAATTACAAAGTTTCAGGTTTTTGCAGTGCTAATAAGACAGGGTGATCAAATTGTTCGTGTACACTTTCGTTTTCAAGTTATAACATAAACTTCAAGTTTTTAAAATATAAACCATAGTTAGCTATGAGCTAGAAAAAAATGTCTTTTTTTATGCTTTCCAACGATATAATATTTGGTATTGTTATTTTGAAAAATGGTGAACTGCAGCCGTTTTTAACTTTTCAAATGCTCGTTGACGTAGATGGCTGTGAAAATTATACGCAATTCAACGGATAAAATCAGAACGATTGGTCGGCATTGCGTGCGCACCTCTGTATGGTTCAGAGCACCGGAGCAGTGTGCGACTGGCATATTTTAAATAAAACAATAATAATAACAACAACCGGATTTATTATCAGAAAGAATTTAAAATTATACTGATGGAAGTCATTTGTGATAAGTGATTGAAATACTTAACAAAGATGCAAAAAATTTTATGAACAAACCATTATTTATTTTAAGGATATTAAAGAAATTGTTCAAAAAGTCCACCGTTATTATTAATGCACAAGATACATCTTTTTGAAACAGAATTTGAGGCTTTTCTCACAGAACGCCTATCAATATTGTTAAAAGCTTCCTGGACAGCTTCCATAAGATCCTCTAGTGTCGCATAGGTTGTCCGATAAACGTTATCTTTTATTGTCCCCCACAAGAAAAAATCTAAAACTGAAAGATCAGGGCACCGAGGAGGCCATGCGACTGGTCCATTTCTTCCAATCCATGAATTGGGAAAAACTTCATTTAAATAAGTTCGCACAGGGAGATGCTTATGTGGGGGTGCACCATCGTGCTGAAACCATTGAAGCATAGCACGATCCTCTAGGTTTAATTCATCTAACATATTCTCAAACTCGTTTTGCAGAAAGTGCAAGTAAACTGCACCAGTTAAAGTGCCTTGGTAAAAATACGGTCCGAGTATTCTTGATCCAATAACACCACACCAAACATTAAATCCAAACTTAATTTGCGGCCTCCTTTGTACAACATGATTCGGATTTTCTTACATCCAAAGGTGCTCATTGTGTCGGTTGAAAATTCCACAATTTGTGAAACGGGTTTCATCAGTCCACAGTACTTTATATTTAAATTGTTGATCAACCCTACACATATTTGTAAACCATGTACAAAACTCTAAGCGCCTTTCAGAGTCACCATGGTGCAACGTCTGTGATACTGATAGTTTGTATGGGTGAAATTTATGTTTCCTTAGTACTCTTACGACAGTTCTCTGTGACGTACCTGCCTCTAATGCAATTTGCCGTGTTGAAATTGAGGGATTTTGTGTAATACAAGCTAGTACATTTATTTCTGCAGCTTCATTTATGTTATTTTCTCTATTTTTGGGTTTACAGAAAGAACCATATTGTCCCAAATTGTCATACAGTCTTCTGAATGTAGGTAGACTAGGCTGTCGACGATCGAAATATTGTTCGAAGTATTGCTGTGCAGCTCGAACGGAGTTTTTATCACAACGAATATAACACTCAATAATATCACGCTTTTCCTCGTTTGAAAAATTCATTGTCTTTGGCAATTGAAACGACTTTTAAGAGAGAAAAGTTAACTGTCAAATAATGCTACAGTAACTAAAAGCGTTGTCAGTAAACATTTCGATTGTTTTCACAGCCATCTACGTCAACGAGCAGTTGAAAAGTTAAAAACGGTTGCAGTTCACCATTTTTCAAAATAACAATACCAAATATTATATCGTTGGAAAGCATAAAAAAAGACATTTTTTTCTAGCTCATAGCTAACTATGGTTTACATTTAAAAAACTTGAAGTTTATGTTATAACTTGAAAACCGAAGTTTACACGAATAATTCGATCACCCTGTCTTATTAACACTGCAAAAACCTGAAACTTTGTAATTTAAAGTTTTTTTGTAGAATAAATAGCAACGAAGCTACACGCATCTGAAGGAATTGGCCGAATTCGGATTTTTCCAAATATCTAGTCAACCATGACGTTTTTTCAAAAAATAAAAGTAACATTTAATAAGGATCATAAAACTGCACATCTTTCCTCATTTAAGCTTTTTTGTATCTCTTATACTTTCCCAGATCTCTACACTAAACATCGAAAAAAACTCACCCTGTATAGGGTGTTCCATTTAGAAAATTACAAGTTGGCCCTATATCTCGGAGATTGACTATTCCAGAAAAGGTAAGTACGCCACTTGAATTTACGTAAAAAATTGTGCCCAAACTCGTTTTTGTTTTCCAAATATGTTAGCAGATAATTGAAACACGAGAGGTGCTTGAAAATGACAGATTTTCAATTTCACCCTGTAGCTCAGAAACTAAGAATAATGTGGAAATGATGTTATGGTTATGTTGTTTCTTAAAAAAGTATCAAAGCGTCGCATCCATGTATCTTTATTAATAAAAGAGACAGTTCTCAAAGTCAACGAATTGGACACTCTGTACAATGTTGGAGTAACTTCAAGTCTCTTAAGTACTTGAAATCAGTGGGTTTAAAGCTGTGAACAAGCTTAATGATTCATTATAACATAATTTGGAACCCATTAACATTTACTCCAAGATCGAATATTTCATTTGAGTCATTGTACTAAATGACATATATGTAAGTAACTATGCTGAGCAAGTGTTGTAACTAAAATGGTTAGAACACTGTATTATAATATTTGTTAGATCTGTGTTATACTTAGAGAGGGTGGTTATTTGATGAACTCACCTTCTCGAACGAAACTACATCAAGAATTTGATTGCTATTTGATTGTTGTTGATCCACTTCATGCAATATAACTTTTATTCGACCACATGTTTGCGCTGCACGGGTTCGTTTGGGCTAATCTCCCGAGATAAGCCCTGCGAGAAACTGTCGACTGTTGGGTTGGTATTCCAGAGATGTCAACGATTTCTCCAAGGAAAACGAAGAAAATGAATTTGCTCCCAATAAAAGTTGCAAAGTATCATGAAAATTTTGTGTTTTTATGATAAGTATTCCGGTTTTGCAAAAAAATTATAGGGATTTAATAAGACATACGTGCATATTAATGGATATCCACGTTTGTGTTAGAAAATACTATTTCAGCGTCAAAATCTAACAAATATTATAGTAATATATTGTTTTGAAAAAAACATTGATCTCATTTAGATGTTCCGAGAAATATATAGAAAACACTTTAAATACTTGTATTTCGTTTAAAACATAGGCTTTAATACATAGTTTAATACATAGGCTTTTAATGTTTCCGCTAGAAAAAGCAGATTTTGAAAAAGAATTAAGTACAATCAAACAAATTGCAAGGATATAAAGAAAAACTAATAGATAGCATGGTAAAAAACAAAAGGAGGAAATAAATTCGTCGGGAGTTTTACAATATTCGGGAAAAAGAAGCCACCTATAGTTATATTAAACACGTCCCAGGTTATAGTGAAAAAATAGCTCGCAGATTAGAACGAAACGAGTGTAAAACGATTAGTGTCAAGAAGCCTACTAAAAAATCTATACTAAATAACGCAAACAATTCAGGATTTTCGACGCATTGTATAGAAAACAATCATTTTATAGATCAGAAAAATGTAAAGGTACTGCATCGTGAAAAGGAAGAAAAGCGCTTAGATCTGTTAGAGCAATTAGAAATTAAAAAATCTTTAATTATAAATCCTTCTACTACAAATGATCACATATATTTTACGCTTTCGCCCTTCTTAGTAAAGGTACTAAAAACTCGGGCTTTACCAGATGGTAGGATCAATCGGGGGTAAGTGCACGTAAACAAATAAATAACGAAAACGCGCTTGAAAACATTTAGTAATAGACATTTACTCTATTGAAAAAGGCCTAATAAGCCGAAATACTAGTATACAGAGTATTTTATATATATTTCTTGGAACGTCTAAATGAGATCAATGTTTTTTTCAAAACAATTATTTTCACGATGAAATTATTTTCATAAAGAACCATCCGCTTCGAGTATCCACTTTATTAAAAATATTATAGATCACATTAACTTTTTGTTCAAAGTCCTGTGTTATATTTTGGAAGTAGTAGTAAATTTAAGAGATATATTATACACCTACAAACATTGCACATATGACTTCTCCCAACAGCTACACAAAAGAATAAAGTGACCAATGCTTATAATGTTCATTTTAATAACGTGACACGTAAAAAATGAACACATGAATAATTTACCTTGGTAGTGCATGCAATGGAATGAGTATTTCTTGACTCAATTAACGTTCTCCTGCATGTTTGTTATAATTAATGTTTCCAAGTACCCTTCACCACTTTTAGCAGCATTGTCTAACCATTTCATTAATACAACCCTAAATAAATAATGTGAATGTTTTTTATATGTCCAGCACGCAAAAGAACAAGTTATCAACAAATATCGTGATCGCCTTAGCTTATGTGGCTAGTATTAAAATTATCAAAGCTAAAAACCAAAAGTTTTAACAAATATTCTGATAATGCAGATGCTTTTTATTGATACTTATTGAAAATCTATATCAGATACTGTACGTTTTCTTCATCTAGTCTTCAACATACAGAATTAGATGCCTTTTTATTTGCGGATACTACAAATAATACTCTAATTAATAAATTACTTACCGCTACCTAAACTTATGTGGAATGCGACAAAATTCGTGCCGATATTGTATTTATTGTTTAAAGTAGTAAATTTATATCTTTTTATATGGGAATTAAGCCAAAAATTATAATTCAATAGTTTTAATTTTCCTTCTAGGCACACAAGGAAATGACCTTATTATTTTACAGACGTGATATCGAAGAAATAAAAAAAGTTTTGTCAGTTAAAAATTTAAAACAGATTATATTTACCTACCCCGGGAAGATGGGAAGGATCAACCGGAGTAGGTAAATAGATAAAGAACTAAAATGCATTTCTAAAAATATTTAGTAATAGACATTTACTCTATTGAGAAAGGCCTAACAAGCCGAAATACTAGTATATAGAGTATTTTCTATATATTCCTTGAAACATCTAAATGAGAACTGTGTTTTTTCAAAACAGTTACTTCCAGAATGTTTAGAAAAATGTGATGTGTTTTGTGCTTATATAATCATGTGCTCTTTCAGTCTGAGCGTTTTATTTCAGGTTCGGAAAAACTGGGTTACAAAGAACCAAAATCTGACTACAAGAATATTGTGAATATTATTTATTTTGTAGATGAAGGACTTATGTAGGAAAGCATTATACAAAACAGCTGGTCTCGAATTTATGTCAAAATTGGAAAAATATGTCCCCTTACAATATCCTCAAACCTTTATTAAACCTGAAGGTTCCACAATTACGGAACAAACTACGGGTACTTAGAGAATGGAAAGGAACAAAGCTATTGTGTGTGTAGCTAAAGATCGTATGTCAGGAAAAATAACTTATATTCCTTTAAAAATGGGTCTTGTAAAACGGAAAATGTGTAGCTACATTTTGTGTGCGTTCATAGCAAACTAACTTCCGTTCCTTTCTGAATGATAGGTCGTGTTGGGTGTTCAGCATTCTTTGTTATTCTTTATGTCTTTGTAAAATATATAGTCGCCTTGGTGGATCGCACACACTTTTCTTTGCGAAATATGAGAACTGGTATATTTTACTAAAATTGTAACAGTTATCTTTGTGAAAATATACAAAATACCAGAGAAGAATGAAATATTCAGTAATATATGAGCATTTCAACAAATTAAGGCCCCTTTGTCATGAAAATTTTACGCTGGAAAGTAGGTTAGATATTTCTGATGCATAATATACCCTGTGTGATGTTTGATATGAAAAATATAATTTAAAGATACTAAAAGACTAAAGTTTTCTGGATATAATAAAGTTTACATTCAATTTTAGAAAGTTCGGAATGGAATAGAATTACTATATTTTGAATCATTGTTTGACAATACCTAACTTTTGAAGTCAAAATTATATAGTCACAGTATAGTGCTTTAAATATGGTGGCGTTTTTATTTACTTTTCTACAAGATTAATTATATATTTCTACTGAGCTTTGGTATTATTTTCGTTCTCATTTAATGAACAAAATATGATAGGTATTTTATTACCGGAAGGAAGTATCTATACACCGATACCTTAGAAAAATTATACACTTTGTAAAATCAAATCAACTCATTGGAAAATATTTTTTTTTAGATTAAGATAGATTTTGATAATTATAGTCTACAAACTGAAGATTAGAACAATATAGATTGGCATCGTTCTAATCTTCCATTTTGTGGCTTAAGTATTTAAAATTTTAGACCACTAAGCAACAGGAACGTGAGGTCAAAGCTTAGTTGGTTTACCTAAACCAAAGGAGTTTCCAGGTTACTGACTTATACCTAGACAATACCTATACCTTCATTGTATTCAATAACAATCACTTATTTCAACAACATCCACACTGACACAACCGATAACGCTTATGTCTTACAAAATAAGATTACTTCATAATAATTGTTTTGAAAAAAACATTGATCTCATTTAGATGTTCCAAGAAATATATAGAAAACACTCTATATACTAGTATTTCGGCTTATTAGGCCTTTTTCAATAGAGTAAATGTATATTACTAAATGTTTCCAAGCGCGTTTTCGTTATTTATTTGTTTACGAGCACCTACCCCCGATTGATTCAACCATCTGGTAAAGCCCGAGTTTTTAGTACCTTTTTTAAGAAGGGCGAAAGTGTAAAATCTATCTGATCAATCATAGTACAAGGATTTATAATTAAAGATTTGATAATTTTCAATTGCTCCAACAGATCTAAGCGCTTTCCTTTCTTTTCACGATGCAGTACCTTTACATTTTGCTGATCTATAAAATGATCGCTTTCTATAAAATGCGTCGAAAATCCTGAATTTTTTGCGTTATTTAGTATGGATTTTTTATGTTCTTTTACTCTAGTTTCAATACTTCTACCGGTTTGACCCACATACACGGCATTACAATCCACGCAGTTAATTTGGTATACTCCCGATTGTTTTTATTTATTAACCCTTTCTTTGTTGTTTATCAAAATCCTCCCAATAGTACGCTTATTGACACTAATCGTTTTACACCCGTTTCGTTCTAATGTACGAGCTATTTATTCACTATAACCTGGGACGTGATTAATATAACTATAGGTGCCTTCTTTTTCCCGAATATTATTAAACTCCCGACGAATTAATTTCCTCCTTTTGTTTTTTATCATGTTATCTATTAGTTTTTCTTTATATCCGTTGTTTCTTGCAATTTGTTTGATTGTACTTAATTATTTTTCAAAATCTGTTTTTTCTAGCGGAAACATTAAAAGCATGGGTATTAAACTATGGAAAATCGACTTTTTTATTTGCCAGGACTGCTGCGAACTTGCTGGTATAATTGCGTCGGAAGTTGTTGGTTTTCTATAAACCGAGAATTTTAATTTATTTTCTACCTTTCTTATTGTTATATCCAAATAGTTTAATTGATTGTTTTCCTCCTTTTCCGTTGTGAACTGAATATTATCGTTAAGCGAATTTAAAAAATTGAGAAAGCCGCTCAAATTTCTTTCAGTACCAGTCCATATACGAAAAATGTCATCTGCATAGCGAGCCCAGAAGTGAACATATGTGATTTTAAATTATTGTCACTATTGAACAGGTTATTTCCTTGGCATACCTAGGATTATAGGTAACGAGGAAATATAAAACTTTATTGAACATAATATTTGATAATCTCATTAATTATTTATCTCTTAGTTAAGGTGTTGGCTGTATAAAGAAAGATATAAATGTAAAGAAAATGTTCACAATACTGGCACAAAACATCATTGAATAAATATAATTAAAGCAATAACACATAAAAAGTCGACAATTTTCGTAGTTTCTCCTTTCAATTAAATAGTACTTGAAAAGTTTCTGTTAAAAATTATTATTCTGAAATATTTCCATTAGAAAATTTATGTCGAGACGACTCTAAAGAAGTAGGTTGAAATGCCTCCACTTCCATATTTATTCATCCAGACATTTAAACACGCAACTAAACCAAAATAAACAATGTTTCCACGCCGACAATGCATTTAAAATCGATTCCTTGCATTTACATTTAAATGGAAAGACGTTGGGACGTCCTGTACAAAACTCGCTGGATCTCGCAAGTCTGGCCGAATAGCACTAGCTCTAAATCATTACTACCGCCAGCGCGGCTCGTAATAGTTAAACGATATTGACTTCTCGATACGGGGGTGATTTGTAAGCCCGCCAGATAATAGCCGCTTCTACCTTCAGGATTTTCATCAACTTTAAGGAACAAAGGAGGTGAATAATCGCGCTATTAGCAGCAGGCGGCGATCGCAGTTGGCAGTCGCAGCCAGGTAAGGAAGGGGGTCGTCTCCTTGAAAGTTTGTTTCCTGTATGGTTCACCAGGAAAACTGTTACTTGTCTATATCTGTGCGCAGCCTTAGAATAGGGGATTTGCACTGTGAACTGAGAATGTTCTAGAGGATATAGACATAATCAATGTGATATAATACAGGGTGAGTAAACTTGAATATCATCAAAGAAAACATTGAAGTGATTTACCGGATAATTTAATTCTTATTTAAACCACTATTACGATTGTTGGTTAAACCCCCACGCAGTTGGTTAAAAAAAACCTATTGCTCACTCCTTGTTTGACAGTTTCCCTAAGTGTCTATTTCTTCTCTAATGGAATGATTGGAACGCTGGTAATGGATGCCTGTAACTGCTGGGCTGAACCTTTCTGATGATTTCAACTTAATTTCCAACTTTGTTCCGTATTCCTAGGACGTGCTCCAATGATTCGGCTCGAAGGACCAAAAATGTTACGTGAATTATATATTTTGTATTTAAACCGTAATATATTTCTCGATAATATATCAACTCGTCTTATTACAATCAAATATCGTTTCCCCAAACCGGGGTGGTCCTTCGAATACAATATATATAATTCACGTAACACCCTGTATTAATCTTATCATTCCCAAGATGCCAGATATTCAAGTAATACACAATGTAGAGTATAGAAAACACTTTGAAATAGCAAATAACTACGAATAGTAAGGGACATCACTAAGTATCCTCCATCTGTAAACGCCTTATTTAAATAAGGACTAAAACAAATCAAGCTAAAACAGCTATTCTCCTGGCAATATGCCGCGCCGAGCGCTGAATTACAAAGCAAAATTTGCCGTATTTTGTCTAACACAGTTAGAATCAAAATACAAGACGCGGCATATTGCCAGGAGAATAGCTGTTTTAGCTTGATTTGTTTTAGTCCTTATTTAAATAAGGCGTTTACAGATGGAGGATACTTAGTGATGTCCCTTACTATTCGTAGTTATTTGCTATATCCATGCCATCTGATAGTAGTAGAACTAGTTTCTACAACCCATTATTGTATTGCACTTTGAAATAGTTTCAAATAGACATATACCTTGCACAGAATTTCTCTAACATTATTAAAAACATCTGCAAATATATATAAAACATGTATACTAGGTTATATAACTTATATATTGAATAGGTGTATCTACAAGTTTTCTAAAACAACATCTCTTACCTTCTTGCAGTTTGTATCTTTTAAATCATTTAAAACCCAAACCCCTATAAAACCATTTGTTTATTTACAAAGCGTTGCATTCATTCTTTATTTACTTTAAAATGTGTTGCACAGTC